>OZ010581.1:64441255-64513755 GCA_963932145.1 Acanthosepion lycidas
CAAAGATGAAGGCAAGGATTATGGCAAGGATTATGGCAATATTCAACAACTTAAAAAAGGAGACCGTCCAGAAGAGATGCAGTGTCTCAGTCATTTTCCTTTAAATCAACTCTACAATTCTTTTTGACTCTCCACTGCTGTAGCCTGGTATTGAACTCACAACTCTTTGGGTCTAGTCACTGGATCTAACCAACGTCTTTATCAACTGGGCCATATGTTCTTGAGGACATCCGGAAGAGGCATGGCACGTGGAACTAGTACAATCCACCCCCGGTGCACGAAATAAAGTGTTCGGGTTGAAATTCCAATATTATGAAGAAGGCCAGAGCGTACAACAATCGAAATGTTGTGAATATGGCAATGAAGATGATGATATCAGTCTGAATAATGTAAATAATGTAAATAATCATATTACCTCATCTCAAAGATATAGACAGTTATTAGGTTGGTGCAAAAATAATGACGTAATAATGTCGTTTTTTGACGTTAAAAAATACGTAAAAAAAACGACATTATTACGTCATTATTTTTGCACCAACCTAATATTAGAGGCTACAACATTATATAGAGAGAGATTTACGTCTATTTTAACGAACAGTGATAGTGCGTTGTTTTGGCTATGAAATCTGAAGTCCACTTTTTCTCTTCTGATTATTCACCATTTTTTCTTTCTTTCTTTTTTTTCTTTTCCATTATTCTATTTCTCTTTACTTCTAATTATTTTTAATGGTTATCAATTTTTCTTTCGGTGGCTTTGTCTTTATTTCTGCTTTTCAGGGCTTCTCTTTTTTTTTATTCAATTGTTTTATATTCGATGTCTTGCCCTCTCTCTTTTTTCTTTCTTTTTTTTTTTTTTTTTCTTTACTTATTTTCTTTTTGCTCCTTTACAATTTCTTTCTTTCCCTCTTACTTAATAGAACCTCAGTTTTTTTCTTTGCTTGTTGATACTGTCTCAGGGGCCTTTCTTTCGGACTTTTTCTTTTTCTTTCTTTCTTTTTCTCTTTTACTTTATTTCCTCTCGTTTATTTATTTCTTTTCATTCTTTCTTTTTTTCTCTCTCCTTATTTATTTCTTTCGTTCGTTTTTCTCTCTTTCTTTTTCTTTCTTTCTTTCTTTTTTCTTTTCTCTCTTTTCTCTCTTTCTCTCTTGCTTTCTTTCCTCTTTTTCTTTCTTTTTTCTTTCTTTTTTCTCTATTTTTTTCTTTATTTTGTTCGTTTTTCTTTCTTTATTTTTGTCGTTCTTTTTTCTGTCTTTCTTTCTTTCTTTCATTCGTTCTTTTTCTCTCTTTCTTTCTTTTTTCTTTCCTCTCATACTTGTCTCTATTTCTTTTTCTTTCCTCATTTCTATCTCTCTTGTCTTTAAATTTATATTTAATTACTCACTCCCTTCTCTCTTTTAGTGTTTAATTTTGCTATTCTTTCTTTCTTTTACTTTGTTTCTTTCTTTATTCTTTCTTTCTTTTTCTTTGTTTCTTTCTTTCTTTTTCTTTGTTTCTTTCTTTCTTTTTCTTTACTCTCTTTTTCATCCTTGTCGCTAATTTTATATTCCATTACTCTCTATTTCTTTCTACGTTTAATTTGGTTTTCAATGTCTTTCTTTCTTTCTTTGTCTCTCTTTCTTTGTCTCTCTTTGTTTTTCCCTTCACCCTTTTTGTCTCGTGCCTCTCATTGTGCTCGTCTAGTCATGTGTAACCATGCCCTGTCCTCGCTTTTCCTGATTTTCGAAATGATGACGCCATGCTGATTACACATTCCGGACGCTGCACGACAACCTTTGACCCACGATGCCTTGCGGGAGGAAATGCCTTGTTGGCGATCGAATCGCTATGGAGTATCAAATGTCAGAAATCACTCAGTTGTGATTGAAACCGGATATTCATTTTGCGAGTAAACTGATTCGAACACGCAAACAAGCTAATGCAGACCTGTAGGTAGATGCCGAGCAATTTGCACAAATACACCTTGTGCGTCCATAGAGACACATTTTCAGACAAAAAAGAGGCATTAATTCACACACACCAGCACAGACACACGCATTGGTTTGTGTGTGCGCGTGCGCAAGCGCGTGTGCGACCGTGTGTGTACGTTTTGTAACCTAGACAGGTTTACTGAATGAGGAATAACCAAAACAGAGCTTGAAAATGAAATGGTAATCTTTATATCATCAACTAAATACAATACCCGGCAGCGGCGTGAAGTAGGTAAACCACTGATAGAGGTGGACTACTTAGCATATTACACCCAGTTACAATAGTGTCCAACGTATTTATGAGGACTGGGATGTAACAATTAGTGTTCATAAGTTCGGTATATAACAGTATGTAATATCTTTTATTAAATAAAACGGACGATGAATGTATGTATTGCATGTACCAGGCGCCCATGTGTTAAAATGTCTTTGAATTGTAAGGTCGTGTTGCCACTTAATGCTAAAATCTGTTTTTTTTTTGTTTTTTTTTTTGACAATGACATTCACCCTATACAAGGCCCAAGAGCCACTCGATACAGGAGATTACAGATTAAGAAGCATCGCCCTAAGCAAGGTGATAATTCCACCAAGACGCAAGGGGGCCACAAGAAGGGAAAGAGAACGAAAAGACTTTACAGGAAGCCAGAAACCCAACCCTAAACAGGTAACAAGGGATTAATCTCTGCTCCTATTTAAAAGAAAGTCTGACTAGCACGTGAGTCCGCGTTCATTTCGAATACTGAACAACATAAAAAAGCAATACTGTCTATTTTTCGGGCTTCTGGGATAAAAACGACCAATGTTGGTCGATCATACTTGGAAATTAGCGTACCATTCGAACGTTCAATCATCGCCGAGAAGACCGTGAATTTTACCCTATCACTCCCTCAAGGATGACCCTTGTCCTGTACGCCTATTCGCTCCAGACCTCAAGTGGAACTTATTTATATGTTCCATCGCCTAAAGAGGCTGGAAAATGGTCTGTCCGTTTTATCGCTCCAATAAGAATCCGATCCATCCTACTACACGTTTTCAAGAGACTAATCAGGTCGAAAATAGAGTGCTCCTGTCATATCTGGGCACTTCATGTTATAGGAGGTAGTGTTTTGCCCACACATCAAGAAAGCATCTACTATTCGCGACAGATACTACCGAAAACTGTTCTCTAGGATTTACGGATTGGTCGTTAAGTGTCACTGGCTAAGAGCGGGACGACGTATTCATGTATTCATAAGGGTAGAGGAAAGATAACCGAAGGCGATCGCCTCGACATCAAATGACAAAACTGACACCAGGAGAAAGTCGCTACAAGTCTATATAGTCCATGTCTGTTCTATTTAAGAGAGCATGTTCAAACAAAGGACTGCTGGCTATATATATATTTATATATAAAGCAGGATGTGTGTGTGTGTGAGTGTGTGTGTTTGTGTGTGTGTGTAACGAATGCACGGCCGCAATTTTCGACGGATTTGCACCAAAATTTACATGCACATGCTCCAAGTTAGCGGGAAGGCCAAGATCGACTTTGCATTTCCCAACTCCCATCGATAGTAGAAATAATCGATTTTTTCATGCTTCTACGGCAGTTTTCATGTAGTTTGCGACCATTTTGTACTGACCAGAGTGAGAACCTATAGCTGGCTTCCACGAATAGCAGGGCAGACTGGGTTTTATAGATGGCAACTGGTCTAGGAGAAGGAAAACTCTGAATTCGTTTGGTGACACTGTGGCACGTAGTGCACCAGGTCTCTGTATTCGGCCCTTCAAAAAGTGTGGATGGTCCTGCACGAAACCTTCACCACTATAATCAAATCTCATGTGCTGTTGTCGGTTTCCTGGGAACTGATCTGCTTGACCCTCATACGTCGAATTCGACGGGAGAGTCGAGTATATATATATATATATATATATATATATATATGTGTGTGTGTGTGTGTGTGTGTGTGTGTGTGTGTGTGTGTGTGTGTGATGAATTGAGATCAGATACAGCTCAAATATGGATTGGAATCCGACGGAATGATAGGATAAAAAACAAGTAGGAAACGTTTATAAATCTAAAATTTGTTAAACTTTCATCAGAGAAGTAATGAAATATTTGCATTTTTATTTTGGTCTTGATTGATTTTCCTTGTTTAAGCAGGATTCGCGTGCATTTGACTTGTTTATTAGCGTTTGTAGAATTTATAGCGTTTCGGACTCAACGAGGAATGACGCGTTGTTTAGAATCTCCATTATATATATATATATATATATATATATATATATATATGTGTGTGTGTGTGTGTGTGTGTGTGTGTGTGTGAGAGAGAGAGAGAGAGAGAGAGAGAGAGAGAAATAATAAAATTTTAAATTGATGTTTTCAGAAATAAAACTATGATAATCGTTATATTCTAATGGGTCCGCTGCGTAGATTTCTAAAGTTACTTTTTTTTATTCTGAAATCCGACATGTATCGTAAATATTCCATATAAATATATTAAACATTTGGAGTATTTTCAAATCTTATTATGATTTTCTCTATACAGCGAGATTTGTACAGAAGTTTATTACATATCCATTTTTCGCATATACATATATATATATATATATATATATATATATATATATATATATATATATAGTAGTATATCTGGCCACTCATATTCGAGGATACTTATCTACTAGGGCGGCTAGTCAAGCACTATTGCAGACGCTTGCTCAGGTGCATTTTATTCAACACCCACAGAGCCTACCTGTGGATTATACTGCAACTATGCTGAGCAGACCTTAGTTACAGTTTCTGGGAAAGAGCATGTTATCTAGCGTGATCAACAATTTGAACAAGGCCAGCCACGGCCACGATGGCTTGTGACTTCGTGCTAGCACAGCTATCGACGGCAGCCAATGGTTTTGTCTACCCAATGTCACTCACAAGGCTTGGGTTAACCCATGGTATGGTTTTCAGGCACTTTCCAAAGGTGCCGCACCCTGGGATCGCCTCCCTTCCAGACCTATAACGACCATGGTGAGATTCCAACGCGCCTCGGGTCTCGTCAGAATGGCAGAATAACCACTCGGCCACGTGCCCAAACATTAATTGATTGATTAATTCTATAAAAAACTGTCCGAATGTTCTTTTTTCTGAGCGCTTTCGGCTACACATTTAACCATTTTCTAGGATGAAATATTTTAACTGTTAAATAAGAAATAGTTTTTCATTTATGTATTTATATAATGTTTCCATTTTTAAAAAGACGGTCAAGATATCGTGTCCATGTTCATAGTTAATATTATTAAGTGTTTTTTTTTTTTGTTTTTATTAATAAGGCTTCCATTATTTTTATCCTTTTTTTACATGTAGATGATGCTATTATATTTGTGTTGCCAACAAGTGTGTTACAAATAGGGTCCAGTGGGTCTCTATGAATATTTAAATGAGATCTAACTGATATATATATATATATATATATATATATATATATATAGATATATATATATATAGATAGATAGATATAGATAGATAGATAGATAGATAGTGCGTCGCACGACGAGATGTTATTTTTCTAATTTGCAGCTAGTTAAGTTTTTAGCATCGTTAGCTGGTTAATCTAAAAAAGAAAAATGAACCAATTTTTGTTAACGAAACAAATTACTTCACAAATAAAAATTCCTGACCGGTTCTGTATTCAAGCTGCTGCCATTGAGATTTCGAATTCATACAATCGCTGAGAAGAGTGATTGTGCTAACCAAACATAAAGTCTGGAATTTTCTTGAAAATAAAATGACTATAAAACACAGTCATTGGCGCACCAGTCGATTTGATTTGGCAACCTGTCAAATTTATTTTGTCCATGATATTTATCCAGTTGACCTGAAGGCAGATGTTCTGGGCAATGTCTTGATCTTTGAAGTTTTCGTGCTGAAGACTTTTGCGACAGGTCACCAGAAAAGTCGGGAAATAGTAAGTGAGAGAAAGAACGGAAAAGAAAGAACGAAAAAAGAAGATCGTAAAAAGAGTGGATGAAAAGAATGTGGAAGAAACGAGTAAAAAGAATGAGAGAGTGATGGATGGAAAGAAAGACAGTCGAAAGAGAGTAGAGAGTAAAAACAAGAGAATACAATAAAAAGAAAGAAAAACACAGAAAAGACAATAACGAAACAAAAGGAGGAAAAGTACGTTGGAGGAGGAAAAGGAAATAGAGAGAATTAAAGATGAGTGAAATAGAGAAAGGGAGTGTGTGAGTGAGAAAGAGAGAGAGAAAGAAGAAAGGGGAGAAAGAAAAAGAAAGATATATGAGTGTGTGAAAAGAGAAAAATAAAAGCACAAAGAAAAGCAAAAAAGAAGAAATATTGCGGAAAAAAAGAAGAAAAAAAATGATTGGAAAATCGTTTTTGAATTCTCGGAACGACTCGAAAATCAACAAGAACTGCAAATCTTTCATCTAGACACCATCTCCGAATTGTATAAGGTGGCCACCGAAAGATTGAATGATATAAAACAAAAATAACTTTTACAAACCCAACGACAGATAGAAGCTGATGAATCCTCAAGGATACTCTGCCTTACAGCTTCTGCTGCGTCAGTACGCACAGTGCACTTAGGACCACTTCCCGGAAGATCACCGACTGATCCAAATCTTTCAAACCGGGCAATTATCTATCTATCTATCTATCTATCTATCTATCTATCTATCTATCTATCTATCTATCTCAGTCTCTTAACTATTCCAATCTATCAATCTATCTATCTCAGTCTCTTAACTATTCCAATCTATCTATCTATCTATCTATCTATCTCAGTCTCTTAACTATTCCAATCTATCTATCTATCTATCTATCTATCTATCTATCTATCTCAGTCTCTTAACTATTCCTATCTATCTATCTATCTATCTATCTATCTCAGTCTCTTAACTATTCCAATCTATCTATCTATCTATCTATCTATCTATCTATCTATCTATCTATTTATCTCAGTCTCTTAACTATTCCAATCTATCTATCTATCTATCTATCTATCTATCTCAGTCTCTTAACTATTCCAATCTATCAATCTATCTATCTCAGTCTCTTAACTATTCCAATCTATCTATCTATCTATCTATCTATCTATCTATCTATCTATCTCTCTGTCTATCTATCTATCTCAGTCTCTTAACTATTCCAATCTATCTATCTATCTGTCTATCTATCTATCTCAGTATCTTAACTATTCCAATCTATCTATCTATCTATCTATCCTAGTCTCTTAACTATTCCAATCTATCTATCTATCTATCTATCTATCTTTCTATCTATCCCAGTCTCTTAACTATTCCAATCTATCTATCTATCTATCTATCTATCTATCTATCTATCTATCTATCTATCTATCTATCCCAGTCTCTTAACTATTCCAATCTATCTATCTATCTATCTATCTATCTATCTATCTATATATCTATCTATCTATCCCAGTCTCTTAACTATTCCAATCTATCTATCTATCTATCTATCTATCTATCTTTGGTAGTGTGACAAATTAAGGTAGCGCCTTACTAATTAGGCTATGAAATTACCCAGCAGTTGTCGTTCAAATTTATTTATATAACGACTTGTAAATTCATATTGTCGGAGTTAGCTCCTCCTTCCTTAATCCTTCACCGGAGGTCTCTCTCCCCTGGCTATAAATACTGAGTGACCTTTTGCCTCGATCTCTCTTTTCTATCAGGACTTGGGCCTTATACCACCTCGCGTTGATGATAAGGTGGGGTAATTCTTTTCTCTTCATTTCAGCTAATACCAATATGTGAGCTCTCACCAATACAGCGTTTCACAAATTCTGGGAACACGCAAAGAACAATATCAATACACCTACGTACGGACACTCACCACTATACACACACATAATATTCACCACACAAACTCAATGTAACTGTCCATGTGCTTGTAACTTGTTGTTAATGCATATATTTGTTTGTATATAATTAATCGGCCTTATTATTAAAGTCCAATATTGTCATGTAGCTGGGCCGGCTAACAGGAAATTTTAACCGACGTGTGATCACATCCTCATCACCCAACGGTCATCTACAATATCACGTCGGAAGCTTGTTTTTATTATTATTATTAGTATTATTATTATTATTATTATTATTATTATTTGGGTGTTGTCATAGGATATGAAATCAAGCTGAACGAAACTATATAGTTAAAAGAAACGGCAAAAACAAAGAAAAACAAGAAATGAGATTTGAGAGAACAATCACTCAAATATTAATTATGACAATATTTCCTATGAGAAATCCAGAAGATTAGAGTTAATTCCAATTTACGAGGACATGGATGAAGAGACAGGATAGTACCGAAGCGAAACGTTCCGGTCGTAAACTGCGTTCAAAAATGGGCGATTTAGTGTAATATTAGGGAATTAAAGGAAGCAAGAGTCGTACAAATTGTTTTTTTTTACATATATATGGTCATCTCATGGGTGATAGTTATTAAACTTAGCTTGGATTTGGCACATGATCACAACTATAACGCACAGAGTGAGGACTGTTATCACCAGTCGAGGTGGCAATCTAAGTGTGTGCGCGTGTTTTGTTTTTCTTAATAAATTTAATCTCAAAGCCACAAAGATGTCACACAGTGAAGATCAAATCAACTACACAGTAAAAATGGTGAATTAGATCAGTTCACTAATAATTATCTCATTCATGGACGTATTCATGTTTAACTGTTGACGAAAAATGGCTAAAAGAAATCTGGAGCAGCTGATCTTGCGTGAAGATTGGTAAAGTTGCAAGTGCAATTTTGTACTTATATAGTGTATATGCTATGAAGAATTCGTTTTATTTAATGGCAATATGTAATTAAAGGAATGGTAAGATGTGTATGATGATACAAAAAGAAGTTAATCCCAAATAAAAGAACAAAAGAACTGAATATAAATTAGAAAAAGTGTATAGCAAATTCTAACAGAGGATTTGGGAAGAAGAAAAATTGTCCTCAAACACGTTGCCACAAATCTGGGCATTCTAATTCTCAGAATGGCGCTACGAAAGCAAAATTTTGGGTTATTGTTGGTGGTTAGCACCTTGAAAGTGCTCTCTATGCGAAGTTCGAGTAGATAGTGACCAGTTGAGTCAATTTTACTTCCACAGGTTCATTCCCGGATATTTTTGATTTTATGCGCACATAAAACCTGTTCACATACGTTTTGGCGGTAGACATCTTATTCTTCATATTAGCTAATTTAGGAGAGATAAGTATAAGATCCAACTTCATTTTTATTGGTTACCTCCACATTTTAACTTCAGTATTTAAAAAAAAAAAAAAAAAAAATACAGAACAATTTATTGACAGATTTCCCCCAATGTTCAAATTCTGAAAGCCTTCTGCAAAATTCTTCAATATTAATGAATTCCTGACCGGAGTGTTCTCATGCATGATACTAACGATAATGTAGCTCTATTGTACTAAGATAAGAACGGAAACAATATAAAGTCCTTACTGCACATACTATATCATATGTTTGTAGTAGAAAAGGGTTTGTCAATGATATAATTCCAAAGTTAATACATAATCCTTTATTTGATGTTTTATACATATGGATACATTTTTGATGTTTTAAGTTAATACAAAGTTAATATGCATAGTCCTTTATTTGATGTTTTAAGTCAATACACAGTCCTTTATTTGATGTTTTAAGTCAATACACAGTCCTTTATTTGATGTTTTAAGTCACTACATAGACCTTTATTTAATGTTTGAAGTTAATACACAGTCCTTTATTTGATGTTTTAATTTCACACATAGTTAATATATCGTCCTTCATTTGATGGTTTAAGTTAACACATACTAAATACATAGTCATTTATTTGATGTTTTAAGTTAACACATAGACCTTTATTTGATGTTTAAAGTTAATAGACAGCCTTTTATATTTGATGTTTAAATTAACACATAGTTAATACATATTTCTTTATCTGATGATTTAAGTTTCTTTTTTAGTGTTCTTGAATATCTATATATATATATATATATATATATATTTATATATATAATGTGCTGCCTAGGTAGGCAGTGTCTTCCCTGAATAAAATAGATCAGCAGCTATATTTACTCCTGCAGCACAATAAGCACCTAATCCAATAAAATTATGAAGGTTATTCTGATCATTATGCATAAAATACAAAATATATTTTTGTAGATTTACTACATAAAGGTCCCAGGCTGCCTAACCTGATTATTTACTGATAGCACGTGCTTGTGATATATGTGCATGTTACTATGATTTTTAAAAAACGTATGCTAAGCGGTCCCACTTTTCAGAGCTTTTGCATTCCGTAATTTCATTTACACCCTATCCCCGCTCAATGAGAGAAAAAAAAAATTCTCAAGCTTTGAGTAAAATTCTGCACGTGAAAAGCTTCCAACAAGCTATTTGGTCTTCAATAGAGAATGTTTTCTTCGTTAAGGCCTTTTTGGAAGCGATCGAAAAAGGTAATGATCAGCCGGTGTGAGGACAGTTGTATATGCTTGATAGGGTAGAACAGGCCAACCGAGTTTCAAAAAATCTGTTCCTTTCTTATACTAGCTGAGAGCAGCCTTTTATACGCATTGATGAGGGCACGATTTTCCTGTTAAGGATCATGTTTTCTGTCCAACCAGTGTGACGTCCCCCGGTGTCGCTGCGCCAAATGTGACGTCTGCCTGGCCGCGCCCGCCGTGCTATCCCGGTTACGGCACCAGCCGTGACGTCACCCCGTCTGTCTCCGTGCCGCCGCCGTCCTACCCTGTCCTGTGACGACCAACTGGCTTGGTATTGGTCGCGGCACCAAATGTGACGTTCTAACCTTTTGGTGATTTGGATGGGAATCTGGTTAGATTCGGTATCAGCCTTGTCGTTCTCAGCTCGCCTCCAACGTCTGGTTACCGAAGTAACTGCTTTGATTTCCAGTCTAACCTACCCACGTTGTGATTTGATCTTAGGTAGACGAAATCAATCAGTCGCCGGGCCGTAATGCAAGTCGAGTCCGAACAAGGGCAATACCGCACAAGTATATGTAAAAGAAAAGAAAATAATAACTCGAAAAGTTCAAATGTGTTAAAAAGGAATAACAATATTTTATATCTGGTTCCTGAATATAGGACTGCGTCTTTCTTCCAACCCGCTTATATGGATTCGTAACACTTTGCGTTTGTTAGGCGAGTCTTAACATCTTAAATTGTTCTTTTAAGAAACTGGTTTTGGTGTATCTTCAGACGATATTCGTAAAACTTGTTTTGGTGGTGTGAGTCTAAGTCGTTCTTCAAAAATAAATTGTTCTTGGTTAGAAGTTGAGGTCGAGAATGCGTGGGTCTTAGGTCAGCTTCCTGCGAGGCGGGTCTTCAGAGCTCTCAGCTCAACTGCAAACTACAACTGCTTGCCTGTCTGTCTCCAACCCCAACTCAACTGCGACTGCTCTGCCAACTGCCGTCTTACTCGTTGCGACTGTGCTTATATGGGTGACGACGAAAACCGGGGTGGGCCTGTCGGGGTTTGAGGTTCCTTGATAATTCTAAATCCGTATTAAAGATTTTTCTTTGTTTTCGGTCAAGAAGAATTATTAATTTCCATTTTTGAAAGTCTTTTGTCCTCCTAAATTCTTCCTTTCTCATATTGGTATCTCACCCATACCCTCAGAGGGTGTCAACTGGTTTCCCCCTCTCTCTCACAGTGGCATCTCACACCGATCCCTTCAGGGGGCCGTTAACAGGCCTCCTCTCCTTCTTCACATGATTACCTTCGCCTACCGCTCACGCCACCATTCAGCCAATGGACGTCAAGCAGTGTGGGTGTGGCCAGACTGGCCTCGGTTTAAAAAATCTTGCTGAAAGAAAAAAATATTATCTTCCTTTTTTTTCCTTTCTTTTCCTTCTTTCTTTCCTTTCCTTTCTGACCGACAACAATACCGACTTTTAATAAACTAATACCTGGTGGTTTTGTTTCGCTTTCTATACTCTGCACTATTCTATTAGTAATTATCTTTTGCATTTTCTTTATTAAATGAAGAAATTTATTTGTCACCGCTTTTTTTTTCTTTTTCTCTGCCTTTCCATGGAATGATTTCTTTAGATGTTCCCATTCGTGTTTCTTTTAAGGAGTTTCACTTTGTATCGCTGACACATCAGAAAACTTCATACATGCCCTATACTGAAATTGCATGTACGTGTTTGCTAATGGAGTTATCTTCACTATACACTAGAGTTTCTAAACCTAAACCCTATTTTTTAAATCAAAAATATGAGTTTTTTTTTAATAGTCCACTTAAGTACAAACATTAAGACAGTTCATAATTGAACTGAAAATCATTCAGGAAATGAGAAATCACACGCTTATTTTTATTATACGAGACCACAGTGCTTAATCAAGTTTAATTGTAATTTAAGTATCAAAACTCTGACTAATTTCAGTCATACATGGCCCCAAAATGTTAAATAGTTTACTGGAGCTACTGTACTTTATTAAGCCTTGTATGGCCCAAGGAGACACTAGCGCTGTTCCCAATAAGCTTTAAACACCAAAAATGTCTCAACAATCCGGTTAATCATCTGGATACGAGAGATACTCTGTTTTTAATCATTCCACTCTAAACGAGGCAATAAACCCACTATGAAGCAAATGGTGTTACCAAGCGTAGAGAAATATGAAAAAAAGAAAACAATGAATGGAAAGAACAATTAAAAAAAAAAGGGGGAATTGAAAAGGCAGGTGATAACAACTGACACTGAATTTAATTTTTATTGATCAAAGTTGATATGAAAGCAACAAGCCGGAAGAGAATTTGACAATCTAGAATTACGAGAGAAGAAACCGTTAGCATAGAACTTACGGTTACATCTAACAATTTCACTCTTGTTTAAGGTACTATTACACATGCTACAAACATGCACAGACACACACACACGCTATTATATATATATATAATAATCGACTCTCCCGTCGATATATATATATATATATATATATATATATATATATATATATATAATCGGCATCTTTTTATTCAATTCATCACTTTTCTATTTCCATCGACGCTTGTTTCAATCGAGACTTTTTCTATTTCAATCTACACCTTTCTATTTAGTTCGTAACTTTCGATTTCTAGTGCAAAACTCATTTGCGTTTTGAAATCTCTTTCTGGGTAATGATATAACGAACATCAACAACTTCGACAGCAATCTGTGTATACCGTCTCGTTTTACGTTTTCGCGTTTTGCTTTCGAATTTGAAACGAGTGCCAATAGTTAATACTTTGCCAGGAAACGCAGGGGTAAATATAAGAGCGAGACTTCATTTTGAAACGGATCAGCAAACTCGAAATACCTACAGAGTCCCAAATGAGGCGTAAACACCTACTTAGCATCTATCAGCAAGTCAAGAGTCAGGCTTTACACAGGCAGAAGTTCTGCCTCGGTTACCGCTTACGATTGCGCAGATCGATTAATCTTTTTAAGAGGAATCACAGTTGGCTGGGGAACGAAGGAATGTGGCCCGGAAGTCTGTGGGTGGAGTTCCGAAAGTGAAGAGGAATAGAGAAGACCCAGCGAAGGAAAGGAAATCCCTGGTTATTTATCTGAAGAGTACGGTGCAGTTTTCCAGATGGCGATGACAGATGAAAGGTCCCTTATCTGGGAGATAGGTCATCGGTCCTGGTGGAAATGTGCTCGCATCGCCGGACGCACGGATATTGGACGCTGATTTCGATCCAGTGTTATGAAGGGGTGAGACGCAATGTGAGCGGGTGGCACAAAGGAAAAGGGGTGATTTAATGAAATGATTCGATGAGACATAGCCGATCGGGTAAATCTTTTAAGGAAAGGTTGGGTTTATGGTTGAATGAAATGGTGGAGGCGAATGGCGGCTGGAATCGATCTGCTAAGGAACATACACAAGAACTTTGCAAAAGTATGGGGATCCGATCTTTGATGGAATAATGGAAAGAGTATCGGGGGTCAGTGGGAGGGGATAGACATCAGGGCGAGCGTGGAACAGACTTGGATGGAAGCAAGTTAGAAATAGGCGTGGCTTGGTCGATTGATGGAGAGAAAATATTATCGATGACAGGCTGCCTTGGTTGAAGCAGCGGCTAGAGCGAATAAGATGGCCAGAAAATAGAGAACTTGAAGATTAAGAAGAAAATCGTTTATAAATGCTTAATAGGTGTTTTAATATACTTTTATTAAAGTGTCGGCAAGTTTAATGAAGCATAGATGTCACTATCTCTCTCTCTCTATATATATATATATACATATATATTACGAAATGGACAGAGTCCGAAAATTTATTTATTAAAGACATTTTTTTATGTTTAACGTTCTTTTTATAGATACAAGTATTTAAGTAAATGCTCTGTTTATAATAAGCAGTATTAAATAACATTTACCGGCCTGAATGTACGAGAAATTTTCATAGAAAAATATTCGTCCTTGGACAGGATTCGAACCTGCATCCTATACGGAACTGTCATTTACGCTGACGGTCCTAACCAATCGGCCACCAAGGATCGTTCGGTAGACAAGGACGAATTTACTGTTTATAAACTTCAATCTTCCATGAATCTCGTACCTACCGAACGATCCTTGGTGGCCGAGCGGTCAAGGCACGTCAGCGTAAATGACGGTTCCGTATAGGATGCAGGTTCGAATCCTGTCCAAGGGCGAATATTTTCTATGAAAATTTCTCAAACATTCAGGCCGGTAAATGTTATTTAATACTGTTTATTATAAACATTTACTTAAATCTAAGTATCTATAAAAAGAACGTTAAACATAAAAAATGTCTTTAATAAATATATATCCATGTAAAATGAAAACAAATGGATATATATATATATATCCATGTAAAATGAAAATAAATGGAGTATAATTCCACTATACGTAACATATAATTCAAAAGTGGGCTCAATATAAAGTAGAGCTAGATATTATTTAGTTTAGGATATCAAAACATGTTAAAAATCGCTTCATAATGGAAATTATGCTTCAAAACCATAAATATCACGCCAGTAGTTTAACATCACCCGAGGAGACACATTTAGAGTGCTGAAATATAATTACAATTAAGTAGCGATTTTTAACATATTTTAATACCCTAAAATAATTTTTTTTTTTTTTTTTTTTATATATATATATATATATATATATATATATATGACGTCACACATTATGAAATGGACAAAGTCCGACAATTATTTTAAGACATTTTTATGTTTATACATTTTTTATAGATACAAATATTTAAGTAAATTCTCTGTTTACAAGAAACAGTATTAAACAACATTTACCGGCCTGACGACGAATATTTTCTGTGAAAATTTCTTGGACATTCAGGCCGGTAAATGTTGTTTAATACTGTTCCTTGTAAACAGAGAATTTACTTAAATATTTGTATCTATAAAAAAATGTATAAACATAAAAATGACTTAATATATATATATATATATATATATATATATATATATATATACATAATTTATTTTAGGATATCTCTGTCTATAAAAGGCAGGATATGTGTGTGTGTGTGTGTGTGTGTGTGTGTGTGTGTGTGTGTGTGTGTGTGTGTGTGTGTGTGTGTGAAGAATGCACGACCGCAATTTTCGACGGATTTGCACCAAAATTTACATGCACATGCTCCAAGTTAGCGGGAAGGCCAAGACCGACTTTGCATTTCCCAACTCCCATCGATAGTAGAAATAATCGATTTTTTCATGCTTCTACGGCAGTTTTCATGTAGTTTGCGGCCATTTTGTACTGGCCAGAGTGAGAGCCAATAGCTGGCTGCCACGAATGTTAACTAGAATGCTAGCATGCAAAAAAAAAAATCGATAGCTGCATTCGTCACAAGTGGGAAAAATTTAAATCTGCATGGCACTTTACTCCAATTGGCTCATTCGCTTGATTAAACTCAATGTTGATTCTGATTCCGCAGAACTGGGATCGGTGTGAAAAAGTATTTGTTGTTAACATTCTTTTTTCATTCGTTTTTTCCAGTTACGAATCCTTTTTTAAAGCTGATCGTTTTGTGTTCATTTTGTTTAGTTCTTTTATCGTAACAGATTTAATGTTTAGTATAGAGCTTAGAAAAAATTCGCAGTGTGAGATAAGCAAGAAGTAAGGCATGTAGCAACATCAGCACGGCAAATGGCACTCCGTTAAAGGCAAAGAAGGGCAAAAATATTTTAAGTCAAGTGATAGCGATTGCTGTTTGATTCGTACGATTTTTGCATCAAGCACAGACAACGCCGGGCCATGCTGCTCGTTAAAACATATAATATATTCAAGCATACTCGGCTGAATAATCTAGACATATTATGTCATTTTGTTTTTTATTTTAATCCGCTCAAATTCATAAATCAGTTTCTTAGTGCTGTTATGAAAATGATGAAGGAAGCAGTTTTCGTTATTTCTTTTCTTGTACATTTAGGCAGCATGTCTTTATTCATGCATATCTTCATTTAACCAAACATGCTTGAATGAAGATATTCTGCCGAAATATCCATACACACATCTGTCTGTGTGTGTTTCCGAATGAACACTCGTAATGCTTTCAAAATATGATCGCTACTTGCAATCATTGACATCTCAAATAAAGAATCTTATTTTTAAACAGTTAATTACTTTTTAAAAACTAATTAACTTCTTAAAAATAAGTTTCTTTATTCGTTCAATCTAATATTAATGGTCAACGACATCTTCATCATCATCATTAGCAGAAGCAGCATCAGTCTCATGACCAGATATGGTTGTAAAGTCTTTGTGAAGCTGATCACTTGACCAGATTCCTCTCAGGGATTTTCAAACTTTTTGACTTGCGGACCCTTTTATATTTCAGGTTTTACCTTAGGGACCCCCTTATAAACGCTTATGAAATTTATACATAAATATTTGCTGAATATAACATATAATTTTGCATTAATGCAAACGCATAAACACCCAATGAGAAAGCCGGAAATCGCAAAATAGATCCAAAATTCAAATCATTTGGTTCCTTCTCTGCATGAATAGAATCCATTATCTTTATCAATTTATGATACAAATTATATTAGTATATCAAATCTATGAAATAGTTTATTGAAACAATTTATTTCATGATCGACCTATAAGTTACTTATAAGCGCTTATAAGTTGCACGTCACCCATAAAAAAGTGTTTGCTGTCCACGGACCCCCTATCTTGTCTTTGCGGACCCCCTGTGGTCCGCGAACCACAGTTTGAAAACCCCTGCTCTATGTGTCCCGTCTGCGTCACAATGTCTGACTCTCTGTGAATGACATATTTCCCCCTATACCTGCCTGTTCTCTTACCTGAGGTGAAAACTTGTGGGACATCAGTGGTAAGATAGTTGATATCTTAACATTTTATGAATATTTCACAAATAAATGAATTATAATGATATCCGTTACGCGTGCCGTATGCGACTCGCCTCAGACAATGACAGAATACGCACTGCTGTCAGTGTGGCGTGACAGAGGTGTGGGTTGCATCGAAGGGATGGGCTGAAAAGATCAACTCCTTGCCACCAACTGCAGATCCACGCCTCACAGGATGTCAGTGGCTGTCCCGACATGTGAACATGTAAGGGGCAAGCGTGAGCAAGTACCGTGTAACAGATATGGGGAGTTGACTTGTAACTTCTTGAGAGCTACAAGGGATAGGGGAAGTGGAGAGCTATGATCGCCTACGTCCTCAAAGGACACGGCATATAAAAAGAAAGAAAAAAAACTGCTCCGAGGAATACACGTTCAAATGTGGGTGCGAGGGTCATCTCTCTCTCTCTTTCTCTCTCTCATTTTCTCTCTCTCTCTCTCTTTCTCTTTCTCTCTCTCTCTCACACACACAGACACATATTGACCGGATTTGAATAAAATTATGATGTTACGCATGAAGAAATTATCCCTAGTTTTTCATTTATAATACGCATTGATACTTCATTACACACAGATATATACTCAGTCATTATCTATTATCCAAATCGAAATTATCTCAATAAAATCGGTATTACCGAAAACAGCTAATTTAGGTTATATTTACATATATATATATATATATATATATATATATATACAGACTTCAGTATGTCCATCACTCTATCCGGGTCAGTTCATTTATCAGTAAGTTTGTTCATCTCTCTGAATCTTAGTCCGTACACATCTCTATATCTTTCTCCTTTTGTTCATCTCTCTCCATCTATTCATCTCTCTCTCTCTCTCTCTCTCTATATATATATATATATATATATATATATATATATATATAGTTCAGTATGTTCATCACTCTATCTGACTCACTTCATTTATCTCTAAGTTTGTTCATCTCTCTGAATCTCACTCCGTACACATCTCTATATCTTTCTCGTTCTTGTCAGTTCTCTCCATAATCCTTTCTCCCCCTCCCTCTCTTTATCTAAGATTTTCTTAGCCTGCCATTGTAGTACTTTGTGAATATATATATATATATATATATATATATATATATATATATATATATTACTCTTTGTTCAGATCAGAAAAGTCAATTTCTTCCACTATTATTTATCTTTCAAACATTTATGTTATGCGCCATGCGTGATACAGGCTTAAGCGATCATGTATCTTTCGATACATGACAGACGAGGCAGATTATTTTTTCCCGCAGTCGGTTACCATTTCTTACTGCGGAAGACCAGTTGCCACCCGGTCTGTCCTGCTATTTACCCATAACTGGGCATGTGAGAAAAAAATGGGTTCATATCTTTCCCAAGGGTATCAGCACGTAAATGAATGTAATGGCTTCGACTGGAATTCGAACTCGGTTCTCCGATCCCTCAATCCCAGCCGCTATCCATTACTCCACCTTACTAGCAACAACAAAAGCTATTAATAATAAATATATGAGAATTTTTTAACAATAATAATAATAATAAGTTCTCATATATTTCATCATAATTTTATACCTTTATTATTTTTTATTTATTTTATGGTTTTTTAAAATAATAATAATAATAATAATAATAATAATAATAATAATAATAATAATATGCTACTGTTTACTCCGACATCCAGAGTAAAATATATATGTATGTTTATGCGTCTATGTTTCTATGGGTGTAACTCTAATGGTCGCTCCTTGTCGCGGTAGAGCGGCTTGCATGGTACAACGATTCTGAGAGTGACCCTGTCAGGTGTTCTAGACTCCTCGTAGGGCCACCCTTGGCGGCTTGGTCAAACACGATGACCCAGACGAAGTGCCACCAACCTCAACGATTGCCGACGGTGGAACAGGCAGATGGTGATTATAACAGATCTCAAAGGTGGAACCAACGGATGAAGAAGGCTACGCATGAAGGACATGCTACAGAAGGCGCCACTCGAAATTATAAGTCAGCGGCAGTCAGTTGCAGTTTCATAATTGGTTTTTGCATGTCTCATACAATATGGGTGTGCTGTCACTTCCTGGCAAGTTGTGGTCCTATAAACAAATTTTCCGAAGCCAAATGGCGATAGGCAATGGATGACGGAAGCAGGTTTTGGCGAAACTGGTATTCTATGAATTTCGGTTTACAAGAATGGCTAGTCGTTCGTATCTAAGTATGTCTGTCCGCATAGGGTGGCCGACCGATCCCTGTTGCAAACACCTGTTCAGGCACATTTCTACCTGTTCAGCATCCACAGTGCTCACCTGTGGTTTCTACTGAAATTATACTTAGCGGATCATAATTACTGTTTCACGGAGACAGAACATTGTCCGGCGTGACCAAGAGTTTTAAAAAGGCCAGAAATCTCCATACCTCGGTCACGGTGTCTTGTGACTTCGTGCGAGCACAACGATCGACGGCCCCCAAAGAGTTCCGTCTAACCAATTCCACTCACCGGGCTTGGGTCAACCCGTGGTATGGTTTTTAGGCACTTTCCAAAGGTGATTGTCCCCCTCCAGACCGATAACATCAAGAAGTGACTTTTTTGATTCAAACTCGGGTTTCATGGTCGGGAAGCGAACATTCAATATACTCGGCCGCTTGACCATTAAAATAGCTTATGATAGCTATTATTATTATTATTATTATTATTATTATTATTATTATTATTATTGCTGCTGTTATTATTATTATAATTATTATTATTATTATTATTTTATTTCCTTTGATTTCTGGTGTGTATACATTTCTTTCCGTGTCTCGCTCAGAGACCTAAGGTTAGAAATGGCATCATTTTCCACTGAAAAAAAATTACATAGATAAATCCCTTTGTAAGGTGTGGGCTGTACTCGTGAGAACAATATTTTGTAATTCTTTAAGGCATGAGTTTCCAGGAATCCCTTCAATTAGTCTACTGAAATCTTTTCCAATCAATCCGATGGCTCCAACTACAACAGGGATTGCTGATGTTATTATGTGCCACATCTTTGAGATTTCGATTTTAAGCTCCTTGTATTTTCATAGCTTTTTGAAAACCTTCAAAGATACATTGCAGTCTGCAGGGAGCGCCATATCCATAAGGAGGCACTTTTTGTGTGCGATCTCTAATAACAATGCCTGGGCGATTAGTTTTGATTGTTCTCTCTCTCTCTCTCTCTCTCTCTCTCTCTCTCTCTCTCTCTCTCTCTCTCTCTCTCTCTCTCTCTCTCTCTCTGTTTTATGTAGTCACATAAAATTATAACAGGTCCTATCTCCGTAACCTGATCTGAGGGGAGGGTTCATACCAATTTCTTGCAGTTTCCTTCCCGTAGAAGTTGCAGATTGTCTATTACCGATATTGGCCAACTCTGTCATACCGTGTTTTATATTCAGTGGGTGCCAATACCGAGCAACCTGATACAAGATGATCAATTGTTTCTGGGTAATTATCACAAAACTTGCATTTTGGTTAACACTATATTTTAGTATGTGTGCTTTTCTAGTTAACACGCACTGATCCTGTGCAGCAAGGATAAATTCAGCTTTCAACCCTGCACTACGTAGCCACTGATGGGTACAGGGCTTGTCTACATCATCTTGTTTGGTACGGGCAGAGTATTGGCCATGAAGCGGTTTATCTTGCCATTGTTTCTGTATCTGGTCGGTTGCATTTGTTTTTGCTTTCTTTTTTCTGTAGTTTCCAGGTATCTTTGAAGGGTAATTGTTGTAGTTTTGTAGAACAGTTCTAGTTGAACTAATACTTCGGATCTGGGCACATACAGACGATCATCATCACATTTGGGATGATGCATGCGGTAGCAAGTGAGAAGCTTTCTCGTTTTGGCGTCCATTCGCTTAATTTCAGCTATGGTCCAATTACGGATGTTAAAACTTCATTGCACCACTGGAACAGCCAAGGTGTTTATGGCTGATATTCTGTTTTTTTTTAGTTCAGTTCAGTATTTAGTACCAGACGCACACGCCTGTGGTACTCCTTTCTTACCTTCTCCTTCATTTGGGCATTCTGTATCTCCTTCGCTAATTCTTAAAGTACTTATAGGCTTCATCTTTTTCCAGTTCCCTAATCTATGTGACAAAATCTAAATCTATTGACGATGTTTCTGTAATTCTCCCTTTCTTGAATGTTACTTTTGCACATTTATCTAATCCGAAATCCATACCTATGTCGTCACTGAAACATTTTAAACTATTGAAAAAGCTCTTCAACTCTTTCTCATCTTTGGCAAAGAGTTTGAGGTCATCCATGTAGACAAGGTAATTGGATATTTTTTTGTCTAGTTTGTAAACATAGCTACTGTTGTTTAGTTTATGCGAAAGAAAGATTAAGGATAGAAGAGAAGGGGCGACGAGGAATCTCCTTGAAAAATTCTACGTTGGATATTCAGACGATTGGAGATGGCAGTACCTCGGGTGTGATTTAGGTATAGTGTGGTGTTCCACATTCTCATGCTGTCCTTAAGGAAATTTACTAGCACAGTGGATTTGTACATACACACAAACACACATACACACACATACGTATATATATATATATATTAGGTTGGTGCAAAAATAATGACGTAATAATGTCGTTTTTTGACGTTAAAAAATACGTCAAAAAACGACATTATTACGTCTTTATTTTTGCACCAAACTAATATATATATATATATATATATATATATATATATATATATGTGTGTGTACTTAGGCAGCATCTTTTCATTCATAAATAGAAAATGTTAGACTTTTCAATTTCATTTGAATGAAAACTAACATTTTTAGGCATTTAAAACAACATGCCTGCCCGCACACACAATTCCGTAAAATACTTGTCGAAAACACAATTATACTTCGACATGAAAACAATAGACAAAAACTAAAAATCCTTGAAGCATTATACATCAAACAGTTGAAACCCAACCTAAACAAAATCAATTCTACAAATATTCTTAAATGTCTATAATTGGTAACAGAAGCCATTGGTTTATACCAACGACTTCCCATACTTCTACAATTCACTCTCGTGTGGTCATGTGTGACGTCATGAGATGCGGTGCGATTTTCGCTTCTAGCGTCTTATATGCGCGTGTTTATCGTTGCTTAGAAATCATCTATGTAAACATTGACAGACTATCATCACTGTCGTGTCCGTATATTGTTTAATATGTTGTAATTGACATCATTGAGAATGGCTTATGTAAGCCGAAAGCTTAGATTGTATTAAAAAAAAAATATGGATCAATATTGTGAATTTCTTTCTTCGTTCAGCGATAATGTTATTAAACTTATCAGAAGTTACGAAAAAAAATTTACATAAAATAAATAGACAACACTTGTCTATATTATTAGGTTGGTGCAAAAATAATGTCGTTTTTTGACGTTACATTATTTTTGCACCAACCTAATATTTAATGAAACATGTATAAATATATATATATATATATATATATATATATATATATATATATATATATATATATATATAAATTAAACTTAAATTTTAAAGTTCAATTCCATTTTCAAGGGATCTGCATCACTTGAAAAATTTCAATTTTAAGTTTAATTTAAGATTTAGGCTTTGTTTTCGAAACAAAGTAATTTATGTGTCGCGATTAATACATATCTAAAAAAATTAATTACAATTTCTCTACTGTTTATCGAACACTGTTTTTCAAAATAAATGTGAAGGAGCCCTGGATTATTATTTTTTTATTCATATATATATATATATATATATATATATATATATATATATATATATATATATATATATATCCCAAGGATTTTAAATGAATACAAGTATTTTGTATTTTTTTAATTACAGAGCAGTATCAAGTCAATGTGCTTTATTCTTGTTTGTCTTTGTGTGTGAGTATATCAATATATGTATATAGATATATATTTACATATATATATATATATATATATATATATATATATATATATATATTCTTGTCTCCTTCGTTTTTTTATTTTTTAAATTTTGCCGAAAGACAATCTTCGTTATTTATATATATATATATATATATATATATATATATATATATATATATATGGAAAGAGATAGATAGATAGATAGATAGATAGATAGATAGATAGATAGATAGATAGATAGATAAGCTCGTTAATTGGCTCCGATTGTCCTTTTTCTTCAGTCTTTTTTGGTGTTATTTTAAGGGTCAAGTTCCTGGGCTGGTCGCTTCACTAAAAGATGGTTTCTTCAGTGCGACAGACCTACTGGAAAATGATGGATGTTTTTCAAAGATCAGGTTAGCCTCACATAAGCAGTCATTATGCATAATAGTTAACAAAAAGATTTTGTGTGCTTAGCTTCTCAAAATGGTATCTGACGTGGCGTATGGTTTAAAGAAATAATCTTGGCCTTCTTCTTCTATGTCACACGTGCCTTCAGGTCATGAGCTATCATAGCCCTCTACAACTTCCTATTCTTTAGTAATATTTATCTTTTCGGTACACGTCAAAATTTTTATTCTGTTATTCATTTAAACAACTTCGGTAAGTTTTTCGCGGCTTTTTGATGTCTCTCCAAGCCTTCTTTCGTTATTATGTGTTCTAGAAATTTCAACTGTCTTTCTTATTCTACGAGGGAGGGTTGAAAAGTTCATTGGCTATGAAGAAATGGTGCTAGAGCTATAAGATTTTTGCATGCATTAATTTAAACTTTTCTTATTAATAACTGAATTGTTTCTTTCCAAACTGCCATCTGGCTATTCAAAGAAAACTTCAAATGTAACTAGTAATGACTTCTTGAACAAAATTCGGCATCTTAGTGTTATCAATTATCACCAGAAAAAGGTTTTAGCCCACAAGGTCATTTATGCTGATACAGTCCCTAAATTAAGGGATAACGCCCCAGCTTTACCGACAGGGTAAAAGTGATCAGGAGGGGAAGGTAGAGTCTTGAGTTTGAGCCAAAGTCTGGACGTTCTGCAACCGACACCAGCGAGGAAAACATTTATTGTTTTCACAACATGATGATGGATTACAGGCGATTGGCTATAAATCAAATAACCAATGCTATTAACATATATCGTGAAAGAATTAAGAATATGCTCCAATGAACTTGGTATGACCAAGGTTTCTACTATGTGGATACACGTCTGCCACCTGATCAAAACACACCAGGCTGATCACATCACGGAAATATCTGATATTGTGGTAAATCCAGCTGGTTTCTTTGAACGTTTCCTGTCCCAAAATGAGAGTTGGGTTCACCACTTTGTAGCAACAGACAATCCACGCAGTAGAAATGTTACGGTTTTTTGGATATATATAACTAGTCAGCCAATCCAAATGACTTAACTTCCTTTATAGTCTACCAATAGAAGGTTAACCAATCAGAAGCCACAGAACATGGTATCCGTCGTGTATAAAGGCGGCCATTTTTGTTTTACCCTATCCGAAGGACCAGTGCCAATTTGTCAGGCGAAGATGACAGAAGGAAGAACTACCCTCTGCTACTTTGCCACGATATCCACTGCGAAACTGAACTACGCTTTCCTACTGCCTCCGAAATATTCACTGCTGACCTCTGGATTCTATACTCGGAGACGACCGTCATGAACAAAATGTCTAACAAGAAACACCTTTCTTCATCTCCAAAGAAGGCCAAGGTCGTTTTATCTTCAGGGAAGATCATGGCCTCAGATTTTTTTTTTTTTTTTTGATGGGGGATGTAAAAAGGCATTGCGTTTATTGACTATCACCATCACCATCCATCACTGGAGTATACTATGCCAACTTGCCGAGGCAGTTACGAGAGGCTATCAAGACCAAATGTCCAGGAAAACTGATGAAATGGGACAGTGCTGTAGCACACAAGACCTTGGTCTCAATGGCTGTTGTTTGTGGCTGTGGCTTTGAACTGGTGGATTTCCCTCCCTAATCTTTTGGCTTGGTCCCATATGACCATCATCTGTTCTCCAACATGAAAAAAGAATCACTTGGCGAGAATGCCGTCATATCTGCTGTTGATGATTTTTTTGACCAACATCATAAAGCTTATTCACTAATGAGATCCAAGCACTGCAACACTGACAGAAGGAGTGTACGAACTGAAAGAGGGACTATGTTAAAAAAATAAGCCCTATTTGGTCACATTCTATAAGATGGTCTTGGTCAGTCTATGAACTTTTCAGCCGATCCCCGTAAGTATAATGGGTCTTCTTTACACACATGTTCGATGTATGGTATTCTCAACATCCTTCTGTAGGTCCATACTTCTGTTAACACAAGTCTCTTTGTCTGTAATGAGATTGTCCAACATTCACTGTCATAAATGAGGAACGATATTACGCAAGAATTCGACGCTCATTTCTTTGTTGCCATCGAAATTTTCTTAATACTTTCCGTAGCTTTTGGAAGGTATCTTTCTCTATCCAAATGCGCCTTCGAATTTCGGTGTTATTAGGTTGGTGCAAAAATAATATCGTTTGTTGACGTTTTTTTTAACGTCAAAAACGATATTATTTTTGCACCAACCTAATACATTTTCAGTCCTCTGTTAAAACACTTCCGAGATTTTTACCTTTTCGTACTTGTTTGATTTTGGTAACTGCATTTCGTCGCTAGCATCTTTAGCTTCTCCTCTTGCTGACAACCATGCATTTTGTCTTCTTACAATTGTTGATTAGTCCTTTCCTCTTGCTTTCTTTTACTATCTTTTTTTTCCAGAAGTTACTCCTTTCTGTGTCTGATAAAAAAATATAAACGTTGAAAATTAGGATGTTGATTTGAAGGAACATTTTCACGATAATATCTCAGTTCTTTATTCATCACCATTTTTTTTTTTCGGAACCTTAGAAAAAATCCGTCATTTCTGAAAATATATTTCCTTTTATTATTAGTTTACTCGTATATTTTTTTAAGTCGTTACTTCCATGTAACCATTTTAGCAGAGGACGGAAAACCGGACACCGAAATATGAAAGTGTGTCTGGACAGCAAAATATGATTTCAAAAATCTAAGTATTAAGAGAAGAAAATTCCGCTAGAAATCAAGAAAAGAGTTTTGAAATGTTATTTAATATCAGTCCTTCTATAGGGCAGAAAATGCGGTACCATTTTCTCACCAATCAAGAAGAGACTTGAGATATAAGCTTATACAGAAGGATGCAGAGAATAACATGGACGGAGCATGTAAACAACGAGGAAGTTTTAAAGCAAATGAAAGCCTAAAGGACAATTATATTTAGAATCAGAAAGAGGCAGCTGAGATTTCTAGGGCACACAAGGAAGGCTTAAAAAATTGACACTTGCAGGTCATAACGAAGGCAAGAGAGACAACGGGAGGCAGCGGGCCAACGACATGTGAATGGATGACAGACCGGCGAGTGGAGAGACATAACTAAGGGCTACAAAGGATAGAAAGACCTGGAGATCCAGTATTTGCCCACAAGAAGGTTATTTAGCAATTTTCACCTGTGTGTATTTAATTACGCTTCTAAATATTATGATGATACGCTGCTCTTTCACGGAATCGGTCTTTTAAGCTCTGGACATCAGAAACAAATTAGCACCGTCCACTGCTGTCATAGCAACGATACTGCCATTTGGTGTCATTTGTGCAAAGTAGATTACACGCCAAAAATATATAGCAAGAAGTTACACAGAAAAATATGTATAGATTTTAGATACTTTGTTCTTAACTTTTATTTACAGTCGGACTAAAAATCACCATCTTGTTTTGTTAACATCACAACGTTTTTGCCGTTGTGACCTCCGACCTTCTTCCGGTGTCTGTAGATATGTGTAACCCTCAGAGAATTTATATCTGAATATTCTATTCAATCTAAAGAGATGAACAGTAGAATGAGATCAATCTATGTCAAGGGATGTATCTTCTTGGTTATTACCTACTTACATTATTTACAATCCGACTAATATGTTGTGTAATGGATAGTGGCTCAGACTGAAAAATTGAAGATCCGAGTTCGAATTACTGTCCGGTTCGTTACATTCACTTATACACAAATACCCTTGTGAACGGTATGAATCCATCTCCGCCCCCAGATATGGGTTAAATAGTAGGATCGAAAAAATATTATTCTAAAAAGAATTGTGAATGCAGTATCTTCACTTGCAGAAAGAAAGAATTATACTTAAAGTAAAAAATATGCTTGTTTCTTTAAATAACCTACAAAGTGTTGATAAACCGTAAAAAACAAATTAAATCACTCAATGCATATCATAGACCTTCATTCAGTATAATCAACAATGTCTCCGTGTTTGTTGTTACTATGAGAACGGTTCTGCCCCGGTCATATCCGCCCTTCTTCAGGCGTCAGTCGATAAACTTCAGAGAATTTTCAAAATAGACCGTTTATTCAATCTACAGGAGTAGAACGTTTTCCTTCTATTGTCCATGTCTAGGGAAGTTTCGACGGTTTGTCTTTTTTTACATTATTTAGAGTTGAACTCCATCTTTGTTATTACGGTCAAAAGGTTTCGGCCGTTTTGACCTTCTTCAGATGTTTCTCGACCCGAATAACCATGAACGAAGTTCGAATTGAACCCTTTATTCAATTTATGCAATATCTTAGATCTGAACAGCGGAATGAGTACAGATAGAATAAATGATCCAATTCAAAATCCAACGATGGTTACGCAAATCGACCAGTGTCTTAAGTTGGCCGGTTGCAGTAAGAACGAAGATGGGGGGGGGACATTAATCCGATTCTAAGGTAAATTATGATATCACCACTACCCCCCCACCCCTGGGTCCTAAATTCTTTTTGGCTTCTGTTTTAATCATCTAATCATAATCTAATTACAAATGAATGTCAGTCGTTGCCAGCCTTAGTGTTCAAATTGGTAATTTGATTAAAAGAAAGGATGTCATATTTACTCGAGATAACGTTAAACCATATGTTGTTTTGCTGACCGAGCAAAATGAAAAAAAAGGTACATGTTGGCTGGCAAGTTTTCACATATCCGCCGAATTTAGCAGATATGACCCATTCAAATTATCATTCATCACAGACTTCTGAGCGAAATCTTTTAATGGAAAAAACAATTTCTATTTTCTGGAAGACTGCGAAAGGTAACCCGAAATGTTCCTTGCTAAAGACAATTTAATCTTAATTATAAAAATGCCTAAAATATAGTAGATGATTGGAGAAGAAAACGGTAAACACATTAAATTCTCACCCCCAGCCCTCACACCCATCCACAACCTACCTTATCTTCAGCGATACATTCCAAGACTCTCATCGGATGCCCAAAACAGCGGGAAATACCGAACTGTAAATATACTTACGTTCAATTGCGCACATATCGATGGTGAGTTTTAATTTAAAAATGAGCCACAGTAATATATCGACAGCAACTCAAAAAATAAAGCTATTACATATTTTAATAATATCTTAATAATATTTTAATAATAGTCATATGACGGATAGAAGATGCGTTATAATCCTAGATCTTAGCAACCTCGGCTTACGATTTATTTCCATTTTACTAACGTTCACTCGATACAAGGCCAAAGAGCCACTCAAGGTAGAGGGTTACTGAATGAAGTGTTTGATATGAATGCAAAAAGGAAAATAAGATGTGAATATTTTGAGGAGGAGAAAAATAAATAACGATTGACTCCAAATTTGAAAAGGTAAGCATCACTTTCTCCTCATCGTGACGTGGCTTCCTTCTCTCTTTTCTTCAAATAGTTTCATACCAACTCCTTTGATGGGCTTCCCCCACCCAACTGGATGAATTTAAGCGTGCCACACGATTTTAACCTAAGTCCCAGCCGTTTACTGTTGAAATAGCTAAATGAAACCGTCACTTTTACTTTTCTCGCACTTCTCACTTGTGGTACTCCCGTCTGTTTAATTGCTTCCCCGATAACTACAATCTTCAAAAATTTAAATGCATAGTAAAATCGCATCTTCTATTGTCTTGAAACCCGTTTATCGTTTATCCTTTTCTCAATCCGCCCTAAACTCACTTTCGCTCACTTTCACACCCTGTAATCCCCTGGGTACTGATAGTATTCCAGACTTCCTTGAGGTAAAATAATTGAAAAAAAAAAAGATGTTATAGTCGTTTTCGTTACATGTATTAAATATTTCTTTCTTTTTAAATGATAAGTCTATTCAGTACGTAGGTGATCATGACTCTCCACAGATTCTTTTTCATTACAATTTGTGGATTGACATGATCTTTTATGCACGGCCTGGAATTTAAAGTAGGCTTTTTCCAAGACCGGCTGCTATTCAAGGTTAGGGAAACCAGTCGAAGCTACTACTTAAGCCATGGTGGAAGAAAGGGATTGACGCTCCCTTCCAAGGGTATCAATGCGAAATCGAACGAATCATACTACGCCAGAACACACATGCTTCGAAACTAAAAAGCCGCTCGAAACCTGATAACAAGAATCTTCAAAATCTTAATGCAGCGTCAGTCGCCATCTTCTGTCTTCTTCAATTCCGTTCATCCTTTTGTCCTTTCCTCAATCCTTCTTATACTCAGTCTTTTCTCTCACATTAACTCCCTGGTGACACTTCCTGCGTACTAGTGGCGTTCCCGCCTGGCTTAGCCTTACATGATTAACAAAAGAAATAATGCTCGGGGGAGCATCCACGTGGGAGTCTGTTCCACAGAGTGGCGCTTATTGGGAAAATGTTATCCATGTGGAACTTCTTTCTTCCAAATAGAATACAGAGGGAATGAGGGTGAAGTAACCGTGGGGATATAGCCAGACGAGTTCAGGCAGTTATGGTCTGAGCTGACGGTACTAAAGAATGAGGCTCAATTGAACATTTGCCATGGAAACAGTGATAGATTATCGATAGATTTGCGACGTTGCTTCTGCGAGAAAGAGACGATAGGGTGGAAAATTTTTCATTGCTCACAAGGCCGCGTAAATGCATTTTGATTCTATGAAGGTTGGAAAGTGAAGATTGTGTAGCTTCAGACCTTTTCTTATAAAGTCGAGAACATTCACCCTTTCACTTGAAATGCTTGTCGGATTCTCTTTCATACAACCGAACTGCCAGGATCACGACTCATTTGTTAGTGACTATAAAAAAATTAAAACTCATAAATTCTTTTATTTCTAGGGATGATCGTGGGTAACTGATTTCTAGGGATGATCGTGTGTAACTGATTTCTAGGGATGATCGTGGCTAACTGATTTCTAGGGATGATCGTGTGTAACTGATTTCTAGGGATCATCGTGGCTAACTGATTTCTAGGGATCATCGTGGCTAACTGATTTCTAGGGATGATCGTGGGTAACTGATACCTGCGTTAAAGGGAATCATTTTACGTTATACGATAAAGAAGCCTATCCTCAAACCTACTTTTTTTCCCAATTGTTATCAATGACCTTGCCGATGACATAACTATTACTCTTGTCTTAATGTTAAATCGGATAGCTAGTCAAATTGATAGATGTTCTTGAAATTGACTTTCAGTCTGTTGTTTACTGGGGCAAGAAAAGTCTTCTTACTTTTAACCCCTCCCGAACTAAACTGCTTTATTTTAATCGTCTTAGAGAACCTTTTCTTTGGGGAGGGGCTCCTATCATGCTAACCTCCAGTGTTCTAACGCTGTACACTGATATGAATTGGAGTGATTCTATTGAATCAATAGCTAAGTCTGCTGCTAGAAGCGTGCATTCAATGCACCGTGCTAGACAATCTTTCTCCCCCAAGACTCTCTTGCATATTTATAAATCTACCATTCGTCCGCGCATTGAATATTGCTGCCACATCTAGTCTGTTGCTTCTGATACCTGTCTGGTGATTCTTGAGAAAATCCAAATAAGAATATGCAATGTTAGTGGCCCAGGCCTGGCATCTCGGCTTCAGTCACATTCCCACAGCCGTAATCTTGCTTTCCTGTGCTTTTTCTATAAACATTTTCATTTACTGATGAGCTCTTCTTTTTTTGGTACAGCGATTTCACTAAGTTAAGCTTAGTGGTAACGTGTTTGCAATGGAAACCACTGGCGTAGTGAGGTTCTCTCCCTTTATTCCAAACAGAAGACTACAGATTTAACGGGCAACACGTGCAAGACGGTATCAATGGAGGTCTTTAATGTGTTTTAAGAATTGAGTACTGAACATGTTTTGGGAAATATTCATCTGATCACTGAAGCGAAACCAAAACGACATGGAGAATTATTTTAAACTCCAATTAAATTTAAAAAATAAATAAATAGAATCGGAATTAACAGAACTGTTTAGCATGACATTATATTTTTATCCTAACCATTAAAAAAAAAAAAGAAACAATCAAAATCGTGACTCTGTCTTTTTCCCGCTTTATCATCTGCTTAAATGTATTCATTACAAGCAGACAAGGTGGAAAAAATCGTTTGTTTTTTGTTTTTCGTTTTTTGTTTTTTTTGTTGTTGTTGTTGTTCTTGATTCGTTTTGGTTTGTTTTATTAATTTTTGGTTTGTTCCTGATTTCCTCGAGTAATGACCTTTCTCAACGGACTGCATCAAAGATTTTCTAGACAAAAATGTTGAGGCTTAAGACAAAAAATCAACAAAATGTCAAATAACCTACATACGTCGACCGACATGGCCAAATGTTGGGGGAAAAAGTACCCATGATCCTTTTGCTGCTGTTTTTGCTATTTGTATCTATTTGTATTTACTTATTTATTATTTTTTCAACAAGTTTCTTTAAGCGAAGCCATCCAAATCATTTCATCTACATTTTTTTTTTTTGCCCCCTAAAATATTCAGTAACTTCTTATTTTGCTGTTTGCATCATGGGTTTTGTCTAAGTTTTTCTTTTCTGATTCCTTGTTTAATGCTTTTTTAATTTTGTTTTGTGCATGCATCTACCACCAATATTCTTCATCTGCTTTCTCGTGTGAATCAGTCTCGTCCTTTTATAATTAATCCAGAGCAATCCTATCTACTCATTAGTCGCTTATTTGCCTTACAAGTTTTTTTTTGGGGGGGGGCGTTTTTTTTTTGTTTTTTTTTTTTTTGTCTGCATCATCTCTAGCAGAGTGGCTAAGGCTGAATATAACGATTCAGATCCTCAAGACTTCCGTTTGACCAATTTTACATTAGAAATAAATCTGCTTAAGTACGAACTTTATTAATATATTAGGTTGGTGCAAAAATAATGACGTAATAATGTCGTTTTTTGACGTATTTTCTAACGTCAAAAAACGACATTATTACGTCATTAATTTTGCACCTAATATTTACTCTTAGCACGAGAGATGTGGTGTAAAGATGCATACATTAAGTAGTAGTAAAAGCTAGTCGTCCAAAATGAAAGGACATCCTCATTGAGAAAGCGATATCTATTCACCAATGACGATTGAATCTAGAATATTCCCCTACTGAAGAAGTATTTAATACCAAAATAAATATTTCCGGAATTAAAGGTCTCTCTACATGCAACGCGTTCAACTGGTTATAAACCGAAAACACTGAGTTTAAAATCGGTTGGCAAGAGCACTTAATCTAAAAGCGTTCATTTTAAGCGAGCAACGATCAGACTGTAAATGTGACGCCTCATAAAGAATGTTTATGACAAATAGAAATTATTTGAATGAATCACCTGAAATTTTGGAGACATTTTCATCTGGAGTATTTATTTTGAATTCTTGTTTCCATTTTGCTTCTGTTAACAAATAATATATTTTATCCAGCTCTTTGCTACTGTGCTTAGCAGAATCGTGAAGAAAATAAAAGCTCGTTTGAAGTCAGCGTTCTTAGATACAAGCAAATATATATATATATATATATATATATATATATATATATATATATATATATATATATATATATATATATATATATAGCATTAATTTAAAGACTGTTTTTGAAGTTAGGATTGCTGGTTCTTCAGTGGTTTGCAGATAAGGAGGCATTCCAGGGAAACAGGCTTTATGGAAGTGTGCTCAATATCAAAGACGGAGATAGAGCCGTAGTAGAATTAAATATCAGCAGTCTAATTCTATTCTGACGAGTGCTTATATCTAAGCACAAAACTTCGTAATAAACATTAGTTAATTGAAAAACTATTCATATTAATGCTTATATATATATATATATATATATATATATATATATATATATATATATATATATATACTACGAAATGGACTAAGTCCGACAATTATTTTAATATAATTTATTGTTTTATGTTATTTATATATACACAAATATTTAAGTAAATGTTCTTTTTATAACAAGTTCAGGCCGGTAAATGTTGTTAATACTGTTTATTATAAACAGATTATTTACTTAAATATTCCATATATAAATAACGTGTCACAATAAATTAATTATATATATATATATATATATATATATATATATATATATATATTATGGGATGTTACAATTTGAACATATGTAGAACCGATACATAAATGCATTCACGTTTCGATCCGATGATATGCATCGAAACGTGAATGCATTCATGCAGCGGTTCTATATATGTTCAAATTGTAATATGCTATAATAAAGAATTATCGCTCTACAATTTTATTGATCTCTATTTTTAAATTAATGTTGTGTACGTTTGAATTTATATTTCATTCGTTCTCATTTCATTTGGTTATATATATATATATATATATATATATATATATATATATATATATATATATATATATATATATCACAGCTGAATTTTCCAACTACAATTGCGTTTCGTTTATATATATATATATATATATATATATATATATATATATATATATATATATTGAAACGTAATCGTAGTTGGGAATTCCAATTTTGATAAAGTTTTCAATTAAAAGTGCTCAATACCAATAAGAGGCTATAAAACTTAAGGTAAATGAAGAAAAGAAAAATAGCCTCTTATTTGTATTGAGCAGTTTTAATTGAAGATTATCACAGTTGTAATTTACCAACTACGATTGTATTCTGTTATATATATATATATATATATATATATATATATATATATATATATATATATATATATATAGGGTTGAAAAGACAGAATTCGTCTGCTGAAATAGATTATTCCCCATATAAGGTAAAAGTTTGATTATTAATTATATTTCTATGTATAAGTAAAATACATTGAGCTCTTTTTTGTGAATCAGTCTTAATATTTTTATATTACGGATTTTTTACTTTACTATATATATATATATATATGTGTGTGTGTGTGTGTGTATGTGGAATATTACCAAAATATGAATCTGCGCCCCGGATTTTTTTCAAATATCTCCGTTCGTGAAAGGATTACCCCGTGCGAAGCCAACATATATGACCATAATCTTCTATTATTTTTATACATAATGCATAAATTAATCTCAGACTAAAATAATATAAATATTAATTTCAACATTATTCACTTTTGTTTATCCGACATAAAATCATGTCACTTAGAATCTTCCATAATTTATCCAGAGTTTTTAGTTAGACTGATCTATATTTATGACCGTGTTTTAATTTTTTGAAAAACTAATGATATTTTTTTTTACTTTTGTTATGGACACGAAAACCTAGATAATAACGAATTTTAATATAATTTTTTTTCTAACTATTTCACTCCAAGCATGGCAATAAAGCCACAAAGACACAAGGAGTTACTGAGTGTTATCTTTAACATAACAAAGACTGTTGAAAATTCTGGGGCACATCATGAAGAAAGAGGTATCTTCCACGCCTTAAAAACACCAGAGCTGTCCACTTGTTGATGACCAGCTAATACCGCTCACCATCTTCAACAGACGTTCGACAGGAGTTTAGACGGGCGCACCTTTAAATTAGTCGTCAATCGTAAAGATCACAGAGCCGTTCCATCAGAAATTTACAAAACATTGTGTAGTAACTGAACACAAGCAGATAATACGAAATGCGTTCTGTACCAATTAGATGATTGCGCATTTTCGTTGGACGGTGGAATCAATCGCGGAACGTCCACACCACACAAAGCCATGGATGTGATGGCAGTAATCATTTGCTAACTCTTACCCTATGATCAAGTGACGATTGTGGTAAGCGGTATATGACTCTCCCGTCGTCTTCGACGTATGAGGGTCCAACAGTTCAGTTCATAGAACTGAGTAGCTAGACTACCTGCATATTTTATTTGATTATGTGTAGAATGACTCTTTAAGAAAGAATTTGAATAGAGAGAGAACACATCTACATAGCGTGTAACAAGGTCTCCAAACAGCCCTTCACGATTTAAATTCAGAATTGTCAAGGCTAAAGAACTTTGTCGTGTCACTAAAACACACTACTGCTATCGGTGATATCAAAGGTAGAACAAAAGCTTTAATCAGGAAATAAAACAATCATTAATGACTCTAAACAAGTTTTTTATTGTTTCATGCAATACAAAAAGCAAAAAAAAACAAAAAACACTTACTATCACTAGAAATCATCACTAAAAACACTATGATGCTGTCAGCTACTGCGGGAAGTTGTAAACAACGTTTGATCGTGTCTTCGTAGCCGATTGTAATAGATAGATAGATAGATAGATAGATAGATAGATAGATAGATAGATAGACAGACAGATAATGAACAAAATTAGATAGATAGATAGATAGATAGATAATGAACAAAATGCGATAGATATAGATAGATAATGAACAAAATTAGATAGATAGATAGATAGATAGATAGATAGATAATGAACAAAATTAGATAGATAGATAGATAGATAGATAATGAACAAAATTAGATAGATAGATAGATAGATAGATAATGAACAAAATTAGATAGATAGATAGATAGATAGATAGATAATGAACAAAATTAGATAGATAGATAGATAGATAGATAGATAATGAACAAAATTAGATAGATAGATAGATAGATAGATAGATAATGAACAAAATTAGATAGATAGATAGATAGATAGATAGATAATGAACAAAATTAGATAGATAGATAGATAGATAGATAGATAGATAATGAACAAAATTCGATAGATAGATAGATAGATAGATAGATAATGAACAAAATTCGATAGATAGATAGATAGATAGATAGATAATGAACAAAATTCGATAGATAGATAGATAGATAGATAGATAGATAGATAGATAGATGACATTGATATCTGACACAGAAAGTAAACCATTTGAACTCCTACCTAATTTAGTAAAGAAAAGCGAGAAAAACGCAATAACCATCAATTGTAAGAAAACATAACATGTTTATCAGCAAAAAGAACTGCCTAAGATGCAAACTACAAATTTGAGACACCTTTTTTAAAAATATATCTAAGAAGTGTTTTCACAGAGGACGGAAAATGTATCACCAAAATCCGAAGGAAAGGATCAGAGAAATATGCCTCCCAAAAGTTAAGTAAAGTATTAATAAACAATAAAATTTCGGTAGAAACAAAGAAAGAAGCGCTGGACTGTTATGTAATATTTGTCCTCCTGTATGACTTTAAATGCTGGACAATTTTATTTAAGATTACGACGAGGCTTGAAGCAGCAGATTGTTGTTCAACAGAAGATTACGGAGAATAACTTGAACTGAACATGTGAGTAACCAGGAAGTTTTGAGGAAAATGGATACAAAGGATATTTACCCTTAGAATCAGAAGACAGAGGGTTGAGGAAAGAATGGCCTACTTAACTAGCTGTGTAGATATTTAGAAGATCTGGGGATCAGAAGAGATACCAAAACGTCAAACATTTCTACTAGCTACAAAGAACCATGATCTCCCATGACCTGAATATTCCATTAAAGAACAAGAGCAAGATATTCTGTTCGATAATTTAGGAGTTTCATTGTGTGTACATTTTCCACTTTTCTCCGTTCCTTTAGGCGAAAAGATAAATACTGTAAGGGTTTTTAGTGTAGATTCCAGATAAGAACATAACTACAACTTCTGGCTTCGTATTTTTATTTATTTTTATTTTTTTTTACTACTGTTCACCCAAAACAAGGCCCAAGAGCCACTCAATATGGAGAGTTACTGCGTGGAGTTGTATTAGCATGAGAAAGGAAAAGTGTTAGGAGTATAGAGTTGAAGCAGCCTTTAGAAGGACCCCCCACATTCTAAACAGGAAACAAGAGATAAAAGCCTACTTCTGTTTAAAAAGGCCGAGTAGGAGGGTTAACCAGACGATAGGCGCACCTATCTACTCCTATTCACGGAGGAGATAAAAAGAAATGAAATAAATAAATAGTGAATAACATTTCAGCGTGCCAGTCGCAGACATTAAGAGTACAGAGCTGAAGTAGACTTTAGAAGGAACCGAAAACCCAGTCCTAAACAAGAAACAAGGGATAAACCTCTACTCCTGTTCAAAAGACCGAGGAAGAGTGTGAACCGGATGACAGGTGAACTTATCTACTCCTATTTTAATGTTTGTTAGAATAAATTATTAAATATTAAATAAGAAAAAACTATAATGATAATCATCATCCTCATTTTGGACGCTAAAAGCACTTGTCGGTGGTTTTTTATCCTTTTCTTCGAAATAAACTTTATTCCTCTTTTCAGGTATTAGCACTAACTGGTACCTACCTATGTTAAAATTGGACTGGTAAATGGATCCCACCTAATGCGACAGTGGTATTATCACAGTATCAATCCTTTCAAGAAAGCTGTGGCGGGAACAACCAAGCCGACGTCACCGATTCAGACCAAAGAAGCTTCCCGATATTTGCTTACAGGTTTTTGATAATAAAGCATGCTGTAATTGCTAAATGTTTAGAATTATGAAATCAGGTCTAAAAATGTATACGATCACCGAAGTTAAGCAACGTCGAGCCTGGTCAGTGCCTAGATGGGTGACCGCTTAGAAAAACCAGTTGCAGTAAGCTTGGAATTGCGGGTGATGATCCAATTCCAACTTGATTCGTTATATTTACTTACGCACAAATACCCTTGAGGAAGATAGTAATCAGCCAATTCTCCCCACCCCCCACTCTGTGTGTTAAATATCCTACAAAAGGTTGATAAACAGTAAATAAAAAACCAAATCAGTCAACATTATAATCTCATTGTGGACGTCATGATCTTGTCGATGGATGCATAGTATGTCATGTGTCAGGGCTCCGTTCATTTTTTCATAATTTAGAGCTGTCCTTCTCCTACACTGGTTGTCAATCAAAGCTAGAATCCACAGTCTACCTTTCTAACCCATAGCTGGGGAAGAAGAGATTGATTCACACCTTTCCCAAAAGTATTTAGGCAAAAGTAAATGCAAAGAGCTCATCCGGAATTCTAACTTGAACCAATGATTTCGAGTGCCAAGCTGCTTACCATTAAACTACATCCATGATTAATAGATATGTATATAAAATATTATGACTTGTCCCAATCAATGCTCAATGCGTTAAAGCATATTAACGTCCTGTTTAAATCGTATCGCCCCCAAACTCCTCTGAACACTTGCATGCCCTTGAGAATTCATATTAGACCCGCACTGAATTGTATTTCTCTCTGACAGTTCTCTAATAATGAAAGACCAGATCTCATATCTGTAAAACAACAAAGAACGTTTTTTCGGGCACCAAAAGTTAATATTTATTAGTATGCCGGCTGAATTTTAACCCTGACACCTTCTAACAAAATTCGGTTTGACATTTCAACACATAAATGCATTAACTGAATAATAATAACGATTATATATATATATATATATTTAATATATATTATATATATATATACATATATATTATATATATATATTTAACATTCTTTTTATAGATACAAATATTTAAGTAAATGCTATGTTTATATTAGGTTGGTGCAAAAATAATGACGTAATAATGTCGTTTTTTGACGTTTAAAAAATACGTCAAAAAACGACATTATCACGTCATTATTTTTGCACCAACCTAATAATAAACAGTATTAAATAACATTTACTGGCCTGAATGTCCGAGAAATTTTCATAGAAAATATTCGTCTTCCGACAGGATTCGAACCTGTATCCTATACGGAACCGTCATATAGCCTGACGTGCTTTTACCGATTTCGAGGATCGATCGGTTAGCAAGGTCGAATTTAAACAAATGACGTCACACATTATATATATATATATATATATATATATATATATATATATATATATATATATATATATATATATATATATATATATATATATATATAATTACATGAATCATTCATATAAAAAACAAATATAGAGGTTAATGATTTAAATGGCGAGAATACATCTTCACAAACAATTTCAATAAGGTACACTAACACCGAACCTGTATATGAATGATATGATCCCTGTTTATAAATTCCAGTTTCATAAGGTCTTTTTTAGTTTTTACAAGCTTTCCTCTGTTCCTACAGACATCCTCAGGTATGAAAATAGATTTGTTCTTGTTTTTTTACTTCTCGGTAATAAGAGGACAACGAAAATATAGATGTAATCCGAAAAAATGTTATGAGAAATGTGTTATTGTTTTTGAACGTGCGTCAGTATATATATATATATATATATATATATATATATATATATATATATATGTATGTGTGTGTGTGTGTGTGTATGTGTATACGTATATATATATATATATATAGTGAGAAGAGTCTTGTGGACTGTGATCAGAGTAAAATGGCGTGCATACAGCATTTTATGAAACCTTTTAATAGCAAAGACTATTGCTAAGGCTTCTTTTTCAATATGGCTATAGTTGTGTTCTGCAGGTGTCAGGGATCTAGATGCTTGAGTAATTGCCTTTTGGCCACCATCAGGAAAAATATGAGAAATGACAGCTCCAACACCATGATTAAAAGAAAATATCCATGGATGGTTCGTAGTGTGTCAGCAAAAGATTTGAAGTAAGGACTTTACCTTTATGAAAGCTGACTGACATGCATCAGACCAGTTCCATGTAATATCTTTTTTTCAAAAGATTGTTGACAGGTGCTCGAACTCGATGAAGTTCAGGCAAAAAAGCACTGTGCTGACGAAGCAAGCCAAGGAAAAACGTAATGTTTTTACTTTTGTTGATGCCGGCATAATTTTTATTGCCGAGGTATTTTCTGAGTCTGGTTTTCTACCATTTTGTCAAATATAAAACCAAGATGTTTCATTTTGTGCCGGAAAAATTCACACTTTTCAGCTTTAACCCGTAATCTGTATTGTTGGTTTCGGCTGTAAAATAGAAAATAAGCGCTGCAAAAGTTCATCTCGGTACAATGATGATGTCATCAATAAATGCTACAACTCCTGTCAATCCGGTCAGCATTGCATCCATTGTTTGCTGAAATATGGCTGGTGCTGGTTTGACTCCGAAGCTAAAGCGGTTAAATCTGAAGAAACCCTTGTGGGTATTGATAGAAAGAAGCTCGTTTGACTCCTCTACAACTTTCAGTTGGAGAAAAGCATCGGAAAGATCGATTTTTGCGAAGAAAATTCCGCCATTTAATTTAGTAAAAGATCCTCTGGAACTGGCAGTGGATACTGATGTGCATCCAAATAATTATATAAACCAGTTGAGTAGTCAGCACATATCCAGACTTTTACATTTGCTACTTTTACTACTACTATAGGTGCTACCTATTGAGAATAATTTGTAGGCTTTATTACACCTTCTTCGTGAAGATGTTCAAGTTCCTTTTCAACCATATTACGTGCGGCACAGGTCGTTTTGGTCAAAAAATTGGTTTAGAGTCCTCTTCTAATTTCAAAATTGCCTTACTTTTAGTACAGCAACTAAGACCCTCTTGAAAAACGTCACTGAACTTATTTTTAAATTCGTCCATAAAATGTTTTTCAATGTCTGAAACAGACGTAAGACTAAATGTGTTGAACACTGACTTGAAAGGAATTTCCAAAATATTAAGCTGTTCAAGGCAGTCGAGACCAATTAAATTCAATTCAGATATTCAGCAAGATAACATACATCTGAAAAAGTGGTAGATTGAAATGTAACATTACAAGTTAACTCACCAGTTAAATGAATTTAGTCCCCAGAGGCGCTTCTCGCTATGTGATCTGTTGCAGACAAACAAGACTCTCCAAGTAATTTCCAAGATGACTGGAATATTAGCGTAATATCGGACGCTGTGTCAAACTGGAAACGAGCTGGTTTGTTGTTCACTGAAACAACAATATATTTTCGGTTGCTTTTATAGTCAGTCTTGAATGTTGCGAACACAGAGTTTGTTTGCGTCGGTTTTCTTTTTCGTTTTTAATGAATTTCTCGTGGATTGGACTTTCAGTATTTTTTTTTAATTTGCATTAGAAATATTTTCTTTATGTCCACTCCGGCGGCAAACATTGCACTAATGTTTCTTAAACGGGCAAAAAAGTGCGTAATGCCAGTCACCACAATGACATTTGCTTGGGCATTTCCTGTTAACGATGGTGCGTTTGGTTTTTGCACTAAGATGATGTCTCTTTTAATACTTAAAAGATTGTTGCAGTCAGTTGTTAGATCTTGAATTGTAATGTCGTTATCGTGTTCCAATTTGGAAAGTAGTCTGGTCCGAATATCACTGTGTGATTCAGACGCCAGTTCTCAGATAAAAATTAAATATTTAAACTTTTCCTCTGTAAGGGAATTTAGTTTCAGTTTTTCACATTCCCGATTTACGATACCAGCGAATGTCACATAATCGTGTCAGTAATTTTTTTTTTCTAATTTGCGACAATTATATCTGGTATTAAACAGTGATTGTTTTTTTCCCAAAGATTTCTTTTAGCAGTTCTACTGTTTCTGTAAATGTGAAACCCGTTGGTGGCTTTGTTAGGCTGTAGTTTGTGTAGCGGTCGTGTTCCTAGATTCCCAGTTTCCAAATTAGTAGACGGATTTTCCAATGTTCGTCTTTCTGTGAAAATTCCTTTTGGAAAATGTCTAGCCATCTTTTGTACCGCGAAGCAAAAGTTTTTCCGCTTTCATTGTCGCAATGGGATTCCGTTATGTTGTTAGCGATGTTATCCACTGAATTTGTCTTCAAATTCCTTTCTCTTAACATTTCCAATTGTTGATTGAACTGTTGAGCTATCATAGTCAACAACTGCTTTGGTGACATTTGGAACTGTTCTTGCTGTTGATTCAATATGTCTTTCAGTATCTCTGGTGATGTCGCCAAAAATTTGTTGAAACTGTTGCATTTTTTTGTGTATATGTGACTAGTGAGTTAGCTCAAATGACTTGACTCACTTTATAGTCCACCAATATAACGTTAACCAATCAGAAGACGTAAAACATTCAATCCGTCGTGTATAAAGGCATCCATTTTTGTCTACTCTACTCGAATGTCCAGTACAGCTTGTCAGACGAAGAGAAACAGAAGGACGAACTAGGCTGTGCTACAGTCTTCAAAATATCCACTGCTAACCTCTGGATTCTCTACTCAAGTCGACCGTCATTATGAACAACAGAAACCCCAAATATTAGGACCAACAAAATATCACAAAACACAATTAAATATATTTTAAAACACAACAATATTCGTTTTTATTCTCACCGGCCAGGAATACAGCACAAGTGGTGTATTATCCAGCAGCCATATTGTTGTCTGATACTACCTTTTGTCGTGAAGAGTCAGTGATTCGCTAGGTGTCAGTTGTCTCCCCTAACAGTTTACCATATATATATATATATATATATATATATATATATATATATATATATAAGTGAACATAGAAGTCAACACTTAGAGGCGACAGTCTGTTTCATGCTATATGAAATCGTCAGGCCTGACGATTGCATATACCATGAAACTAGAACTTTCAGCTATGTCCTTGGGCGTCAACATATCCGATTGGCTACTCGGTCAACGAATGCCGAATGTTTCCTTATTAGGAAACGGCTTATATTTCCATTACGATTCATATTTTATATATTTCATTCGAAGTAGCATTGGCTACTCGGTCAACGAATGCCGAATGTTTCCTTATTAGGAAACAGCTTATATTTCCATTACGATTCATATTTTATATATTTCATTCGAAGCAGCATTGGCTACTCGGTCAACGAATGCCGAATGTTTTCTTATAAGGAAACGGCTTATATTTCCATTACGATTCAAATTTTATAAATTTCAAGCGAAACAGCATTGGCTACTCGTTTAAAGAATGCCGAATGTTTCCTTATTAGGAAACGGCTTATATTTCCATTACAATTCATATTTTATAAATTTCATTCGAAGCAGCATTGGCTACTCGGTCAACGAATGCCGAATGTTTCCTTATAGGGAAACGGTTAACATTATCATTACTATTAGCATTTAATAAATTTCAATCAAAGCAACACTGGCTAATCGGTCAAAGAATGCCGAATTATCATTTCTATTAGCATTTAATAAGTTTCAATCGAATCAGCGTTGGCTTCTCGGTCAGTTAATGCCAAATGTTTCCTTATAAGGAAACGGCTAATATTTCTATTACTATTAGCATTCTTCTTCATTGTCACGAGGTATGTTTCTATATTATGTCCTTGCGGAAAACGGATTCAATGCAACTAATTTGGAAATTTACAAAATCGAAGTTCGAATGAAGTTTCTTGTGTTAATATATGTGTGCCTGGCCCACAATTTCCCTAACTGCAGACTTTAGGGTCAAGGTGGCTACCAAACTGATGATGAAAACGAGGATGAGGATGATGAATAGGCTGCATTTCGCGATGCTTAAATATTTTGTTTAGCATTTTGTCTCCGCTTCCCCGTTGTTTCCTTCTGTGTTTTTCTTCTTTAACTGTATTTATTGAGTCACAGCCACAATAAACAAATGTAAGAATCGTCTGATCAGATATTATTATTTACCGTTCTTCCAAAAGAGCAGAGAGCGAGCGTGTAGGAGGAGGTGAGACGAGTGAAATCTTGAACATATCATGGCGGTAACTCTGATGAAATGGGTTGAGTTAACAGCTGGCATTTCTCTTTCGAGAGCAGATTGTTCAGTGTAGAAAAGCGAAAGCGAAAGAGTAGAGAAACTCTAAGAGAAAGACGGAACAACCAATGTAAGGTTACAGATAATAAAAAAAAGAAAGAAAAAGAAAAGAAAAATGAAATCTCAGAAGACAATGAAAAATGAAGAACCAAGCAACAGGGAGATAAGCTGAAAGAAAACGTGAAAGAAAAAAAATCTTGATGGTTGTAGCGAGACGATAAGACGTTTATCAGAATGGAGAGAAACGGTGAACAAGAAAAATGGAGATAGTGTTGGAAGAGAATGCCGGTTGTTAATTTATGAAAGAGCGAGAAGACGAGATGACAAATAATAGCAACACATTTTGGCAAAGTTTAGCATTCGTACCCGCAAAACATGGTCTTTCAAAGGGACGGTTTTTCTCTTGACACGTCTATAATCCCTAGAAATGTTTTATTGTTTTAAAAAGTTATTTTTAGAATTATAATAAAAATTCAAAACTATAAAATTGGATTTAGGCATTGTCTTTTTTATCGACCCGATTACCTTTAAAATCAGCATTTTACATAAATCTTTTTTCATTCTTTTTTTTTTTTTTTTGCCATGAGTTCAAACACTGACAATTGGCACCGTGGAATGTACAAAACTACGAGAATAGACTTCAAAGTTCATAGGCTGACTATGATGAAGTGTGGTTAAAGCTGTGAAATGTTTCTTTCCGGATATGAGGGTGGGGTGAAAAATTCAAAGGCTGACTATGAAAGAAGCTGTGAAATTTTGTATGCATTCATATCAACTCTTCTTTTTAATATCAGAATTGTTTCTTTCCAGGTAAGCTGACATCTGACTGTCTTAAGAACTAGTAGCGGCTTCTCTTGAAAATAGACAATATTTGACCTATTTCACTTACTATTTCTATATCTCTCTCTCTCTCTCTCGTTCTTTCTTTCTTTCTTCTTTTTCTCATTGCTCGCTTATTTCCCACCGTTTGTCTTTCTATTGTTGCTTTTCTACTTATATGTCTCTCTTTTCCATTTCTTTGCTTGGCTTGTCTTTTTCCATCTTTTTTTTAGTTTCTCTTTCTCAGTCCGCATCTCTTTTCGTCTTTCCCCTCGATGTTCATCTAACCACTCTCTCTCTCTCTCTTTCTTTACTTAACTCACTTTCTTCTTTTCACCTATTTTCATATTCTTTCTCTCTCTCTCACTCTCTCTCTCTCTCTCTCTCTCTCTCTCTCTCTCTCTCTCTCTCTCTCTCTCTTTGTTCTTGCTTATCTACATGGACTATTTTTTTCTTTTTTCTCCATTTCTATTCTTGCCTCTCATTCTCCTTCTTCTCGTCCTCTTTCTCATCGCTTTTTTAAATGGCCACATTTATTTATTAACCTTATATTTTTACCATCCTTTCCGCCATCCCCACATCTCTTCTTTTTTATACTTATTCCCATCCTTCCTGTTTTTGTTTTACTCTTTTTCTAGTTGATACCTGATTGATATCTTCAAGTTGATGTCCTTCTTCAGGCTTCACTCTTACCATTAGCGTTCCTAATCCCATATTTCTGACATTCTGTTTGCGTCATCATTGGCCATCATAAAAGCCGTTATTATGTTGGCGTTAATGGCTTCTCTACTTGTCAGATAGGCAAGAAGAGATAAAATCGACACGGACAATGATAACTTTTGAATCGATACGCCACAAACTGTTGGCAAACCAAAGATTGCACTGTTTGCTTCAGTCCTATTGTAACCAGCTAGACATCTGTCACTCGAAGACGCGTAACCAAAACTTTGACATCGACAGAGACATTTCTGATGGCCAAAAAAGGAGAGTACTGTCGTCATAGAAAAATGATTGATTGTTCTTTAGTTAACAGTTAAGAAAAATAGGAAGCTATGAAGAGCCATGAACTCCTACGTTCTCTATGGTCACGGCTCACATAAGAAAAATAATTAGCCTTATCTTAATACTCCAGCCATGTTAGTGCAATGGAATGTGTAGCCTCGAGCAGTTGTTCCCTGGAACCGGGCACTTCATTATATATTTTTTTTATTTTCCCCAGCTGCGTCACGGTCTGCGAACAGAGACACAACTGAGTCACACTCTGCCCGAAGACGGAAACTCATCTGAGAGATGATAAACTTATGTGCCAGGTAAATATTTAGTTAGTAAAGCTAGTAAGTTAATAGTAAAGTTCAATGTTAATAAGCTACTCTCAAAGCTCCCCACTTATTCCACGTTCATCTACTTATTATATACAATTTTCTACTGACTATGGGAAATACGCAACTATGTCAGCCGCTTGGCAGAACATAGATTTATTTGTTTGTTTTTTTTTCTGGTGACCTTTTTCGAGAACTAAAACGAATGACTTTTTCCTCACTTTTCAACAAAAGTTCATTTTATGTCACAGCAATATAGGGTTACAAAAAAAAAAGTCATGACCCTAACCTACTAGATTGTCTATTTACTCCGATAATTAAAGAATAGTTTGGTTTGTTAATTCAACATTACACCAACACTTATTGGGTATTTTTAATGTCTTATGGGTTTCAGGGCAATGGTGAGAATAACCATTTTTTTTTTTTGGCGTTCATTGACCGAATATTTAGTTACTGTCGATGTCGATTGAATTTTATAAAATCTTTCTCTTTTCAGTAAAATATTTTTTTTTTGTTTTGTTTTTTTGTTGATTTTTTTAAGCTTTTGTTTTGAATGGAACAATAAAAAAAAAACAACTTTGTTTGGAAGTATTAATGATTGCTATATTTCCTTTGTTCTACCTTTATATAACACAGCAATATATATGCAGAATTAGCTGGCAAAACTAAGTCATCCGGTATATCTGTAGACCGGCAATCCCAATAGTCCCGGATTATAGAGGTCGGACTGTCACAATTAGTAAGTTAGTAGCAACGTTAACAAGCTTCTCTCAAAGATCACCAACTATGCAATATTTTACCTATTTATTTATATGCAATTTTCTACTGACTACAGGACATAGGCAACTATGTCAGCCACGAGGCATACCATAGATTTATTTGTGTTTAATTGCTTTTTCTTCACTTGTACAATAAAATATATACGTTGAAGAGAGAATGTGAAATTAAAACTGACAATGTAAATTAAGTTGTTCATCAACAGCTCCATGGCCAGCTTCGATTAAAAATGATTTTTTTTGTTGACAATTATCAAGCTGTCTAATAAATAACTAATTGAAGCAACACAGATTGAACAATAAAAAGACTGACAGACGCACGAGATACAATTTCAGTAGGTCACTAAAAATACAATGAAACTTTACAAAAACTTTTTTCGTGAAGGCACATCGCCAACTTTGAATTTCCCTTGATACTTTTAACAAAGGTTTACAATATATAGTGATTTTTCCAGGTGTAGCTTAGCTGTGGCACAAAGCCGAAAGTATAGGGCACCCAGTGAGGATCGAACTCACTATTCAGTCGTAACTGATCCAGCGAAACAAATTTGCTAACAATTGCGCCACGTCGAAGTACTCAAAAATAATTTTCTAAGCGTAGCTTACATGTGGCACAAGGTCGACTTATGGGGCACCCAGTGAGGATCGAACTCACTATTCAATCGTAATTGATCTAGTAAGGCAAGTTTGCTAACCATTACACTTTGCTGAAGTGCTCAGAAATGATTTTCTAACCGTAGATTACAATATATAGTGATTTTTCCAGGTGTAGCTTAGCTGTGGCACAAAGCCGAAAGTATAGGGCACCCAGTGAGGATCGAACTCACTATTCAGTCGTAACTGATCTAGCGAAACAAATTTGCTAACAATTGCGCCACGTCGAAGTACTCAAAAATAATTTTCTAAGCGTAGCTTACATGTGGCACAAGGTCGACTTATGGGGCACCCAGTGAGGATCGAACTCACTATTCAATCGTAATTGATCTAGTGAGGCAAGTTTGCTAACCATTACACTTTGCTGAAGTGCTCAGAAATGATTTTCTAACCGTAGATTAGATGTGGCACAAGGCCGACATTATGGGGCACCCAGTGAGAATCGAATTCACTATTCAATCGTAATTGATCTAGTGAAATAAGCTTGCTAACCATTACACCCAGAAACACTTTGTGCCCAGAAATGATTCTCTAAGCGGAGCTTAGATGTGGCACAAGGCCGATTGTGTGAAGCACCCAGTGAGGACCGAACTGACTATTCTGTCGTAATTGATCTACCGAGACAAGCCTGCTAACCATTACGCCACATCAAGGTGCCCAGATATTTACAATATATATGTATATAACAGACTTAATGATGTTTACTTATTTATTTCAGCTTGGCACTCTCCTGGTAAAAAAATGATGGTAAGACTGTGATACACCAATCTTCCAAAGTTGGTGAGCTTTGAAAATCAGCCTTCGATTTCTTGTCTGTGTGCAAAGGTCTCCATAAAAGATATTTAATTTCTAGTTTTTTTTTTAAAATAGAGCTCTAGGTTCATTGTGAGTGTACAGATAGCAACACTTCTTGGAACAGCTCGTGTGGTGAGGAAAGTCTTGTGTTTCTAATCAGCGGTTAGGAGCTGAGATATGAACAACATCACTCGCTCGAAACATCTAAGGGTCAAATACTAGTAATAATAAATAAATATAAACGGAAATAAGATAATAGTAAGAAGAAATGGTTTCATGTATGTATATATATATATATATATATATATATATATATATATATATATGCGTGTATATATAAAAATGAGGGAAATAATGATCGCGTTACTTACCTCTTCAAGTCGAACACGTCGCTTTATTTCTTAACAGATCGAAACCGTTACTCCGTTTCCTTCCTCTTTTATGGAAGAGTGTAGATCGCTGGTGAACCGGAAGTTAGCTATAATTGGAATATAAATTGTCGCAGTGTGTGATTAAAAACGAGGAAAGTTGTAACTCACGGGTGGCACACAAGTCGATACCCGATCAGTATCGGCAGGGTCACCATGGAGAGAAGGATGTCGCAAAACCCGAAACCCCACTAATGAATATCGGCTAAAAATATCACTGATGATGTGTGCCAAAGCATCAAACAGATGTATTTCACGAGAAGATTAAAAAAAAAAACGCAAGCTGACATTGCAAAACGTTTTTGGTAAGCTATGTGATTCCTTGATTTGTTTTCTACGGCTTACCATATTATAATTCTGCTTGTTTCTTAGTTAGGCTTTATGTTAGTTAGTTACTACCTGCTCATAAATAATGGACTATTCCGTTTTGATCGTGAGTAGAGACGGAAAAGAATTATGACGAAATTTAACGACCTGTGAAGCGTTTCAAAGAGACAACGGGAAATATGCAACCCAAATCCGAAAGCGCATTGGAATGGTTAAGGATACCTTCCAAAAGTTAAGCAAAGCATTATTTCCATTATTTCCACATGCTATGCCTCTTCTGAATTTTGGGACTTATAAGCCTAATGTCTCAGTAACCATTTTTTTTTACCAGAGCTCATTTTATTACTACTGTTCCAATAATATATTCACTTCTATGCTTGGTCCGCTAAGGAGATATCTGTGGCATAACATATGCGTCGATTCCTTAAGTTTTCGTATTTCTCAGTGATGTTCTCTTTCTATTATTTCAACCTCATCCCACAGGGCGGCGGTGATCTCCCTTTTCCCTCATTGAAGAATTGAGTTAAAGGATGATAACTGATGCTGAGACATCAGGAAGAGGCATGGCACGTGGAATTAGGACAATCTAACCCGGTGAACAGGATAAAGGGTTCAGTTCGAAATTGCAATCATCTGAAGAAGGGCGGAGCGTACAACAGTAGAAACGTCGTGAATATGGCAACAAAGATGAGTACAACAGTTCGAACAATGTCAATAGTGTAAATAATTACAATAACTCATCACAAAAATATGGAAAGATAATAACATAGCAATAAAATATTAATAATAATAGTTTACAATTCGTCTAAATAAAATAGTGTAAATAAATATTTTATTTTATATTTAACATTTTTATTTGATGAAACACCAAAACATTATTATAAAATACGTTTAAATTCATCTTCATTTTTATTAGATTAATTATTTTCAAATATTATTATTAATTTTTGACTAATATTACGTTCATCTTCATTTTTTATTAAATGAAATACGGTCAACCGTTATTATTAATTTGTAACTACTTATTTCAACTTCATCTTAGAGGAATCATTGTCGAGCATAATTAATTGTTTTCGAATACTATTTAATTTCTAATTCCTTTTAAATGAAATTAACCCTTGTCAAATATTATTATTAATTTTGATTTTCTTTTTTCGTTAGAGGGGGGGGGGCATTGTCGATGATTATTATTAGTTTTTGCTTAGTATTTAATTTCATCTTCATTATTTGTTAGATGAAACATTGTCAACAATTATTTATTCAGATTTTCCTTCTATTTACATTCAAGTTTATTTTAAAATTAAGACGCTTTTTATCGCCATTTTAACGTTGCAATAAAACGCAACTAAAAATTAACATGAAAATAAAGACGAGTCAAAATAATGACTGACTGCATTATTCTGTCTTCATTATCTTCTTCGAACACGAGGCAAAAAAAATATTCATAGTTCCAAAATAGTCAATACCCTTAATTTTATGTAATTATATTTTAGCAAATGCAAATTTAACCTTAGATTTAAACTTATTAATTAAAATAATGCCAGCAGTGATAGTCATTTCAAAGGTGAGATTTAAGCAATGTGGTGACGTCTATACAAATTGCCTGAAATTCAAAATCCGGAAGAATCATGGGAAAAATTTCCTGAATTTCCGTGTCCTCTCTATTGATATAACGTAATTAAAGTCGAATATTCGAGGTTTTTCATTCAAGTATGCTATTTGATTAAAAAAAAAAAATCTGTGTCAAAATTACACGCTCATATCGGAGTGATTTGGAAAAAAACAAGTATTTATTATTATGAGACCAGTCAGTTATGTGCCATGCGTATTACACGCTTAGACGATCATGTATCTTTCGATACATGCCTGACGAGGCAGATTTTTTTCCCGCAGTAGGTTGCCGTTTCTTTCTTCGGTAGACCAGATGCCATCCAAGGCTATAGAACCCTGTCTGACTGCTATTTACTCATAATTGGGGGGGGGGTGAGAAGAAGAGGATTCATACCTATCCCAAAGGTACCATCACGTTAGTGAGTGTAATGAAATGGCGTACGAAATAAAGCAGTTTGATTTACATAAATGATCTGCCTAAGGATATACTCAGATCATTTATAAACATCCATGCCGATGATACAATGATATACGTGTGCACCTCTAAAACTCTTGGTGATCAGAGATTGGCAGCTGGTCTCTCGTCCGAGCTAGCACTAACGTACCAGTGGGGGAAAAACTGGCTGGTTACATTCAATGCCTCGAAAATCAAACTAGTTACTTTCCATCACCGCCGATCAGACCCCGAACTATAAGGTTGGTGCAAAAATAATGACGTAATAATGTCGTTTTTTGACGTTAAAAAATACGTCAAAAAACGACATTATGACGTCATTATTTTTGCACCAACCTAATACCACCAGTCACGATGAATGGATGTCCCCTCGGGGAGGCACCGTGCCTTGAGAGACTATTGAGCCAGAAATTCACAACTGACCTCAAGTAGAATTCGTACAAACGACCTATCGCTAAATATGCGGGAAAAATAGTCGGTACCCTGTACCGTTCCAGTAAGTACTGAACTCCTCCTGCTATCCTTTACGTTTACAAGATCCAGGTCAGGCCAAAAATGGGGAATTGTTGTGATGTATGGGTGGGAGCTACCCAATCCTCACTTCCCAGCCTAGGCAGCATTCAAAAGCTTCTCCGAGTCCCTGTCGGTGTTGAATTACTTTATATTAATCCTCCAACTCTCTCTCTCTCTCTCTCTCTCTCTCTCTCTCACTCTCTCTCACACACACACACACACACACACACACACACAAACAGAGGTTAGATATGGCAAGCCTCAGACTACTCTATCCCTACTACAATGGAAAGTGCTCGGAAGAACTACATTCCGTTGTTCGGCTACTTCTAACCTTCACGGCTAGTACCCACCATGCCATTTACATAGTAGCAAACCACACACATTCCCTCTGTATTCCATCGTTGAGAAGTAAGTCCCACTCGAACAGCTTCTTCCCGCGAAACTCTACTCTGTGGAACCGACACCCAAGAGGATGTTTCCCTGATCACTACAATCTGAACCTGTTCAAGTCTAGGCTTCCTTTCCTACCTGTATAAACTGCCTCTTAGCGTCACGCTCAACCTAGAGGGGTTCCGGGCCGTGAACCTTACTGTAAAAAAAAAAAGAAAAGAAAGCAAAGAAAGAAAAAACAGGAAACTAGCGAGCAATAATTAAAGAGTCCTAAAAACTAGACGATATTCCGTAGATTTGAGCAGTGGAACAAGAATATATCTCTGGAGATTAAATAAAGGGTTCAGTTCAGAATTTCCTGCAGGTTACCCATATCGATACACACCTGAGGAAGGCTGAAGAGTCTAAAGGCCGAAACGACGGGATAATAGCAACAAAGATGAGGACAACAGACTGGATATAAATAATTTAAATAATGATAACTCCTCATCCCAGAAATTCAGACAGAAAATGTTCATTATTGTAAGTTATTTAGTTTAGGTGAGACTAGAAAGAACAACATCACTTTCAACCGAAAGTTCGTAATCTGTTATTTTACTCCTGTCTCACTAGTAAATTAATACTCTACCTCGAGTGTCCTGGGCCGTGTACAGGGTAATATACATAATTTTTAAAAAATCTAAATTTCCCAGCATCTCTCGTCCATGTGTAGCCGCGTGAAGGTAAACAAATTTAGTTCGATGACGTTCTAAGAGACGAAACGCGTCATACAAAACCTTTTTACACTTTATCATAAACCTTTCGTCTATGTCCCATAAACATTTATATATGGCTATCATATATATATATATATATATATATATTGTCATCCACAGACAGACTGTTTCTCTGTATCACAGATCATCAGTGTAGCTAAACAGCAATTACTTAGTGGTCAATAAAATTAAGAATAAAACAGATTGCGGCCAGCAACTTAATTAGTGGCCAATAATATTAAGAAAAAAGTTTTTTTAATCATTTCACACAAGCAAGGCAATAAAGAAACTAAGACGCAAGATTATGAGAAAAATATAACGTTAAGGAGAAAAAACAATAAAAGAACAAGAATTAAGAATCCAGAATATAACAATTGACATTGCAGTTCATTTTTGAAGATCAAAATTGACAGGGAAGCAAGAAGCCGGAAGAAGTTCCACAAGCGAGAAGTACGATAGGAGAAACTGTTAGCATCTATCCATTTCAGCTATAAAAAGATGAAACCTTGCCGCAAATCTAGAACTGCGCTTAAATTCATAAAGTCTACGTACAATAGAGGTAAATTCATCAGAACAATTACCATGAAACTATTTATAGAAAAGGAACAGGGTGACTTTGGCGGGAAGGTAACAAAACCGAGATGCCAGGTTAAGACCAACTGCAGATTCTTTTTTGGATTTTATCAAGAATCTCTAAATATATAGCAAGAGCACTAGAACAGATGTGGCAACAATATTCAAAGCAAGGACAAATGGTAGTCTTATAAATGTGTAAAATATATTCTGTCAAGAAAAATTGTCTATCACGATACAGTGAACTAACTTCCCAGATGGAAACTGATTCAATATACACTAACCATCTCATAGCAGCGGAAAATGTTAGTCTGAGAAGGAACTATGACCCATTCTCTTGGAGGTTAGCATCAGCCATAGTGATGGAAAGTAAAAAGTGTTTTTCGATTAAAAGAGATAGTTTAGTTTTGGAAGCGTTAAAATTAACAGGCCACTCCTTGCTCCATTTAACAACAGATTTTAGGTCATTTTTTAGATCAGCTACCAATTTGTCTACCTCGAACTGATCGGAATTACTAATAAAACAGTAAATAGTTGTGTCATCAGCATAGATATCAAGCTGAGAACTGATGACATCAGGAAGGTCATTTATAAAAATTAGGAACGGTGTAGGTCCAAGGATAGAGCCATGAGGAACATCTACATTAAAAGGATCTAGAAGAGTGGCCATTTAAGATAACTTTCATTTTGCGATTTGATTAGAAGCAGTATCAGCAGTCAGAAATGTCAATGAAAATAAGGAAAAAAATTGTCATTGGTCAGAAATTAATGCAGAAGTTAATGGCAAAATAAAATTATATTTATAATTATATTTCTTTGCTGTCAAAATCCTATTTGTGTAACTGTATCGCTTTTCAGATCGGTAGAAACAGTAAAATTTAGTTAAATAGTCCTTCCTTTTATAATCAGTAACAATTTATTCGTTAATGACAACAGAAATGAAGGATGTCAATAGAGCTAAAACAAAAAAGAAGATATTGTTGTAAAGTTGATAGAGGTGCAATAATGGAGAAAACAACACAAAAAAACACAGAAAAACAATTAATGGGTAGCGAGAAAGACAAAAAACAGAGATGCTTTGCTTGTTCACTTACAGTGTCGGTAGATCTTGGGGTGGGGGAGAACAAATAAGGGAGTCGAAAACAAATCATTTGGAATGAATCCGTGAAGCAGCGTCATAATAAACCAACCTGTCGTACAACCGGAAATGCTCGGTTATAAAAGCCTCTTGGGAAATCCGTTGAGAATAGGAGAGCGGGAATAACAGGTTCGAATGATGGCGAATTGTTTAAAGTTCAGTGAATTGACCTTAATGATTTCGAAGGAGGTTGGTCGCTGTCGGAAAGTTCAAGAAATTTTCGCAGTCACTTCAATGAGTCTGGCCATAAGCTTGATTTTAAAACAATGCTATTTTAATTTAAAAAAAAAAAAATAGAATTTACTCGGGTGAAATTGTATAGAAAGTGGTATGATTGTAAATATGTATCCAGTTTCTTACTGTATTTTACCTTTTATGGCAGCTCTTCTATTATCACAATGTGAGATACTTAATAATAAAAAATGATTAAAAAAAAACAGACACAAAAATAAAGTGATAAAAAAAGACATAAGAAAACTGAATGAAATCAGCTAGACTATATGCCCAGACACGTCTGACTGCCGATAACGTCAGTCCTTTAATATGGCAGTGAATGCTGTAACATCGCTGCACAGATGAAAAAAAAAAAAAGTGGTAATAGAAACGCGGTTCTACAGCAGAATATTTTTTCTCTTTCTTTCTTTCTTTCTTTCTTTCTTTCTTTCTTTCTTCTTTGCAAATGTTCAGTCTCCAGTTTCGTTTTCCATTCCTTACTTTTCTTTGTCTTCTTCTTTTCTTATTCTTCTGTATTTACTCATTATTCTCTTATTTTTTTTCCTTTTCTCCTTCTTACTCAATTCTTTCTCAATTTGTTGTTTCTTCTCCCTCCTCTTCTTTCTTTCTTTCTTTCTTTCTTTCTCATTTTCAACTTGTCCGAATTGTATTTTTCTTTTCCTTTCCTCTTTCTTTCACTTACCCTTGCCTACCATCTTACCCCGCTTCCTCCATCTCTCTCTCTCTCTCTCTCTCACACACACACACACACACATACACACACACACACTGTGTGTGTGTTCTCGTTTCTCATTTTCAACTTGCCCGATTTTTCCTTTTTTTCTTTTCTTTTTCTCTTTCTTTCACTTACCCTGCCTACCATCTTCCCCACTTCCCCTCTCTCTCATTTTCTCTCTCTCTCTCGCTCTCTCTCTCTCTCTCTCTCTCTCTCTCTCTCTCTCTCTCTCTTACGTGCATTGACCAAGTCTCTCTTATATTACGGTGCGAATAATTGTTCTTTATCAACACTATTCACCCAGGGTATATTTTATTACTTGTACAATCCAGGTTTTAAAAAAAAAAGAGAGAAATTTGTCGTATTATTAATATAACAAAAGATAAAACTCTTCACTGACACTTTTCCTTTAAAAATTAAGTGATCCAATGACTACAGGCACTACCTTCATCGTTCTATTCCGTAATAAACCGTATGCGACACTAGGAGTCTCCACTTATTTTGATTGGTTTGTGTTATATTGAATTAAGATTGGTTGATGCTGAGAAAACACACTGTGCTACATTAACTACACTCAGTCAGTTATCTGCCATGCGTTTATACACGCTTAGGCGATCATGTATCTTTCGATACATGACTGGCGAGGCAGGTTGCCATTTCTTTATGTGGCAGACCAGTTGTCATCCAAGGCTATAGAACCCGGTCTGTCTTGCTATTTATCCATAGCTGGTTGTGGGGCGGGGTAGAAGAAGAGGATTCATACCTTCCCCAGGGGTATTAACACGTAAGTGAATGTAATGGATTCGACTGGAATTCGAACTCGGCTCTCCAATTCTTCATTCCATTACTCCGCCGTGCTTCCTCCATTAGCTACACGTGATTATAAAGCATCAGAAAGATATCATTCAGGTTCCCAGAAGTTGAAGGAGAAACCAATCCATCTAATCGTTTCCAGTTGTTGGCCATCATAGTACAATAAGTGGGTAGTTAACATACGGGCATCTCTTCTTCTCCCTCCCTCTCTCTCTCTCTTCTTCTTTTTCTCTGCATTAACTCATTGCTCCCACTCTCTTTATCTTATTTTCTTTCTTATCTTACCCTTTTCATTTCACTTAGCATATCTACCTTCATTTTGTTCATACACTCTCTTCTTATCTTTCCCTTTACATACTTTGCCGTTTCTCTAATTAACTAATTATTCAATTTCTTTTTTTCTTTTCTTTCTTTTCTTTTCTTTTCTTTTCTTTTCCTTTTCTAATTGCCGATCCGTCATTTCATTTACTATTTCCATTTTATAGTTTAAAGAGATAAATAACAGGCCTTGGACATATAATGTGGAAGGAAAGCTTAGAGAATTTGACACTCTCATGATATGTAGAAGGTAATATGGACAGAGAGAAACAGTAGGCCATTTTACCTGACCAGTTTGTATGAATGGATGGCGCAACAGGGTTGAAGGGATGTCAAAATACAAAGAGATACTAAAAACTACAAGGATAGGAAGTTGAGGAGAGTCATGATTGAGCACGTCCTGAAGAGAGACTGTACATAGAAGAAGAAAAAGAAGGTTTTTTTTTGCTCTCTGTATGAACGTATTCTCATTGATTCTTTTTTTTTTCTTTCTCTCTTCCTTCATCATTTTCTCTTTACAGTTGTCTTCATTCTTATTGTCTTTTCTTTCCTTTTATATTCTCTATTGTCGGTTGCCTTTTTAAATCTCCAATTCTCATTTTCATTTCTCTTTAGCTTTTTTATTACTTTCTTTTTTTTACTCCCCCCTCTCTCTCTCTCTTTCTCTTTCTCTCTTTCTCTCTCTTACTTTCTTTCTTTCACCTTTCCTCTATCTGTCTCTCTTCCTTTCTTTCTTTCAATTTATCTCTATATCTCTTCCATTCTTTCTCTCACTTTTTTCACTCCCTTTTCTTTTTTCTCTCTCACTTTCCTCTCCCTCTCTCTCTCTCTCTTTCTCTCTCTTCCTTCCTTTCTCTAACATCCCCTCTTCCTCTCTTTCTTCCTCTCTTTTCTCTTTCAGTTTTCTACTCCCCCCTCTCTCTCTCTCTCTCTTCCTTTCTTTCTTTCAATTTATCTCTCTCTCTTTTCCATTCTTTCTTTCTTTTCCCCACTCTTTTCTTTCTCTCACTTTTCCTCTGTCTCCCTTCTTTTCTTTCTCTCACTTTTTCCTTTCTCTATCTTGCCTTATTTATCTGTCTTTTCCCCTCTCCCTTGCTTCCTTTCGTTCCATTACTTTCCTCTCTCTCTCCCCCTCTCTCAATCTCTCTCGCTCTCATGCGCATTTCCTTACTTTCTCTCATTTCTCTCTCACTTTCTTTCGCTTTTCTCACCCTCTCTTTCTTTCTACATCTTATGCGCCTTCATTTTCTTTTAATTTTTCACCCCATCTCTCATTTGTTATAATTTCTATTCTATTTTCTTTCCTTCTTTTTTCCATTGGCTGTCAGCTTCTTTTTTCTTTTTTTGTTTAAATCTCCGAACTTCACTTTCATTTCTAACCTGCAAACAGTTGATAAGCCTTCGAAAACGAATCAATCCATCAACTTCCATTCCTCCTTACTTTTTCTGTTTCTTTCTTTCTCTCACTCTTCTTTCTTTCTTTCTTTCTTTTTTTTTTTTCTTTCTTTTACATTGCTATTTTTCTCCCGTTTAATGACGTTCGCGTCGCGCGGAGTTTGGGATGCCGCTGCACAGCGCATTTTAAAATGCTTTTAATTTCGCTCTCTGCTATCTCGATCCTTTTACGCACATCTTGGGAACGATACGGGCTACAAATTCCCACTAATACGCATCGAACTACATGTATATGACGAAAAACTGAGACAACCCAATCATTACACAGGAATTAAAACTAGTTATAAACCTAGTGAAATAAATAAACGCTATTCTGTGGCGAAACCAACACAATCAAGTATTTCTCGGAGAGAACGCAGGCGTCTGATCTGCCATTGGTTGATCCTCTTGTGAGTTGACCATAAAATCAAACCTTAAATAAGTAGGTTTTTCTTATATTTAAATTTTAAAGGACAGGGGACAAAATGCGTATTTTTCTGTCGTATTTCGTAAGATCATGTCTAAATCAACTACTGTCTGACAATTTTTTTTCTTGACAGAATCTATCTTACTCATTTATAAGCTCTTGCATTGAATATTGCAGTCACATCTAGTTTGGCGATTCTGATATGTATTTAGTGAAACTTGTTAAAATACAAAGAAAAATCTGCAATATTATCGATCCTGGCTTGATATCTCGGCTTCAGTCACTTTCCAACCGCCTTAACGTAGCTTCTCTGCGCCTTTGTCTGAAGGGGTAATAAACCTGTTCAGCAGAGAATTACAGGTCGGCGCTGATAACCCGTGGTAGTTCCGGTCTAAAACTTCTATCCGCGGTTTAGATGGTCCACGGTTTAGATCAAAAGGGAGCCGTGATGCCAGTATTGCCAGCTTAGACCATCAAAACAAATCTTGTCAAGTCCACGGAGTTATCTGCGAAAATGGGTAACACGGTGGCTAAGCATGCAAAATGCGTATTTAATACTAAGAGTTGGATATTGGCAGTTTTGAAAAAACATTTATCAAAACTATCCTTTAATTTCACATAAAAATATTCGCCAATGTGAATAAATTTGAAAGACGACGGCCTGAAACGATTCCAATTATAAAGCGCTATGTCAATAGATCCATCATCGATGACAGCAAAAGATGGCGGAAATCTCGTTCGCACGAGATTTGAAACATTTTAAGAAGAAAAAAATAATTTTTTTTTTTTTATTATGATTTTGTTTAAAAACAATACAATATTGTAATGTATTAATAAAAATAATATAACTATACATTGCAGTAACATTTACGTACAAACGCAGGTTTCTATGCAAATTTTACAAAATTAATCCGAAACATTTTTAATAAATTTACATGTACATAATTCTCTGCAGATTATATAAATTATTTAGAAAAGCACATAATCGATATTAAAGTAAATCCTGTTGATGTAATTTTTTAAAGTTAGGATAAAGGTCCTAAGTTGCATATTTCACATTCAAAATGTCCGAGAAGTGCTAATCCAAACCACTACACAATCGTGTGAAACGCCAAAGCTTAAACAATGATAAATGCCTTGGAAAATACAAATATACTGAAGGTATTAAAACTCAGAGTAATGAATTTATTAAAATAAGACAATATGCAGAAAAAATCAGACATTAAAAATGTTACAATCAAGCTTGAATTTGTTTCAAATTGAGATCCACTGATGATTATGATTCTAATAAAAACATGACAAAAAGTTTTGGGGTCTATCACGCATGCGCGGCTCAAGTGACATCGTGGTTTATTGGTGGGTGGCTCAATGGCACTGACCGGTATTATGTTTTGGGCATGGATCATCAGTCATACTTCCAAAGAAGAATCTGCAACGTTATCGGTTCTGACCTAACATCTCGGTTACAGTCACATTTCCACCACCATAACTTTGTCACTACTATAAATATTGTCATGGTAATCCTTGTAATGAAATTTTCTCTTTGGTATCTAGACTTTAATGGCGGCAAGGTCTTATCATTTTACAGGTGAAATGTCTAGACGTCATCGTAAGATTTATGGCAACCGTTCCTTCTCTCATACTTCTCGCTTGTAGAACTCTCTTCGGCTTCTTACATTCCACTTACCATTGATCTTCAAAAATATAAATGCAATATCAATCGTTATTTTTTGTCTTCTTAATTCCTGTTTGTTTTATTGTTCTCTCTCCTTAGTAATGTTTTCTTTTACTTATATTCTCTCAGACACAGCAATACATTATGGGTTTATTGTTTCGGGTGAAATGATTAAAAATTCAGCATTCCAATAAAAATGATTCTAAACAAAATATCAAATATTATTTATGCAGTTGTTCAAGAAGTGGAACTTTAAAAACAGAAAACTGATCTGGAATTAAAATGAAAGCCGTGATTAGCAGACAAACATCGGATCCATAATTAAAAAAAAAAAAAAAAAAAAAAAAAAAAAAAACAATACAGAATGCAAAATTAATAAAATCTAAATACTTTTTTAACAAATTTCTAACTCAGTTTTAATAAATCTAATCCAAGAAATAAGGAAAATTGAATCTCGAATAGAATAGGCAGCAGCAGCACTGGATTGTATTTTCGCCCAACACCGCGAGTTGCTACAAAATATAGCAAAATAACGATTTAAAATTTCTGCGAAACGTTACAAAATATTTGGGGGTTGTAGTATACATATATATTAAACATATCAGTTTTAGTCTCTCAGTCAGTCAGTTTCAGTCTCTTAGTCAGTTTCAGTCTCTTAGTCAGTTTCAGTCACTCAGTCAGTCTCAGTCAGTTTCAGTTTCAGTCTCAGTCTCTCACTCAGTCAGTTTCAGTCAGTTAGTTTCAGTCACTCAGTCAGTCTCAGTCACTCAGTCAGTCAGTCTCAGTCAGTCAGACAGTTTCAGTCAGTCAGTGAGTTTTAGTCACTCAGTCAGTCTGTCAGTCAGTCTCAGTCACTCAGTCAGTCAGTCTCAGTCAGTTTCAGTCAGTCAGTCAGTTTTAGTCACTCAGTCTGTCAGACAGTTTCAGTCACTCTGTCAGTCAGTCTCAGACTCTTAGTCAGTCAGTCAGTCTCAGTCAGTCTCTTAATCACTCAGTCAGTTTCAGTCAGTCAGTCATTCCCAGTCTCACTGTCAGTCAGTCAGTTTCAGTCTCTCATACGTCGCTATTGCGTCACGCGACACAAGACTACCAATGGCGTTAATGGGTGTTAAATATTAGCCTCACAGATAATGGGTGAATCAGGAGATATATATATATATATTCTCCCAATTGCGTTTTCCCCATTATGGTTATTATTATACTCATGATATAATAACAGCTTATTTCATGGACAGAATGGCTGAAAGGAAAAAGGGACAAATATGCTTTGTTCACAGAGAAGATTTTATACCATTAAGTCTTACATAAAATTACATACAATTATTTACACGTTTTCCACACTGGTTCTGGGTATGATGATAAATTACAAGGCTTCTGATCGGGAAATTGGAGGTCTTGAGGAGCGTGAAAACAACTCTTTCCTTTTATTTTCAGGTCTATCCTAACCCGGGTAGTAGCACCTGTTAGGGTCCCATCTGTGGGCAAATAGTGAACCTCCAAAAAAAATCAAAAGGTCATTTTTATAGTAAAATAATCAATAATACATTTCATAGCAAAATGACGATCAAGCCAACGCTAATAATGTGTAGAAATACAAGCAATACACTTTTTCATTAAAAAAAATTACCAATAGATTTTTGTAGAGAAATTACCAACAATACATTTTATGGTAATATTTGCCAAAGGAAAACTGGAGGTGCATCGGTTTCTCTCTGAAACTGGTGAGGCCATGTGGTTTTCCCTGTAAGACCCATGCCTTTGGGCTCAGCACGGCCTTCTTCTCCGGGCTTTACATCACAGCTCACATATCCTGTCTCCAAGCAGTTAAATGACTGACTTCTTTCGTCAAGAGTGACGTCAATAAGCGGCTCTCACGAGAGCAACGTGACTTCATCTCGACTAAATATAGATAATCGCCTTTTGTATCCCTACAATGCTAACAAATGGTGGCGAATCTACTTCTACCAGCGACATAATCTTTAACTCCATTCTCCAAGAGTCGGATTAGACCAAACATCGAGTATTGCTGCCATATCTGAGCTGCAGCTGCTCAATCCTCAATCTCCAATCATGATAGAGTTCAAAATCCTTTACGCGGTCTTGATTGGGTGGGAGAATTATTCTCCCCACTGTAACAACCCCACAGGTTCGTCGCTTCTAACCTATTGTTATTCTTTTCTATTTCCATGACAAATGTTTAGATAAACTCCATTGATTCCACCAGTTCAAACCTTTGCAACTAGGACACACCTTTTCGCTTCCACGGAGACGAATAACCTTAATTTCCTCCATGTTTCAAAAATAAGAAAAAAAATTCAACACAGACAGAATTTTCCTCAAGAACTGCTTACAGATTGTGGAAGGACTCCCATATAGGTGCTTCCATAAACACCTTTTCAGCCAAGAGTTATTATCTATCCTGCTTACCCTCATCACCTGTCAACTTAACTTCTATTCGTATCACACCTCATTCCTCATAACCATTTTGACTGAGAGGCTTTATAGAATTGTACTATTTACTATTAAATAAATTCCTGTTCATATATGGCGGCAACACTCCTAACCTGGTGCTTGCAATGATACAATATAAAAGAAAGTACACTATTTACATTATTCGGACTATTGTCCTCATCTTTGTCGCCATATTTATTACAACGTTTCGGCCGTTGTATGCTCTGGCCTTCTTCAGATGGTTGGAATGTCGAACTGAACCCTTTATTTCGCTCAGTGGAGTAGACTGTTCTAGTTCCATGTGCCATGTTTAAATGGATGTCAGTTGTCAGTTATCTCCTGTTAATTACTACAAACACTTTTGCAATGGCCATTAGACTCATCCAACTCTTTTCAAATCCTCTGCACTGTCCTTAGACTGACACCCTAACACTCTGAAATGTTCTTATGGAAGCTTCCGGCGCGAATGCCAAGCAGTACATTATACCGTTTCCAAATTTCGCAACCTGCAGTAATGGAGTTGGATTTTGGGTTAATGTAGTAGTGATGCTGACTTGATATTATTTGTGTCTTGTTAAAGTAATTACCGCGTTGCTATATGTATTTGTAGTGTAGGAGGAATGCATTTCTCTTTTTATATTAAAAACGAAATGAATTAAAACGTATAACAATAAAAACTTGAAACACGTGTTGACAGAAACAACAAGAATTTGTATTTTTTTTTTTTTTGTGATGTGAACTACAGAATATTGGTAGGTTGTGTAAAAATGTTTGCAGTGTGCATTTTGTTTAAAAGTCAGTGCTTACTTGGTTTGGTTCCGAGAATTTCATTTGTGAGGATGGCGTTTGATATCGTCTGTTTTCGATCTTCACGGATCTGTACTACTACAACTACTACTGCTAATACTTGTGTGTTTGTCTACTGACTATTGCTATAAGTAGCCTAGTCTAATTACCTGTTCTCTACAATAATCTTCACTATTCTACTGACTCTTGTTGTGGAAGGGTCGTTTTTATAATGATGAGGGTAGGATGATGAAATATGCTTCTTTTCTATCATCACTGTTGACAAGATTATTTTATTTCTAGCCCATAACACCCAGACACATATATACATAAGTGAACATATATATATATATATATATATATATATATATATATATATATATATGAACATTTAAGTCAACACTAAGAGGCGACAGACTATTTCATTTCGTCAGGCCACATGCGTTATATATATATATATATATATATATATATGTGTGTGTGTGTGTGTGTGTGTGTGTGTGTGTTGATGCATGTTTCATTAAATAATATAGACAAAACTTGTCTGTAAAATAATATAGAGAAAATATATATCAAAAAATATATAAAAAATGATATATAGATATCAATGAAAAAATTGTCTAAATAGACACAATTTATATATATATATATATATATATATATATATATATATATATTGATGCGTGTTTCATTAAATAATATAGACAAAACTTGTCTGTTTGAATTAATAAAATAATATAAACAAAATATATATAAAACAAATATATAAAAAATGATATACATCTATCAATAAAAAAAAATGCTGCCTAAATACCCACAATTTGAATATATATATATATATATATATATATATATATATATATATATATATATATATATATATATATATATATATTATAAGCACAATCAACGGTAGTAATTATTAAAATTGAACAATTATTACAATATCCTTTGACATGTTATGTGATGGAGAAAGAAATCGGGTTCTTAACATAAGTTTTAGCAAACCTCAACCTCCGATTTCTTTCTTCTTTATCAAATTGTAGTATTTCACTTTTTTTTTTCCTTTCATGAATGCACTTTACGACATGATATCTCCGAATGACCAGCATTACTATTCCTACGATTTATGACCATTACTAAGTGAAACTTAAAACTTACTAAACTGGTGACAAGGCAAACTTATAATAATGAAGGCGATGTATTCACAAATGTTCCTTTGCTAATTCAAGGTTAACGTTCTTTCAGTCTTTATTCTTTTTTTTTTGTTTCTAAAGATACTAATGAGAAAAATCGATTTTTCTCATTACGAGACACGAGGACTGGCAAGAAGAAAAGGTGTATTTGCCTACAAGGGAATCTACAATAGATCGCATCATTCATTCTTTGTTTCACATGTGTATTTGTCATTAACTAGTTCAGGCTCCTTAACGGTTCATTTCTTTTGTTCCAGGGTTTTTTTTAACCATACGCTTCCAAATTCATGTCATTCTTTCACACTGTTTCAAACGTTAACCAAGATCGACAGATAGATACAGTATCTTTGCCGCGGAACAATACACGTAAAAAGCACTACAATGTCAGGGTAAGAAAGTCCTACATAGATAGATAGATACATAATGAAGAAACTGATAATCGATATATAAATAAAGAGACTGATATAGATAGATAGATAATGATCAAGCATAGATAGATAGATAGATAGATAGATAGATAATGATCAAGAATAGATAGATAGAAAGATAGATAGATAATGAAGAAACTGATAATCGATAGATAAATAAAGAGACTGATATAGATATATAGATAATGATCAAGAATAGATAGATAGAAAGATAGATAGATAATGAAGAAACTGATAATCGATAGATAAATAAAGAGACTGATATAGATAGATAGATAATGATCAAGCATAGATAGATAGATAGATAATGATCAAGCATAGATAGATAGATAGATAATGATCAAGCATAGATAGATAGATAGAGAGATAGATAGATAGATAGATAATGATCAAGCTTAGATAGATAGATGGATAATGATTAAGCGTAGATAGACAGAAAGTTAGATAATGATCAAGCGTAGATAGATAGAAAGATAGATAATGATCAAGCATAGATAGATAGATAGAAAGATAGATAATGATCAAGCATAGATAGATAGACAGATATATAGATAATGATCAAGCATAGATAGATATATAGATAATGATCAAGCGTAGATAGATAGATAGATAATTATCAAGCGTAGATAGATAGATAGATAATGATCAAGCGTAGATAGATAGATAGATAGATAGATAGATAGATAGATAGATAGATAGATAGATAATGATCCATCATAGATAGATAGATAGATAATGATTCATCATAGATAGATGGATAAATAGATAATGATCCAACATAGATAGATAATGATCCAACATAGATAGATAGATAGATATATAACGATCCAACATAGATAGACAAATAGATAGATAATGATCCAACATCGATTGATAGATAGATAATAATCCGTCATAGATAGATAGATAATGATCCAACATAGATAGATAGATAATGAAGAATCTGATATCGATAGATAAATAATGAGACTGATATCGATAGATATATTGATAGATACATAGATAGATAGATAGATAATAAAGAAACTGATATCGATAGATAGATAGATAGATAATGAAGAAACTGATATCGATAGACAAAGAGACTGATATCGATAGATAGATAAATAACGAAGAAACTGATATCGATAAATAAAGAGACTGATATCGATAGATAGATAATGAAGAAACAGATATCGATAGATAAATAAAGAGACTGATATCGATAGATAGATAGATAGATAGATAGATATTGAAGAAACTGATATCGATAGATAGATAAAGAGACTGATATCGATAGATAGATAGATAGATATACATTGAAGAAACTGATATCGATATATAAATAAAGAGACTGATATCGATAGATAGATAGATAGATAGATAATGAAGAAACTGATATCGAGAGATAAATAAAGAGACTGATATCGATAGATAGATAGATAGATAGATAGATAGATAATGAAGTAACTGATATCGATTGATAAAGAGGCTGATATCAATAGATAGATAGATAATGATCCTAGATAGATAGATAGATAGATAGATAGATAGATAATGAAGAAACTGATATCGATAGATAAATAAAGAGACTGATATCGATAGATAGATCGATAATGAAGAAACTGATATCGATAGATAAATAAAGAGACTGATATCGATAGATAGATATTGAAGAAACTGATATCAATAGATAAATAAAGAGACTGATATCGATTGATAAATAGATAGATAGATAGATAGATAGATAGATATTGAAGAAACTGATATTGATAGATAAATAAAGGGACTGATATCGATAGATAAATATATAGATAGATAGATATTGAAGAAACTGATATCGATAGATAAATAAAGAGACTGATATCGATAGATAGATATTGAAGAAACTGATATCAATAGATAAATAAAGAGACTGATATCGATTGATAAATAGATAGATAGATAGATAGATAGATAGATAGATATTGAAGAAACTGATATTGATAGATAAATAAAGGGACTGATATCGATAGATAAATATATAGATAGATAGATATATAGATAGATATTGAAGAAATTGATATCGATAGGTAAATAAAGAGACTGATGTCGATAGATAAATAGATAGATAGATAGATATATAGATAGATATTGAAGAAATTGATATCGATAGATAAATAGACTGATATCGATAGATAAATAGATAGATAGATAGATAATGAAGAAACTGATATCGATAGATAAATAAAGAGACTGATATCGATAGATAGATCGATAATGAAGAAACTGATATCGATAGATAAATAAAGAGACTGATATCGATAGATAAATAGATAGATAGATATTGAAGAAATTGATATCGATAGATAAATAAAGAGACTGATATCGATAGATAGATAGATAGATAATGAAGAAACTGATATCGAGAGATAAATAAAGAGACTGATATAGATAGATAGATAGATAGATAATGAAGAAATTGATATCGATAGATAAATAAAGAGACTGATATCGATAGATAGATAGATAGATAGATAGATAGATAGATAGATAATTATACAACATAGATAGATAGATAATTATACAACATAGATAGATAGATAGATAATTATACAACATAGATAGATAGATAGATAGATAGATAATTATACAACATAGATAGATAGATAGATAGATAGATAGATAGATAGATAATTATCCAACATACATAGATAGATAGATAGATAGATAGATAGATAGATAATTATCCAACATAGATAGATAGATAGATAGATAGATAATGATCCTAGATAGATAGATAGATAGATAGATAGATAGATAATGATCCTAGATAGATAGATAGATAGATAGATAGATAGATAGATAGATAATTATCCAACATAGATAGATAGATAGATAGATAGATAGATAGATAATTATCCAACATAGATAGATAGATAGATAGATAGATAATGATCCTAGATAGATAGATAGATAGATAGATAGATAGATAGATAGATAATGATCCTAGATAGATAGATAGATAGATAGATAGATAGATAATTATCCAACATAGATAGATAGATAGATAGATAGATAGATAATTATCCAACATAGATAGATAGATAGATAGATAGATAGATAATTATCCAACATAGATAGATAAATAGATAGATAGATAATGATCCTAGATAGATAGATAGATAATTATCCAACATAGATAGATAGATAGATAGATAGATAGATAGATAGATAGATAGATAGATAGATAGATAATTATTCAACATAGATAGATAGATAATTATCCAACATAGATAGATAGACAGATAGATAGATAGATAGATAGATAGATAGATAATTATCCAACATAGATAGATAGATAGATAGATAGATAGATAATTATCCAACATAGATAGATAAATAGATAGATAGATAGATAGATAGATAGATAATGATCTTAGATAGATAGATAGATAATTATCCAACATAGATAGATAGATAAATAGATAATGATCCAAGATAGATAGATAGATAGATAGATAGATAGATAGATAGATAGATAGATAGATAGATAATGATTCATTATAGATAGATAGATAGATAATGATTCATCATAGATAGATGGATAGATAGATAATGATCCAACATAGATAGATAGATATATATATAACGATCCAACATAGATATATAAATAGATATATAATGATCCAACATCGATTGATAGATAGATAATGATCCGTCATAGATAGATAGATAATGATCCAACATAGATAGATAGATAATGAAGAAACTGGTATCGAGAGATAAATAAAGAGACTGAGATAGATAGATAATGATCCTAGATAGATAGATAGATAGATAGATAGATAGATAATTACCAAACTGATATCGATAGATAAATAAAGATTCTGATATCGATAGATAGATAGATAGATAGATAGATAGATAGATAGATAGATAGATAGATAGATAATGAAGAAACTGGTATCGTGAGATAAATAAAGAGACTGAGATAGATAGATAGATAGATAGATAGATAGATAGATAGATAGATAGATAATGATCATAGATAGATAGATAGATAGATAGATAGATAGATAGATAGATAGATAGATAGATAGATAGATAATTACCAAACTGATATCGATAGATAAATAAAGAGGCTGAGATAGATAGATAGATAGATAGATAGATAGATAATGAAGAAACTGATATCGTTAGATAAATAAAGAGTCTGAGATAGATAGATAGATAGATAGATAGATAGATAGATAGATAGATTTTGCCCGGTGAAGTACATGCTAGATAGAGGAGTACAACTAAGTTACGTTGAAATAGCGGTTCCTGTACTACCACAGAATGTAAGTAACGTCATGTCTCGCCAATACCTAGATGGGTGACTGCTTGGGAAGCTTCGATATAACTGATACCCTACAAGCAAGCCACCAATCTGCCACTGTTTTGCATACCACTAGCGTTTGACGCTGGTGGCCTGCTGTCTGTCCGCCAGTATGTCCGTCTCCGCAATGTTACCAGTGGCGGACCGTTAGAGGCTCACCAATCATCCGCCGGTGGCTGCCACCAGAAGACCGCTGGCGTCCCCACCGGTGTCCCACCAGCGGGCCACTAGCTGCTTGAGTGTAGGGCAGGGTAATGGCTCGAAATTGTTAATCGTATTCCCGATGTCCAATTGCCTTGGGAAAGGCAAGTATCCACAAGTATGGGTTAATAAGTAGCTCTTGTATTACTAAATCTCCGATGTTAAGCAACGTTGAGCCTGGTCAATATTTAAATGGATGATCGCCTGGGAATTCCAGATGTTGTAAGCATGGACATGCGGCTGGGGTCATTGATAATGGCTTGGAATTGTTTATCAGATAGCCGTGTTCCAATTACAGCTGGGTTAGTTAAATATACTGAGGAAAAGGGAGGAAATAATTCAACTCCACCCAGCTATAGGGTTCATTATTAATAAATCATTGCCATCACTGAAATAATTCTTCAAATCTAAAAATATTTTCCGGCTTTAAATAACCTGGAAAGAGTTGATAAGCCGTAGAAAATGAATGAATCAATCAATCAAGATAGATAGACAGATAGATATATAATGAACAATCTGAGATAGGTAATAAGCAAACTTCCATAGATAGATAGATAGATAGATATATAGATAGATAGATCTGATGCCGATCGGACAGATGAAACTGATACAACTGAGATAGATAGATAGATAGATAGATAGATAGATAGATAGATAGATAGATAGATCAGATGCATATGGGACAGATGAAACTGATACAACTGAGATAGATAGATAGATAGATAGATAGATAGATAGATAGATAGATAGATAGATCTGATGCAGATGGGACAGATGAAACTGATACAACTGAGATAGATAGATAGATAGATAGATAGATAGATAGATAGATAGATAGATAGATCTGATGCATATGGGACAGATGAAACTGATACAACTGAGATAGATAGATAGATAGATAGATAGATAGATAGATAGATCTGATGCATATGGGACAGATGAAACTGATACAACTGAGATAGATAGATAGATAGATCTGATGCATATGGGACAGATGAAACTGATACAACTGAGATAGATAGATAGATAGATAGATAGATAGATAGATAGATAGATCTGATGCAGATGGGACAGATGAAACTGATACAACTGAGATAGATAGATAGATAGATAGATAGATAGATAGATAGATAGATAGATAGATCTGATGCATATGGGACAGATGAAACTGATACAACTGAGATAGATAGATAGATAGATAGATAGATAGATAGATAGATAGATAGATCTGATGCATATGGGACAGATGAAACTGATACAACTGAGATAGATAGATAGATAGATCTGATGCATATGGGACAGATGAAACTGATACAACTGAGATAGATAGATAGATAGATAGATAGATAGATCTGATGCAGATGGGACTGATGAAACTGATACAACTGAGATAGATAGATAGATAGATAGATAGATAGATAGATAGATAGATCTGATGCAGATGGGACTGATGAAACTGATACAACTGAGATAGATAGATAGATAGATAGATAGATAGATAGATAGATCTGATGCATATGGGACAGATGGAACTGATACAACTGAGATAGATAGATAGATAGATAGATAGATAGATAGATAGATGGATCTGATGCAGATGGGACTGATGAAACTGATACAACTGAGATAGATAGATAGATAGATAGATAGATAGATCTGATGCAGATGGGACAGAGGAAACTGATACAACTGAGATAGATAGATAGATAGATAGATAGATAGATAGATAGATAGATCTGATGCAGATGGGACAGATGAAACTGATACAACTGAGATAGATAGATAGATAGATAGATAGATAGATAGATAGATAGATCTGATGCAGATGGGACTGATGAAACTGATACAACTGAGATAGATAGATAGATAGATAGATAGATCTGATGCAGATGGGACTGATGAAACTGATACAACTGAGATAGATAGATAGATAGATAGATAGATAGATAGATAGATAGATAGATCTGATGCATATGGGACAGATGGAACTGATACAACTGAGATAGATAGATAGATAGATAGATAGATAGATAGATAGATAGATAGATAGATGGATCTGATGCAGATGGGACTGATGAAACTGATACAACTGAGATAGATAGATAGATAGATAGATAGATAGATAGATAGATAGATAGATCTGATGCAGATGGGACAGAGGAAACTGATACAACTGAGATAGATAGATAGATAGATAGATAGATAGATAGATCTGATGCAGATGGGACAGATGAAACTGATACAACTGAGATAGATAGATAGATAGATAGATAGATAGATAGATCTGATGCATATGGGACAGATGAAACTGATACAACTGAGATAGATAGATAGATAGATAGATAGATAGATAGATAGATAGATCTGATGCATATGGGACAGATGAAACTGATACAACTGAGATAGATAGATAGATAGATAGATAGATAGATCTGATGCAGATGGGACAGATGAAACTGATACAACTGAGATAGATAGATAGATAGATAGATAGATAGATCTGATGCATATGGGACAGATGAAACTGATACAACTGAGATAGATAGATAGATAGATAGATAGATAGATAGATAGATCTGATGCATATGGGACAGATGAAACTGATACAACTGAGATAGATAGATAGATAGATCTGATGCAGATGGGACAGATGAAACTGATACAACTGAGATAGATAGATAGATAGATAGATAGATAGATCTGATGCATATGGGACAGATGAAACTGATACAACTGAGATAGATAGATAGATAGATCTGATGCA
>OZ010581.1:64518755-64553755 GCA_963932145.1 Acanthosepion lycidas
CTTATACAGTTTATAATTTAAAAAAAAAAAACAAGGATCATAACATTCAACATGTGTTTGTTTAATGCATCTTTAAAATTTTCTTTGCGAAGTGATTTCGCCATTTTTTATCATTAACTTTACTAATTTACTTTTTGTACGAATGATTCGAACTTGTTTTCGAACTAAGAAACGTAGGAGACAAAATGAAGATTGTTTTTTGTGACAATTGTCATAAAAATGGAGATGAATGTAATTTCCTAATTTCCAAATTTCCGCGCCAAAAAATATTGTTTTAAAAATAAACGAATGATACCAGATTTCTGTTATTGGCCTTTTATTGAACAGTCAATAAAATTGATACATTTCGTCGATATTAACAAATTGTCAATTCCTATCGATTTCTTTTTCTTCTTCTTTGATTTTGTCCTCCACACTTTCCCTCCTCTGGGCACAAATAGAAAATATTGATTTCTTTCTTTCTGTTGATTTCTCTCTCTTTTCTGTATTGTCATTTACTTTTCCGACTCGGTTTTTCGATATTTTTCTCTTCTCTTTTCTGTTTCTTTCTCCTTCTCGCCCCCTCTCCATGTCTCTCTATCTCTCTCTCTCTCTCTCTCTCTCTATATATATATATATATATATATATATATATATATATATATATATATGTATATAGAAAATATTGATTTCTTTCTTTCTGTTGATTTCTCTTCTCTTTTCTGTTTCTTTCTCCTTCTTGCCCCCTCTCCATCTCTCTCTCTCTCTCTCTCCCTATATATATATATATATATATATATATATATATATATATATATATATATATATATATATGTATATATATATATATATATATATGGTGTTTCATTAAGACGGATTATATATAAGGGTGTTTCATTAAGATGAATCAAAGTCAGCATTAAATAAATCAGTGTTATTGGTGAAAATGTATTTATTGGATCATGTTATTTAAGTCATGGAAAATAATATCGCCTAAATGTCCGCCAAATCGGAAAGAAAAAGAAAAAATCATTAGACGCTTAAACTTAATTCACTCGGAGGAGCAGGCAACTTTCTTTAATATTTGCACGTAGTTTATCCCGATGTTCAAGTCAGCCTCACGCAAACATTTGTATATATATATATATATATATATATATATATATATATATATATATATATATATGTAAAGACTGTTTCATTAAGACAGATTATATATAAGCGTGTTTCATTAAGACGGATTATATATAAGGGTGTTTCATTCAGACGGATCAAAATCAGCAGTAAAGAAATCAGTGTTATTGGTGAAAATTTATTTATTTCTCTATTGGATCATATTATTTAAGACATGGCAATTATGTGTGAAAAATAATATCTCCCAAATGTCCGCCAAATCTGAATATATATATATGACACTCTCTCTATCTCTTACTTTGTTTCTTTCTTATGAGCCTTCCTTCAAATCTTGCAACCCTTTCTTTCTTTTTTCACTTTTCATTTTCCTATTTTCTTTCTTGATGTTTTTTCCCCGTCTGTATATCTCTTTTGCTTAATTTGTTTCTCCAATTATTATTTGCTATAATCCACTGTTTCACTGGATTGTTCTTTTCAACTGCCGGCATAAAAGAGGCTTTAGATCGACTTTAGTTTGTGTTATGGGACTTTACCCATAATAACATAATGGACTAGTCCATACGTAATAAACCCCACGTTAAATCGGCCTTGTGCCACATGATGCCCTCGTGGGAGTGGAGGTGACTAAATACCGTTCAGTCTGAAGTCGGACGACCGGCTGACCGGCTGATCGGTTGAACTCTCCGTCTTCGGGCGGGGAGGAACCCGAACGACGCTACGCCGAAGGACGGAGTCTCTTTCGAGGAGGTAAACCGGCCCTGAACCGGTTTATACGGGTTCAAAGGGAATATTTTTGGTCGAACCCACAGGTTCGGAGATCCCACGTTAAACCGGCTTTGTGCCACATGATGCCCTCGTGGTGGGGTGACTAAATACTGTTCAGTCTGAAGTCTGGAGTGAGGTCCGTCAGAAGTCCGTCAGGAGTCTATCAGTCAGAGCGAGCGAGTCAGTCAGTCGAGTCAGAGGCATTCCGAAACAGAGTCGCGTTCAGACAATTACTACAAGACATTGGAATAGTGATACTGGTCGAGACTACATTGTTCTCCCTACTAAACCTGATTGTTCGTACTAACACTTTCTACTTCTCTGTATATATTCCTGTTTGTAGCGTCCTGGGTATGACGATAAACTACATCCGCGTTCTGGGTATGCCGACAAACTACGTCCAACAGCAAGGAATGCCTCAGATGGTGTTTTCAGAAAAATAACGTTGCCAGCTGTACGTTTTGTTTTTGTTTTTTGTTTTTTTTTTGGAAAGAAATAATGTTGCCAGCTATACGTTTAATTGTACTGTATATTTAATATATATATATATATATATATATATATATATATATATATATATATATATATATATAAAACTTAATTTGGCATTAAATGACCTACAGTGGTTGATATGCCATAAAACAAAACAGGCAACCAACCATCCTGTTTGTAATATATCTGTGTTATTCCATATCCATGTTCAAGTTCTTCTTTATTGGTTCTACCTTGGAATATCACCGTGGTACAAGGAACCGGACCATAATAGTTTGTAGAATTGCCGCCCCTAGCTGAGAATGATGAGCAACGCGATTTCCTCGCAACACATTGACCAATATTGACTTCATTTAAATACCTTATCGATTTAAATACTTCAGATAAGAATAGTGGGTAAGCATTTAACAACTCTTGCGACAAACATTCGCGCGGTTCAGTCCACTGCGGATATCCGAACTGCCATTACTCACAGAATCAGTGAAGCATTAGACAATAAATTCACCTAAAGGAGGATCACATCATATATATATATATATATATATATATATATATATATATATATATATATATATCGTGGGCCTTTGACAAGGTGAAGCATAGTGAGTTTTCACACAAGCTCTACTTATGGAATCACTGGAAGAGTTTTCTTAATTATGAAGTCCTTCCTAACAGGTAGGTCCATGAAGGTAGTTTTTAATGGCAAATCCTCCGAAGCCCATAAGATCAATGTAGTCGTCCGTCAACACTCGTTTTTTTGTTTATATCCCTTTCATTTTTTTTACATTAATGATTTGCTTAAGAGTATACATCTATGTATATGATACAATGGTATATGAGTGTAACTCCAAAATTTTAGATGACCTGAGACTGGTCGCCGATCTCTCTCCTGACCTAGCTCTAACAGCAAATAATTAGCTGGTTGCATTCAACAACTAGAAAAGCAAACGAGTAACATTCCATCTTAACTGAGAAGACCCTGAATTTTCGTCTATCGCAATGAATGGGTGTTCTCTCAAGAAGGCCCCTTTGCTTTGAAAGCTTATTGGGACTGAAACTCAAACCAAACCAGTGGAATTCATATATACGATTCTTCGATAAAGATTCTGAGAAAATGATCTGTTCCTTCTACCACTCAACGTTAGTATCAGACACCTCCTGTTACTCTTTACTTTTAAAAGAGCAAGATCAAGAGAAAAATTGAATACTGCTGCCATATCTGGATTGGAGCTGCCCATTTCTCAGTTTATACACATAGATAGATAGATAGATAGATAGATAGATAGATAGATAATTATTTTTTTAAATATGATTCCATGGCTACATAAGAGTTCTCATGTTTCAAAAACAAAAGCTAAAAGAGCAGCTCTGTTTCATCCTCAAGCGAATTTTGGTAGCACAGTTGTTTAAAAATAAAAACAAAAATACTAAAGAAGTTTGGATTTTGGATTATAAACCTAATGGTTCTTTCCTATTTTTCTATATTTTGCATATATATATATATATATATATATATATATATATATATATATATATATATTACAATTAATCATTCATACAAAAAGTAAATTAGTAATGTTGATGATATAAAATGGCGAAATCCCTTCGCGAACAAAATTTTCAAAGATAAACCTACCAATCACTCGGTGAATGTTATGATCCCTTTTTTCTTTAAAATTATAAGATGTATAAGCCCTTTCGTTAATACGCAAGTACTTTCGACTGTACATTAAGTCATCTCATGCATGGAAATTATTTTGTTTTTGGTAAAATTTCACTTAGTCCATGGCCCCATTGACTGATAAACTCCTACAACAAAAAATTGTCAAATTGCCATATTAGTAAAAAAAAAAAACGCACTGACGTAAATTTTCAAAAAATTGAACTTTAGCGTTCCAATTGCACGCTCCAAAAGTTTGTATCCGTTATCAATAACACATTTAAGAAAAAAAAACATTTCGATTCGCATTATATCTTTTCGTCTTAAATGCTACATGAATTTTATCAAAAACAAAATAATTTCCAAGAATTTAAGATGACTGAATGTACAGTCGAAAGTACTCGCGTATTTAAGAAAGACCTTATACAGCTTATAATTAAAAAAGTATCATAACATTTATCGAGTGATTAGTAAATTAATGCATCTTAAAAATTTTGTTAGCGAAGGCAATTCGCCATTTTATATCATTAACTTTACTAATTTACTTTTTGTATGAATGATTCATTGTAATGTAAATTGAACTACACCATATATATATATATATATATATATATATATATATATATATATATATATATATATATATCACAAATTACCCGGTACAGAGAAATTTAAGAAGGCAAGCGGTATGTGAAGAAAATTAATACAAAGTACGTCCCAAGAACTATTATTACCAACTGGCTATCACGCGACTATCAAGAGCCCCTTAAGACAAAAGTACGAAAAATGGCAATAAAAAGGAAACATACATTGAATCAGAAAGCAACAATTAAAATATCTTAACGCATAATAAGGAAAGAAGACTTAGAGGATTTGACACTCAAAGGGTATTTTGAAAGCAAGTGGATCAGAGAGAAACAGTGATTAACCTACCTAACGAGATTGTGTAAATGAATGAGAGAACATGCAGTGGGTGAGACAGTAATAGATAAGCATAACTAATAACTGCAAAAGTTAGGAAGTTGTGGAGAGCCATGATTAGCGATATTTTAAAGGAACATGGTTCTTAAAAGAAAAGCAGTCTTCCTGTCAGAAGGTTGATAATTGCCTTCTGCATCCTTACAGGTGTTGTGCATCAGCAATTAAAATTTCTCGAAACTTCATCGGTCTACATTGGCATATGTGTAGAGTAAGCATCGGCCTACTATGGCATATGTGTAGAGTAAGCATCGTCCTACTATGGCATATGTGTAGAGTAAGCATCGGCCTACTATGGCATATGTGTAGAGTAAACATCGGCCTACTATGGCATATGTTTAGTGTAAGCATCGGTCTACATTGGCATATGTTTAGTGTAAGCATCGGTCTACATTGGCATATGTGTAGAGTAAGCATCGGCCTACTATGGCATATGTGTAGAGTAAGCATCGGCCTACTATGGGATATGTGTTGAGTAAGCATTGGCCTACTATGGCATATGTGTAGAGTAAGCATCGGCCTACTATGGCATATGTGTATAGTAAGCATCAGCCTACTATGTGTAGAGTAAGACATATTTAAAATGGTAATGTTTTCCTAGACAGAATGAAATCGAGTTTTTCTTACGTTATCTTATCTTATTCTTCTATGTGCCGTGTCCCTTCAGGACGTTGGTGTTCATGGCTCTCCATAATTTCCCTGTCAATAAATTTTGTCTTTTTTGTTATCTCTTTTAAACCTTATTCCACCATACGTTTACACAAGCTCGCAAGTTAGGTAATGCCTTTATTTTCCTCTGCCCATCTTTCCTTCAATCTGCCTTATGGGTATCAAAATTTCCTAGCTCTCTTTCCTCATTATATGCCCGAGAAGTTTCAACTGTCTCTTCCTGATGTTAAGCATAAGTGTCTTTTTGTTTCCATATACTCTATGACTTCGTCGTTGCTCTCATGTTCTGGCCATTGATTCTCATCATTTCTGTTGCTTCAAGTCTCTTCTACATCTGTGAGGAGATTTTCCAGCATTCACTGCCATATGGAGTGCCGGTATTCTTGCCACCATTTCCAAATATTCGTAAAAGTTTATGTTGTTCATTGCCTAATGATGTTAGGAATTTTTATTAATCTTATGCTGTGCAACAATTAGGGGTAATATTTGTTGTAAGCGATTAAAGGGAAAGCAATTGGATGAAGATGGAAAGGATAACGCGTTAAAAGAAGCAGGAAGACGATGATTGAAGGGGTCGAAGTGGTACCATCGAAGACTTCTTTGACAAGCTAGAATTTGTTGATATGAAGAATTCAATGCCAAGAAAATAATTTTGAACTGAAGAATTTTGAAATGAAGAGGAATATTGACGTTTCATTATGCAGAAGATCCATAGAAATGCCAGAGAAGAAGAAAGAAAGAAGTTTAGGAAGAGAGGGCTTGAAAGAAAGAAGAAAAAAAAGCAAGCAAGAATGAAAGTAAAACCTGGCATGTGAGAGAAAAAGAGGTAGAAGTGGGAAAAGGAAGGAGGGGAGTGAATTACTAGAAGAAGAAAGAGAAGATATCGACATAATATGAAAGAAAAATATAAAAAAGAAAGAATTTTGATGGTTGAATTAAAAGAAAGAAACAACGAAATATGCTATAAGTAAAAGGAAAAGATACAGTGTAACCCGGATATAAGAGACCCGGATATAAGAGAAACCTGGATATAAGAGAGATTTTCTCTGGTCCAAAATTAGAGCCTGTGTTAATGTATATAAATTAGACCAAACTCGGATATAAGAGAAACCCGGATATAAGAGACTTCTTATCCGGTCCCGACAACTCTCTTATATCCGAGTTACACTGTATCTATTAGGTTTGTTGCAAAAATAATGACGTAATAATGTCGTTTTTGACGTTAAAAAATACGTCAAAAGACGACATTGTTACGTCATTGTTTTTGCACCTACGTAATACCTAGTTTGAATGAAAAAAAAAGAAAGAAAGCTGAATGCTCTTAAAAATGGAAAAAATTCGGAGGTTGACAAGAAAGAAAGAAAGAAAGAAAGAAAGAAAGAAATACCCATTTCTATGAATTGGATTGTTCTACTAACATTTTCACTCATCTCTGTATAATGGAAGCATTTGGTGCGTTAAAACTAATAACAAACTAAAATGCACAGATCTGAAGCCGGTACAATTTTCCTTCAAATATCATAGTCTTCTTGTGTTAGTTTTTGTTTAACATTAAAACATCCAAATAAAATAAACAATTAAGAAGGAACAAAAATAGTTTTTGCTTTGTTTTTAAATGGCGGGGGGGGGGGATCTTAAAATGAAGGAAATAACTTGACGACGGTTGGCCCTATTCGTTTGAAGATAGCGCGTCTGTCGACTAATTCTCGGAGTCAGGCGCAAATCTACAAAGAAACTGGCGCGTCCGTTGACATGAGACTTTGAAAACAAAAAAAGTTGAAAGGTGCGCAAAATGTAAAAACGACCGGTGGGAGAGGGTGGTGGCTCTCGATTATTTGTTCTGGTTCAGGGGGGGAAAAAACAGCTTTGATGCATAAATGTTGACCATGAGACACGGTCTCAGACGAAACTTGGACCAAAGGAATGTCACGGCAAAGAGAGTCTACAGGAGGGTTTCAGAGTGAAAAGTATAACAGAAGCTGTTCACCCCACCTCCCCCCTTATATGAGTTGTGTTCCAATTTCATTCTTCAGGCTTTATTTTAAATTCAGATGAAAAGTAGATTTTATGAATTCTTCAAATTGTATATCGATTTAGAGGGAAAATTAGTGAAACGTATAGACAAATAACCGGGTCAACAATTGATCGAATTAATTCGTTAATTGATCGAATTAAAAACGCATAAAAAAACTCTAAAACTGACACGGCAATAAATAACTGAATGGGATTATTATAATTACTAGCTGAAGTACCCGCCTACGTTGGATATAAGATCAGAACGTCGATTGCAATTCTTTATTTATTGAAAAAATTCTCCCCGTTTATTTTCTTTTTTAAATCTCGTGGCTTTAGTCTATTTTTTCTGAGATCCCAATATTTTTCTTTCTTTCTTCCTTCCTTCCTTTCTTTCTTTCTTCCGTCCTTTCTATCTTTCTTTCTTCCTTCCTTCCTTTCTTTCTTTCTTTCTTTTTTTCTTTCTTTCTTTCTTCCTTCCTTCCTTCCTTCCTTTCTTTCTTTCTTTCTTTTTTTCTTTCTTCCTTCCTTCCGTTCTTTCTTTCTTTCTTTCTTTCTTTCTTTCTTTTTTCTTTCTTTCTTTCTTTCTTTCTTCCTTTCTTTCTTTATTTCTTTCTTTCTTATTTTCTTTCTTTCTTTCTTTCTTCCTTCCTTCCTTCTTTCTTTTTTCTTTCTTCCTTCCTTCCTTCCTTCCTTCCTTCCTTTCTTTTTTCTTTCTTTCTATCTTCCTTCCTTCCTTTCTTTCTTTTTTCTTTCTTCCTTCCATCCTTCCTTCCTTCCTTTCTTTCTTTCTTTCTTTCTTTCTTTTTTCTTTCTTTCTTCCTTCCTTCCTTCCTTTCTTTCTTTCTTTCTTTTTTCTTTCTTTCTTTCTTCCTTCCTTTCTTTCTTTCTTTCTTTCTTATTTTCTTTCTTTCTTCCTTTCTTTCTTTCTTTTTTCTTCCTTCCTTCCTTCCTTCCTTTCTTTTTTCTTCCTTCCTTCCTTTCTTTTTTCTTCCTTCCTTCCTTTCTTTTTTTCTTTGTTCTTTTAATCTCATTTTCAACTTGTACGATTTTTCTTTTTTCTTTCTTTCTTTTCAACCTCTCAAATTCTTCCATTCGTTGAAATCTCTCAGGAATCTTTTACCTATTTCATCTTTCTAATCATGTCGCCATTTTTTCTTTCTTTTTGTCTTTTCTTCTTTTCGCCATTAATATTAATATTTACACCTCCAATGTACCAATTGAACCCCATTGGAGATGAAGTGACAAGAACGCTACTACAGACCAGCACTTTGCTCAGCATCCTTGCGGAGTTTGGAAACATTATCGTTTCGCCCACGATTTCTGAATTCTCCTTATCTATCTATCTATCTATCTATCTATCTATCTATCTATCTATCATTATTTTCTAGTCTTTAAATCTATCTCAATCTGTGTATATCTATCTATCTATCTATCTATCTATCTATCTATATATATATATATATATATATATATATGCGCGTGTGTGTGTGAGCGTGTTTGATAGTGTAGGTAGTTTATCTATCTTCAGGAGTATCTATTTATCTATATTCGATGATCTACATTATCTTCGAGTGCTTAAATCTATTTCAGTCTGTTCATATCTACGTCTCTTCTTACCTATCTATCTCACTCTTTTCTCTCTCTCTCTCTATACATATACATACATACATACATACATATATATATATATATATATATATATATATATATATATATATTGAAGGTAGTCTATCATCGCCGAGGGTGTATATCTATCTCAGCCTGCTCATATCTATCTATCGATCTATCTCAGATTATTATTAGTATATCTATTGTCTTCATTATCGATGTATCTATCTCAGGTTCTCCATTATCTATCTAGCTATCTAGCTATCTCAGTCTTTTCATTATCTATCTAGCTAGCTATCTATCTATATATCTATCTATCTATCTCTGATTATTATTTGTATATCTATTCTCTTCATTGTCTATGTATCTACCTCAGGTTCTCCATTATCTATCTAGCTATCTATCTCAGTCTTTTCATTATCTATCTATCTATCTATCTATCTATCTATCTATCTATCTATCTATCTCTGATTATTATTTGTATATCTATTCTCTTCATTGTCTATGTATCTACCTCAGGTTCTCCATTATCTATCTAGCTATCTAGCTATCTCAGTCTTTTCATTATCTATCTATCTATCTATCTATCTATCTATCTATCTCTGATTATTATTTGTATATCTATTCTCTTCATTGTCTATGTATCTACCTCAGGTTCTCCATTATCTATCTATCTATCTATCGATCTATCTATCTACACAACTTCGGCACTTTTGCAAACTTTCTGGCAAACTCGAGAAAAGCCAACTTTTCACTCTTTTTTTTTTTTTCATTTCCTCAGTCCCGTTCTGGTTTCATTTATTTTTTTCTTCTGACAATATTCTTATCCAAGTGATTATTTTTAGACTTGGAGATTTTGGAAATATATTTTTAACTGAACATGACCATGTTCGCAAATTGCCAAATTGCCAATGTGCGCTTGTCAAGCCGAAACTCTATTTAGATGCCATCCCTGGAAAATTCACTGTCTCCAAACAGTCTCGAGTTTGATTTCCATCCTTCCTGAACGATTCATTCATGCGCAAGAAGGGGGATGCCTGAATCATTGCCTATTGTCTACTACGAATCTTTCTGTCAAGCATGTTCCTTTACATTGAGAGAGACAAGGTGGAAAGAAACAGAGACAAGCAGACGCCTCGGAAAATATCTTGCTTGATGGCCACTTTCATTTCGTCATGGTCTTTTGCCAACACTGTATTGCAACCAGCAAAGCAAAAACTCTCTTGAGGCAAAATATACACCATTGATTTTTTTTTATATATATATATATAAATTTGTGCGGTCAAGTATGTGAGATTCTATCAAATGCCATTTTTTACTTTATTTTTAGATCAGTGTACATTATCCCGGGATTCATGTTATGGCGAAGAGAATACACACCGTAGGCAAAAATAAATAACAGGTCAACACGCAATTCTCTCGAGGTTTACTGAGCCTAACATTCCCGAATGCGATAGACATGAGGCAACAAAAAAAGACTGTGTTACGCCAAGATTCGATGTGGGTAGAAGGAAAAATCGACTTACAGAAAAATCAAATTTATAACTGGCTATTAATGAGACCCGTACACCGACCACGGAATATAATTATCTCAGTTTGAACATGAGAATATCCCAACCAACTGAAAGAACAGGTTAGGGTAGATAGGTAGATAATAGAAGATTAAGATAGATAGATAGATAGATAGATAGATAGATAGATAGATAGATAGATAGATAGATAGATAGATAGATAAGGAGACATAAACAGACAGAAGACATAGATAGATAGAGAGAGAGAGAGAGAGAAAAGAAGACAGAAGACATAGATAGATAGAGAGAGAGAGAAAAGAAGACATAGATAGATAGATAGAAGAGGACTGAGATGGATACATCAATGGATCGATCTTGAAGAACCATATTGATGCTCTTCCTTTCTAACTTTAAACATTTAATATTGTTCCTTCGAGTTAATGCAATCTGGAGAATTTTTTGTTGCCTCGCAAGAGAATTACAAACTTATGTCTCGTCCCCTATCCCATTGCGACACAATTGCTTTGCAAAGAAAGAAAAAATAACGAAAACTGAAATAGCCCCTAGCAATGAACCAACATAAACACAGAAAAGTCATCTCTCTGTCCATTCAATGATAAGCAATTTACACATGAACTATTGCATCCGCCGATACATGTAATAATAGCAACAAGCATTTATTTCTCACAACAAATATTGATTTCTCAACATAACCTCCTTATTTATCAATGACCTCAGTTCGATAATATGAATATTAATCACGTTTGCCGAACACTATACAGTGAAAATTTCAGATCAAAATCCTGCTAATATTAATCATATTTGCCGAACACTATAACGTGAAAATCTCAGATCAAAATCCAGCTACTAACATCGTGTCGAGATGGTGAGAAAAGAAAACAGTGCTCGACGTAAATAAAACTGAACTAAAATTCATAATAATAATGATTCAGGCTATGACAATTGCCCTTACCCGACGATTGCCATACGCATGCTTACCGGAAATAGTAAATGTAATCATTTAGCTTTCAGTTAAAGTTAAAAAGAAAGCTTCAAAGATGCTTTTTCATTTTTAAAATCCATTTTAAACCTTAGGTATCGAGAATTTAGTAGAGGTCCTTAATTTAAATGCAATGTCAATTGTTATTTACACTATTTACATTGTTCAGACTGTTTCAGCCGCTGTGCGCTCCAGCTTTCTTCATGTGACTGGAATTTCGAAATGAACCCTTTATTTCGTCCTTGAAAACACATTGCCCAGTGGATAAAAACGTTGCTTGAATCCATTGACTTGAACCAAAGTGTCCAATACCTGGCTACAGCAGAGGTGACCAAAAACTTGAAGAGTTGAGTTAAAAAAGAGATAACTGATAATAAGACACACTAAAGATGCATAACACGTGGAACGAGAACAATCTATCCCGGTGGATAAAATTCCGTTCGAAATTCCAATCACCTGAATAAGACCGGAGCGTACAATAGCCGAAACGTCGTGAAGAGAGCAACGCAGAAGAGAACAACAATCCGAACAATGTACAAAGTGTAAATAATTACAATACCTTATCTCAGAAATAAAGAGAGATATCAGTCGTTAACTTCGGTCTTCGTAATCTCTCCTTAATAATATTTTTTGTTTTTCTCATATTCGTTCACACTCAGTAAGCCCTTGCACCTTAGTGGCTTTATTGCCTTGCTTAAAGTGAAATGATTAATATATATGTGTGTGTGTGTGTGTTTACACTTCTGACGTGTCAATTCGACTCGACACATGACAGAATGGTGCCTAAGGAGCTACTAGTCGTAATAGTATAAGTATTTGGCTTTAGCAGCAATTGTCTGATGGTCTGGCCAACTAACTTATCAAATATTTAGACATCATAAAAATAAAACGGAAATTTAGACGTGATGATTCTCTCTCTATGGCAGTCTAATATATCTGAGTCGCGAGTATTTTGGTCTCGCTTTCGTCGTTCTAATTCTTTCAAAGAAATAACACAGAATCTGAACTTACTCAAATATTAACGTATGCTTAGAAAATCATGGTTGCTACTAACGGTTCGTTCTTCTTATGGTATAATTTCCGGTATCCATATACAATCATTTTTCTTACTCATTTCACTCCAAGCAAGGTGACATTGCCTCTGGTGTTACTGGAAGTGAAAGAGAATGGCAAGAATTTAGTGAGAAGTGAGGAGAAAGGACAATAAAGGTGGGGGGTAGGACTTGAGGAAGACTGAATATTGGCGATTGGTGCTGCGTTTTTAACTTTTGAAAATTGTAGATGACAGGGAAGCGAGAAATCTGAAGGGAGTTTCACAGGCGAGAAGTGCGAGAAAAAAACTATTAAAATTTAACAGTGGATATATTTCAACAGTAAAACGGTGGGACCTAAATGTCAATCTAATAGCACGCTTAAATTCATACCGTCAAGGCACCATGGAGGAATCTTCATCAGAACAGTTGCCATGAAAATATTTACAGAAAAGACACAGGGAAGCCACGTCACGTCGGTGAGAAAGTGACTGAAGTCGAGATACTAGATGAGGATTGATTACATTACAGACCCTTCTTTTGTCAAGACACGCATGATATATAGCAGAACCAAGCCAGATATGGCAGCAGTATTCAATTCATGGAGAAATGGTAGATTGACAAATGTGCAATGTGGATTCTGACGATAAAAATTGTCTGGCACGGCGTAGTGAACCACCATTCCTAGAGACAAACCTAGCAAGTGATTCAATGTAACCTTTCCACTACATATCCGTGAAAAACTTTAAATACTGAGAATGCGATTTATATCACTTTTAGACTAAATTCCTAGAACCTGACGTTCCAACAAAACCTGTCCCAGAATAGCAGTAAAATTTGGAGATTTAAATCTTACATTTATATCGACAATTTTGCTCTTATGCTTAAAATTCCTGCCAAATCATCAAAGTTGTACTGAACGGTTTCTCTTCCAGTTTCTTCTATAAGAACGCTGGTGTTCCTCAAGGCTTTATCCTTGGTCCCTACACTGTTTCCGATCTTCATCAATGATCTTCCTGACGTCATAAGTTCTCAAGTGGGCATCTACGTATATGACACTACTATTTACTCCTGTCTCAATAGTAAATCCGGTATTGCTAAGTTAACTTCGCCGTTGGTCTCGCAAACAACCTCCGATCTGTGGTTGACTGGGGCAGGAAATGGCTTGTGAATTTTACTTCTGTCATTTACTCACTTCCTGCCTGCTGTCAGCATGGTTGATGCCCAACCCCAAGAGAGCGTCTCACTAAGCCTTCTTAGTCTCGTGTTTTCCACTGACCCGTGGAACAACTATTAGGTTGGTGCAAAAATAATATCGTTTTTTGACGTTAAAAACTACATCAAAAAACGATATTATTTTTGCACCAACCTAATATATTGGCTATTCTCGCCTGAGTACATCCTTCACATCTATAAATCTACTATTCGTCCATGCATTGAATATTGTTGCCATTTATGGTCTGGTGCCCCCTGCTGTTCATATCGAGGTTCTCTACAAAATCCAAAGACATGCATATGCAATATGATCGGTCCTGACTTGGCATCTCGACTCCAGTCACTTTGTCACCGACGTAATGTTGTTTCCCTCTGTCTTTTCTATGAATATTTTCATGGCATCTGCTCTGACGCGTTATTTTCACTGATGCCCCGACTGCATGAATTTAAGCGTGCTACTAAGTTGGCATCTAGGTCCCTCCCTTTTACTGTCGAAACAGTTACATGTAACCGCATCTTCACTCGCACTTCCCGACAATGGAACTCCTTTCCTCTCACTTGATTCCCTGATAACTATAATCTTCAAAAAATTAAATGTAATGTCAATCGACATCTTCTGACGCCTTCATTCATGTTCTTGCTTTTATCTTCCTCCGTTCCTCGACTTATCCTTTCCTCACCCCCTCTACCCAAACTTTTCCTTTGGTTACATTCTCTGTAGCCCCTTCAGTACTAGTGACACACCCCGCCTTGCTTGGGGAGAAATGCTTAAAAACATCTGACAGTAGTATTTTTTTAATAATATGCGGTGTCATGAAATTAATTTTTTTTTAAACGATTTCACCCCAAGCAAGGCGGGAAAGACTCAAGAGGTTACTGGGTGTGGAAAAATTATGAACAGAAGCATTAATAATGAGCGGGAATCTAAAAGAGTTATCAAGAGGACAATAGATATCGATTAACATGTCATTCAAATTTTTGCAGATTAAAGTTGGCGGGAAAGCATAGAGCCGGAAGGGAGTTTCAAAATCGAGAAGGTGAGAAAAACTTAGCATTGAACTTACGGCTACATGTGTAAACTGATAATATCTTGACACCAATCTAGTACTGCGCTTAAATTCAAAAAATCTAGGCACCATAGCAAAGGTCTCATCTGAACAAATTACCATGAAAGTATTTATAGAAAAGACACAGAGAGGCAACCTTACGGCGGTAGAAAAATGACTGAAACCGAACCGCTAAACCAAGACCACTAATATTGCTGATTCTGCTTTGGATTTTATCAAGGATCTCTAGATAAAGAGCAGGAACACCGGGCCATGTATGGCAGCAATATTCTAAGCATGGACGAATGGTAGACTTATAGATATGTAAGATAGATTCTGGAGAGAAAAACTGACACGACACAGTGGACCAAATTTCTTAGCAGCTGAACTATTTTGAAAGTTATGTAAAAATTTTCAAAATGCTAACTATGCTGTGTGCCCAAAATAAATAATATAGCTACAGTAGCTTCGAATTATTTAAAAAGTAAACAAAACTGGGTAGCCAAAATAAATAATCAAATAAAACTAATTTTTCACTTGTTTACTATTACGTCCGTGAGTTTCTTAACAGTCACAATGTCTGGGACACAGACACTTGCAGATGGTCAAATGGATAACAGGATGCAGTGCCATCTCGCGATAGAAAATTGTCAGCGTATATGCACTATGAGTTTGTCTTTCAATTATACACACAGCAATGCGCTTAAATACATATTTATTGATTAGCACCTTGTTTTCTTTTCAAATTAGCGTTTTATTCACTTAAACTGTGTGAAGTTAAAACAATGGATTTAATTCCAGAAAAGTCTTTTGTATAAAAGAAACTCTTACTTCCATGACATTATGTATGTCTTTTGCATAGATTACTTGTTATACGTTTGGTTTTGAATCATCTTAGTGAAAATCCCACTTGAGTAAAGTTTTTTTCAGTGATCGCCATGTTTATATATTTACAATGATCAACATGGTTTTGCATATGTCTTTCAAATTCGTTGGAAAGTTTGCATTTCATAAAAATTGTTTTGATGATCAATAACATGGATTTATTTTATCAGGCGAAGCTGATCATATATAGAGAGAAAAAGGAGATCACTGGCCTCTGTGGAATGAAGTTGAAATAATAGACAGAAAACATCACTGGAAAATACGAAAACTTAAGAAAATAGCGTATATGTAACTAAGATTTCCTAAGCTGGTCAAGCATAGAAATGAATACAATATGGGAACCAGTAATACAGAGGGTGAGAGAAAAACAATAACAAAAAATTATGAGCTCTGATAAAAATGAAAAAGTGAGACATTAGGTTTTAAAATCCCAAAAATTCCTACACTGATGTCCCAGTAGATAAAAGCGTTGGTTGAAGTAATCCAGTGACTTGGCCCTAAGAGATACGAGTTCAATACTTGGTAAGTGAAGTGAGCAAAACCTTGAGTTACTAAAGGGAAGTAACTAAAACGAATATATACAGAATTTTTCTCTCTCCGGAATCTAATCTATATTATTTGTTCATTCTTCGAATATTGTTGTCATATATGAGCCGGTGCCCCTGCTATTTACCTGCAGATCCTTGATAAGATCCAAAGAAGAATATTGTTGGTGATATCCACGTGAAATTAGAATAATCTAGACCAGTAGACGAAATAAAATGTTTGGTTCGAAATTCCAAAGTGTAAATATTCAGTCAATCAGTTATGTGCCATACGTGATACACGCTTAGGCGATCATGTATCTTTCGATACATGATTGACGAAGAAAGATTTTTTCCCGCAATAGGTTGCCATTTCTTTCTGCGGTAGACCAGTTGCCATATCCAAGGCTATAGAACCCAGGCTGTCCTACTATTTACCCATAGCTGGGGGGGAGGAGAAGAAGATTCACACCTTTCCCAAGGGTATTCACATAAGTGAATGGATCCGACTGGAATTCGAATTCTGCTTTCAGATTCCCCAATGAGAGCCGCTATCCATTGCAATGCATATTTTATAACAGTCTGTTACGTACAATGCTTAGGCGATCATGTATCTTTCGATACATGACAGACGAGGCAGATTTTTTTTCTTTCTGTGGTAGACCAGTTGCTATCCAAATCTATAAAACCCGGTCTGTCCTACTGGACAGACCGAGTTCTATAGCTGGAGGGAGAAGAAGATTCATAAATTTCCCAAGGGTATTAGCACGTAAGTGAATGTAATGGATTCGACTGGAATTCGAACTCGGCATATATACAAGGAATCAGTCAGTTATGTGCTATGCATGATACACACTTAGGCGATCATTTATCTTTCAATACATTACATTTTTTTTTTTGTAGGTTGCCATTTCTTTCTGTGGTAGACCAGTTGCCATTCAAGGCTATAGAACCCGGTCTGCCCTACTATTTACTTATGTGCGGGAGAAGAAGAAAATTCATATCTTTCTCATTGTGATGAATTTTTCTAACGTAAGTGAATGTAATGGATTCGACTGGAATTCGAACTCGGCTCTCCGATTCCTTAATCCGAGCCGCTATCCATTACTCCACCATACCTGTACTTATTTTTAAATGGCCTCGTTATGTGATTTTTCTATTCATCATATTGTTAAAAAAAATTAATCTAACACCACCGGCGAAAGTTTCACCCTTTGCTGGTCTGTTTTATGGCCAGCTCACTTTCCCGCCTAACGCCATTTTTCTTTCTTCTAAGAATTTTGTTTAATTGTTTTCCATAAACACGTTTCGGGTGAATGGTGAAAAACCTTCATAGCTGACTGATATTAACCAGTTTAGTCTAAAGCTGCTAAACTGTTTCACTCTCAAACATGGGTGGAAATTTAAGAACACGCCCGTCAAAACTCGAAATGACAAATGATAAGGAAAATGCAGCGTGACATGTGAAACGACAGTTTGGCGGTTATCTCAAAATTTTCAGCTGTCCCTGCAGCCTTAAACCAGTGTTTAATATTCAATCAATATTATTATCATGCAGCGAAGATTTTGTGACCCCCCACAAAAAAATTATTTTGCTCCCACATGTAAAAAGAAAAAAAAGCATAAAAAATATACAGAGTATCTTAGTCATCAAACACACTAACGCAAACACACACACACACACACACACACATGCACACACACACACACACACACACATAATATAAAAAGACTAAAATCAACCTTGCACCAGTGAAAAGTGCATATACAAAAGAAAAAACGAGAAATATAAAAATTCAAATTTTGCTAACCCTGATGAGTGGACGGAGTGATTGATAGAGTTTTCGTCTACGAAACTCTTGAGTCGGGGTGCTGAAAGTAACACCAATTAGCTACGTGACAAGATTTATATTTGTGTTAATTCTATATATATATATATTGGTGGCTGTTGACTCGCAAAGCAAGACTGTCCATCACTTACATGGCCAGCTCTTCCCCATCACACCATTCATCAGTTGTGTGAACGACAGTGGCTCATAAAGCCAGACATCGATCTACATTTCTTCTCACATATGCGGCATAATCTAGTGGCTTTACATCTACCCAGACGCCGCCAAATGTGCAGGTCAGCAGCTACGTACTTCCAGTCCGTCAGAACTGTATGTGTCGCTGCATCGCCATCGAACTTGGATTGAAAGAAAAAGAAATACAAGCTAGCAATTGTCACTAATGCCCGTTCGGATTTTGAGGTCGGATGCAACTTGCACAGCATTGCATCGACCCTCACCACAAAACCACATTGTCCAAAGACAATTTAGTCTGATATCTAGTCTGGGTCATGAGGCGGGTTTTCTATCAGTTTCCTTGTCCTAGGAGATGTCCAAAAGGCTTGGGAGATCCCACCCTCAGTTGGCTCAAACATACATATATATATATATATATATATATATATATATATATATAGTGGACACCGAGATAAACACCAAGTGGCGACACCAATCACAGCACACGTGGCCTGAAGATTGCTTGCAAGCATGAAACACACTGTCGTCGCTCGATGCTAACCTTGGTATCATCTTTCATATTTGCCTACGCTCTACCTCTGATATTGAGCACTTTCACCCATAAATATAGTATACCTATATCTATACTTTTAATCACAAATCTGATTCCGATATACATCTTATTCGAAACTTGGAAAAATTTCATTCTTCATGCCTAAACACAACTTTCCAAAGGTATTAGCTTTTTTCGTTGAGTGATTGAGTGATTTATTTTCTACGGCTTATCAACCCTTTGCAGGTTATTTAAAGCCAGAAAATGTTTTTAGACTGTAAGAATTTTTTTATAATAATTTTAATAATAATGGTTTAATGGTTCAAGTTTTACTAATTAATCCATAGCTGGAGGAGAAGCTGTGGATGAATACTTTTCCCAACATTATTTGCGCATTCGCGAAGATAACGATCACTACTGGACTTGAACTCGGCACTCCGTGTCCCAATTCCGAATCGTTATCCATTACTCTACCTGCACATCCAAGTTTAAAGAACCTGGTATTTCCAAACGGTCATCCATTTAGATACTGACCATGCTCGACGTTGGTTAACTTTGGTGATCGTACTGGAGCCGGTGTTCGAACTTGATATAGCCATAAGACATAGATAGATAGATAGATAGATAGATAGATAGATAGATAGATAGATAGATAGATAAAGTCATCCTGAACGGCCACTCATCTACATCCTTTCGTACTAACACAGGTGTCCACAATGGGCACCATTCTTGGTACTAGGCTATTTTTAAGTTTCATTAACGACCTTCATCTCTCAACTTGCTGATAATGTTGGAATTTTGGGGTACCCTGGTGTACTAGTGAGCCAGCCAAAATGAGCTGACTCATTTTATAGTTCGCCAATGCAAGGGTTAACCAATCAGAAGGCTCAAAATATTCAATGCGACGTGTATAAAGACGGCCATGTTTTTCCCGAATATGCACTGCCCGTCTTTGATAACCCGGACGAGGCTCCGCCGAAGGGCAGAGTCTCGTTCGGGGAGGTTGACTGCCACTGAACCCGTTTATACGCGTTCGAATAGGGAATATTTTTGGTCGAGCCTACAGTAAGATCCCACGTTAATCCCGGCCTTGTGCCACATGTAACCCTCGTGGGGGCGCTAAATATCACTGCCAGCCTTTGATATCGAAGACTGAAGAATTACGGAACAGCTGCCGGTGGTATTGGCGATATAGTCAGATTCAGTAGAGTGTCTGACTCGTGAGTGTTAATCTTTAACGTTGTTCCATTGAACAGATTACGTACTGCGCTGTATTCTATATTCATAGACTTGGCGAACGTGGTCAACAGATAACACTACCATTTCCTCCTGCCTTGATAGTATGCTTGGTCAGTCCGACAAGGTCAAAATGACAGCTGATGTCCAAAACGACATCAAAACCGTAGTTAACTGGGGCAAAAGATGGCTTTTCAATTTTAACCCCTCCGAAATTAAACTTATTTCCATTAATCATCAGATAGGCCCTTCTTTCCTTCTATCAGCATGGCTGATGCTATCCTTCAGGAAAGTAGATCGTTTCGCCTTCTCGGGCTGACGTTCTCAGCTGACATGAAGTGGAAATACTTTTTTGAATCCATTGCTAGGTCAACTGTTACATGCGACACAATTTTTCTCTCCTGAATCTGTCTTGCATATCTATAAGTCTACCATTCGTCCATGCTTAGAATATTGCTGCCATATATGATCCGGTGCTCCTGCTATTTACCTTGATATGATTCAAAGAAGAATAAGCAATAATATTGATCCTGCTCTGGCAGCTTGGCTTCTGTCACATACCCACCACCGTAAGGTTGAATGCTTGTGCCTTTTTTTTTAAATACTTTCATGGTAATTGTTTGGATGAACTTTTCAATTTACAGTTGAATTGGCTAGATATAGCCGTAACTTCTATACTGACTGTTTCTTTTCTCGCGTTTATCGCGTGTAGGACTCCCTTCAGGCTCCATGCTTTCCAGCCAACATTAATCTGCAAAAACGTAAATGCAATGTCAATTGCGATCTACCGTCCTCCTGACTGCTCTTTTCTCTTTCTACTTATTACTAATGTTTCTGTCCCTAATTTTTCCACACTCTGTAACCCCTTGCTTGTTATTGGCTGAAACTGTCTTGTTTAAGGTGATACTGATTTTTAAAAAAAAATAGATAGATTTTTAAATTGCTACACTCATAAAAAAAGAAAATAACTCACTCAGAAGGAAAGTCCTCAAGAGTGCCGTCATTGAATATTATCCAAATATTAATCTACGCCCAGCATTTTTCCCTATTTCACCTTTCCTCACGGAATTACTACTCTCCCAAGCAAACGTACACAACTGTATCAAGAAATCAAAAGAAAATGGTTGAATCTGTCAACACAATAAAAACAATATTTCCACACGTGAATGTACTTGACGTAATTTTCAGTTGACAATATGAATACAATAGCGTTTTCTAAATTCTTTTAGTTGTTAAGGACATTTTGTTTTGTTGTTAATAGATATTTTGTTTTAATAACTTCATTTGATTTTTGCCTTGAAAAGTCCACATTGGACGAAACGCGTCGGCTAATAATACAGTTATCCTAGTGTATTTTGCCTTTATAGATAGATAGATAGATAGATAGATAGATAGATAGATAGATAGATAGATAGATAGATAGATAGATAGAAGTTTCTGTGTAAAACCGATTCTGGTTTGTCATGTAAAAAATAGTAAAAAATGAAAACAGACTTCAAATCTAGAGAAAGATAAATGCTATTGAAAAGCAGATCTAGAAAGAAACTTAAAAACTACAATTAACCTCCTGTAAGAATAACAGAAATTACCAGTAACCTTGAAGATGATATAATTTTCTAACCAATTAAAAACGAACACGTCATAATCCCCGCCTTTCGTCAAATTCATAATTTCGTATTGTTTCCCAACAGGGTTATACATATTTACAGAAGCAAAAGTAGTGCACAGCAAGCGTAGCATTAATACCGGCAATGGCACTTGTTGCAGTAGTTTTTAAAGGATTCTTGTGACGACACTGCAACGAAATTTGAGAAAGTGGTCCCAAAGGAATTAAAAAGAATATTGGCGTTGACATATCGGGTGATAATATCATAAGTGACAAGAAGTATTTGAGTTATTAATGAGTAAGATAGAATGTTGGTTGGTTGATTTTCTTTAGCGGCATATCAACACCTCTGACTTATTTAAGGCTGAAATCTACATATGGCTTCAGTTAAAAATATTTTGAATGTAACTGCGTGCTTTCAACTACAGATAAAATGCATTGTCTATCATTTTGTTTTAAATATGTATTGTTGTTACTTTTATTATAAACAGGTTTGTATATATATATATATATATATATATATATATATATATATATATATATATATATATATATATAGTTATATAGTTTATGCAAACTTAGGTAATCCGTATGGGTAGACCCGAGGAGGATGATATCCGGAGAGCTCAATGTAAAATTCAGAGCAGATATGTTTGAATAAAAAAGGACCACGTTAAGGTTCCATGTATTTTTCGGAAGTAAAGTCTGATGATCCAGAGCCCTGTTAAAGGGGTTATGGTGAAATAATTTATTACATGGAACCTTAACGTGGTCTGTTTTTATTCAAACAAATAAATATATATATATATATATATATATATATATTATTGTTATACGTTATTTATATAGATAGAAATATTTAAATAAATGCTCTGTTTATAATAAACAGTATTAACAACATATAGCAGACTGAACGTCCGAGAAATTTCATAGAAAATATACGTCCTCCGACAGAATTCGAACCTGTGTCCTATACGGAACCGTTATTTAGCTTGACGCGTTTTTAACTGATTTGGCTACAGATGAGCGTTCGGTTAGCAAGGTCGAATTTACTGTCTTTAAAATTTCATCTTCCATGAATCTCTCACGTACATTCATATCTGCTCATGGCGTATCAAATGTAAACAAATGACGTCACACATTATGAAATGGACAAAGTCCGACAATTATTTTAAGACATTTTTATGTTTATACAGTCTTTTTATAGATAAGAATATTTAAGTAAAAGCTCTGTTTATAAACAGTATTAACAACATTTACCGGCCTGAACGTCCGAGAAACTTCATAGATAGATATATTTTAAGTCAAATTTCAAGTGGTCAGCGACCGACTACAACAGCCAGTTTCATGTACTTTCGCGCGATCATAAAGCGCTCGTGCGCAATCTTAGGCAGACTCTTGTTGAGCGCCCCCACACCAAAAAAAAAAGAGAGGAGTAGATGTAGCCCGTGAACTTTGATTAAATTCATCAAAGGAGGCCCGCAAACATTTAAAAGAGAAACAAAAAGTTGATATGGCAGGTCAACAACAATGGCAACAATAAGGAGATGTTTACATTAATATTACTAAAAAAAAATTATTTACATTAAAACAAAATTTAGCAACTCAAAAAGATTGAACGAAAGGTCCATACGTAAGAAACATTAACACAAAAATGTATCCCCATACATGAACATACAAAGATCGTTAGAACATACAAAGATCGTTAGAATCAATTGTAGAGTAATAAATGTATCATGTACAAAATAGTATGTGGAAAGTAAAGTTTATGTTCGAAGCTGAATGTAGTAAAATGTTCATGTGTTAAGTTGACTGTAATAAACGTTCATGTTTCGAACAGGACACATTCAAAATTGAACGCTGACAAAAGAATACATGTATTAAATTGATAGTAGATCAAGTTCGTGTACGGAAGAGTACAAACCAAAGATTGATATAAAAATGAAAGATACCGCCCGATTTTGATAAGTGCTATGCACCTAATCGACGGTAAGAGTAAATATTTGAATTAAAGTCAGGAGAGTTCTCTGACACATCAGAATTTGACTGAAAATGAAAAATATGTTCGAAAGGGAAAACTGTTGACGTCGTTAGTCTGATTTCCCGTGTTTGCTGGACGTTAAATCTTACATAAGTCCCCTTTGAAATGAAATTGTCGGAACTTCGTCAAAAGTTTTGATTAACCTTTGAAATGGACTGGGCTGACGTCAGGACTGAAAACTGTCCGTAGAAATTAACTAGTGTTACAAAGACATACAGGTACAAAAGCTGAGACGAACGAGAAGAAAGGCCAACAAACACCGAATAAGTTACTTGGTTCAGAAGCCGCACAGATTCAGCAATCTCGTACTCAGCTGTCAAGTGTCGTTACAGCGAATTAGATAGATAGATAGATAGATAGATAGATAGATAGATAGATAGATAGATAGATAGATAATGATTAGACTAAGATAAATAATGAACAGACCGGTAGGTAGATGTGAGGAGGCTGAGATAGATAGATAGATAGATAGATAGATAGATAGATAAATAGATAGATAGATACATACATACATACATAATGTGTAAACTAAGTTAGATAATGAACAGACAGGTAGGTAGATGTGAGCAGACTGAGATAGATAGAGTAGGTTTCTGTGAACAAACTCATATAGATCGATAGATCGATATGACTTTTTTAATTTTTAAGACATGAACATTGGGCTGTTTTTCAACACTTTAGATGTGGTTGTACAAAGTTATTTAGAAAAATTAGAAAAATGCAACCATTAAACAAATAGATCTTGTTGGTTAAATTTTAAAAAAACTTGTTTAAATGAATTCTTACTCCCACAATAAAATTTACATACACACAGACGCACATATATGTATGCATGCATGTATGTATGTATGTATGTATATGTATGTGTGTGCATTTGAGAGCACGTGGACGGTTCTGAATGTAAAAGCACCCGTTTTTTATGATGATTATTATTTACCAGCAGCATGGCCCGGCGTTGCCCGTGCTTGATTCAAAAATCGTACGACTCATACAGCAATCGCTATCACTTGACTTAAAATATTTTTGCCCTTCCTTGCCTTTAAAGGAGTGCCCTTTGCCCTTGCCGTGCTACATGCCTTACTTCTTGCGAATTTTTTCTAAGCTCTATAGTAAACATTAAATCTGTTACGATAAAAGAACTAAACAAAATGAACACAAAACGATCAGCTTTAAAAAAAAAAGGACTCATAACTGGAAAAACCGAATGAAAAAAGAATGTTAACAACAAATACTTTTTCACACCGAACCCAGTTCTGCAGAATCAGAATCAACGTTGAGTTTAAGCAAGCGAATGAGCCAATTGGAGGAAAGTGCCATGGTGATTTAAATTTTTCCCACTTGTGATGAATGCAGCTATCGATTTTTTGCATACTAGCATGCTAGTTAACATTCGTGTCAGTCAGCTGTTGGCTCTCACGCTGGCCATTAGAATCTCCCTGCCTATTTGTGGCAGCCAGCTATTGGCTCTCACTCTGGCCAGTACAAAATAGCCGCAAACTACATGAAAACTGCCGTAGAAGCATGAAAAAATCGATGAATTCTACTATCGATGGGAGATGGGAAATGCAAAGTCGGTCTTGGCCTTCCCGCTAACTTGGAGGATGTACATGTAAATTTTGGTGCAAATCCGTCGAAAATTGCGGCCGTGCAGTCGTTACACACACACACACACATCCTGCTTTTTATAGATAGAGATTCGTTACCACCGATTTCAATGGCTTTTAATCTTGATCCATCCATTGAAGTTAAATATGTGGATTAACAATAAAATGAAACTAAATTCAGAACAAATCACGCACAAGGAATATTTGTCCTTTTGAGTTTTGCTTTTTATTCGAGATCTTCTTTGGGGCAGTTAAATAGGAAAATTATCCCGTCCGCCTGATATTGCATTTGTATTTCTTAATGAAAAGTAATTTCTAAATATCTGCAAAAATATCCCAGAAAAGTTATTATCCGCGTAGAAAGCTAACAGAAACCCAAGTCTCTTAACTTCGAAAGAAAATTTTCTTTGCGTTAATTAAAATATTTCATTTATTACCCTTCTTGAATAATCACGTGACAATCCATTTTCCTCTTTCGGCTGGTACTCGGGAGATTACTTGGTGGCTCCCATCACGTTACCAGGTTTCGTCCTAAATGGAGTATCAGATAATAATGTTCCAGGAGAATCTCTCATCTTACTGGTGTCCAAACATTTATTAACGACTAGAACAAGGTTAGGCTTGATTGGTAGGTTAGTTAATGCATTTTGCACCAAATCCGAAGACTTCGAATGCTGATTTTCAAAGTGGCCACAATTGGATTACCGGTGTAGCACAATCTTTCCACTTAGGCCTCATACTGATTTAAGCTATGTTTGGTAAATGCCCTGATTATCAAGTAAGTTACATTGTGATGGAAATGAGTAAGTCACCTTAAACAGATGCCATAGATTTGCGTATCGTCTTAAGTTCCGTAACCCAGGAGGATCGTACCGCAGTGATGGCAACAGCGGTGTATCTAGGACAAGATAACCTGACTTAAACCATCTCTCTTCAGTTTAGTTTTGAATTCAGAGACTGGTTGCCGCCTCAAGGCAAGCGGGCCCGGTATGCTCTGGTGTTCCTGTGAGAAATGGATGGATTCATGCCTTTACTGTGGGGATGGATTTATACCTTTTTGTGGGGGCTTATACCTTTTCTTGGGAGGTGGATTTATACCTTTCCTCGTGGGGTGGATTTATAGCTTTTCTTGGCGGGGGATGGATTTATACCTTTTCTGGGAGTGGTGGATTTAAACCTTGTTGATGGGGTGTATTTATACCTTTTCTAAGGGCAACGTCGTGAAATGTACTAGACAGAATCGATAAGGATTTGAATTCAGTACGCCAAATTCACTTTTTATAACGATGGATATTACATTATCCACGCCACCGTATAAGGATACCCGACTCTTTACTTTTAAGCAAGTACTATATACTCAAAGTTATTTAACTTCGTATTCCTTTGGTGAGATGTAAGTTCTACTTGAGCAGTTTCGTTCTACGAACCAGTGTCACGTGAAAACGACTCCAAAGAGAATACTTCTCCGATCATTACAATCTTAACCTGTTCAAATCTAGGGTTAACAGTTATCTTCCGAATAAGCCTTATCTCTTATTCTGAAACCCTTTACCTCGTGTGCCTCTCGAGCCTTCTACAGGAGGAACCTAAATTTAAAGAAAACAACTTTGAATAACAGTCTATACTTCTGAGATGAGGTACTGTAATTATTTACATTGTTCGGACCGTTGTGCTCATCTTTATTGTCATGTACGCTCCGGCTTTCTTCATGGGATTGAAATTTCAAACTGGACACTTTTTTTTCCGTCCATTGGTGACGCTCAAGGACACGCGGCCCAGTGGATAAAAACGTTGGTTGGATCCAGTGACTTGACCCACAGAGTTGTGATTTCAATACTTGCTACGGCAGTGGCGAACTAAAACTTGCAGAGTGGGGTTAAAGGGAGATAACTGAGACACCCGGAAGAGGCATGGCACGTGGAACTAGAACAATCTATCCCGCTGAACGAAATAGAGGCTCCAGTTCGAAATTCCAATCACCCGAAGAAGACCGGAGCGCACAACGGCCGAAACGTCGTGAACCTGACAATAATGATGAGGACAATAGTCTGAACAATGTAGATAACTGTCAATAGGTTTAAGACATATTTAGTAGATGTAATATAGTAGCAACTCTAAGTAGAAGCATATGCGGTGTTTACTCCTTCCCCCACGAGAATGAGATGTGGCACAAGGTCGGATTAATGTGGGGACTCGAGCGCGTACACTCGGGCAAGGACAAAAAATTCCCATCAGCCCCCGCAACCGTCGGTTGCGCTGGCCTCTGTGCGAGCACCGATCCCTACCTCTTGTGCAATGGGAGGGCGCGGCCTCGGGCAGCTTTTCCCCAGGGCTGGGTGCCTCTTCAGTATAATTTTCGTCAGTTGCCCTTCTGTCCTCAGGCAGAGAAGCCCCTGAGCGCACTCTGCCCAAGGACAGAGACGCAACTGAGAGATGATAAGCCTGCATTAAAATCCCTCCAAGGTGGAATTTATATAAGTAGAAGTATATGTCGCTTTATTTGACTTATTATGATTTTGTGCTGAAAATTTTTTATTTTATTTTGATGGATGGTTACAAGCAAGAAGGGAGATACGATGGGCTTATTTTATTACCACAGTAGATATAAATGATTTGTCAGGATAAATAAATGAAGAGAAGTAAATTAGGGATTTACAAAAAATAATATCGGAAGCTATTTTGCAGCCATTTGATGTTTAATTGACGTCCTGCGTCAAAACTCTCCTTTTTTAGAAGTTTTTTTTTTTTTTTTTTTTTTAAAGACGAATTCCCACACATATGCAACGAGATCTTTTTTTTTTTTTTTGCTTTTGGATTGCTAATTGGCAAAACCGACGCCAATGAGTGCATCTGCAATTGAAGTGAGCTTGTCAGAATTTTTCATCTCGTGAGCAGTCGATTGTGATTATTCCGATTTCGCTCCCTTGGATTAAGGGAGTTGATAATCAAGTCAAACATGCTCTCCAGAACTGTAGCAGCTCTCAATTCTACCACCCCCGCCACAACTCCACACGCATACAGACACACACAAATACACACGCACATACAGACACACACAGACACACACACACAAACAAAACAAAAAAGAAAGTAATCGTTAAAAAAGAAACAATTTTTTTTAAACAACTTCTTGAATCTCATCGACCATCAACTAAACAATATGATAACTTCACTAATTAAATACTGGCGATGGGGAGACTTGACAGATAACTCATTTTTTTTTAATGCTAATCGAAGAAGTGATCGTGAAGTAGGGAGATGAAAAATAAAATGGGAGAGAGCATAAAAGCGTAGATGGGCGGGGTCGTATCCATTGTGATTCAAATCTTAAGGTGGTCCGAAAGTCTTGTCAGCCTACATAATATAATATTCAGTTTAAGATGGCTGACACGAGTTCTTACAGTTTGGAAGCGCTGTAATGGGTGACAATACTTTCGGACCAACCTGCATGTGTTTGAGTGTATGTGTGCGTGCGTGACTACTTACAAAATAAATGTGTATAAATTCCTAGGGTATCTCTGTATGTGGGAGACGAAGCAAAGATCTTTACATCGTGATTCGATAATAATTACTAAGTTCTGGCCAATAATATGAAGAACCCTGTGAGACTCATTCTCATTACTTGGTAGTGACGGTCAACCATAGAAACTCGCTAAATATTACTCTGTGTTAAAGAACCCAAATATTAACGAAGGTTAGCTTAGTTCGGTACAAGGCCTCAAGTATTGAGCGCCCAAATAGCGCGGGGTAATAGTCAGATAGACAAACTCGCTGAGGTATCCAATGTGTCTATGTATGTGACTGCGTGCGTGTGTGTGACATTTTGAGTGTGTCTACTTCTATATGATATGGGCAAAGAGCACCCCAACTATGGGTAAAAAGCGGGACAGACTGGGTTCTATATCCTTGAGTGGCAACCGATCTAGGAGGAAATAGATGAATTCAAAGCCGGCCTGGAGAGGGCTGGGCTCCGTCAGACTATCTTGCCTAAGACCTACCGCATCAACGGCGGCTGCAGTACATATGATGTACCTTACAACTCTAAAGAGTTAAAAACATAAAAATCAACATTTTTCTTAATTTCTAAATTTTATCACAGGTTTTCAGTTTGCTATGATAATTCCTTCTATTAGGTTGGTGCAAAAATAATGACGTAATAATGTCGTTTTTTGACGTATTTTTTAACGTCAAAAAACGACATTATTACGTCATTATTTTTGCACTAACCTAATAAATATATATATATATATATATATATATATATATATATATATATATATATATATATATATATATATGCATATTTCATTGAATACAACAGACAAGGTGCTTTGATTTAGTTTTTTATACAATTTATCATGTGATGTAATACTTTTTTCTTTTCGGGTGATAAATTATATAAAAACTGTCCCATTTTTCGTTTTATCCGAGAGCTTTCGGCTATACATTTAGCCATTTTCAAGGTTGAAATATATTAACTGTTAACAAGAAATATATTGTTGTATTTATGTACTTATATAATGTTTGCATTTTCAAAACACGATCAACATATTGTGTCCATGTTCATAGTTGAGTGTTTTTTTGTTTTTATTAATAAGGCTTCCATAATCTTTAGCCATCTTTTTTTGCATGCAGCTGATGCTATTATATTTGTGCTATCAAATGGCTAAATATATAGACGAAATTACTCGGATAAAAAGAACAATTGGACAGTTTTTATATAATTTATCATCCGAAAAGAAAAAAATATTATGTATAAAAAACTAAATCAAAGCACATATTCTGTCGTATTCAATGAAATGTGCATGAAAGAAGGATTGCTGCCTAAATGCAGAAATATATATATTTATATATATATATATATATATATATATATATATATATAGATAGATAGATAGATAGATAGATAGAGAGAGAGAGAGAGAGAGCACTTTACTCCAATTGGCTCATTCGCTTGCTTAAACTCATCGTTGATTCTGAATCCACAGAACTGGGTTTGGCGTGAAAAAGTATTTGTTGTTAACATTTTTTTTTCATTCGGTTTTTCCAGTTACGAGGTGGGGTTTATCCCTTGTTACCTGTTTATGATTGGGTTTCCAGTTCCTTCTAAAGTCTGCTTCAGCTCTATACTCATAAGGCTTGTCCTTACCTACGCTAATATAACTTCATACAATAACCCTCCACCTTGAGTGGCTCTTTTGCCTTGTATTGGATGAATATTATTAAAAAAGAGAGATCAAGAAACGTGGTGTTGCTCTATGTTCTAATCACAGTAAAGATCTTCGCGATTTGTCCTTTCATGACAGAGGCGATCGTAACCCTCCGCAATTCCCTGTCTTTTGTAAGTCTTAGTAAATTTTGCCACCACTTACACAAGCTCTTTAGTTAGGTTATGCGAAGCTTTTGGATAATTTACTCCTGGTTAAATCACGCTTTCAAGAAAAGCGCAAATAATAAGTACACTGTATCTGTCTATGTTTCTGAGATGAGGTATTATGTACACTAGTTACATTGTTCGGACTATCGTCCTCATCTTTGTTGCCATATTTATCACAACGTTTCGGCCGTTTCGGCCACTGTGTCCTCAAGGACCGTGGTCAAAGGCGTTAGTTAGATCTAGTGACAGGACCCAAAGAGTGTGAGTTCAATACCTGATTAAGGCGATGGGAAACTTGGAGAAGGGAATTATCAGGAGATAACTGATAACTGACATCCATTAGGCATGACACGTGGAACTAGAACAGTCTACCCCAAACAGTGAAATAAAGGGTTCAGTTCGACATTTCAACCACCTGAAGAAGGCCCGGGTATAAAACGACCGAAACTTTTTGATAAATATGGCAACAAAGATGAGGACGATAGTCCGATCAATGTAAATAGTTTAAATAAGTACGCTTTACAACTTTTATTGCCTCAAGCGAAATTTCATATATTTTTATGATCTTGTTTCAGATTCTCTAAAGACTTAAAAATATGTATTAGGTTGGTGCAAAAATAATTTCGTTTTCTCACATAGTAACATATGTTAGAAAACGAAATTATTTTTGCACCAATCTAATAGTATGTCAGACAACATTCTATATGAACTATACACTTCGTACCTTTGCGTCTAGTGTTGTAACTATTAGGTTGGTGCAAAAACAATGACGTAATAATGTCGTTTTTTGACGTATTTTTAACGTCAAAAAACGACATTATTACGTCATTATTTTTGCACCAACCTAATACAGAGGCCCGATTGGACGATGGATCTTACGAAAGCAGACTAACCGGAAGTAAAGCTGTCAGTTCTCACAATGAGCTTCCTGTTATTTTTCAAAAACAATGGAGGCCAAGATGTCGAAACATTTGCTTCGCCTTAAACTGTTTATCTTTAAAAGATTGACAGTTACGGTCTGACCTCTCTCCCCTTTATATTCAGCCATGTGACTGGGAAAAAATGTCGAGAAAACACATCAGGATAGAGAGGCACACAATCATACACACAAATATTCAGAGATAAATATACAAACCAAGTACGCAATCACAACTAACACAAAAACACACGTACGCAGACATGTGCGCATACACACGCATAACAGAATAAAAAAACAAATGCGCGTAAACACACACACACACGGACAGACTAACATACACATAAAATTGTACTCAAATCCAACCAACAAATACTGATGCACACACAATTATACGCATAAACAAACAGATACCTAACGGGCACATACACACACAAACATATACATAAAAACACACAAACACAGCCATATACACACTGATATAGACACATAAAAATAAATATATATATCTAAAATCATAGCCAAGTACACTCAAACCAACCCACACACATATTTACACACACTCATACCTTTTCAATAAAGCAAGATAGAACAGATTATCTTCTTTAACTTCTATGTGCCGTTGCCATTCAGAAAATGACTCTCCACAACTTCCTATCCTTTGCAGTTTTAAGCAAATTATTAGGTAAGTTACTTGCTGTTTGACTCTGCTACTCTTGCCTTCGAAATGCCCTGTGAGTGTCAAATTCTCCAAACTTTCTTTCGTCATTATGCAACCCAGAAATATCAACTGTCCCTTTCTATTCCAAATGAAATGCCCTTTTCGTTCCCGTTTTCCGTAAAACTTCCTCCTTGTTCACATGCTTCCTCTATGGTATTCTCATCATTTCTTCGATAGAACCAAATTTGTGTTGCCTCTATTTCCCCTCTGTCATATTATTCATCTCTCAAGTTGCCTCAAGTCAACCGCTGTCATATTAGAGGATTCATATTGCATAGCAGTTCAACAGTTTTTTTCTAACGATTTTTTTTTTCAATTCTTTGCTTAGCTTTTGGAAGGCCACTTTTCGTTATTTTAATGCAATTTCTGGTTTCTATATCACACTTTCCCTTGTCTATCATAATATTTCCCAGATAATTAATTTTTCTTATTCGATTTTGAAAATCTACATAAAGTCATACACGATTAAGCGATCATGTATCTTTCGATACATGACTGAAGAGGCAGATTTTTTCCCGCAGTAGGTTGCCATTTCTTTCTGCCATCCAAGGCTATAGAACCTGGTCCTGTCCTGTCCTGTCCAGTCTTTAGCGATGGAACGTATATGCTGGAGTGAGCTTAAATTTTGATAAGCACTCAAGGAGCGGAGCCTCCCTGAGTGACACCATGAGAGAAAATTTGACCAGTTAGAGCTAGATCATAGGAGAGACCAGGTACCAGACTCTAGTCATCCTATGTTGCACTAGGAACCATGCCCTTATATTCATACTGTTAAGAGATGAGTAAAAGGTAAGCATCAGTATTACGTAATTTTTGCTAAGGGAGTCAAGGAATGGCTTGTTAATTTTAATACCTCTCTTAATCGTCTGAGAGAACTTTTTGCCTTTCACTAGGTCTGCCGATAGGTTAGTTGGTTCACTGTTTCCTTCTAGACATTTTTTTCTGGATAGAATCTATCTCACATATTTATAAGTCTACCATTCATCCTGGCTTTGAAAATTACTGCCACAAGTGGTCGTATGCTTCACCTATATATTTAGAGATTCTTGATAAAAATCCAAAGAAGATTTTTACCGGGCATCTCATCTCATCTCATCTTCAGTTACTTTTCCACTGCCATCATGTAACTTCCCTCTGCCTTTTCTATAAATACTTTCACGGCAATTGTTCTGATGAACTTTTCCTCTATGGTACCTCGACCCTATGAACTCAAGCACGGATCTAGATTGGCGGTAAGGTCCTAGCTTTAAATGGCTACATATAACCGTAAGTTTCTTCTATTGAACTTCTCGCCTTTGAACTCTCTTCAAGCTTCTTGCTTTCCAATCAGATTTAATCTCCAAAAATTTAAATTTAAATGTCAATCGTTATCTTCTGTCTTCTCCCTTTATTGTTCTCTCTCTTTAATATTTTTTTTCTCATATTCTCTAACACTTACTAAACCCTTGCAGATTTATTGCCTTGCTTGGATTGAAATTATTTAAAAAATAACCAAAGCACATTTAAACGACCTTAGACGAAACTCTGCATCGTGAAAATTGGCGGGAAATATTCAAATATATGGTTAGAGGAAATCAAAAACTAGAAGTAATTACTTTTTCTAACGCTTCGGGCCTAGCTTTGGTGGCAGGGGAGGACATATCTAAGAAAACATGTCGGTCACTTCTAAACAAAATCTAATTCTAAACAATATCAGTTTGTTTTCTTTTTAATGAAAAAAAAAAGATGAGGTAAAGACTTGAAGCATCAAAAATATGGTTCTACGGAAGGATGCTGAGGATGCCATGGACCGAACATGTGAGCAACGATGAAGTTTTAGAGGAAATCGAAATAAAGACTTATAATTAACAGCAGCAACAATTGAAGTTGAAATTTCAAGGGTACATAATGTGAAAAGAGGGTTTAGAAAATTTGATACTCACAGGACTAAAGAACTTCAGTAAATGGACAGTTTCGTAGAGAGAGAAAAAAACTACGAATTTTTTCAGGGCTACAAAGTACAGGAAATTGTAGAGAGCCAACAAAGGAACGGGGGCACATAGAAGGAGAAGAAGAAGAAGAAGAGGAGTATGGGTCTGTCACTGCTAAGATTGAGGAGTTTCTATAATTCACTTTAACCTCTTCGTAACTGACAAGTAGTCCGCAACATTTACCTACTGCGACAATAAAATTAGCCAATACAGATGATATGCGTTGTGATTTGTAATAGAACAGGAAAGATAGCTAATTTGAATTTCAGTTAGAAACAGGGACAGTTTGACTTTGGTGTATTAGCCTGAAATCTGCCACGGAGATTAACGCACCGACACACCCGATAAGCTCCATATTAACATGGTGAAAGTCATAAAAACATGTCTAAACAATATCAGTTTGTTTTTTTAATAAAACAAAAAAAGATGAGGAAAAAACTTGAAGGAACAGACATGTGGT
>OZ010581.1:64558755-64568755 GCA_963932145.1 Acanthosepion lycidas
TCTTATTCTTCCTTCTATACACAAGTATATACATACACGCACGTACGCACACACACACCTATATATATATATATATATATATATATATATATATATATATATATATATATATATTTCATTGAACACTACAGACAAGGTGTTTTGATTTAGTTTTTTATACAATTTATCATGTGATCTAATTGTTTTCTTTTCGGATGATAAATTATATAAAAACTGTCCTATTGTTCTTTTTATCCGAGCGCTTTCGTCTACACATTTAGACATTTCATGGTTGAAATAGATTAACCGTTAACAAGAGATAGTTTATTGTATGTATGTACTTATATAATGTTTTCATTTTCAAAACACGGTCAATATATTCTGTCCATGTTTATAGTTGATATTATTGAGTGTTGGGTTTAAATAAGCCTTCCATTCTTTTTAGCCTTTTTTTTTTTTTTTTGGCATGTAGATGATACTATTATTTTTGAGTTGTCAATAAGTATGTTCCAAATAGGGTCCGGTAATTCTTCATGAGTATTTAAATGAGATCTAATTGAACTATAACCAGAAAGGTGTAGAGTAAATCTTCGTGTCAAACATGTTGTTGCCTATATACTTATTTACGAATTTTGATTGATGAAGAATACAATTCCTTAATGGAAATTTAAATTAGTAAATAATATTTGTTCTATTTAATTTTGTTCTAAGAAGTGAATTATTATTTTTATTTTTTTATTATTTTTATTTTTCAGCCAAAATTAATGCAAATATATACGGGTTCACCAAAGTGATTAAGAATCAGTAAATATTACGAAAATTATTCCTCCACACACACACACACACACACACACACACACACACACACACACACATATATATATATATATATATATATATATATATATATTAGGTTGGTGCAAAAATAATTTCGTTTTCTCACATAGTAACATATGTTAGAAAACGAAATTATTTTTGCACTAACCTAATATATATATTAATTAATTCATCGAGTCTAGAAGAAACTTCAACAGAATGCAGAAAGCACTGGATGGCAGTTACATTGTCAGGCAAACGTCATACCAACGGACCTCGGTGACGAAGAGGTAACGAATTAGACTCGGTATAGCGCCGCTCGATCACAACATATCGCGTCTAATTCGTTACCTCTTCGTCATCGAGGTCCGTTGGTATGACGTTTGTAATGACAACGTAACTGTCCGGGCTTCAATTCTCGGTAGTGGATGCGCACTGCTGACGAGTTGCAAATATAGGACGAAATAAATATTACTTAATTATAAAAATCCTCCTAATTTCTATCACACACACATCTTATTTAATATAAAACGCAGTGTGTGTGTATGTTTATATATTGGATCGGATTTCCTACATTTTTCAACCGATTTCAACAAAACGTCACAGGACTACGTAAAATTACCTTGCGGTGGTACTGACAGCGCCAAAAATTGGAAAAACACAATTGTTTTTGCATGAAATCAATTTGAAAACACGATTAAGAGGCATTAATGAAAGGGGAACAACTCATATCGAGTTATACTTATTAATATCGAGTTATCGAGTTATACTTATTATAAAACCCAGGTTGTGTGTGTATGTGTGTGTGTGTGTGTGTGTGTGTGTGTGTGTTCGTTTATATATGAGATCGGATTTCCTACATTTTTCAACTGATTTCAACAAAACTTCACTTTTTTTGGCAGGTAGTGTTTCTTATTGTATTGCACACTTTTTCTTTATTTTTACATTCAGAATGCTTTAAAAATTCCATTTACAAGACAATTGTTTATAATAAAATTCTATTCAATCTTTAGACTCATAACGATGGAAAACAATGTTTTTGTTTGACCAATTCGTAAAAAAATAAACAAAAAAACAAAACAAAACAAAACAAAATAATTAAGACATGCGTGTCCGTCTACCTTAAACAATAATCTTTGTCAATTTTATTTTTCAGTCTTTATGATGGTCGATACTTGATCTATCTCTTACTGTTACATCCCCGGGCAACGCCGGGATCTACTGCTAGTATACATATATATGGAAAATAATATTTAAAGAACATGTAACAATTTTAGCGAGACAAGCTTGCTAACCAATGTCAATACTAGGGATCATCAGCTTAATTGTGTCTATACTGTTTTCACTTAGATATCATCTTCTTTGATGTGTGAAGCCCTTTCACGGTGCATGTGGTTGTCGTTCTTCACAATTTCCTTTCTTTTTTTTTTTTTTGTTACTCTAAGCATCATTTGTTCCTTTGACATTCATTTCATTTCGTATTCTGCCATTTACGGTGATTCTCCTTTACTTCACTTGCCTTTTTTATGCCCTGTTAGTTTTAAATTCTCTATTCACCCGTTTTGTGTCTTCTTTCTTTATTCTGAACATGAATGTAAGTTTCTATGTTGCAAGGTTGAGGAATACGGCTCAGTAAAGCCGAGACAAACTACACGTTCACATTATTTTTTAGTTATTTATTTATTTTTGTTGATTGATCTCTCAAAAATGTCTGTCTGGTTCTACACAAAGATTGAAACCATATGCAAATCAAATAATCACCATTTTCTTCTTTTCTGAACATAATTCATGTAGAAATTGTGCATTTAATTTGGATTTTTAAATCTAAATAAATCATTCACTAGCAAGTAATTTACAATCGCCTGATGAGATGCATTGATACGCATCGAAAGACGACTGCAAATGTGTAACGATTTTGACATGTTTTCGGTGTAATAACGTAAAATAAATAATATTGCTCTACTTTGTATTGAGCTCTCTTTTAAATTAAATGTTTCGGACGTTGGAATTATATTCTATTCGTTCTCATCTTGCCTAGATATATATAGTGATTTTCCATGCGTAAGCTTAGATGTGGCACAAGGCCGAAAAATGATTTTCTAAGCATAGCTCACATGCGGCACACGGCCGATAGTGTGGAGCACCCTGTCACTATTCAGTCATAACAATTTTAGCGAGACAAGCTTGCTAACCATTAGACCACGCCGAGGTGCCCAACCTGAATATATATATATATATATATATATATATATATATATATATATATATATATATATATATATATATATATATGTGTGTGTGTGTGTGTGTGTGTGTGAGTGTGTGTGTGTTTCTCAAATTGTTTCTGAAATATATTCATACTGTGAATCTTTGTTAATATTATGTCATTTAAAGAACATCAAATATTTATAATTGAAAATAAAGTGTACCACCTTGTGTAATTATTTTGAGCGATCGTGCTTGTTCAAAATGAGAGTCGTTCTGATTCAGCCACTGACAAACAATTCCATCGAGTTGAGCCCGACATTAAGTTGTTCATTTGAGATTTGAGCGCATTCTCTTTCAATGGTTGCTTTCAACTCATCGATTGTTTTTGGTTTTATGCGATTAACTTTATTTTTAGGTGTCTTCTTAATACAAAATCCATTAGCGTGGGGGGTGTTGAATGAAGGGGTGTGTCAAACTGTTCCTTCTGCTTCAAATGTATTTCTAATCCAAGCGATGATTAGCCACCATTGGTCGATCTGCTTGAAACTCCTTTCAAAAGCATCTTTGCGCTTCGGTTACGTTCTTACACTTCCAGTAGCACTTTAAATTGAATTTTCTCTTTTCCAACATTGAAATTTTTCAACCAATTTTTTTCAAGCGGTAGTACATGACCTGAAAAATATATTTCATGAGATGTGGGGTGAAAAATTGCTTATGATGTTTTTGAGAAACACACTCAAAGAAAAACACACAGTATAATATATATATATATATATATATATATATATATATATATATATGAAGAAATATAGTATTAACGTGTGCTATATTTATGGGATAAAGTGCCCAATATCAGAGATAGAGCATATGAAAATATAAATATAAAAGTGAACATTGAAGTCAACACTCAAATGCGACAGGCTGCTGCGTCTGGCATGAAACAGCTGAGTGTTGACTTCAATGTTCACTTATATATATATATATATATATATATATATATATATATATATATATATATATATATATATACACTGTGTGTTGGAATCTCTGTTGGAACGCTTCCCAGATATTTAAATCTTTTGTATTTGCTTGATTTTGTTGTCTCCGATTTATAATTCGCATTTTGGTCACATCCTATATATATATATATGTGTGTGTGTATGTGTGCGTGTGTGTGTGCCTGTGCATATATATGTGTGTGAGTATATAGATAGATAGATCGAGAGAGAGAGAGAGAGAGAGAGAGAGAGATCAAATATGGATCGAAAACCGAAAGAATGATAGGATAAAAAACAAATCCTAAATTTTTGTAAATCTAACGTTTTATTTCTCTAAAAGTTTTATTAGGGAAGCTCTGATAAAGTTTTAATAAAACCGAGACATACTGGCGTTATAAACGTTCCCTATCTGTTCCTTATGCTATCACACACATACACACACACACACATATATATATATATATGAAAATTGTGTATTTGGGCAACAATCCCTATTTTATACATGATTCGTTAAAGACAACTGACAAGGAATTTCGATTATGCTTTTTATTTCATATTTCTCTTGTTCGTACAAGTATTTTCTTTTCTGGACACAAAGCGTATAAAAGCTGTTCCCAAAATCTCTGTCTTATACTTTACCTATCAAATCGTTACTAATAATGGCTAAAAGAATAGCCTAGAGTGCTCGTATATGGAGAATTTTGGTGCAGTTTTTATACACTTTGTGTCCAGAAAAGAAAACAGTTATAAGAACTCAAGAAAAATTAAATAAAAGCTTATTCGCAGTACCTTTTCAGTCGACTTATATATAAAATTATAATATAATTAATATTATCAATTCAACATGACAAAGACATGTTGAATTGATAATGTTAATTATATTTTATGAATATGTCCTGAAGATGGTTTATTAGACCGAAATGTCCGACGTTGACATTATATTAACATTAAAACAGCATAATTGCATATAAGGATTTTTGTTTGTTTTTTCCGTATGTTTTTATTCCTATATATATATATATATATATATATATATATATATATATATATATATATATATATATATATATATATAATAAGACAATTTGGAAAACCTGTTTCGCCAATCAATCGGTGCCATCACTATATTATTTCAGTTACATGTACATTATCTACATTATAGAGTCAAAACGTGATTCACGCTAAGCCTCTGAACGCTTGAATTTCCCCTTAACTGTATTCTAATAACAATAAATTGTTTCAACAATGGTTTTATTTTTAACATAAAAAAATATGGCGTATTCTCATATATTTCTTCTTATTTTAGTGGATTTGAGCGGACGCATTGTTTTTGTTAATTTTTTTTTTTTTTTAAACTGTGTAAATTCCATGTGTTGACTTGTGAATTCGAAAAATTTAATAAACGGTTTCCTCCCTAGGTAGGATTGTGAAATCCGCAGACAATAGAAAATCATAAATATGTAAGGTGTGTTAAAAGGAATTTACAAAGAAATCAACTGAACTTAATTAAATTTTCATGCTCTCTGAAGCACAAAATTTCCTCTAATTGGGACAACTTTTCTGTTATGTCTCCCGCTCACAAATTTAATTGACGAGGAAAAGAATTAATTGGCATTTGATGACTCAAATTATGATGGCCTTGAGAGCATTTAAAATGAAGCATTTTTTTTTTAATTATCGAAATTCTATTATTATTAAAGCTCGTTGAATTTTTTTATCGCTTTTGAAATCCATTTTGCAGAATATTTATAGTTTAATAACAGTTTTGAACGCGTAAGTTTTGCTGATTGAATTTTGCTGATTGAGTTTTGCTCATCTGCTGTTCTATCAGTTGGTCTTCAAATAACGAAAAATATTGATGAGTTGCGTTTTAGTCAGATTTTGGACAGTGGATAGAACTGAAAACTTAGCATACACGTGCATAATGATATAATAAATTATAATATACATATATATATATATATACATATATATATATATATATATATATATATATATATATATATATTTTAATATTATAATATATAATATATATATATAATCTATAATATAAATATCATCTATAATATATATATATATATATATATATATATATATATATATATATATATATATATATATATATATATTATAGATTTTACATGCGGATTTGTAGAGTAATTCTTTCTTCCCGCATGTAAAAATCTATAATAAATAGTTATTGGTATTCAGCCCTTTTTTTAACATCTCTCCTTGTATGACCACGGAATTTATTGCAAGTGGCAAGTAATCGATTAAGTAACATCAATCAATTATAATTTACAAAATACCAAAACTTTACGTAACAATTTGGCGAAGTAAAATAGAAGCCAATGTATTTTTTCCTGTACAGTGATCAAAGACCCCCCCACGCCCCCCAGTGTGGACGAGCCCTATGAAATGTACATTTCTCTGGCTACGTGTAACCTGTCCATCAGACGGAGCGCGGCGGCAAACATTGACATCTCGAAGGCCTCTAAATCGCTAATAAACTTGGAACTCATTTTCTTACAATGTGATTTGAAAAAAATTATGGCACGTTATGAAAAATCATATTATATAGAACTTAACAAAATCAAAATCACCGATTCTGATAACAGAATTCATATTCAAAACCATCGAAACAAAAAAAAAACACATGATGTATATTTTATTCAAGATTCTCATGAAGATTCATCGCCATTAAATATATCCAGACCGAAATCTCCTGCAGATACCGAAAGTTTGAAACTATGATAGGGGAATCGACTGATTTCCTAATGTAGAGGACTGTGTGGGTTTGAGTGTTGTTGAATTAGGAACACGTACTGTTTATTCCTGCTAGAAGGTCCAACTACAAGAAAAATGGGGATTCAAGTTGAGTTCAACCAAAGATGTAATGAAAACAAACAAGACCGATATATATATACCAACAAATATATGTATTAAACAACAAATTTACAAGAGACAAAGACATCAACATTTGTGTTTGTGTGTGAACGTAGATTTTGTATTTTGGTGAATGTTCGTACGTACGTGTATGTGTGTTTCATGGCGTTTTCCCATAAGTGGGCGAAAACGCAGATTTCTATGAGACATTAAATTTTTAAATGTGTCCGCTGAATTGCAAAGTGAAAAAGAGAACGAGGTAAGAAGTTGCCAAGTATTTATAGTGTAGGGAGAGCGACCCCTAGTGAACAATTAGGGAATTAAGGAGGAGCTAACTCCGACACTAATATATATATATATATATATATATATATATATATATATATATATATATATATATATATATATAAATGTAATGAAAAACAAACCACTTTAAGGTACCATTACGATAATTTATTTCACCTAAATCCTTTTTTAAGGATTCAGGATCATCAGGTAAAACTTCCAACAACGAATTGAGAGGAAAAATCTATATATATATATATATACATTGAAACATGGGAAAATCTCATTAACTATATTTTGTTACCTCTACAAATTAAACATGGAAAAAAGAATTGAATACTTTTGTGGGGGGGGGTGCTAAAGGAGGAAGGTGTACTCACTGAAAATCACAGATGCAACAGACTTGATTGAACGCTTAAAGAATGTGCAAGACTTGACGGCAATGTGGAGCTATTGCATCGAGAGTTCATGGAAATTATATTGAAGATGCTCTTTGTTAATATTCCAATTCAATAGAATATTGTTGAAAATTTCATTTCTTGAAAATATGCGTTTTTCCCTTTGTGTCCAGACTTTGGGGACACCCTCTATAACTGTGTTTTGGGGGCATGTAGATATATAAATGTATACATTTATATGTAAATAATATTCAATTTCATGAGTCAAAATCATGAATATTTTAGTTACAACTGCCCGCAGTCGCTAGTATTATATTTTCAAAATCTTTTCTTGGTGGAAAAGACAAGTCAGTCGGTGTATTGTCACAGAACAAATAATTTCACTGAAAGGGGAGATAATTTTGCTTGGTTTTATTCTTTCTTTCTTTCTTTCTTTCTTTCTTTCTTTCTTTTCTCTTTCTCTCTCTCTCTCTCTCTCTCTCTCTTTCTTTCTCTCTTTCTCTCTCTGAATGCTGCTTGTAATTCACGACAAGAATTAGGTCAACTGACTGTGAATTCACCGGCTTTCAACCCGAAACCAAACGAACGAGAAATAGAACAAGAAGCAATTAAATAAAGAAACCTGATTCAAAAAATCAAGAATACAAGATTTTCTCGTTCTCTTTTTCGGTCGCTTGCACACTAGACACTTACTTATATATATTTTTGTTTCTTACCTCCGTTTGCCTCTTTCATTATCTTCCTCCCTCCTTCTCTCTCGTTAGTTCTCAACAATTTCCCAGCTTCTCCCCATTTTTACGCACTCACTCGCCTTTTCTCTTTCTCAAATTCTCTGTATACATATCGCCTTAAGAGACACATTTATGGTGTTGAAACATAATTGGAATTGTGTAGCGATTTCTAACATGTTTTAATATCCTAAAATAAATAATATTTAGCTCTACTATGAATGAGCTCTCTTTTAAATTAAATATTACGTAAAGTGGAATGATACACCATTTGTTCTCATTTACCTCTCTCCCTCGCTCAACATATATATATATTAGGTTGTTGCAAAAATAATGACGTAATAATGTCGTTTTTTGACGTATTTTTTAACGTCAAAAACGACATTATTACGTCATTATTTTTGCAACAACCTAATATATATATATATATATATATATATATATATATATATATATATATATATCACCTGATATGCTTTTTGATGCTTATTGTTTTGTCTTTGTCTTGTTCATTTGATGTCTGAGCATTCATTTACCTACACCATTTGTTATTTTATTGCTTTTTACCTTGTTCCTTTGATATTTATTGTTTCTTTAAATGGTCTTTTTGGTGTTTTATTATTCTTTTACCTAGTCCATTTATTTTTTTTTTTTTATGGTTTTTTTTTTTCAGGTTAATTACAGGTGTTTTTAGGTAGTACATTTGGTATTTTAATGTTTTTTGTCAGGTCCATTTCATGTTTATCGCTTGCTAAATAATTGTCCATTTGATGTTTTATTATTAATTTGGTTTGTATCTTTGATGTTTTATTGTTTTTTACCTGGTCCAGTTGATATTTTATGAAACATTTTACTCACTCCATTTGGATTTTATTGTTTCTTCAAATGGTCCATTTGATGTTTTATTATTCCTTTACCAAATTCTTGGAAATGTCATTGTTTTTCCTGTTTTACCTAATTCCATTTGATGTTTTTAACCTGGTTCATTTGATTTTTATTGTTGTTTATTTATTTCATGCTATTATTGTTTTTCCTGGTCCATTTGATATTGTTTTTTATCTGGTCCATTTCGTGTTTATTGCTTCTTCAAACGCTTCATGTGATATTCTATTTCTTCTTTACTGGGTTCATTTCATGTTTGATTGTTTCATTTGTCTAATGTTTCTTCAACTGGTTCTCTTGATGTTTCATTGTTTTCTCACCTTTTTCAGTTAATCTTTTATTACTTTTACTTTCTTCATCTCATGTTTATTGCTTCTTTGTCCATTTGTTTTAGTGCTTCTTAGCCTAATCTATTTCATTTTTTTTTATTCTTTGCCTCCCAACATTAATTTTTTTTTTTTGTTTGATCTATTTGATTTTTTTTTTTTTTTTGTTGATTTGTCTCGTCCCATTGATGTTTCATCGTTTCTTGACCTGATCTATTTAATGTTTTATTGTTTCTTCGCCTGGTCTATTTAATGTTTTATTATTTCTTGACCTCGTCTATTTAATGTTTTATTGTTTCTTCGCCTGGTCTATTTGATGTTTTATTGTTTCTTGGCCTGGTCTATTTGATGTTTTATTGTTTCTTTGCCTGGTCCATTGGACATTCTATTGTTTCTTTGCCTCTTCTCTATGATGTTTTACCATGTAACTTAGCCAAATCTCTTTGTCATTTGATCATTTCTTTGCGGAATCCATTTGATCTCTTCTCTCTTTC
>OZ010581.1:64576255-64593755 GCA_963932145.1 Acanthosepion lycidas
GCATGTCTAGCGTAACATTCTCCAGCGTCTCAGTGATTCACTGCTTAATTCCCTTTAGCCTGGTAAGAAAAAGGAGAATATAGACGACAGATCCATATTCCCCTTTTACATACTCCACAGAAAAAAATAAGGTGCCAACTGAGGTGAATGTGATGGCTATTTCAACAACACATTTTCAATTTCAATGGTAGGTCCGATTTATCTTCCTGATAGATTTTCATTGAGATAAGTCCTCACTCAGGCACTGGAGAATGCTAATGACCATAATTCTTTTTTTTTTCTTTTTTTTTTTTTTTTCGCTTTCTTTGACAAACCTGTCTAGGGTTCTGTAGTTTCCTTTCCAAGTTGCCCATCATGGCAAGTGTAATTTACGTATCTTATATTGTTGGTATATTCTCATTGAGATAAGTCCTCACTCAGGCACTGGAGACTGTTACGCACAACATGCTACAGCGTGTTCGGCAAGAGCTGGACTACCGACTTGATGTGTCCCGTGTCGCAAGTGGTGCGCATATTGAACATTCGGGAAGCTTTGTGAAATAGGTTCTAGAATCTACATTCCTTTGCATATCTTGTTCGAATTTTGGTAAATAAATAATATTTTATTGTTCAACATGAAGCCTATTTAATTTCTTTTGTCTGGGATATGTAGTTACGCAGATATTCACATTTTAAATTATGTCAATTTGGATGTAACGCTGTATATATATATATATATATATATATATATATATATATATATATATATATATATATATATATATATATATTAATTGTCTGTTTCGCCTGCGATTAGTACCAAAACATATCGTCGGCTCATGTTGGTTGTCTTTAAGAAGATCTCGTGATCTTGGAGCGATTTCGCGTCAAATTAAGAATTCTTTATTCATGACTTTCCATTTTCAGATCGTTTGGCAGAATAACGCGAGGAGATTCTCGAAAGTGAAATAAAAAGTAGAGATAAAAATTAAAAGCAATAAAGTTATTGGTAAGAAGGAAAAATACCAACCTGCATGTCTTACTGGTGAGGCTCCTTATCAGTTTTTAATGAGAAGAGAAGAAAAAAAAAGTAAGGAAACGAAATATTGAACAAGGGAAAAATGGGGACAATAAAAGGACAAGCAGATGAGAAAAGATGCCTGGAATAGTAGAGGAAGGAAAAGAAGCGAAAAGAAGGAAGGAAGGAAGAAAGAAAGGGAAGAAAGAAGGAAGGAAACCAAACGAAGGAAGGAAACCAAACGAAGGAATGAAGGAAGGAAAGATGGGTACGAAGGAAGGAAGGAAGGAAAGAAAGAAGGAAAGAAAGAAAGAAAGAAAGAAAGAAGGAAAGAAAGAAGGAAGGAAACCAAATGAAGGGATGAAGGAAGGAAAGATGGGTACGAAGGAAGGAAAGAAGGAAGAAAAGAAAGAAAGAAAGAAAGAAAGAAGGAAAAGGAAGGAAGGATAAGGAAGGAAGGAATGAAGGAATGAAGGATGGACGGAAGGAAACCAAAGGAAGGAAGGGAGGAAAGATGGGTACGAAGGAAGGAAGGAAGGAGGAAAGGAGGGAGGGAGGATAATTGAAAAAAAAAAGGAAAAGCAAGAATATCTACAAACAGAATATTGCAAGCCAAGATGGGAAAGGTTGAAGAGATTAGAAAAAAATTCTGACAAAAGAAAGAAAGAATGAAAGAAAGAAAGAGCAAAAGTGAAATACTTTTGAAGATAATCGCTGAAGGAAAGAGTAAAAATCGAAAAACAACCAAGGAATGAAAAAAAAAGTAAATAGCAAAATTATGAAAATAATAAGAAGAAAACAAAAAGCGGAAAATTAAGAATGAAAGGAAAGAAATAAGTAAAAGTAAAAGAAAGCAACGTGAACAAAAGAAGGATAGAAAAGGGACGAAATGAAAATGAGAGAATAAAAGAAAGAAAGAAAGAAAATCTTTGGAAAAAGAAGAAAAAAGATATTTTAAAAATTGAAAGGAAAATAAAAAAAAAAGAATAACCAAAGAAGGAATGTAAAAAAGTAAATCCGAAATAAAAAAAAAGGAAAAGAAAGAAAATAAAAGGGAAAGAAAAATAGAAAGAAAGTAAAATGAAAGAAAAATCGAACAAAGAAAGAGGAAACGAAAAGAAGGGGAAAAAAATGAATGTTAAATTAAAAAGAAACGAAAGAAAGAAAAAGATTGTAAAATGAAAGAAAAACCGAAAAAAAGAATGGATAAACAAAAAGAAAGAAAGAAAAGAATGAAGTGAAAAGAAATGAAGAAAGAAAGGAAAGAAAGAAAAAACGAAAAGAAAGAAATTATAATCAAAGAAAAAACGAAAGGAAAGAAATAAAAAAAGAAAAGAAAGAAAGAAAGAAAGAAGGAAAAAAAGAAAGAATGTAAAATGAAAAACGAAAAAAAAACGAAAAGAAAGAAAGAAAGAAAGAGAAACAAAACTAAAAAAAATATAAAAAGAAAGATAAAATGAAAGGAATGAAAGAAAAAAGAAAAAGAAACAAACAAAAAGAATGTAAAATGTAAGAAAACCCGAAAAAAGAAAGGGAAAATTAAATGAAAGAAAGTAAGAAAGAGAATATAAAATTAAAGAAAAAAAGAAAAGAAAAAAGGAAAGAAAAAGAAAGAAAGAAAAAATGTAAAAATAAAGAAAAAACGAAATGGAAGAATGAAAGGAAAAGAAAAAAAAATGAAGAATAATGAAAGAATCAAAACAAAGACTGAAAGTAAACAAGAAACAAGAAATTAGCTAAATTTGAGATCCCCGTAAAAAAAAAAAAACTGACGTAAAAGTTGAATGAAAACTTTTTTAAAACAATAAAGAAATGAAATAAAAGAAGAAAAGCAACGAAAGATGATGGTAAGTGATGTAAAGGAGACCTGCCCCGTGTTTTAAAAAAAAAAAGTGAATTGTTTCCCATCAAGAACAGAGCTCAGTATTTGTGTGGAGACAAATGCAGAAATTTTCAATGCAGAAATTTTCAACTAAAACAGTCATCGAACCGACTTGGATGTTTGATGTTTTATTATATGTCTGATCATCAGGAGTTGTCTCCCTTCGCTAAGAATCCTGCCTCACTTTCAGCCATACATTCACACACATTCCTCAAATAAGTCGATCGCTACCTTTCCCTATTTCTCTTTCGCTCAATATACCTCGTGAGGGTTGCTTTCCGAGACCTCCTTCCTCATTATGCGTCCAGGGAATTTCAGCTGTCTTTTGCTGATTTTGAGTATAAGTGTTCTTTCTGTTGTAATTTTCTTTAAGCCGTTTTTATTACTTACTCGCTCCGTCCATAAAATTTTCAGTATCCTTCTGTAAAACCAGAAATTCTGCTGCCTCAAGTTTTCTCCTCAACTGTGAAGAGAATACGCAACATTCACTTCCATATAAGAGGATTGTCAACAGACAGAAATCCATCACTTTTTTCTTTGTTCTTAACGATTTTCTCCCATTTCTCAGCACCTTGCTTAGTTTGTGTGTTATATACCGTACTTATGAACACTAATGGGTATGTCCCAATCCTCATAAATAAGTTCGATATTATTGCAAGTGGGGATAATATGCTTTCTAACTAGTCGACTACTAGCAGTGGTTTACCTACTTCACGCCGCTAGCGAGTATTTTATTTTGTTGATGTTATAAAGATTACCATTTCATTTCGAACCTCCGTTTTTGGTTATTCCTCATTCAGTAACCTTTTCTAGGTTACAACAGTGACCTTCTACCGGAACTTGTACGGGATAAACCTTACTGTAAAAAAAAGTAATGTTACTTTCTTCAACAGTCCTGTCGAAGAGGCTCTGCAGTTTCCTTTCCGAGGTAGCCATGAACGCAGTGTAATCTACGTATCTTAGATTGCTGAGATTACTTCCGCCAATAATAATCCTGATGGCATCTCAAGTAAGTTCCACCTGAACAGCTTCTTCCCGCGGAACACTGCTCTGTGGAACCGACTCCCAAGAGGATATTTCTCCGATCATTACAATCTTAACCTGTCCCAGGCTAGAGTTAACCGCTATCCTCTAAACCTACCCGCACAAATTACCCCTTGTGTTAACCGTTATGTTCCCCTCCTATCCATAAAAACAAACTACCCCTTATCGTAACTGTTATATACTGTACCTATGAACACTAATGGGTATGTCCCAATCCTCATAAATACGTTAGACACTATTGTAAGTGAGGTGGGTATTATACTGTATAAGTAGTCCACCACTAGCAGTGGTTTACCTACTTCACGCCGCTGGCGAGTATTGTATTTTGTTGATGTTACAAAGATTACCATTTCATTTCCAAACTCCGTTTTTGGTTATTCCTCATTCAGTAACCTTTTCTAGGTTATAACAGTGACCTTCTACCGCAACTTGTACGGGATAAACCTTACTGTAAAAAAAAGTAATGTTACTTTGTTTAACGAACTCCCATGTGGGTGCTTCCCTGAATACTTTAGCCTTGATCTTTTTAAATCATAGGTCAATCGTTAGCTATTCTCCTTACTCTCAAAATCTTCACTTACCACCTTCTCTTCCACACTTATCTCACAATCTCATTCATAAAGGCTGTTTCATTAAGACGGATCAAAGTCAGCAGTAAATAAATCAGTGTTATTGGTGAAAATTTATGTATTTCTCTATTGGATCGTGTTATTTAAGTCGTGGCAATTATGTGTGAAAAATAACGTCGCCCAAATATCCGCCAAGGCACACCTCCACTCGATGGTCAAAATTTTTCTGACGTCTCTGCATAGTTGCTCTTCAATCTCACCAATATACCTTATTATTTCATCCTTCAGCTGTTGAATTGTTGTTGGCTTGATGGCATAGACCTTACTTTTGAAGGAAGAAATCTAAAGGCGTCAAGTCGCACGATCGTTGTGGCTAATTAAATTCGCTGTTTCGAGAGATGAAGCGACCTGGGAACTTCTCATTATATTTCTGTTTGAACGTCTATTTTCGTAATAGGCTTCGATAGATTTAATGCATTGTTTGATTGTTAATCTTTCTATCGTTGAAATTGCCAAAGACTTAAGTTGTTAAATGTGAACGAAAAAGAAAAGAATCATTTGACGCTTAAACTTAATTCACGTTTAAAATCCAACACCTTTTATTTACCGATATAACTTTAACCGTCTAACTTGAGTGTCTTTCGAGCCTTGTAATAGGTGAAATTTAGTATAAAAAACGTGGTTTTGTGATCATTTTAAAACCTTCTACACGTGAGCTGACTACTCATTTAACATGACACCAAACACATATCTCTTGTTATTTAGCATAATTGTTAGTCATTATTAAAACGTTTATTTTTCTGAAGAGAAAAGACATTTAGATTTCTTCTGTTACTCTTTCGTCCTCTTCTCGGTTATGCAACATCGCGTGAGCAGAGCGAAGTCAAGTTAAAAGCGGCATGCAGATAAGATAATAACAATTTGATGCAGACGAGAGTTCTGGAGTTCTTTCTGCCACCTCTCAGCTAATCTATTTCTTATTAACGTCTGGGACCAGGAAGGCAACTGTGAGTGTTAGATATTTATAACTAGTATTAACATGACCCTTACAAGTTCTAAATTGAGAGTGAAAAGTTGGTATAAACAAGAACAATTTTGAATTGCAGAATTTCTTTTATTTATCAAACACGCAGACAACGCCATTTATCATTTATATCATTTCCAGTCGGAATAATGTAGTCATCTTTGTTGTTTGCATCAAAACGCTTCAGCCCTAAAGCTATCTTCATTATTTCCTTTAAAAGCACAAGAAATATGGGTTGATCTCTTTAAATTCTTCACCGATGCTACGTCACGAAAGGCCATCGGAGTCAATTTGAAAATGATAACAATCTGACTTCACTTACAAAAAAAAAAGAGCTATATCACATCCTTTCCATCACTTTCCAGTCACTGTATTTTTTTTTTTAAGCGTTTCACCCCAAGCAAGGTGGGAAGCCACTAGGACGCAAGGGGTTACAGAAGATTTGGAGCAAGATCAGATAGGAGTGATAGAAGAAAGGATGAGGAGAAGGATAGTGGATAGATCAATGCAACTGGAGATGTCGATTGACATTACATTTGAATAGTTGGAGATTATAGCTCTCAGGGAAACTGGAATAAGGAAGGGAGTTCCACAGGCGAGAGGTGCGAGACATGAAGCTATTGGAGTAGAAGAGACGGCTACATTTAACAGTTTCGACAGTGAAAGGCTGAAAGCGGGATGCCAGCCTCGTAGGGCGCTTGAACTCATGAAGTCTGGGAACCAGCGAATGCAGCTCCTCGGAGCAATTGCCATGAAAGTATTTGTAAAAAAGACAGAGAGAGGCGACGGCGCGTCTGTGGGAGAGCGACTGTAGACGAGATACCAGAACAGGGCCAATTATATTGCATATCCGCCTCTGGAGCTTATCAAGAACCCCGAGGTAAACAGAAGGGGCTCCAGACCATATATGGCAGCAATACTCCATGCAAGGGCGAATTGTTGATTTGTAGATCTGAAGGATAGATTCCGGGGAGAAAAATTTCCTGGCGCAGGGAGCCAACTTTCCTTGCGGTGGACGAAGCAATTTACTCTTATTATTAAAATCGCAGACAAAGGAGGTTGTGTGTTATCCCCACATAGCTTCGACAGTTTCGACAACAGTTAGAGTACGTTTTTAAGCGCCTATAAAAATGAGACACTTCCGATCTTCGCTTTCTTGTCGCTCGTTTACTTCTTGTATACAGTGGAAGTGACAATGCCAACCTGAACCTTGTTACCGCCCGTAGGGATATATTTTCCCTTAGCGCAGTGGTTCTCGAACTTTTTATCCAATGCACCCTTTTCACCATATATCAGAACATCATCCCCCACTTCTAAGATTGTCCGAGTCAAAAGGACATTCCAAATAATATGTATATGTTATTGAAAATCTTCATTCTTTTCCATATTAATCTTTCCATAGTTGAAATTGCCAAAGAATTAAGTTGTTAAATGTGAAAGAAAAAGCAAAAAATCATTAGACGCTTAAACTTAATTCACATTTAAAATCGGTCCAAGTTATTGGAACACCCTTTATTTACCTATATAACTGTAACTGTGTCTTTCAAGCCATGTATTGGGTGAAATTTACTATAAAAAAAACGTGGTTTTGTGATCACTTTAAAACCTTCTAAACGCGAGTTGATACTCATTTAATATGACACTAAACATATATCTCTTGTTATTTAGCATAATTGTTGGTCATTATTAAAAAGATTATTTTTCTAAAGAGAAATTTACATGGATTATTTTTATAAAGATTTTTACAAGTCCAATATCAATAGAAAATGTTGATGGATATTTAAACTTGAATATATAAACATTAATTTTGTTTTAATTCATAATTAATTTTTTTTTTTTAGATCCTTCCCCCTGGCATTCAAAAAAACTTCAGCCCTTGTCCTTGTGCTGAGGATTAACAATCTGCAACTGTTGCTTCAGCTTTATTGGTTTCAAAGAATCATTTGACAAAGCTTTACAACAAAATGCACACTGAGGTCTATATTTTCCATTGATGATCATGGCTGTGAATCCATATTGAATATGAAATCCACCACACCGACTTTTTTGACACACATGGTGGGCCCGAAATTCTGTAAATAAAAAAGACTAGAAAAATTAAAAGATCCCATAGTGAATCCATGACCCACCCCCCACCCCACCCGGATAAATTCACTCCTGGCTGAGAACCCCTCCCTTAGTGACTGAACTTTCACACACACACTCAAACATATACACACGCACACATGTATCACCGACACAATTACTAACTTTGTATATCTTCTTTCTTTTACTTGCGTATTTTCTCTCGTTTTTTTGACTCAGTTGTATAAAATCGAAATATAACATATCGTCTTGTTCAAATTCCTTCTGTTTCTACAGACCCGTCGTTTGCATGTGCTGAATATTGCTACCACTGCTTTTGGTCATAATATAATTAGTGCTGAAAGAAGGTATCAATATTCCTGGTGCGTTTGAAATAAGCCTAAAATATACTTATATCCTCTAAGCGTGTTTCGGTTATAGGATATGTCGTAGCGATGTCTAACATTATACGAAAAAGCAACCTGAAATGTGAAAGAAACATTGATAATAATGCAAGACAAAGCGTAGACATAGAAACCGTGATTATAGTGCCAAATGACTTCAAGTGTTTCATTGTATATAGATGGCAAACATGGACAAATGTGCCCACATAGTCTCAAAACGATCGTTTTCCCCATGACACCGCTTTTTAATTAGTGGTAACAGGACTTGAGGTTATTGACAGCTAAAAGGACCTGGAAGAACCATGAAGCTGACTAAATGATAGCGAAAATATGTTAATTATGAGTTAAATAAATCTGTGTACAAATATTCAGATATTTGGTTGGATCGTTTGTTTAACTGTATAACAACTCCTTAAGGGTGATTTAATACCGAAATTTAATTGGGGTGAGGGAGGGGTGATTTGAAGTAATAAAAATATATGCTTTCACAATTGGATACATGGTAGATAATACTCAGCTTTTGTGCATATATATGTTTGTATGGACATAATTATTAGAGGCAGTGATATGCATGTTTTATGTTGTAGTTTTACTCAAGATATATTTTGGAATACGCTTTGATTTAAGAAATTGTCAGAATGGATTAATATCATGAAAGATTTCTTTTATGTTGTTTGTTTGGTTGGCTGATTTTGTTAAGCGCCATATCAACACCTCTAGGGGTTGCTTAATGCAGCTATTTAAATAATTTGAAAACAATTTTATGGCTAATATAAATATATTTTGAATGCAATTGTATGTGTTCAACTATAGGTAAAATGAATTGCTGATCATTTTGCTTTAAAAATTTATAGGTACTAATTTTCCTATAAATAGGTATTACTACCAATTTTTTTACATAAAAATGAATTTCTGGTACTTCTACTATAAAAATGTATTTTTATACTTTCATAGGGTTTTATTTGGATTTTCACTATTTGTTCATAGCTGGTACCCTAACAGGTGCTACCACCTCGGGTCAGGGTAGACCTGGGAACAGTAACAATTAAGAGGCGGTCCTGCACTCCTCAAAATTCCCAATATCCAAATCAGAGATGTAGATTATCGTCATATCCAGAACTTTTAGATATTTGAAATTCACTTAAAATCGCTATGTACTTTAATTCCTACGCAATATAATTATACAGTGTAACCCGGATATAAGAGATCCTGATATAAGAGAAACCCGGATATAAGAGAGATTTTTCTGGTCCCAAATTAGAACCATGCTTACCTAAACAAAATAGACCAAACCCAGATATAAGAGAAACCCGGATATAAGAGAAACCCGAATATCAGAGACTTCTTCTCCGGTCCCGACAACTCTCTTATATCCGGGTTACACTGTATTTTTAAAATTATATTTTTAATACAGTGCAACCCCGATATAAGAGACCCGGATATAAGAAAAACCCGGATATAAGAGAAATTTTCTCTGGCCCCAAATTAGAGCCATGCTTACCGAAACAAAAATAGACACAACTCTGATATAAGAGAAACCCGGATATAAGACACTTCTCCGGTCCCGACAACTCTCTTATATCCGGGTTACACTGTATTGAAGTCTCTTTTTTTTATCAGTTGTCTGAACTTAATCCTTTTTCCTCCGTGTTTTTCATATCCAGGTCTTTATAGTTTAATGCATGCGTCTTTCTTTCATAGTCAGCCTATGAAGTGTTCTGCCTACTCATGCATATATTCTATGAGCATTTAAAATATGAAAACGGTTTAATTTGAAAACTTACTTCCGCAGAAAATCTGCTTACACATAAACATGACTTTAAATACAAAATACTTTCTTGCCAAATTATAAATAAATCCCCCAGGGATCCAGCCTTGGCCCTACCCCGTTTTTAATTTTCTTTAATGACCTTCCCGATGATATCAACTCTCAGCTTGGTATCTACGCTGATGACACAAACATTTACTCCTGTCTCGATAGTAAGGCTTATCAGCCCGACAAGATCAAAATTGCAGCCGATATCCAAAACGACCTCAAGTGGATCGTTTACTGGGGTAAAAGATGTCTTGTTAATTTTAACACCGCCAAAACTAAACCTCTCTCTGTAAATTATCTGAGAGGTCCCGTTCTGCTTTCTATCAGTATGGCTAATGCTAAACTCCAGGAAAGTGACTCGCTGCGTCTTCTTGGGCGAACGTTCTCAGCTGGCATGAAGTGGAAAGACTTTATTGAATCCATTGCTTGGTCAGCTGCTCAGAAAGTTCGTTCACTGTGCCGTGTTTTCTCTCCAGAATCTATCTTACATATCTATAAGTCTACCATTTGTCGATGCTTAGAATATTCCTGTCACATATGGCCCGAGGCCTCTTGAGCGCCTTGATAAAATCCAAAGAAGAATCAGCAATATTATTGGTCCTGATCTGTCGGATCGGCTTCAGTCACTTTCACAACGCCGTAAGGTTCCTTCTCGTTTCTATAAATACTTTCATGATTATTGTGTGGATGAGCTCTTCGCTATAGTGCGTTGACGTTTTCAATTTAAGCACAATACAGACTGGCGTCAAGACCTCATCAATTAAGAGTGGAGTTAACTAGATGTAACCGTAAATTCTATGCTAACAGTTGCTTTTCTAGCACTTCTCGCCAGTGGAACTCCATTCCGGTTCCAAGCTTTCCAGCTAACTTTAATCTGCAAAAATCTAAATGCAGTATCAATCGCTATCTACTGTCCTCCAGATTACTCTTTCCTTTTCGCGCTCATTATTAATGTTTGTTGTAATTTAGTGAAGGTTACTGAATAGAATAATCACACGAAGCTTGGTAAGGAACGATAATACTTAGGAAACGAACAACACATATAAGATTCTCCAGCGGCGCATAGAAGTAGTCAACTGTTAGAAGTGAGTCAAGTGAATTCCACAATGAATCTCAAACTGCAGGAGATGTACCAACCACCCCACGCGTTAAGATGTGGCACAAGGCCAAATTTAATGCGGGGTATCAGAGCCCGTAGGCTCAGAAAAATTCCCCGTATAACACGGAGTCGAATAGCTGTTTCCTGAGACGAGACTCTGCTCTTAGATATAGACTTATCTGGGGATCCTCTCTGTCCGGAGGTAGACAGTTTGACCAGCACAGCTGAAGACGAATCTTCAACGGCAGGATATCTACCAAATTTCCCACGCATTTAGTTGTGGCACAAGGCCGAATTTAATGTGGGGTATCCGAGCCTGTAGGCTCGGCTAAAATTTCCCTTTATACCGCGTATATAACGGGGTCGGGTAGCTGTTTCCGGAGACGAGACTCTGCCCTTCGTCATAGCCTCGTCTGGGGATCCTCTCCTCCCGGAGGCAGACAGTTTGACCAGCACAGCTGGAGACGAATCTTCGACTGCAGGATACCTACCATACGCCCCACGTGGTCAGAAGTGCCACAAGGCCAAATTTAATGTGGAATACCGAGCCCGCAGTCTCGGCCAAAATTTCTCCTTTATACCCCATATAAAACGGGATCGGTTAGCTATTTCCGGAGACGTGACTCTTCCCTTTGACATAGCCTCGTCTGGGAATCTTCTCTACCCGGAAGTAGACAGTTTGGCCAGCACAGCTAGAGACGAATCTCCAACTGCAGACCTACATACAGTATTTACTACAGTATTTATGTTAATGGGAACATACCCATTATCGTCCGTAGTTATGCTACAACAATGTTTCTGTTCCTAATGCTTCCATAACCTCTAACCCCTTGTGGTTTTACTGCCTTGCATGGGGTGATACCGATTTAAAAAATGCAGTTTTAAATTTTGCGACAATAATTGAAAACTTACGATATTAATTGTGACGTTGAGTACTTAGAAACGCCATTATATCTGAGGAGAACGTCCTAACAACTATCCTATGATGTTTCGTTAGGGAAAGATGCTCCATTTAGTAAATGTCATTATTCATAATTTACAGAGAAAAGGGAGTACGGTCATATTGATTTAGGGACGTTGGCATGCAGTTCCAGTTGTCCCTGAGTCTTTTGATCATTAACCACTACGCTTATCTCTTTGAGTAAAGAGAATCGCCTGGCGTAGATTTGTGCAAATGAGCCGGCATTTAAGAGTTCACTGGCGTATATCTATATGTGTAGGATCACGTGCCTGTAAATAAAACTGTCTTCGTCTGCGGTTAACTTTCTGAACACAGAAACATGGCGAATTTATCAATTCCTGCAATAAATATGAATTAGCTAAAATAGCATTCCGGCAAGTGACCGATACTTCGAACAAAGTGAACATATATGTTGGACTTTTGAGAATGAATATATATATATATATATATATATATATATATATATATATATATATATATATATATATTACTTAAAACATTATTTTTAGTGGATACCCGTGTTTGAAATAGACGCCTCATTTTTATTTAATGTATTAAAATAAATTTTGAAGTAAAAAAAATGTCGAGTTAAAAGTAAATCCATTGATTCTTTAGAAATTGCATTGTTTACATTTCGGTTACAAAACTGAGCAGATACGACCTTCATGAACATTTCAAGAGATGTGCATTCCTTAAAAGGAAATATAAAACCTGACTGTGACTCTTTCTATGTGGACGTGCGGTCAAACGGTCATTTCTTCTACGAAGGAGGACGCAGGTTCGAACCCAGCCGAGATCACATTTTCTTTATTAAGACGTTTCGAGTGCGAAGACCGAGAGACGTAATACAGCGTTTAAAATAAAAACGGGGTGTCTATTTCAAACAAGAGTATCCAATTAAAATAATACTTGAAATAATAAAAATATCGCATTAAAAATAAATCCATTAATTATTTATTCATTTATATAGATAACGTAACGAGACTGGCCACAATTTTTACATGAAAAGTGCTAATCTAATTAAAAGAGTAAACACGACAAAAATGCTTCGAAAATGCATTACTCTCTCTAGTACAAATATGCGTCCAGGTTCTTACAATGTTTCACCATTCTTGGCAGATCTTCTGCTATAGCAGTGTTTGGATATTTAACGACAAAGATGATGAAAACAATAAGAAAATAAAGTATCGAAATGAAACTCGCTAATTTCTATAACCAAAACATAAAAACAAATTCTAAATTTAAAATTCCCAGCGTCTCTAGTTCGCGCGCATGCGTAGTCACATCAACGTACGCAAACCAAGTGCGATGAAGTCCTAACGGACGAAATGCGTCACATGAAAACTTTTCCTACTGTCATAAATCTTTCCTCCGATACTGTTCTTGATATATAAAAAATTATATATCGCTATCCCATATATATATCTGTGTGTGTGTGTGTGCGTGTGTATGTATATATATATATATATATATATATATATATATATATATATATATATATGTATATATACATATATATATATATATATATATATATATATATATATATATATATATATATATGTGCATATATATATATACATATATATATATATACATATATATATATCGCTATCCCATATATAAATATATATATATACATATATATTTATACATGCATATACAGATTTATATTTATATACATCGTTATCCCACATATCTTGTTGTATATATATATATATATATATATATATATATATATATATATATATATATATATCGTTATCCCATATATATATTTGTTTATATATGTATCAATATATATATATATATATATATATACATCGTTATCCCATATATATATATATATATATATATATATATATATATATATATACATCGTTATCCCATACATACATATATATATATATATATATATATATATATATATATATATATATATATATATATATATATATATATATATAAGAAATATACTCTTAAGGTGAGCTATATTTATGGGATAAATGCTCAATATCAGAGATAGAGTGTGTGTAAATATATATATATATATATATATATATATATATATATATATATATACATCGTTATCCCATATATATATATATATATATATATATATATATATACATTGAGAGCCCTAACACTGATAGGATATACATAGGATCAACAAAGAATAATTTTAAAATTAGATGGAGACAACACAAGAGCTCTTTCAACAATATTCAAAATAGAAATCAGACATCTCTATCCCAATATTTCTGGCATCTAAAGGAAACGAATAAAACACCAAAAGTAAAATGGAAAATAGTAAATAGAGCAAGAACCTGTAGAACCTGGGATGCCTCTTATGCTTACAGGAAAAACTACACATCATTAAATTCCTAAATAATGAAAAATTATTAAACCATAGGCAGGAGTTAACGGTTTTTTGCCGACATCAACAGACTTTCGCATTAGATAATTAGCATAAAAAAAAAAAAAAAAAAAAAAAAAAAAAAAACATAGCTAAGTAAAATTCTAAAAAGCTCAGCCAAACCCTTAAATAGGAAAAACCCCTTTTTGTCGTCGTAAAAAAAAAAAAAAAAAAAAAAAAAAAAAAAACCGAAATTCAATGCAAAGCGATCTGTATATTAAACACCCACTTAAATAAACAAATAAATAAATAGATAATCAGATAGACAAGAATAAGAGACAATTCTCCAGACACAGAACGACTGTAGGCGCGCCATAAAAATATCCTTCACTGGGAACCAACTAAAGGATGACCGTAAACATTAGCCTTGAAATGGATACCCTACCCAACCTTAGCAAAACCTCTCAGAGGATGATGAATCCACTGATAAGAATTAACTCCCTGACCACTTAAAGAATGAAAATAGTATAGCCACTCCCACAATAACAAATTCTGTAAAAATACACGTAAACCGAGAGATAGCTTATTCCTAAAATTTCGCTTGTAGATGAAACGTGACTAAACACCTCAATCCAACTTAATTTTATTAATTATTTGGATGATTTCGGCTCACGTTTTTGAAACATGAGAACTCTTATGTAGCGAAGGAATCATATTTTTAAACAAAAAATATTATTATAATATAAGCTCTACTTCTGTATGGAGCACTGTTTTTTAAAAATAAAAACAAAAATACTAAGGAACCCCGGATTATGCACCCAACGTGTTCTTTTCTATTTTCTGCATACCTGCACAAGGATATATATATATATATATATATATAGAAAGAAATATACACTTAAGGTGAGCTATATTTATGGGATAAATGCTCAATATCAGAGATAGAGAGTGTGTAAATATGTATATATATATATATATATATATATATATTAAGCTGTTGAATGGCAAATTGGAAAATTATGTGCAACGAGATATAAGCATATGCATCGGCTATGTAAGTTATGGAAACGCGGAAATTTTTTTTTAATGAACTTAAAATTTCAATGTCTCTACACTTTTATTTTTATCGTTTTTGTTCCTGTCATACAATAGTCTAATCATTAGTACCATGTTCAGATAGGGTTAGTAGTGTCACTGTGCATCAGAGGACCTGAACATTTCGTTCGACATAACCAAGATAAAAACCGGATATGTATTCATTCATGTGTAGCGCGTTTTAGGCAAATAGACATGGCGGAGCTCACCATTCTCCAGGTGAAACCACAGACGATGTCCTTCATCTTAAAGAATTACCATAGCCATTGATTATATCTGGAACCACTCTCCACCTGGTTCCATATTTAGCTATGAAGTCCAGTCTACCACGATGGTCGTTAACCCTACAAAAAAGGTTCATTTAAATATTGGCAGGTCTTGATTTTTCAATCCTACTTGTTGTTCAGCCACCCTCCTTAAGAGAAAAACCTGGTTTAGTTGTTGATAATCCGACCATCTAAGCAGGTAATGCTAGACTATATTGTATGAGTAACATGCGTGGAGTAACTGGTCATGATAAAATTATTAAATAACACCGGTCGACATTTTGTTGACTTAAATATTGTTGGGCAATGGGCTGTATTGAGAAAAACCTGATGTGATGGAGCAAAATGGAACTTGATTTTCAGATTCAGCGTGAAATAAATAGCCTAGACACATGTGCCCATTACCCAACAACATTTGCGTCGAAAAAAATGGTGTCAATCGATGTAATGTTCGAATCTTTCAAAACTGCTTTTGTTTTTCGCATCTCGAGTAAATATTTCACTTGTTTTGATAAGTGTTCTATTTTATTATTAGTGCATTTGTATAAGTACTTTGTTTTATTATTAGTGCATTTTTATAAGTACTTTGTTTTATTATTAGTGCATTTGTATAAGTACTTTGTTTTATTATTAGTGCATTTTTTATAAGTACTTTGTTTTATTATTAGTGCATTTGTATAAGTACTTTGTTTTATTATTAGTGCATTTGTATAAGTGCCGTATTTTATTATTAGTGAATTTTTATAAGTACTTTGTTTTATTATTAGTGCATTTTTATAAGTACTTTGTTTTATTATTAGTGCATTTGCATAAGTACTTTGTTTTATTATTAGTGCATTTTTATAAGTACTGTGTTTTATTATTAGTGCATTTTTATAAGTACTTTGTTTTATTATTAGTGCATTTTTATAAGTACTTTGTTTTATTATTAGTGCATTTGCATAAGTACTTTGTTTTATTATTAGTGCATTTTTATAAGTACTGTGTTTTATTATTAGTGCATTTTTATAAGTACTTTGTTTTATTATTAGTGCATTTTTATAAGTACTCTGTTTTATTATTAGTGCATTTGCATAAGTACTTTGTTTTATTATTAGTGCATTTTTATAAGTACTGTGTTTTATTATTAGTGCATTTTTATAAGTACTTTGTTTTATTATTAGTGCATTTTTATAAGTACTTTGTTTTATTATTAGTGCATTTGTATAAGTACTTTGTTTTATTATTAGTTCATTTTGATAAATGTTCTATTTTATTAGTAGTACATTTGTATAAGTGCCGATTTTAATATTAGTGAATTTTTATAAGTGCCGTAATTGATTAATTGTACTTTTTTCTACTTACTCTTTTTTATTATTAAGGCGTTTTGATAAGTATTCTATTTTATTATTAGTGCATGTTTGTAAGTATTCTATTCTTAGTGCATTTTTATAAGTACCTTTTTATTAATAGCATATTTTATAAGTACTCTGTTTTGTTATTAGTACATTTTAAGTATTCTATTTTACCATTAATGAATTATTATATGTATTTTATTTTTTATCAGTGCAGTTTTATAAGTAATCTGTTATAATATTAGCACATTTTTATAAGTATTCTAATATTAGTGCATTTGTATATGTATGCTATTTTATTATTAGTGCATTTTTATGAGTGTTCTATTTTATTATTTTGTAAATGCTGTATTTTATTATTGACACATTTTTATAAGTATTCTATTATTAGTGCATTTGTATATGTATGCTATTTTATTATTAGTGCATTTTTATGAGTATTCTGTTATATTATTAGTGCATTATTATAAGTGTTGTACTTTATTATTAGTGCATTTTTATGAGTATTGTATTTTATTATTAGTTCCTTCTATGTTATAATTATTTATTATTGCTGATCTTTTCATAAACTTTATCTTAACAACTCCTT
>OZ010581.1:64598755-64603755 GCA_963932145.1 Acanthosepion lycidas
CATCAACTTATACTCAACAACATCGCCATGAGACGAAACTCTACATAATGGTAACCTCGACGATACGGTCCCCTACACGAGTACTCTCTGATGAACAATGGTTAACATTTTGATATATCAGACCATTACCCCAAGTGCTCTGCCTGGGCATGACGATAAACTACATCCGGCAGCAAAGCCTCAGCTCGCGAGGTTTTGAGAAACGTGGAACCACATTGTAATTGCTGTTGTTCCCAGGTCCAGCAGCGGTTATGGGTCTCAAATATGGGCAAATAAATAGTAAACCCCCAAACTGGGGTTAAAACACTAAGTTATGTGCCATGCGTGATACACACTTAGGCGATCATGTATCTTTCGATACATGACTGACAAGGCAGATTTTACCCCGCAGTAGGTTGCCATTTTTTTCTGCGCTAGACAATTTGCCAACCAAGGTTATAGAACCCGATCTGTCCTGCTATTTAACCATAGCTGGGGAGTGGCAGAAGAAGAGGAGGATTCATACCTAAGTAAGTGAATGTAATGGATTCAACTGGAATTCGAACTCGGTTCTCCGATTCCTCAATCCGAGCCGCTATCCATTACTCCACCGTGTCAAAACGCTATGGAAGTATAAAAATACATTTTTATAGTAATACCAGCAATACATATTCATAGTAAAAAAAAAATTACCAGCATTACATTTTTGAAAAAAAAAAATTACCAACAATACATTTTTGTAAAAGAAATTATTAATGCCCCCTGCCCCAATTAAATTCCGGCATTAAATGAACCCTAAGGAGTTGATATGGCGCTAAAAAAAAGCAAAAAAAAAGCACATGAGCTGATAATTTCCTGGCTCGACGGAGAACGACCTGAACACCGCAAAAATGGACATATTCTACCCAAGTCTCAACATACTGGGAATATCATTTCTGAAGTTTCTCAAATGCTCTTCTTCTTGGATAGGTCTCGTCAGATTCAGACTTTCATATGGATAACATACATGGCACCGAACCGTTTCGAAACGCATAAACTTATCAACTGTATACAACCGCTTTCACAAAATTACTTCGTGCATGTAGGTCTTAGAAAAAAAGGCCTCGATTCTTCCAACCACGCGGACTCAGAATTACAATCGAAGAACTTTACTATAAAACAGACTAAGTGAAGAGCAGATGCCAGTAATATTAGGCTGGTGCAAAAATAATGTCGGTTTTTGACGTATTTTTTAACGTCAAAAACCGACATTATTTTTGCACCAAGCTAATACCTGAAAGTTCACAAATTATAAAGAAACGGCATCTGTGGAAAGTTATGATTGTGTTGTGGGGCTCTCCCCTTTTTACATAAGATGGACTCGTCCAAAGTATACTTATACGGACAGAGAGACTACCTGCAGTTGAGTTCCGTCTCGATACATTCTTTGACTGTTTGCGACGGCTGTCGGACTCTCTGCATTAGGAGAGATGAACCCGGACGAAGCTTTGCCGAAGGGCAAGGTTTCGTCCGGGGAGGTAGACAGGGCCTGAACCCGTCTAGGCGGGTTCAAAGGCTATATTTTTGGCCGAGCCTACAGGCTCGGAGATACCCACAATAAACCAGCCTTGTGCCACATCGGTCCTCGTGGGTGGATTGATAAATACTGAGCTCCGTCTCGATACAGTCTTTGACTGATTGCGACGGCTGTCGGACTCTCTGCTTTAGCAGAGAAGAACCCGGACGAAGCTTTGCCGAAAGGCAAGTTTTCGTCCAGGGAGGTAGACAGGGCCTGAACCCATCTAGGCGGGTTCAAAGGCTATATATTTGGCCGAGCCTACGGGCTCGGAGAAACCCACATTAAACCCGGCATTTGTGCCACATTCAATCCTCGTGGGGGGATCGATAAATACTGAGATACTTTGAGAGATACGGAGACAGACACAGGGTGTCCTCAGAGAGTTATACAAGAGTACAGAGAGAGAGAGAGAGATGATTACGGCTTTACTTATAGAGACTTGTACATATACTTTTCTATTAACCCGCATTCCTGGACTACTAATCTTCACTTCAAGTCTGTATTCTTACGTTTAATACACTTATTTTTCTATCTCAATTATTGGCGATGTTTCTTTATTTGTGCAGGATTCCATCCACGGAATCCACAACAGCTTGACATGGCATTGAAAAGAATTCCACAATAGAAATGAAAAGTCTGTGGTTTACGAATAAAAAAGGTACTAACTAATGTTAGTGTACCGATATTTTTAATGGCCTAGAAAAAATATAAATAAACATGTCCGTTTGTTGAGTGACTGGTAGAAATAGTTAAGAGCTGAAGGACGATTCCTTCTCTTGAATATGGGAAATAATGAGATTATTGGAATGGATGCCATCATTAATCGCAACCGTCAGTCCAAGAGTTGTCGAATAGTTTAAGCAGTATCATTTCCTGCGATAAAATTCTTTCTTATCTGTCTATATTTCTGAGATGAAGTATTATGTACACTATTTACATTATTTGGGCTATTGTCTCCTAGGAGACACATGGTACGGTGGATAAAGCCGTTGTTAGATCCAGTGACAGGACCCAAAGAATTGTGAGTTCAATACCCGGTTAAGGCAGTGGAGAAATTGGCGAGGGGAATTAACAGGAGATAACTGACAACTGACATCCATTAAAACATGACACTTGGAACTAGAACAGTCTACCCCAGTGAGCGAAGTAAAGGGTTCAGTTCGACATTCCAACCACCTGAAGAAGGCCGAGGCGTACAACAGCCGAAATGTTGTAATAACTATGGCGACAAAGATGGGGACAATAGTCCGAATAATGTAAATAGTGTAAAATTCTTTCTTTCTTGTTATCTGCCATGTCCTTTCAGGACGTAGGCGATCATGGCTCTCCACCTCACTCCTATCCTTGCAGCTCTCAACAAGTTCCTTCCCTCTGCTTCTTCTCCCAGACCACGTTCTGTCATCCACTTGCTTAAGGCCACTAGGTATGTTATACGTTGTTTTCCCTTATCTCTCTTTCCCTCTATTCGACCTGTGAGTATCAGATTCTCCAGGCCCACCTTCCTCTTTATGTGTCCCAAGAACTTCAGCTGCCTGTTTCTGATGTTAAGTGTAAGCCTGCTGCTTGTTTGCATGCTCTCTAAGACCTTATCGTTGCTCACACGTTCGGTCCATGATATCCTTAGCATCCTTCTGTAGAACCACATCTCCGTTGCCTCGGATCTCTTCTATATCTTTGAGGAAATCGTCCAGCATTCACTGTCGTAAAGAACAACAGATGTCACGTAACAGCTCTGTATTCTTTTCTTAGTTACCTCCTGTCTCGCAATACTCTTCCGAGCTTTACGAATGTGTCCTTGGCCCTCCCGATACGTCTCCGGATCTCAGTGTCGCAGTTACCGTTCTCTGTCAAGGCGCTTCCCAGATATTTAAACTTCGGCGTCTGCTTGATTCTAGTGTTCCCGACATGCACTTTGATTAGCTTGTGTGTCCGGTAGATATTCAGATATTTCTTTAGATAAACAGTGAGCTGTCCGAAAATATTGATTGTGTTTACTCTCTGTTTCTTCCAAATAAATCAAAATCATAAATAAAATAGAAAATAAATAAAATGTTACTCTATTATATTTAAGTAAACCAATGTAGTCTACAGAATAGAGAGGAAATGAAAAAAAAACATTAAAAACACCTGAAATTCCTTGCGTGCATAATGAGAAAAGAAGGCTTAGAAAATTTGATACTTACAGGGCATATTGAAGGCAAAAGAAACAGAGAAAAAAAAAGATAAACGACCTAGCAAGCTTGTGTAAACGGTTGGCAGAACAGAATTTAGGAGAGATCACAAAAAGACAATTTTTTAAAGTTCTACAAAGCACAGGAAATTGTGGAGAGCGATGATCGGCAACTTCCTAACATCCCTGCCTCCCCCCCCACGTCAGCATGGTTGATGCTCGTCTCCGTGAGTACGTCTCATTGCGCTTTTTTGGCATCACGTTTTAAACTGACTTGAAGTGGAACAACTACATTGAATCAATAGCTGCATCTACTGCAAGGAAAGTTGGTTCACTGTGTCATACTAAAAGGTATTTCTCAGAGTTCATCTTACGCATCTAAAAATCTACCATTCGTCCTTGAATTGAATACTGTTGACATATCTAATCTGGTGTCGTTCACCTCGAGGTTCTCGACAAAATTCAAATATGGATATGTAATGAATTGGCTTATGAATTGTTTTGAAGGTTATGAATTCGCTTCTCGACTTCAGACACTCTCTCACAGACTTGATGTGGCCCTGTCTTTTCTACAAATTTTTCATGGCTACTGCTCTGACGAGCTTTTTTTTCCCTAGTGTCCCGACTACATGAATTTAAGCGTGCTACTTGGTTGGCATCTAGGTCCCAACCATTTACTGTTGAAATAGTTAAATGTAACTGCATCTTCTACTCCAACAGTTTCTTTCCTCGCACTTCCCGACATAGGAACTCCTTTCCTCTCACATTCTTCCATGATATTAGGTTGGAGCAAAAATAATGACGTAATAATGCCGTTTTTTGACGTTAAAAAATACGTCAAAAAACGACATTATTACGTCATTATTTTTGCTCCAACCTAATAATTACAATCTTCAAAAATTTAAATACAATGTCAATCGCCATCTTCTGTTGCCTAGATTCCTGTCCTTTTTCCTTTCCTCTATCCCCTACACCTACTCTTTTCTCTCACTTTCACTCCCAGTAACCCACTGTGTACTAGTGGCATGCTTGGGATGAAATGCTTCAAAAAAGAGACATGGTACATAGAAAAAATAAAGGGAAAAATTAATAACGATTTCCTTGTACTGTATTTACATATTATGCAAATCATAGTAACGTGCAGATTAGAGACCTGGTTTTCAAACTTTATTATATTCACTGTTATACAACATCTCACTTAGCGACCAACCGGTTGGAACTGTTGTTAAGTGAGGTGTGACCACACCTACAAAAGAGCAATGTCCTGCATGAATATACTTGCCCACTCGGAGA
>OZ010581.1:64608755-64621255 GCA_963932145.1 Acanthosepion lycidas
TCAGGCATCAACACCTATAGAGCTAACGTGGTTTATACTGAAACTATGCTGAGCGGACCTTAGTTACAGTTTCTGAGAGAGAGCGCATAATATAGATTGATCATCAGTTTGAACAAGGCCAGTACACTGAAAACCTCGGTCACGAAGACTTGTAACTTCGTGTTAGCGCAAACCACAACGGTTTCCTAACACTACCGTCTACCCAATTTCACTTACAAGGCTTGAGTCAGCCTGAGGTAGAGCCTTTTATACACTTCCCAGCGGTTTTGTATATTGAGGCTACCTCTCCAGGCCGATAACATCAAGAAGTCATCTCTATCGATGATGAAATCTGAACCGGAGTCTCTTAGAAGGAAAACGAATATTCGAACCACGATATATATATATATATATATATATATATATATATGTTTCATTAAATAATATAGATAAGTTTTGTCTATTTATTTTAAGCAAATTCCTTTCATATCGTCTGATAAGCTTAATAACATTATCATTGAAAGACGAAAGAAAATCACCATATTGATACATGTTTTTTTAACACTATCTAAGCTTTCGGCTTACATCAGCCATTATCAAAGATGACAATTACATTACAATAAATTAAACAATACACGGACATAGCAACAATGATAGTATGTTTTGTTTGCATGGAAGATTTCCAGGCAACAACAAACACGTGCATACGAACCGCTGGAAGCAAAAATCGCACCGCCGCCTATGAGATCACATATGATCACGCGAGAGTGAAAACGAGAAGTGTTAAGTATGGAGCGTCGTTGGTGTAAACCAATGGCTTCTGTTATCAGTTAGAGGCATTTAAGTATATTTCTCGAGTTTTCATAGTTCATTTTCTTCAGGTTAGGTTTCATTACTGTTTTATGTATACCGCTTTAAGAATTTTTAGTTTTTGTTTATTGTTTTTATGCATAAGTATAGTTGTGTCGAAAGTTTAGATAGTATTAAAAAAACATGTATCAATATGGTGGTTTTCTTTCGTCTTTCAATGATAATGTTTTTAAGCTTATCAGACGATATGAAAGGAATTTGCTTAAATAAATAGACAAAACTTGTCTATATTATTTAATGAAACATGGATTGATGAAAAAACGCTGCCTAAATACACACAATATATATATATATATATATATATATATATATATATATATATATATATATATATTAAAGACATTTTTTATGTTTAACGTTCTTTTTATAGATACAAGTATTTAAGTAAATGCTCTGTTTATAATAAACAGTATTAAATACCATTTACCGGGCTGAATGTCCGAGAAATTTTCATAGAAAATATTCGTCCTTTTCTATGAAAATTTCTCGGACATTCAGGCCGGTAAATGTTATTTAATACTGTTTATTATAAACAGAGCATTTACTTAAATACTTGTATCCATAAAAAGAATACCCGCTCGGCCCGGTGGCTAGGATCAAAGTGTAGTATCTGCGCTTTGTGAGCTGCCGGGTCGGGTGTCTGTCGAACTCCCTGCTTGCAGGGAGGAACCCTGACGTAGCTCCGCCGAAGGGTAGTGTTGCGTTGGGGGAGGTTGACGGAACTGGCCCCCCTCGGGGGGTTTTGATGGTTATTTATTTTTGGCTGAGCCTACGGGCTCGGAGATACCCACATTAAAAAGGCCTTGTGCCACATTCAATCCTCGTGGGTGGATTGATAAATACCATCTCTAAAAAGAATACCCGCTCGGCCCGGTGGCTAGGATCAAAGTGTAGTATCTGTGCTTTGTGAGCTGCCGGGTCGGGTGTCTGTCGAACTCTCTGCTTGCAGGGAGGAACCCTGACGAAGCTCCGCCGAAGGGTAGGGTTTCGTTGGGGGAGGTTGACGGAACTGGCCCCCCTCGGGGGGTTTGATGGTTATTTATTTTTGGCTGGGCCTACGGGCTCGGAGATACCCACATTAAAAAGGCCTTGTGCCACATTCAATCCTCGTGGGTGGATTGATAAATACCATCTATAAAAAGAATACCCGCCCGGCCCGGTGGTTAGGATCAAAGTGTAGTATCTGTGCTTTGTGAGCTGCCGGGTCGGGTGTCTGTCGAACTCTCTGCTTGCAGGGAGGAACCCGGACGAAGCCCCGCCGAAGGGTAGGGTTTCGTTGGGGGAGGTTGACGGAACTGGCCCCCCTCGGGGGGTTTGATGGTTATTTATTTTTGGCTGGGCCTACGGGCTCGGAGATACCCACATTAAAAAGGCCTTGTGCCACATTCAATTCTCGTGGGTGGATTGATAAATACCATCTATAAAAAGAATACCCGCCCGGCCCGGTGGCTAGGATCAAAGTGTAGTATCTGTGCTTTGTGAGCTGCCAGGTCGGGTGTCTGTCGAACTCTCTGCTTGCAGGGAGGAACCCTGACGAAGCTCCGCCGAAGGGTAGAGTTTCGTTGGGGGAGGTTGACGGAACTGGCCCCCCTCGGGGGGTTTGGATGGTTATTTATTTTTGGCTGAGCCTACGGGCTCGGAGAGACCCACATTAAAAAGGCCTTGTGCCACATTCAGTCCTCGTGGGTGGATTGATAAATACCATCTATAAAAAGAAGGTTCAACTTAAAAAATGTCTTTAATAAATAAACTGTCGGACTTTGTCCATTTCTTAATATATATATATATATATATATATATATATATATATATATATATATATATATATATATATATATGTGTGTGTGTGTGTGTGTGTGTGTCAAAGATGGCAGTCCACTTGTTGCATGAGGACGACCACCAAACAAGGCCACGGTGGATAAGGTGGTACCTCTTCCACAAGCTCCGGAAAACTGGTGGAAGTTATGGAGAGCTGTTAACGCCAACGTCTTGATAGGATACAGCACATAAAAGAACACCTGTTCGTATTTTTTTTATTTTTTTTGTTTCATATGAAGATGTTAGAAGTGGAACAACAGCGAGTCTTTTCAAGTTAGCACATGGTCAAATAGTGAAGAAATTAAGTGTAGAAAGATTGTATAGCCCCACAAGTTGGAGATCTTATTTATCTTGAAAATTCTTCTTTTGATCTAAACTTATTGCTACATTCGGTTTGTAGTACGTAGGTATTATATTCACCAAGTCGTTTTATTTTTTTTTTTTTTTTAATGTCTTCGACTGCAACCAAAAATCTGTTTGGCTGCTGGTCAACCGTGAAAATCAGCATTCGAAATACTATTTTTAACATGGATTACAGTTCCCTGAGAGAAAAACCTGTCTGTCACCCGGGAGGCAGACTTCGAGGAAAAAGAAGTATCATTTTAGTAATATTATTATTATTATTATTATTATTATTATTATTATTATTATTATTATTATTATCATGTTTCTTAATTAATTTCTGCGTTTACTTTAGCGTTCGAATAGGAATGTAGACTTATTGATGTAAGTATCAATTATAAAATGAGCTTGATCGATATTACTTATCACTAATTGAATAACTACTTTTTTAATTCATTTCACCCCAGACAAGGCAACAGAACCACTAAGACACCATGGGCTTACTGGGTATGAAATATTCTGAGAAAGTTAAAACATTTGATTTTGTAAAAAAAACTTCTAAGTATACACAAGAGAAAAACGTGGAAGTTTAAATTAAAGAAGTGGAAACAATTCTTTATTAATTAATCGCCGAATATAATACCCAAGTGCCACTCAATGTAGAGGGTTGCCGAATTAGGTTTTATGAACGTAGGGAAGTTAAGAAGTACAAATTATATGTAGGAACGACAATGATTGACATTAGCGTTGAAGAGGTTAAAATTGCAACGGTCTAGGAAGCAGCCACTCGGGAGTCACAGAATAGAAGTTCTTGGGAAGAAGCAGTACGAATAGAACGTCTTTCTTTTTAATGGAATACGAAGAAAATGTAAAGGAATTGTCCCCACTATACGTGGCATCACGTGTCTTATTATTGAAAGTCTTTTCTGGTGGAACTAAGGAATATAGCCCGTTATAACATTGGTTATAGAAATAGTGATAGAGTAGCGAAAAGCTTGCGACGTTACGTCTGTAAAAAAAAGGGATTGCCGGGTGGAAAATAATTCATCACCCATAAGTCCACGTAGACGATTTTGAACTCTATCAAGGCTGTAAATTGAGGACTTGGTAGATTCATCCGATATATGGCCCTTTTCTTTTTGGTCTCTTCTGGCTCTTGTAAAGAAACATCGTGATAGGAGGAGTCAGGTGCTCTCTGGAGTGGCACAACTACTGTCAGATAACCGTCTTCTAAGATCAATGGTGAAATAAGACTTTAAGAGAGTAAATCCTAAGGGTTTTGACAAAATTCATACTACTTTGAAGATTTTTAGACTGGCGCTACAGAATCATAAGGAATTGTACTGAATAACAGAAATTGTTGACTATCAACAGCCGTAACAACTTAAATGGATAGCACATGAAACTAGAAGATAAAATAATTGCATAATCAGCATTCAACAACACTTCAGGTAAAATGTTAAGTAGGAAGCTCCCATCAATTCTGGAAAAAGCGATAACAGCTACTGCACATGAGAAACCTGACTTCCTAAAAGAGAGATTTTATAAATTTTAACCGAAAGCAGTACTGACTGCATGGCCAATAAATGCCAAAGGTTTCCTTATAGGGAAACGGCTGATATCACCATTACCGCATATCTAGGATTTTTATTAGTTGATCATATATACTAGCTCACTGTAAATCTGGAGTGATCTCGAATCAAAACAGACATTCAAAGCAAGGTACACCATTGAGAGTCCCACCATTCTTCATGGATGGAGAAAATAGAGAGTCTGCTCGGCGGCGATGGAAGGTTACTCTCTTAAGATGAGAAAGAGACAGCTGAAATTAATGGGACACATAATGAGAAAATGAGGCTTGGAGAATCTAACACTTACAGGACACTGAAGGCATGAAGGGCAGATAGAATCACCGAGTAACATACATAACGAGCTTGTGTACATAGACGGGATAGCACGAACAGAGAGAGATAGTCAGAGGTCGGACATTGCTACGAAAGAAAAGGAAGTCGTGGAGAGTCATGATCACTCACGTCCTGGAAGGTCACGACATATAAAAGAAGAAGAAAAAAAAATAGACAAAAGAAATATGGTTCTACAGAAGGATATTGAGAATAAACATGTAAGCAACTACAAAGTTTTAGGAAAAATGGAAACAAAAAAACGACACTTATACTTAACATCAGAAAGAAACTGCTGATTTTTTTTTCGGGCACAATGAGGAAAGAGGGCTTGGAGAATATAAAACTGACAAAAGAGACAGAGAATGATTAATGTAAATTACCTTGAAAAAGTCGGAAGACGAAACGCGTCAGCAAAATCTAAGATTTTTTTTCCAATTGTCATTTTATACCAATCTGTCTTGTCCACAGAATTGATCTGGGAATTTAACTATATATATATATATATATATATATATATATATATATATATGTCAACTTCATATTCCGCCATTTCATCACTTCTCTGGTTATATATATATATATATATATATATATATATATATATTTGACATATATGACATGTGTATTTATCCTAACTGGAAAAGTTAGAATTATCTGAAAGAGGCATTCAAAGTACATACTGGATACTCTAGCGTGTCCGACTGTATTTCCATCGACGTGACGTGGCTACCCTCTGTCTTTTCTATAAATATTTCCATGGCTGCTTTTCTTATGCGCTTTTCTTTTCTTAGCGCATCGACTATATGAATTTAAGCGTGCTACTAGGTAACTAGGTCTCACTGTTGATATAGCTAGATGCAGCCGCCACTTCTTCTCTAACAGTCTCTTTTCTCGGACTTCTCAACTGTAGAACTCCCTTCCTATTTTCTTGCTTCCCTGCCAATTACCATCTTCTAAAATCTAAATGCAACCTCAATCGCTATCTTCTTTCTTCCTGAATTCTATTTCTTTATTGTCCTTTCCTCGCTTATACTCGCTAAAGTCTTCTCATTCTATTACACTCCCGACTTACGTCCAATCACATTGAACCCCGGTTAACGTACGTTTACCGAAGTTAAACAATGTCGAGACTGGTCAGTACCTAGATGGGAGACCGCTTGGGAATACCAAGTTCTGTAGGCTTGGGTGTAGGTGTGGTGTAATGGGTAATGGCACGGAATGAGAAATCTGAGAGCCGAGTTCAAATTCCAGTCTGGTTCGTTATATTCACTTACGCGCAAATACTACTGGAATCCACTGCTATGGGTTAATTAATAAGACTTCTATCATTAACTATTATTAGCTCTCCCCCGAAATAAAAATGAAGATTTGTGACAATCTAAAAATATTTTCTCGTTTTAATTAACCTGCAAATGGTTGATAAGCCATAGAAAACGAATCAATCAATCATTATTTCACTCCCTACGTCTTAGTGGCATTGTCACCTTGCTTGGAGTGAAATGATTAAAAAAAAATGTAGGACGTGGCATAGAGATATATAACTCGTATATAATATATGAAAGCGACATTTAGATAGATGCAGATGTGCGTGTTTTTGTACGTCTAAGAACTCACTGGCATATGGTCTAGCGTCATGTGCTGAAAACTAAGGAAATGCAATTTTCTCTGTACTTCTGCCTTACATACTGGGCATTTTTACTATGGTTTTCATTACTTGTTAATGAGTGAATGTCGGAGCACCTTAACTTATTGCTAAACAGGACCGGCCTTTAAGTCATTGCAACATCGACGTTCTAAAGAAACGGAATTTTGGTTTTGATTATTATTGTTGTTGTTTTTGTTTATTGCTTGTCTTTCGCAGACGAACATTCTTTAATCTTTAATTTATATCGGCAATTCACATCTCATTTCTCTTGCTTTTTCCTAACGTCCTTTGTGCTTTCAGTTAATTACGTTTCGATCTGTTTCTCAGCCATCAGCAGGACGTAATGATACAATCGTTTGCTCAAATGCGCATTCCTATACGAGCTGTATTTTATCTGTATCAGTTCAAAGTGAGGATTTTAAAAGTATGGCATATTATATTCACAGTACGCTGAGAAAAACATGAACAAGAGCATGTGACCAACTACGGTGGCTTTAAGGAGAATGAAACGCAAAATAAATGGCGCTTATTAATTAAACTTAAAATCTGAAAGACACATGAGGAAAGAGAATTTGCAGATTTTTACAAAGCACAAACTAAATACAAAGGAAGCTTATTAGGTAGGTTATTCGCTGTTTCGCTGGTTATATATATATGTGTGTGTGTGTGTGTGTGTGTGTGTCAGCGCGGGCGTGAAGTGGTTTAATGGACATCATCCATTGCACTACACATTATATATCTGTGTGGGGGGTGATGGATAACGGATCGGAATAAGAAGTCGAAGCCCCGAGTTCGAATTCTTGTCGGTTTCGTTACATTCGCTTAAATGATGTAGTCGTGAGCACATCGAAATACTTACCTTCATTGGCTTTAACTCTATCTCACCCGTCATATATATTTAAACTGTTCAGTCTAACCCGTCATATACATTAGCTTTGTTACAGCTCACCTATTAACATTTTTTTGACCTATTCTATCAGACTATATGTATATACATGTATATGAAGTGTGAGATGGAACAGAGCAAATGCATATGAAGATTGATATAGAACAGTGCAAATGCATATGTAGGTTGATATAGAACAGTGCAAATGTATATGAAGGGTGTGATGGAATAGCAAATGCATATGAAGATTGATATAGAACAGAGCAAATGCATATGAAGGTTGATATAGAACAATTCAAATGCATATGAAGGTTGATATAGAACAGAGCATATGGGTGAGATGGAACATCAAATGCATATGACGGGTGAGATGGAAAAGAGCAAATGCATATGACGGGTGAGATGAAACAGCAAATTCATATGAAGGCTGATATAGAACTCAGTGAATGCATATGAAGGGTGAGATGGAACTGCAAATGCATATGAAGGTTGTTATAGAACAGAGAAAATGCATATGAAGTTTGATATAGTACAGTGCAAAGGCATATGAAGATTGATATAGAACAGAGCGAATGCATATGAAGTTTGATATAGAACAGAGCAAATGCATATGAAAATTGATATAAAACAGAGCAAATGCATATTACGGGTGAGATGGAACAGAGCAAATGCATATGAAGGTTGATATAGAACAGAGTGAATGCTTATGGAGGGTGAGATGGAATAGCAAATGCATATGAAGATTGATATAGAACAGAGCAAATGTATATTACCGGTGAGATGGAACAGTTCAAATGCATATGAAGGTTGATATAGAACAGAGTGAATGCATATTGAGGGTGAGATGGAATAGCAAATGCATATGAAGATTGATATAGAACAGAGCAAATGCATATGAAGGTTGATATAGAACAGAGTGAATGCATATTGAGGGTGAGATGGAATAGCAAATGCATATGAAGATTGATATAGAACAGAGCAAATGCATATGAAGGTTGATATAGAACAGAGTGAATGCATATTGAGGGTGAGATGGAATAGCAAATGCATATGAAGATTGATATAGGACAGAGCAAATGCATATGAAGGTTGATATAGAACAGAGCAAATGCATATGAAGGTTGATATAGAACAGAACAAATGCATATGTAGGTTGATATAGAACAGAGCAAATGCATATGAAGGGTGAGATGGAATAGTAAATGCATATGGAGATTGATATAGAACAGAGCAAATGCACATGAAGTGTGAGATGTAACAGAGCAAATGCATATGAAAGGTTAGATAGAACAGACTAAACAAGCCCCAAATGATTGTTCTAAATTATTTTTATTATATGCAACTTTTCTTTCTCGGGGTGTTGAACAAAATCTTTCCTTTAATTCACCGTGTACGCTGCCCCGCCGCGCAAATAAGAAAAGGTATTTTAGTGGGGCTCAAAACTTATTCTTAACCCCTGCATATGATTTGCATTTAAGATGATTATTTCATCATTTTAGTTTGTTCCCCAAAATGGAATTTTTCTATGACTCAACCTTATGTATGTGTATGGATTTGTAGAGTAGGACCTTTATTCATGCGATCAATTTCCTAATCCTCTATCGTAAATAGGTAATGATATCTGCATATGAATCCAGCGTTTTACGCCTTTCAATGTAAAAGGCAATTAGGCCCAAAGACAAACCGTCAAAGACAATTAATGCACCCGGAAGAACTGACCAGGATGTGTTCAGCCACTGACAGAAGGTTTAATCACCAATCTTTTTATCATCGACACTCAGAGACCATTCACCTGGATCGATAAAATGTGTAGTCCGCTAACAAATACCTTTGATTAGAAAAAAACAAAAAAAATTGTTTAAATGGATATTTCGTTTGGTGACAAACAACATGAATGGTGGATGTTTTGAAAATGGAGGGGAAAAATCTCTAATTAAAATTATCCGTTATAAATATTTCATGATTGTTAATCAAACACAGATAAAACATTCATGAAGTAATTAAAAATCTCTCATTTGGTTAAACTATTTTTTTGTGTGTTTCCAGGCGTTATATTATCTTGCTTCATTAAAGGTTTGTTTTTTGTTTTTTAATTGTTTTCTTTGGGATTCCTTTGGTATTTAAATCTTACTCAGCTTACGAAGACATTTTTAGAACTAAAATGTGAGAAAAAAAAATAAAGCAATTGCATTTGTGAGGTCTAAAATCTAGAATAAATAGATGTATATATATTTTTTTCTCTCTCTCTCTCTCTATCTCTCTCTGCGTATATATATATATATATATATATATATATATCTGGAGAGAGAGAGGGGGGTGGAGAAAAAGAGATATAAAGGGTGTTCCAATAACTTGGACCGATTTTAAACTTAATTCACATTTAAAATCGGTCCAAGTTATTGGAACACCCTCACACACACAGACACTATATATATATATATATATATATATATATATATATATATATATATATATATATATATATATATAATAAAAACAGACAACCTACACAAATATGGGTATCCACTGAAAATAACGTTTAAGCAACAGAAATGAAAATGTCGGACTAATAAATGAACAACCATTCCTAAAACACACACACACATATGTAAGCAAATATATGGATATCTTCACACACACACACACACATATATATATATATATATATATATATATATATATATATATATATATATATATATAATCGTACATTGGGTGCTATTGTTAATTAAATAGAGCTTGATGCAGAATAACAGCGCTATAGATTATATATTAATAAATATAAATGTTTACCTATATCAAATATTGGAATCCACTAAAAGCAACGGTTAAATGATGTGTATATATATATATATATATATATATATATATATATATACCAACTGGTTTGGTGAAAATATGCTGCTTAAATATATACAATAGAAAGGATTAGGAGGATTTGAGACAATCATAATTAAGTAATTCATCGAATCTAGAAGAAACCTCAACAGAATGCAGAAAGCACTTGACGTCCGTTTCGTCCTATATTTGTGACTCATCAGCAGTGCGCATCCACCACCGAGAATTGAAACAGTTAGGTTATCAGGCAAGCGTCATACCGACTGTACAAACGGGCCTTGGTGACGAAGAGGTAGCGAATTAGACTTGATATAGCGCCGCTCGATCACATATTCTGCGGTGGAACTCCTTACCTATAGGACTGTGCCCCCAATAGCCACGACTACTAATACCAAGCTGCTCCATCTAGAGCATTTAAAGCCGGTTCAAGAAAGGATATACAAGTGATATAAATTATTAGGAGGATTTGAGATAATTATAAGTAAGTACTTCATCGAGTCTAGAAGAAACCTCAACAGAATGCTTTAAATGCTTAAATAATTGAATTCAACCGTTTTCTCTTCATTTTTATGGACATATATATTGGATTAGGATAGGTATATATCTTTTTGGAAAGGAAGTATTTGAAAAAATCTGGGATGTAGAATTATATTTTGGCAAGATTCAATAGTGGTACATTCAAGAATGTTCCATTGATATAAGTTAATTTTTTTATAATTTTGGTATTCTTTAGATCAAAGTTTTTGGTTGAACTTATTTTCATGTATGACTAATACATTTGATAAATTATGTATACGATCCTTTTGTTGCGGACCGTGGATTTTTTACGCGTTGTGATATGAACACGTGTAGACCTCCTGGAATAAAAAACCCACTACAAAAATAGGGCGGATGAGTCCAACGAAATGAAAATGTAATAGAAATACAAGAAACCGATATACATGTACAAACAAATATTGGACAACAAAAAGGGTTTACAAATTAGTGTGTGTAGGTATGAACGTAGAGAGTTAGTGTTTCAAAGTATGTTCGTACGTATGTGATTGTATGTGTGCATAATGTCCATGGCGTCTTCCCAAGGAAAACACATAGCACATCTCACAAAAGGGAAAACGCGATCTTCTGCGAGAGCCTACATAGTCGTAATGTCCGCTGAAAAAGCAAAGTGAATAAAATGAGAGAGTGAAAGGGTTTTCTCAAGTATTTATAGTTTAGGGATAGCGTAACCTTTGAACAATTAAAGAATTAAGGAGGAGTTAACTCCGACACATTTTGTGTTCATAGATACGTTTTTTTTTGGGGGGGGGGGTATTATTTTCTGTAGGTTTCCTCGATGTAAGGAGCAGTTGTGATAATTTAATTGATATATACCTACTTTAAACATATTATTGGTATGATTATTTTTATTCTGATCATTTTCATAATAGTTTTTGATGTGGTTGTTGTTACAGTGATATTGTTAAGATTGGATAAATTGCTTTTGCGAAAGTAGTAGAGAGTATTATATGCATGGTTTTACTCATTGTTACTGCTGTTAAAGATGGGCACGTTCGCATTCTGACCATGAGATCCAGGTTCGAATCTCACCATTGTCAATCTGTCAGGAAGGAGACCTCCTGATGTTATAGGACAGGTGGGTTCGATCCCAGCGCGCCTCACCTTTAGAAAGTGACTGAAAATTTGGTAAAATTGGATGCCGTTGATAGCTGTGCTAGCGCGAAGTCACAAGTCAGCGTGGCCGAGGGTTTGAGCTTCTTTAAATTGTTGATCACGCTAGATAACAGAAACAGCGTAGTTGCAGTATAAAGCACAGGAGGGCTCTGTGGATGTTGAATAAACACAAATGAGCAAGCGTCTGCAATAGGGATTAGCTAGACACTCGAGTATACGGGTATCCTCCAATATGAATGGCTAGCTATACATAGATAGCTGTTATTCATATCAATATCTCTTTTGTAGACGTATATGTTCTATTTCTTTCTCTTAGCTTACCGTTGTAGATGAAATAACGAAGATATTGGAAGTTGGTATAAAATAAAAACCTTAAAGTTGTTTTGGCGAAATAAAACAAAAAACAGAACGCGTCGACAAAGATAAGTTTTCTATTTGCCTTTAAGCATATTGTTCTTTTACAGATAGATTTTAGTTATATCCTAATTTTTACACACACACACACACACACACACACACACACACACATATGCGTGTGTGTGTGTGT
>OZ010581.1:64626255-64758755 GCA_963932145.1 Acanthosepion lycidas
GTGACTATTCATATATCATTTTTTAAGCTTTTTTTAAGGTTAGTATAAGGGAGATAATTTTTTTGTTTCTCGCAACATATAAATTCTTTTTTATTTTGGGATGAATTAAGAGACAAGAACTAAAACGAGCTAAGTATTACAGCCAAAGTATTACTAAAAGGTATTACTAAAAGGTATTACTGAAAAAAGGCAAAAGATTTCTACCTTCTGCAATTTGATTATATTTCTGAGATGAGGTATTATGTACACTATTTACATTATTCGGGCTATCGTCTTCATCTTTGTCGCCATATTCATTACAACGTTTCGGCCGTTCTACGCTCCGGCCTTCTTCAGGTGGTTGGAATGTCGAACTGAACCCTTTATTTCGCTCACTGGTGCAGACTGAAATAAAGGGTTCAGTTCGACATTCCAGCCACCTGAAACAGGCCTTCTGCAATTTATTTATAAAATTTACCGGATATAAGATAATTCAAATTCTATGCGCATGTTAATCTCTCGATATCCTGTATATTCAGATAAGATTACACGCACGCTAATTTAGTCATCAATGTATCGAGTTGTGTTCGTTTCCATGGAAAGTGAATGCAATAAAATTGCTAAAAATTGCAAAATACATTATAAAGTATATTAATGCACAAGCAGCACGTTTTTTGGTTGTTGCACTTGGCCCCCTGCCAATACGGTTGAAACCTGACTCATTATCGGAACGATATCCATCTATTTGCCTGGCTTCATTCTCATCTCGGTGTCAAAAATCACCTGCAAGGCCTCAGAGATATTATACGTAGGTCTATGGCTGGTTGTCATGGTATCAAAATTCGATCATCTCTCGCTGGGAAAATCACAAAATAAATCTCTGATTTCAAAAGACGCAATCTTGCACGATTTCATTCATTAATGTACATCCGATTCCGACCAACTGGTTCTCTTAGATTTAGTTGCAAATAAACGCACTAAAATGCTTGGCAAGGAATATCGCCAATGTATGCCATGACTGAGGAACAAGGAAGTTTTAAGCAAAATGGGAACAAAAAGAATATTTATAATCAGAAGGTGACAGTTGAAATTTCTGGAACACATGATGAGGAAAGAAGTCTTGGAGAACTTAATACTCATAAGAATATAACGAGGACAAGAGTAACAAAGGGACGCAGAGAATAACCTACATAAAAACCTTGGCAGAACAAAGAGTATGAGGTATAGTAAAAAGTCAAACATTCCTAAGAACTACGACCTATAAGAAGTTGAGAGCCGTGGTCGCCTATATCCCGAGGGAACACGGCACATAGAATGGCTGCCCCGTAAAGTGGGAAAATTCTTCTCTATTTCCTGGCACATAAGCTTCCGCAGATACGGTTACAATTTTGCCTCAAAAGCCGAAAGATTTATCATTAAATTTAAATTTTTACGCTTTATACTAAATATATATAATTCAGGCTTCCTCTTTTGATGTTATTTTTAATAAGAATACTCGTGAAAATTTCAATGTTTTCCTCAGTCGAATTTTCTTATGAGTTTGTTTTTATCCTTAATGATTGTATAAGCTTAACGAGTGCGCTATAGAATAAAGCAATATTCTCCCATTGATATTTCCCCCATTATGAGCATTATTAGATCAATGATATAATAACACTTTCTATCATGGACGGAATGGAATAGCCGAAAGAAAGTGAATTATAACATGCTTTATTGTCAGAGAGAGTTTTATGGCATTAAGTCATACGCAAAATTATATATACATATTAACGTTTCCCACGCAAAGAAACTACAACACATATTTAGACAAGCAAGAGAACGAAAAAATAGAGTTTTATATATAATATGGAAATTCTTCTGTGTTTCTGGAGACTCTTCTGTGTTTCTGGGGAATCCATATTTAGGATTCCAGATTCGAGCGAACCGGATTTAGCTGCAATGTCGATATTGAGAACATATTCTACAAATAGGAAACGACGAGTTCTGGGTTTTTCCAAAATTGAGTATTGCGAGCCGGAGGTAATTTCTTTCTATATCTGGGGGAGACATATTCCCAGATGGAAACAGCGCCACTTGTAAGATACACTGCGTGCATGCTGCCTGGGGCAGGTGGATTTAGCCTCAGATTGGGCCAAAGTGGCTCAGGCCAAAAAAGAATCAACTCGGTTTGAATCCTAGAAGCTGAATGACTGCCACTTTCGACGCTGTATGAAGTGACATCACTAACCTGCCGACACGTAACCCAATGACTTCATCTTGACCAATGAGAAATAATCGCTTTTTGTATCCGTACATGTTCCTTGCAAGTTACACAACTTTCGTTTGTTAAATATTTGACCTTAATATCTTTAACAAAACATTGCAGTAGCAAAGACAAATATCAATGGAGGTTAATATATATATATATATATATATCTAGATGTAAGCCGGTACAAATGAAATGATTGACAGGTTTGTTTGTTTTTTCCCCATTACATTGAGGTGTTACAAAAATGACAGTATTTTCCTCTCTTCTTTCTTATTTTCGTTCTGAAACTAAAAAGCGTCTTTTCCGTCTTTATTCGCGATCAAATCAATATTTTCTGTCTGAATTCCTGGGATATCATTATTTACGTTCAGACAATTGTCTTCATCTTTGTTGTTATCACAGCATTTCCGCTGTTGTGATAAGAACATTAAAGATGAGGAACATAATGAGAATGTAAATAGTGTAAAAAATAACTCCTCATCCTAGAAAGGTGTATATCGATACGGGTAACCTACGCCTGACGAAGGCCAGAAGGCACAGGAGCCGAAATGTTATGATAAGAGCAAGGATGAAGAGAATAGTCCGAAAGGAAACAGTGTAAACAAAACGGAATAAGTCCATTATGCAAATATTAATAATATACACTGACATCGATTTGAAAGTTTTCGTGATATTTTATTTTACGTTAAAAATTAATCCGATAGGAAGAAAATGATAGTGTGTTCTACAAATGCCAAAACGATAGCAAGTTTTGTATCCAGATGTAAATAAACCCATAGTTAAGAATATTGTAATTATTCATGCAAAATACGCACTTGTGTATAATACGAAATTATATCTTTGTGATGTGGAATTATCAAAAATAGCTCTTTGCGCGCTGCCATCTCAGAATTTGTAGGAGTTTATTTTTTATTTAAATTTAACTTATATCCGGTTAGAGCCGACTAAAAAATAGGAATTTTTGTAGTCTTCATTTTGTTTTGAAGCACAAAATTTAAACTATATGTAGAACAAACGCATACAAGTCATTCGTTCCGGCAGACCGCGTTCGCAGACCTGTGCTTTCTAAATCTCCATGGTTATTGGAAGTCTGTCAGAATATTTCTGAAAGCATTGTGGCCAAAAATGCTGCATCACGAACGCAATTGACGGCAGTGAAGATGACATCTTTTTTGAGGAAGAAGGACAAAATGACTCGGCAGATGGCGCTGACATCTGCTACGCCGGAAACATAAATATTTGACACTGACAACAATGCAGTTGAATGAGATATGCTATAGGAATATTTTTTTTAAAATCGCAGTACGAAAAAATAGAGTTTTATATATATATATTTTAGTTTCTGAAAGCTTACTCAATGCCCATATATGTTTTTTTTTTAACTCTTTACTCCAAGCAAGACGGGAGTGCCACTAGCACGTAAGGGGTTACAGAGAGTGGGAGCATGAGTAAAGAGGCGTGAAAGAGGAAAGGATGAAGAGAAGGACGGGGAATTTGATCACGGCATCTAGAGATGCCGATTGACATTGCATTTGAATAGTTGGAGTTTATAGCTATCAGGGAAGGAAGTAAGAGGAAGGTAGTTCCACAGACAGAAAGTGCGAGACATGAAACTATTGAGTAGAAGAGACGGCTACATTTAACCGTTTCAACAGTGAAAGGGTGGGACTGAGTCGCCGACTTAGTGGCACGTTTAATTTTATGCAGTTTGGGAACTAGCAAAAATAGCTCGTCAGAACAGTTACCGTGAAAATATTTGTAGAAAAGACAGAGGGAATCGACGGCACGTTTGTGAGAGAACGACTGTAAACAATCATGGCCAACGACATTCATATCAATCTGGATTTTGTTAAGGACCCTAAGATGAACAGCGGGGGCTCCAGACCATATATGGCAGCAATATTCCATACAAGGGCGAATGGTCAATTTAGAGATTTGAAGGATGGACTCAGACGTACACTTGTGCAATTATATTCATGTATACATATTTATAGCTAGATACATACACACACTCTCTTTAAAATAAAAAATATATACACATCACAGATGTCCATATGGTTTTGATAAAGAAACTTATCGAACAAGTAGTATGAACCTAATAACCAAAATGTCGTCATTAACGTTGGATTTAGAAGTTCGAAAGACGCCTCAGTGTAATTCTAGACATTGCCATAGTGGATATTAATAGTGTGTTGTTCTCGTCTAGTCCTAGTGAGTTCAGTCCCTGCACTCTGATTCAGAAGGAAAAAACAAGAAATGGTCTTACAGGAATAAAAAAGTACAATAATTAACACGTTATATCCCACATGAGCTAAAATAATGGATACCTAAAGATGGGCATAGGGTATTTGGTCGAACATATATAACTATCCAAGGGGCACCTCGAGGCGATATAATGATTAGAAAACTTGTCCCGCTAGAACAATTACGACTGAGTAGTGAGTTCAGTCCTCACTAGGTGCTCTTACTTTCGGCCTTGTGCCACATCTAAGCCACGCTTGGAAAATCTCTATAGCAATCCAAGTTAACTGTTCAAATCAGTCTATGTACTTTTCGATATTGTATTTTTAATGAAGTGAGGGATCCATACCTTTCCCAGCTTTACGATAATGTATTTTTAATTCCATGTTTCTTCAAGACAATCATGGCTCTCCACGGTTTCCCGTTCTTTTGTATTTGTGAGTTGCATTCTTTGGAATGATTGTGAAGTGATTTCCTGTTACTTTCTGCAGTTTTGAAATGAGATTTTTTCTTCTCTTAGACGTGTTGTCATCCAAGGCAAGGGAATCCAAACTAACTTGCTAGAAGAGAGAAGTAAGGGATCCACGCCTCTCTTAACGGCATTTATGCAAAAGTGAGAGTAACTGACCAGCCCGGAATTTGAACTCTGTCTGCCAATTCCACATCTTGTTCTAATATCCGTTACACTGCGCGTTGACCGTTTATATTTTTGCTGTCTTAACCATAACCTTAGTCACGAACAACAACTCAGACTTATTCAGTAAAAGAGAACAAAAAATATAGTGAGATAGATAAGATATTTTGTCTACTACTGGTGATTAATGGTTCCCTAAATTTGTAAATTACGCCACATCTCTGTTAAATTTGCCATTCCTATTATTCTGAAAATCAGAATTCTTATACACGGATTTCTTCTTGATCGGTCAACAAGCAAAGCATAGAATTCAGATTAGAGGTAAGTAGTGCAAAAACCAAACGACTGAAAATAACATTAAAAGAAAAAATATATAAAGCTGAATCATAATGAATCATAATCTATCATTGGAATTTTTGAGGAACTCACGATCGGTATAAAAAAATAAAGAAGGATTTTTTTTTATCGCTCCCTATATTTTTTCTTCTATTTCTTCTTTTTGTTTGGAAGGAATATTATAGTATTTCCCGCCATTTTAAAAAATATTCTCTTTATCGATCCCCACCCTTTGACACACACACGTTTTCCTGTAATTCTTTGACCGAACAAAATTCCTACAAATTTTGATAAATGACCAGAAATTGTTGCCGAAATATACTTTATCTATGTACGTATCTACTGAATCTGTATACAGGTGCATGTATATCTTGCATCAGCGTGTACACTCGGATGCACATATGAGTGCAATCATCAATATTTAAGGTCAATCTTCGATTCTCATATACAAGGCTACAAGTGAGAAATATTTAATGAGGATCGAACTCACTATGCTGGTCGTCTTCTAAACTAGCTCGCTAACCACTAATGATATTCATAATTATTATTCAGAGCTCCAAAAATCACAAAGCAGAATTAAACACCAAAATCACCTAATCTTATGTTTTACAGAGCTCAAACACCAATCAATAGGTCTGATAGAAAATACACGGCTTACGGCCGTATCACGTTGAAACACCGGTTCTCGCACGATCATCGAAGTTAAGCCTGATCAGTACCTAGATGGTTGGTTGATGGGCTGATTCTTTTTGTACAGGTTATCAACATTTTTCAGGTTATTTAAAACCAGAAAATATTTTTAGATTGTTTTTTGAGATAATAATGCTTTAGTGAGACTGGACTTACTAATTAACACATAGCTGGGGGAGAAGAGTTGGATTTATACATTTTTCCAAGGGTATTTGCGCGTAAGTGAAAAAAACGAACCCAATGAGGATTTGATCTCGGCTCTCCGATTAACAAATCCAAGCCGTTATCCATTACACCACCCGTACATCAAAGCTTGCAGCACCTTCCCAAGCGGTCATACATCTAGATACCGACCAGACTCAATGTTGCTTAACTTCGTTGATCATACGGGAAACGGTGTTTCAACATGATATGGCCGTAAGCCTCCCGCTAAGCAAGGCAATAAAGCCACTGTATTTTTTCACGATGTCTTTTTTCCTCTATTCTTGTGTATTGTGTGTGTGCGTGCATATGTGTTTTCACCATTATTTTATATATATTATTTATCTATACATATATATTGTATTATTATAAAGAAACATATATATATATATATATATATATATATATATATATATATATATATATATATATATCTGTCTATATTTCTGAGATGAGGTATTATGTACATTATTTACATTATTCGGACTATTGTCCTCATCTTTGTCGCCATATTTATTACAGCATTTAATACCTAGAAATTCATACACAAGGACACATGGCACAGTGGATAAAGGCGTTGATTATATCCAGTAACAGAACCCAAAGAGTGTGAGGTTCAATACCCGGCTAAGGCAGTGGAGAACTTTCAGAGGGAAAATTAACAGGAGATAACTGATAACTGACATCCATTAAACATGACATGTGGAACTAGAACAGTCTACCCCAGTGAGCGAAATAAATGGTTCAGTTCGACATTCCAACCACCTGAAGAAGGCCGGAGCATACAACGGCCGAAACGTTGTAATTCATATGACGACAAAGATATGGACAATAGTCCAAATAATGTATATATATATATATATATATATATATATATATATATATATATTTAAAGATATAATTGGTGGTACGCAATTTTATCACTGCCATGAACAGACAAAAATTAGTTTTATTATTACCACTCATGATAATAAAAAGTAAAAATTGAAAAACAGGCCAGCTAACCGGTTTCGTACCTCGCTTAACAGAGCTAAATCGAGGTAAATAGAGTAAATTATATAATAAAAAAAAGAACAATGGACATGGTTCATTGGTGGAGAAAAAATATTTAAATGGTAATTAGTTGAAGACCTAATATAAAGTCCTTCTGTTTACAAAGAGAAGGCTTTAAAGATAGAATATAGATGCCTTTTAGGTGATAAAAAACTTATATATAAATGTTGTATGGTGTGTAGGGTTCGTGTGTGTGTGTGTGCGCGCGCACACGCGCGTCTGTGGTCCATCTAGTGCGTTTGTTTTTGCCAGTATGTATATATTCGTTTTATGTACATATATATTATATATTATGATAATGAAACCTATATAGTAAATATATTCATTGTTTATGGTATGTTTGTGTGTCTTGCCACTATGTGTATATGGTGTTTCTTGTATTTGGAGATAAGAGTAATCGTCTGTTTGATATAGTGGCATATTTTTAAATTAATTCTTGTTGCATTTATGGATGTGTTGTGATACAGAGTTTTCTGTTTTCTGTTAATTGAATGTTGATTTTCTGTAGAAAGACTGTTGTTTATTGTTTGAGTGATAACTTCATAAAATATGTTGCATTTTGTGCACCGGTGTTCATAAATCACATTTTTGGAGTTTTTCATTATTGTTAATGCATTTGTGGGGTTTTCAAAAGTATAGGATTTTAACCCTCTATAATTATATCACAAATTCCACATCTTGTTCATTTTGTGACACCTTATATCGGGAGATGTCTAAATTTCGATGAGGTTAATATATGTCTTAGGTTTTTGATTGGTGTTTGCTTTTAGTTATTTTGGTTGTTTTTAGGATATGTTTCTGTTTATCATTTCTTGTTAAGTAGGTTTAAATTTCTTGTTATTTCTGTAACTATTTCTGGATTGTTCTTGCATGCTGAGACGTCTGCTAGAATTTGTTCGTTTTTGCTTTTCTTTGGCTTTCGTAGTTGGTCTAAAGGTATTTATATGATATTATATTTATATATATTACTATACTCGTTTTTTTTTGGGGTGGGGTTAGAGTTTTACGCAATTTTTAGGAAGTGTTTGTCTGCCACTATAGTGCAAATCCTACTGGTGGAGGATTTTAGACAGCTTTTTGCGTGATGATTCTTAAAATGAAGATATTGTTGGGGGTCTGTAGTTTTGTGCGAGATATCTGTAACAATATCGTTATTTCTATTTCTGATGAGCATAGAATGGCAGTTCGTTAAAATTATATTCTTGTATGAATTGAATCTTCGGGTGTAAGTTATGGAGAAAATTATGTAATTCATCAATATTGCCCCACGAGGATATCCAGAAAATGAAGCAATCATATAGATAGATAGATAGATAGATAGATAGATAGATAGATAGATAGATAGATAGATAGATAGATAGATAGATAGATATTAGGTTGGTGCAAAATAATGACGGGATAATGTCGTTTTTTGACTTTAAAAAATACGTCAAACAACGACATTATTACGTCATTATTTTTGCACCAACCTAAGAGATAGATAATGAAAAGTCTGAGATAGATAGATAGATAGATAGATAGATAGATAGATAGATAGATAATGAAAAGTCTGCGATAGATAGATAGAGAGATAGATAGATAGATAGATAGATAGATAGATAGATAGATAGATAGATAGATAGATAGATAAAATTAATATGAGGAGGAAGAGAAAGAGAGGGGGAGAAATGGAAGAGATAAAATATCCAAATTTCTGAAAGAACCTGAAATCACAAGGCCTTTTAAAATAGACCCTATTATTTAGATTTTTTTCTTTAATGTAGAGAACAGACGCCCAAAAATGGAGAGGAAAAATGAAAGTAACATGAAAGGAGGCTCCAATCGGTTCTTTGATTTCCAGCCACCTCCCAGTCTGTTATCGACTACCTCTCACCTAATGAGTGGCTTATCAACTCCCTGGCGCCATAATCAGTTAACTATCTTTTTCCTTTTTTTTAAATTTTTTTTTTTTAACTTTTTCTAGGATACTGGCCGACCTCTTTGCGCATGCACCTATTCTCTTGTTTTTATAATCGACGTCCGCCTATTCCTTGTGATGGCTTCCACTGTGGTGATCATGTGCTAGGAATGGAATGTTGTTTTCTGGAAATGTTTCAGCTTTGGAATGTGAAATTGGTCCATTTAGAAATGAGAAGAAGATGAATGGTAGTTTGAGAGTAGGGACGTGAGAACATACAAAGACATACAGGTACAAAAGCTGAGACGAACGAGAAGAAAGGCCAACAAACACCGAATAAGTTACTTGGTTCAGAAGCCGCACAGATTCAGCAATCTCGTACTCAGCTGTCAAGTGTCGTTACAGCGAATTAGATAGATAGATAGATAGATAGATAGATAGATAGATAGATAGATAGATAATGATTAGACTAAGATAAATAATGAACAGACCGGTAGGTAGATGTGAGGAGGCTGAGATAGATAGATAGATAGATAGATAGATAGATAGATAGATAGATAGATAGATAGATAGATAGATAATGAAAAGTCTGAGATAGATAGATAGATAGATAGATAGATAGATAGATAGATACATACATACATACATACATACATACATACATACATACATACATACATAATGTGTAAACTAAGTTAGATAATGAACAGACAGGTAGGTAGATGTGAGCAGACTGAGATAGATAGAGTAGGTTTCTGTGAACAAACTCATATAGATCGATAGATCGATATGACTTTTTTAATTTTTAAGACATGAACATTGGGCTGTTTTTCAACACTTTAGATGTGGTTGTACAAAGTTATTTAGAAAAATTAGAAAAATGCAACCATTAAACAAATAGATCTTGTTGGTTAAATTTTAAAAAAACTTGTTTAAATGAATTCTTACTCCCACAATAAAATTTACATACAAACAGACGCACATATATGTATGCATGCATGTATGTATGTATGTATGTATGTATGTATATGTATGTGTGTGCATTTGAGAGCACGTGGACGGTTCTGAATGTAAAAGCACCCGTTTTTTATGATGATTATTATTTACCAGCAGCATGGCCCGGCGTTGCCCGTGCTTGATTCAAAAATCGTACGACTCATACAGCAATCGCTATCACTTGACTTAAAATATTTTTGCCCTTCATTGCCTTTAAAAGAGTGCCCTTTGCCGTGTTGATGTTGCTACATGCCTTACTTCTTGCCTATCTCACACTGCGAATTTTTTCTAAGCTCTATACTAAACATTAAATCTGTTACGAAAAAAGAACTAAACAAAATGAACACAAAACGATCAGCTTTAAAAAAAGGACTCGTAACTGGAAAAACCGAATGAAAAAAGAATGTTAACAACAAATACTTTTTCACACCCAACCCAGTTCTGCGGAATCAGAATCAACGTTGAGTTTAAGCAAGCGAATGAGCCAATTGGAGTAAAATGCCACGCAGATTTAAATTTTTCCCACTTGTGACAAATGCAGCTATCGATTTATTTATTTTTTTTTTTGCATGCTAGCATGCTAAAAATTCGTGTCAGTCAGCTGTTGGCTCTCACGCTTGCCAATAGAATCTTCCTGCCTATTCGTGGCAGCCAGCTATAGGCTCTAACTCTGGCCAGTAGAAAATAGCCGCAAACTACATGAAAACTGCTGTAGAAGCATGAAAAAATCGATTATTTCCACTATCGATGGGAGTTGGGAAATGCAAAGTCGGTCTTGGCCATCCCGCTAACTTTGAGCATGTGCATGTAAATTTTGGTTCAAATCTGTAGAAAATTGCGGCCGTGCATTCGTTACACACACACACACACACACACACACACACACACATCCTGCCCTTTATAGATAGAGATCAATCAGAGGTAAATGTTGGTGGTATAGCAACAGAATTTGGATTTTCAATCGATAGCCTACATTGTTTTTTTCTGACGGGCAGCAATCTGGAGAAATGGAATCTTTCATGAAAGTTTTTATGAAAAATAGGCGGGTCCTTCATTTCCGCCATGTGAAAAATCAAACGATAGATAGATAGATAGATAGATAGATAGATTTGAATATACAGAGATATGAAGTGTGTTCCTGTCTATCTAAGTCGATAGACAGGAACACACTGCGGTAGGTAGATGTGATCTGGCTGAGATAGATAGATAGATAGATAGATAGATAGATAGATAGATAGATAGATTGTCAATAATTCAACTCTCCAAGTTTTTATTCACCACTGAAGTAGCAAGGTATTTAGCTCACAACTCTTGGGTCAAGTCACTGGATCCAACCAACGCTTTTATCCACTGGGCTTATCCTTGAGTAACAAGGCCCAGTGTATAAAAGTGTTGATTGCATCCAAAGGGAGATAACTTAATAATAATTTAAGATAATTGATGTGATTGAAGGTATTACTGAAAATCAGTTGCAAAATGTTTTCCGAAAAGTACAGAATAGTATTACCCTTTGTATACATAATGATTAGAGACATGTTGGAAATTAACAATTGCAATAATAATTACTTCTTCTTTCTTGTCATTGTTTCTATCATGGATAGTTACAAAGTTGCAAATATTTTAAAATTGCACTGGACTTTATGAAGCCCCTATATCGAGATAAATAGAAAAAAGACACAGGATGATGATGTAAGCGTGTGTCTAATTTACAAATTAAATTTATAAAATCTGAAAATATGTTCAAATGAACATTGAAAACTATTTATTCATACAGGGTTGTTTATTGTTTCGTTTTTTATCTTTTTGGTAGGTTTTTCATTGGCAGATTTTTTTTTTTTTTTTCAGAACGAATAAAATGAATGAACGTAATGAAGTCTGTTATTGATTGCCAATAAAGAATTTACCATAAATAACTCTATTGATCAAACTGAGAACAAATATCGTTTCCATCTAATTTTTTTCTTCTACTGAATGATGATTTATTGAAAATAAGTGCAAATGTTGCTCCTTTTTTAAGTTTAACATTGTAAAGTGAGATTGTACGATCGACAATGGCGCTGTTATAATTGGCCAAACGAACAGAATGAAAAATGATTAAATCTTTAAACTGATTGCCTTGAATTCCTTCATTAGATCCAAAGAAGAATCAGAAATATTATTGGTCCTGATCTGGCGGCTCGGCTTCACCACATTCCCACCGCCATAATGTTTCCCCCCTGCGTCTTTTCTATAAATATTTTCATGGTAATTGTTTAGATGAGTTCTTCGCGATGACACCTACACTTTTTGAATTTAAGCGCAGTGCTAGACTGGCGTCGAGATCTCATCCATTTACAGCTGAGCTAGCAAGATGTAGCCGTAAGTTCTATACTAACAGTTTCTTCTCTCGCACTTCTCGCTTGGGATCTCCCTCCCGGCTCCAGGGTTTCCCGCCAACTTAAATCTGTAAAAATTTAAATGCAATGTCCATCGCTATCTACTGATTAATCTTTTCTCTTCCCGTTCATTATTTATGCTTCTGTTCCTAATTCTCCCACACCCAGTAAGATCTTGTATCTTTGGCTTTTATGTCTTGCATGGGGGGATACCAGTTTTTTTTTTTTTTTTGTTGTTGTTTTTTGTTTTTTTTAAAAAACAAAAGAAAGAAAAAAGACCAAAAGACGTAGCACTTTTAAAGTTTACAGATTATCCGAATCTCTGGAATCAGATTCTGGAAGTTTGGAATCCCATAGAAGAATTAGTTTTTTAAAATTCCAAGTTTCTAATAACTCTGGAGAAAGGGCGTACTGATGCTGAAAACTGTATTGGAATCGAATCTTTGGATAAGGCATTTTGAAAATCATATTGTTATGACTTTATTTCCATTTAGTTGAGGGATGTTTTGGACAGGTGTGTGTGCAGGCTAAGTTCATCTCGTAGCGAGAAATGTCTCGTGCAGTCACATCATCGTCAACTCCCCACACACACACTTCTGAAAGCCAGTTCTCTAAAAAGAAAAGCGAGAAACATCATTAAGTTCATCGTCTTGTAGCTGGTCTTTCCTAAAAATAAAGTCGATGTACTTTATGACTGGATGGAATGATTAACCAATACAAACATCAAACCATATAATAGTTATCAATGTGTATTTATTTATATATTTCGGTCAATTTCTATAGTTCCTGTCCCATCTGTAGTTGGAAAGGAGGTAAATCAACTTAACTTAGGAAATTTATAAGAGATTACTTTCTTTGGTTGTTCTAATAATATATACAAATATTTATCGGCATTTAGACAAATTTGTTTCGCAAGCAAAAATAACCGTTTAATTAATCAGATCATTTACACTTACAATGAACGTAATGATTTCTTAGATTGCAGACTTATTTGTTCGAGCCTTTCATGTGAGGTACTCAGAGAGCTTTGTCTATTAAATGATCGTAGTGCTTCGAACTTGGTCTTGGCTTTGTCGTCGCCGTTTTTGTCGTTCTTTTTCTTCTGGGCGATATTTCCATTTATCTGTTATACTAAACAAATAAAACATTTAACATGAAAATATATTGAGAAAAAGGCGATTTATATAATACCAAAACTAATCCAAAGATCATAGACACCATTAAACATCTAAAGAATATAAAGGAAACATGTGAATTAAACGGTTCATTGCGTCTATTTTAGTTGTGAATTCTCTTTACTGAATTTCAAAACATTGCTTCAAACCTTTTGTTTCATTTCACTGTTCAGTCTTTCTAACAATTGCCGCCATTTTTAACAGTACGGATTCACTAGTACAATAGATAATTATCAATGCACTGAATAAAATATTAAACGATTCTTAAACAAAAAAAAACTAAGGTTTATATTTTCTTGTCGGATGTTTACTATATAATTCATAAAACATAATTTTCTGCCCTTCTCCGATGATTTTCCTGAGATGAGGTCTTTTATTTTAAAGTTCTTATGTAAACATAATACATATTGAAACGTATAAATGAGTCTACCATTCGTCCATGCATCGAATATTGCTGCCACATCTGTTTTGGAACTATTTCTATATATCTGGCAGGAATCTGCAATGTCATCGATTGTAACCTGGAATCTCAGCTTCAATTACTATTGTGACGGGTACACACCTGGCCCAGGGTTGAATCCTTTGGTTACGGCGCCAACTGTGACGTCGCTCCTCCTGGTCGCTCCTCCTGGTTCCAAGCGTTCCGCTCCAACCTCTTGGTTAGATGATCACCAGCCTCGCCTTTCCCAACCCGCTTCCAATACCTGGTTGCTAAAGCAACTGTACTGATCTCCGGTCTGTCTACCCACGCTGTGTTTAGATCTTAGACAGACGGGACCAGCAGGGATTGGGCCGTATGCAAGTTGAGTCCGACGGGGGTGGCAAAACACAAGAAAAAAAAAACTCACGAGACAAAAAATTACTGATAAAAAAAAAGGTGACAACCTTTTATATCTAATGTCCGTTACATAAAGAAAAATTGTTCTCATTCCCGACCCGCTCTGTGGACTATGGCACCAAGCTTCTATCATACAACTTAACGATTTCGAATTGTCTACTCTCCAGAATTGTGTATGTCGGAGTGTGGTTTAGTTCGACACTGGGGCTAATTTCTATCAATCATTCGCAGTTGATTCTTCTCTTCGACTTGAGTTGTATTTCTTCACTTCGATCTGGTTGGGTCGAATTCTGTTCTCGGCTGGGCTTGATTTTAACTTCTTCTTCTTCTTCCGTCCAGTAACTCTTTGGCCTTGTCTTCGACTTGGCTGCAACTTCTCCGCGGCTTTCGAGTAATCTTCTCCTTCGTCGACTTAGATAGAACTTCTCTTGTCTTTGACTTGGGCCGGAAGGATTTCTTGTTTTCGACTTGGGCTGGAAGGATTTCTTGTTTTCGACTTGGGCTGGAAGGATTTCTTGCCGCAACTCAGCCGCAACTCTCTGTCGTCCGAGGTGATCTCTTCTCGCTGCCGTCCGGGGTATGAACTCATTTTTTTGTCGATTGGGGTCCTGCTTTTATTGACGCCGCAGCAAACCGGGGTGGGTCTGTCGGCGTCAGGGCTCTCTCGATAATCCCAAAAGTCGCATTAGTTCTGATTTCCCATTATTGCTATTATTTTCACCCCTACTTCCTCACAGTGCCTCTGGGGGGAAGACGCATACCCATCTCTCCCGGTCTCTCGTATGTCAGGTGACCGTTTTCGACCAATGGTTCTTGATCGAGCATTCTCCCTCCTCTTTCCGCATATCACGTGACCGCTTTCGGCTAATGAGACTGTGGTGGGACGCCTCCCGTCTCCAATCGGGCGTGGCTTACATCGTTCTTGTTCTAAAAAAAACAAAATCTAATTTGGCCTTTTTCACACGTACGAAAAATGATAATCTTGGCTTTTTCTCACCTGGGTTCTGTCAAAACAGCCTGCCGCTAATTAGATGTGACTTCAGGAAAGAATATTGGCGCTATCTGTGAGCCGAGACAATCGTTTTCTTTCCTTCTTTGTTTTTGGTCAGACCTGATAGTCAAAAATCTTAATTATCTGAATTGAAAATGTCTCCACTTCATCATCGTGGGGTTCCAATTTTTAACAGGTCAGAATCTGTATACAGTTCCACCGGTCACCTTTCCTCCGATTAAAATTTCGTTTCCATTGTTCTAAAAAATCTTTATTGTTTCAGCCAACCTTAACAACTTCCATCCTACGCGGACATGGAATTAGTTCAAGTGCTTGACCTGATAATTTTGACACTTGTTAGGTGCTGGTCGTACGTGTGTGTTTTCGCTTACGACCTGGTTTCGTATTATGTTTCTGTCTTTCCTCTTCTTTTTGTTTTATTTTATTATCTCCAAACTCTATTTCTTCAACCAAATATAACAATTTCTATTTCCCTGGATTTCGGTCTGGTAATTTGACCTGATATATTTTGACACCTGTCTTGTCTTAGTTTTACTTATGACCGGGTTTGTATTATCTATTCCTCTTTCTCTTTCTTTTTATTATTTTTTTTTTTCTTTTTTTCTTTGGATCGCCTAAATACAGTTAGAGAATTATTCTCAAAACTCAATTATTCTTCGTTTCTAAATAACTAACAACTGGTTAATAAACCGAATAAAAATTAAATCATATTTCTATGAATATCTCTTTTTAGTCTTTCTAAAAATGCAGGGTGCCACACTATCCTACCACATAAGGTTGCTCCCATTTGCCGTTTTCTATAAATATTTTCAGAGCAATTGTTCTGATGAACTTTCCTCTTTACCTGCATGAATTTAAGCGCAGTACTAGATTGGCAGCTAGGTCTCATCATTTTATTGTTCTATGCTCATTGCTTTCTTTTTATTTTATTTATTTTATTTTTTTATCAATTCACCCCAAGCAAGGCGATAATGCCACTATAGACGCGAGAGTGAAAGGGAATGAAAAGACATTAGAAGTTACCGGAAACACAATCCCAAACAAGAAACAAGGGATAAATCTCTACTCCTGTTCAAAAGACCCGAGGGTGGAGTGCGAACAGGACGATAGGCAAACTTATCTACTCGTATTGAGGAAAAATATATAAATAAATAAATAATAAAGAAAAAAAAAATAATAAAGAAAATTTCAGAGTTCAGGCAGAGACGTTTGAATTAGACTTTAGAAGGAACCGGAAACTCGGTCCTAAGCAGGAAACAAGGGATTAACCTCTACGCCTGTTTAAAAGATGGGGGAGGTGTGAGAACCGGACGATAGGCGAATCTATCTACTCCTATTGAGGAAAAAATAAATAGTAAATAAAATTTCAGAATTTAGGTGGAGACGTTAGAAGTGTAGTGTTGAAGTCGACTTTAAAATGAGCTGGGAACCCAATCCTGAAATGAACAATTCGTCCTACGGAATCACAAAGAACTTTAGCAAATAACGGGAGCCACATCACTTGAAGAAGTCCAACGGCAGCAACAAAAACCAGATACCACATTGTAACTCGAAGTCCTAACTAAAGATATAATTAAGATGTTGACTTTCCACACTATCCTAAACAAATCGTTAGGAAGGAAAGCCCCCACCAATTCTAAGAAAAAGCGATAACAGTGAACTTGGAAAACATCCTTCTCGAAAGAGAAAGATTTTATTAACTTCCGCTGACTAATTGTTTGATTAATGAATGTCTAGTGTTCCCTGTGTGGGAATGGTTAATTACTGTTACCATACTCTTATCGCTAAATTACACACAGAAGGACGAATCGCTAAAAATTACTGTTACCATAGTCCTATAGTTAAATTACACACAGAAAGACGGATCGCTAAAAATTAATGTTACCATAGTCCTATAGTTAAATTACACACAGAAAGACGAACCGCTAAAAATTACTGTTACCATAGTCCTATAGTAAAATTACACACAGAAAGACGGATCGCTAAAAATTACTGCTACCATAGTTCTATAGTTAAATTACACACAGAAGAACGAATCGCTAAAAATTACTATTACCATAGTCCTATAGTTAAATTACACGCAGAAGGACAAATCGCTAAAAATTACTATTACCATAGTCATATAGTTAAAATACTCACAGAAGAACGAATCGCTAAAAATTGCTACGTCTATATTCTACCTTGTCATGAGCTGATAGGAAATAAAATCATTAATGGGATTAAATCACCAATGCGATTTTCAAAATACTTTATGCGACGCTTCGAATCTAATACAGTTTTCAGCATCAGTGCACCCTTCTGTGAAGTTAATTATTTGTAATTTGCATATTTTTATATTAATTCTTGTATGGGATTCCAAAGTTCCAAAACCTGGTTCCGGGGATTTGGATAATCTGTAAACTTTAAAAGTGCTGCGTCTTTTGATCTGTTTAAAGATTTGGTAATTTTTGATGCTACTCCTATGGTGAATTGTGACAGCGCTTCAAACATGCTATGAACCGAACACATTCAAGGACGTCTTAGATCAAAGAAACTCATTTTTCTCACTGGCTCTCATAAGTCGCCATGATGTCGCACTTCCTAATTTTCTAGCGGGAGCTGACAGATCGAATATTTCGTTCGCCATTTAAAGGATAACAGGCCCAATGAAGACGCCTGAGGATTGAAACCTTCAGAGATTGTTGATGCTTGTCCATTTGGTCAATTTTTACCAAATGGTTGCGCGCGCATATGCGAACTGCGGTTTGACTTACATTAGCCTACTCTCTTTATGTAATAGGCACACATCATATTCATGTCATTTCATCAAGTTTCGGGACTGAAAGAGGACACGAAGACAAGGGTTTAAAACCTTTAACACTCTGTAGGTGACTATTTTCGCTAAGTAAAATGTTACTCCTGCCAATACAAGTTGAATTTGAATTTCTTTGTTGTAGCCTTCTATGTCAACACTTAAAATAATCTTGGCTAAAATTGAGAGCGAGGCTGCTGCAATTTCAGATAAATAGAAACTAATAAATAAAACACCATACTTTGAGGGGATTTCATATACAGTAAAAAGAGGATATTTATAAATGATGCAGAGTATTAAAGGTTAATATTAGTTATTTATTTGCAGCTTGTCGATCGCATAAACAAGCTGTTACTGAAGTGACTGGGAAAAACGGTGATCATTCATTATCCGTTGGTGCAGATAACGAAATAAATAATAGTTGAGAATTAATAATGATATTTTACAGAAACATTTTCAACGTGTGGACATGCACACGAAGACCCCCTTAACTCGTCTGTGCCCATCTGTCTGTCACATTTGTAAACGCCATGGCAAATTGCGCAACTCCCGTGACTTTCAATCCTTGTACGTTGATTTTTCATTTCTTTTAAGGAAAATAGTCCTTGCACTCGATGGAAAAGCTGGGGTTTGATGTGATAAGTACTGACACCAAACATTAGATTTATATCTTTGAGCAATTTGTGAGCATTTAGTTTTCAATATCCGTGAGTTTTTTTTGCTTACAAACTGACTTCACAATGTTACTATTCCGGTAATAAATCCAAATAAAGCTTTTACATTTCGTATTAGATAAACTGAATGGAAAATAAATTCAAACCAAAACTCTAATTATGAATCACCACACGGAAAATAGGCACTTTTCTTTTAGTATATTCGATAATTAAAAATTATGCAAAATAAATTGGAAAAGATGACAAAAAGGCTACGCAATGAATAACATTTGTTAGATCATTTGACAGATTATTTGACAGATCATAATTAATAAAAACAAAAAATAGATAAAAGTGTTATGTGGCATGCGTGATACACACTTAGGCGATCATGTATCTTTCGATACATGACTGACAAGGTAGATTTTTTTCCCGACGTAGGTTGCCTTTTCTTTCTGCGGTAGACCAGTTGCCATCTGAGGCTATAGCACCCAGTCTGTCCTGCTATTTACTCAAAGCTGTGGGGAGAAGAGGATTAGTACGTTTCCCAAGGGTATTAGCACGTAAGTGAATGTAATGGATTCGACTGGAATTCGAACGCGGCTCTCCGATTCCTCAATCCGAGTCGCTATCCATATTTTTTTGCTCTGTCTGTCTGTCTGTCTGTGTGTGTCTGTCTGTCTGTCTGTGTGTGTGTGTGTGTGTGTGTGTGTGTGTGTGTGTGTGTGTGTGTGTGTGTGTGTGTGTGTGTACTGTATTTAAATAATACAGCCAAAAGTTTGGAATTTTATCAATTCCTGGAGATTTCCAGTCGTGTGCATTTTTCAGTGCACATCAAGCACCCTCTTCCATGATCCTCTCGCATTCACTAGTTTATTTTTCATCCGTTCTACCTCTTGCGTAATCCATTCTGTTTCTTTTTTTTTTTTTTTTTTTTTTTTGTTCTTTAGGGCGACCTCATATTTTTCCCAGAACTGTATAACCTCTTCCTTTGTGTGTGTGTGTGGGGGGGGGGGTTCACTTCAATTTTTTGTTTGCCTATTTCTCTGTAAAATTTCTTCGCCTCGCTTTCGAAGATCTTGCTCTGTCTGTAGAATCTTTGATCTTTATTCATAGATTTCTGATTCCTTGAGCCCTCAGTTGTATTGTTCGCTTTAATTTTTTTTCTTTAGCTGATAGGACTTCATTTTCATTTTTGCATTTTTCTCTTGACTCTTTTACTTTTTATAGTCCTTACATTTCTTCCTCTTGCCAGTTCATCGAGTACTGATAATTCACTTCTAAACTGTTCAATTTCTTTCTCTATTTGTCTTTTCCAAGATGGATCTTCATATCGGTGAGACTGCCTTTTTTTTTTAGTTTTAGTTGCTGTTATTGGTGATGCATATATTGCTTCGTTGGGACTTATATGTGGGGTCTGCTACATCCAGAATTAATTTGAGTGCTGCATTGTAGAGTTTAATAGTTTTGAGCTTCTGCTTTTTTGGTTGTAATCTTAGGAGTTGTTCTCGTTCCTCCATTTCAATATTTTGCGTCTGGCTTATATGCCTCATGATGTCTTCTTTGGCTTCTCATATACTATTTTGGTTTTCCGCAAAATAATTTGGTTCAATGTTCTTTGGACTAGTTTTCTTTCAGGCTTGTGAGCGACTAAAATCACGCCTGTCCAGCTCTTTTAAGTTTTAATCATTATCTTCACATTGATTGGTGTGCATCTCAGTTTCTTCTTTATGATCACTGGTTTGTTTGATGTTAGTAATTTTCATATCAATTCCTGGTTCTCTTTTCTGTTCTCTTGATTCACCTATTCTTTTTATTTCTTTAATATCAGAATATGTCAATCGGTTTCTTCTCTTAATGTACCTTCTTACATTCGCCAGTTTATTTTCGTCAATGTCCTTTCTAATCGTTTGTCCAACCTTTTCTCGCCAAATGTCATATGTTTGTTTAGTGATGTTTTTCTTTTCTTGGGTTTGTACAACGCTTCATAAAATGCAGTCATAATGAATTTGTACTTCTCATGAAACCACTTTACCTTTTCTTTCTTTAAATGAATGGTTCTGGATCTAGTTGGAGTATTCGTTAAGCCATCATTGGGATTATCCCGGCTGTGGTGACCTGATGATTCATTATTTTTTTAAGGGTTTGTTCCTATATTAGATTTTTCGACTTCAAGTAGGTTCCCTTCTGAAGGAGGGGCTCCCTGCTTATCCACTGGAAGGGGATTTTTCTTTTGACTTTTAGTTTGACTTTTAGTTCTCATATTGTTCTCACAAGTCACGCACGGGTCCAAAAGTCCACCTAAAATTGCCTGACACATTGTGTAACGGTCTTTTAGAGACAGGGTTCTGAAGATTGCAGGAGATCGTTCGTGACCTCATAATACAGCAGCCATTCACTCCTCGGCACGATTAACGCCTTGAGTTGCAGGTTGCCGTTCGGAGTTTTCCTTTTCTTACATGGGTTGACAAACAGGGGTGTTAGACCCTCCTATCCCTTGAGACAGAGACGCGACTGGAATTCAGAAAGACGTTCGAAAAGACATTGAAAAAAGAAACTATTCAACAAAACAATATATACTGGAGTATAAATACTTTAAATAATACATTATATACAGGGTGAACCCCAAAAAATGGGAATTTTTGAAGTGCGTATTGCCAGACATGAGCAAGTGGCAACACTGCAAGACAGTGACCTTGAGCAAGTAAACATTTCGCCATTTAGAATTCAAGATGAAATTCACAGTATCCCAGCTGAGATGTTGCAGCAGTCAATGAGGAATCTCAAAAGCAGATTTCAAGAATGCATTCGTACAGGAGGACGCCATCTACAGGACGTCATTTTTTAAAAATGAAAATTCCATCATTGTTTCTTAAATGGCATGTTTTAAGATTTCAATTACTATGAATAAAATTTTTTTTTTCATCACTCTTGGTTTTATTGGATTGTTAAAAAGTTCCCATTTTTTGGGGTCACCCTATATTTACAATTATGAAAAAATATAATTATTTTTATTTATTTTTTACTTTTTTAATGTTGTTGCTACTGCTCTTGTTAATCAGACAAATTGTTAATTATTTAAAAAATATTAATTTTGTTGCTACCATCACTAGTCCTTTTAATGAAATTAATTGTCAAAACAAGATTAATGGAAAAAGAAAAAGTTAACATTCGGTTAGTAAAGTTTAGCATTTATACGAAGGATAACATATCACTGTAGTGAAATGAAAATAATAATAATAATAATAAGGCTTAATTATTGCAGCTCAGGACCAAAGCCTCGCAACCAGATCCTATCACTGTCACATAATCAATGATGGAACGAACCCGAAATGTAAGATCTGCGGAAAATATGATGAAAATGCTCCGGATGTCCGGAACTGGCAAAAAATGAATATACCCAGAGACATGAAAAAAAGTAGCGACATATGTGCACTGGAAGATATGCAAAAAGCACAAAATCGAAACCACTGTGAAATGGAATGAACACCAACCAGACACAGTTATCCAAAATAACGATGTAACTATCCCCCGGGACATGCCAATTCAAACTGTCAGGGAAATAAAAGCCAATAGACCTGATATTATCATAAAAGACAAGAAATTCAGGAAGTGTATGCTTATTGACATAGTATTACCATCTGAGAGAAACATCTCCATGAAAATTATCGAGAAATTGTCCAACTCAAAGACCTGGAGATCGAGATTAACAGGAAATGGGGAATGAAGACTGAGACTGTAGCAATAGTAATCGGAGCACTGGGCCTCCTGAGAAAATGGAATATTTACTAACAATGTCCCAGGTAACATCATCAAGTTGCCCAGAAGATCGGCCTACTACGAACATCTCATATACTAAGAAAAGTGCTATCAATTAAATGACAATTCTCCTATAGGGCCTAAGGACTATAGTTTGGACCTGGCTCTACAGGATACAAAGCAGGAAACATAACACACAAATAATAATAATAATAATAATAATAATAATAATAATAATAATAATAATAATAATGCTTTCTATTTTTAAGATAATGAGTTCAAGTGAAATATTCCTGCAAACTGGAAAAATAAATAATGCATTACTTATTGATTAATTTAAAGAAAGCAGTGACATTATTTATCGGAGTATATTTTAAAAAAACAAAATTATTAATAAGTTATTGTTTGCATAAAATTATATATATATATACTTTATTCATTCGTTCATTCATTTGTTCGTTCATATGTGTATTCAGTTATTTATTTACTGAAGTCGTCTGAAAATACTTAGAGTTATCTTCAAGACAACTAATATCGCAATCTTTCTAAGAAAAAATATCTTAGTTTTTCTAAGAAAAAATTTTCTTTGAAAATATCTGCAACTAATATCGTTGTCTTTCTTACGAATATATGACTAATTCAGATAAGAAAACTTGTTGATTAATCAATCAAGATCCTTAAAAGAGAAATAGATAAATTAAATAATAAATATTAAGAAGAAAAATTCATATTTACGTTAACATAGTTATAAAAATAACAAGATTTCATTTATGTTTTTAAAGAAAAAAAATTAATTTTCTGGAGTAATTGTAATTTCATCTGCGTCTATTATTATTATTATTATTATTATTATTATTATTATTATTATTATTATTATTATTATTCCAAAATTAATATTCTTATCCATATTTTATATGCATATTTTCTCTATTTATTTGTATTTTCGTGTTTAATTCTTTTCTCCTTTCTTTTCATCTTTATCAATGGTAGGTCTTAACATTTACGAAATTCCACATGCATACGTCTTTGTGCTTCTAATTTTATTGGGGAGCCGTTCTCTCTTTTCTTCATATCCATATTTTTTTGTCGATGTAATTATTAATAAAAATACGCAAATAATTTTTTTTTAGTTTTTTATCATGCTTTAAATATGCTCAAATTTTCTTCGGAAATTTTTTTTTTTTTAATTAAATAAACAAATATTAATATGTAAAAATGAATAATTTTACATCTACTTTATTTTTACGTTGGCACGTGTGAGTGATTTCCCCTAATTCCAGAAAAAAAAAGCTGATTTAATCCGAGCAATTGTTGAAATTGATAATGGATAAAGGGTTAAACTTCAATTTGGAATTAGTTCTGGAGTTGGTTCTACAAACTTACGAACCGATGCGAACTTGTTGAATCTCACTGCTAGAGCGTCTGCCAGATAAGTTCAGCTGGCAGCCTTAGGAAATTTCAAGTATTTTCTTGTTATTTTATTGAAAGCATCCGTTACTGGAGAGTCGGTGGCATCCAAGCCATTGGATGATTTCGATGATGGCAGACATATGTTTTTAAATACTAAAATCACCACGTTACAAGGCCCAGGAACCACTGAAGGTAGAGTGACTCTCTACTTTTAGAAAGAAAGAGGAGAGTGATTCGACATTGTCAAGGAAGCACCTGATCGGGTGTCACTTCAACAAAGTGGCAATTCTTGGGAAAAAGCTGATTGTCAGTAACTTTCTTCTTACCTTTGGGAAACAGGGAAAATGAAGGTGAATCGACTCCGAGGAAGTGGTACGGTGTGTCCTAATTTGCAGTGAAAATGGTGAGATGGCTGCAGCGTTGCCTTGGTGAGGAAGCAGAGAGGGGTGGGGGGTAAATTTCCCCCATCCCACAACAAGAACGGATAAACAATTGTGAATTCTATCAATACCGAAAAGTGAGGGTTCAGCTAATCGAATGCAGATATCGCAATACGCTATCTTTTGCTAATCTCTTTTTTTTTTTATTATAATGTTCACCTAATACAAGGTCCAAGAGCTACTCAAGGTAACATGCGATAAATCTCTACTCCTGTCCGGGTGGGAGTGTGAACCAGACAACAGACGAACCTATCTACTCCTATTGAGAAATAAATAAATAGTAAATAAAATTTCAGAATTTAGGTGGAGACGTTAGAAGTGTTATGTTGAAGTCGACTTTAAAATGAGCTGGGAACCCAATCCTGAAATGAACAATTCGTCCTACGGAATCACAAACAACTTTAGCAGATAACGGGAGCCACATCACTTGAAGAAGTCCAACGGCAGCAACAAAAACCAGATACCACATTGTAACTCGAAGTCCTAACTAAAGATATAATTAAGATGTTGACTTTCCACACTAACCTAAACAAATTGTTAGGAAGGAAAGCCCCCACCAATACTAAGAAAAAGCGATAACAGTGAACTTGGAAAACATCCTTCTCGAATGACAGTTTTAAAGGAAAGATTTTATCAATTTCAACTGACTGTAACACTAACTGTTTGATTAATAGATGCCTAGTGTTTCTTGTATGGGAACGGTTAATTACTGTTACCATAGTCCTATAGTTAAATTACACACAGAAGAACGAATCGCTAAAAATTACTGCTACCATTCTCTTACAGTTAAATTACACACAGAAGGACGAATCGCTAAAAATTACTGCTACCATAGTCCGATACCTCAATTATTGGTGGAGGAGAGAAAAAAATGAAATAATCTTCAAAAAATTAAATGCAATGTCAATCGTTATTTACCGATTTCTTGGTTATCTTCCTATTGTTCTCGCTCCTTAATAATGTTCTTTTTTTTTTCTTATTCTTTCTCACCCAGTAGCCCCTTGTTTCTTAGTGGATTTAATGTGTTGCATGGGGTGAAATGATGGAAAAAGAACGTTGTAATTTAGAAGAGCACTACATTTTGATAGTTATTTTCTGTATTTTATCTAGTTTAAAAGTTGTTCTTAAAGGATTCGAGACCTTACTTATGCATAAGCCATCATTCGTGTGTGTGTGTGCGTGTGTGTGTGTGTGTGTGTGTGTGCGTGTTTGTGTGTGTTGTAGATATAAGGAGAGCCGTGTCTGAACTTCTTATGCATGGCCCCGATGTGGTTTGGTCCATTGCCACGGCATAATGTAAAAGGCTGAAAGTGCTTTAAATTATACCAATCTTCTAGAAGGATTTTCGTGTCATATCCAGGTTGATAAAAAATAGCAGAATTGGATCTTGTCCAGAACTGATGTATGTATTCCGTAAATGCTAATAGAAAACACTGAGGCAACATGTAGTTCGTGTCGAATATATTTTGTAAATCAATAAAAAGAACGATGGGAAATCTTTCCGAGAAATACGCGCCATGACCAAAACATGCTTTCAAATTTATTTTTAAAACGTATATATGTGTACGTGACTCTGGATGTGTGTGTGTCTTGTATAAATATTTTGACTATAAAAGCTAAGCAAAGCATTAAGAAACAGGAAAATTTCTTTGGAAACAAAGGAAAGAGCACTGAAATGTTATGTAATATCGGTCCTCGACTACCGCAGTGAATTACAGATGGGGAACAGACTTGAGGCAACAGAAATGTGGCTCTACAGAAGGATGCTGAGAGTACCAGAGATGGAGCGTGTAACCAACGAAGAAATCTTAAGAAAAATTGAAACCAAAAAGACATATACGTAGAAAGACAGTTAAAAGTTGAAGGGCACATGGTGAGGAAAGAGGATTAGGAACATTTTACACTCACGGGATATATGAAGTTAATATTATAATATTGTATATAATAAATATTATATTATATTATATAATATAATACAGTGTAACCCGGATATAAGAGAGTTGTCGGTAACGGAGAAGAAGTCTCTTATATCCGGGTTTCTCTTATATCCTGGTTTGATATATTATATATACATTAACACAGGCTCTAATTTGGGACCAGATAAAATCTCTCTTATATCCGGGTCTCTTATATCCGGGTTACACTGTAATGTAATATTAATATAATAATATTAGATAATATAATATAATAATATAATATTAATATTATATTATATAATATAATAGTCGTCCAAAAACCTCAAACGCGGATGAACAATTTGATGCCATTCACTGCATGGTTTTGGATGACAGACGTCTTACTGTCCAGCAGATAGCTAAGCCCACAGGCATTAGTTCTAGTTCGGCCCATACTGTTTTAACTGGGATCTTGGGTGATGAGCAAGTTGTCTGCAAAATGATTCCCAAGAATGCTGACACCAGAGTAGAATATGAAAAGGGTTGACATTTCCAGGACAATTCTGACTCACTTCCAGGCTGATCCAGAGAATGACCTGGGTTCACCACTTCGAACCTGAATCAAAGATTCAAGCAAACAGTGGAAACACTCTGGTTCTTCAAGAAGGCAGCGTCTTTTGGCAAGGTGATGGCGTCTGGTTTTCATGAGAGACTGCCTGTTTACTAGCAGCGGCGGGAGCCTTTCTGCTCTTGACTAGTATTTCATTGCCATACAAACAAAATCGGACGATGGATTAATGTAAACAATACGTGGCGCCAGTGTGTGATGGACGCATGGGGAACGTGTTGTTGGATGACAATGACTTTTTTTTTCTTAGAAATTTCTTTCCAATATTAGGGTGCGTCTTCCAAACTGCGGCGTTTTGTAAGCCGAAAAATACAATAGATAGATTGAAATCTATTTCTTTTTTGGCTTGGGCACTTCGACGTGGTGTAATGGTCAACAATCTTGTCTTGCTGGATCAATTACAACTTAGCAGTGAGTTTGGTTATCACTGGGCGCTTGATAATTCAGGCCTTGTGCGACACCTAGCTACGCTTAGAAAATCTCTATTTAGGATTAGTTCTTTCTTCATTTTTTTGTCTAAAATGATGAAAACATTAACAGATCTCTTCTTCCTCCTGTTATGGGTTAAATAGAAGGGTAGTATGGTCTCTAAACTCTAGGAGAAGGCCGACTCCGAATTCAAAACGGTTGAGAAAGCAACGCGAAACCATTCCACTGTCTTTCTCAAGAAGTTATACTAATTCACAGATACGAAAAATAATCTGCGGAGAGCCGTGATCGCCTACATTCTAGAAAAAAAAACATGGCATTTCAAATAAGAAAAAAACAAGTCAGAAGTTTTCATAAAAAGACGCTGGGGATTTTTGTGCATACTTCACTTGAAACGTTTGAAGCTTTAAGCATTTTTATTTTATTTTTTTTATTTTTTTTTTATTTTTTTTTTTTTTTTGCGCATGTCAGCTTCAAAATTGGAGTGCGTGTTATCTCGGTCTTTTGTTCACTTGTAGTGAATCTTGCTCGATTAAACCCACCGCGAAAAGTCGTTCTTCCTCGCATTGGCAGAAAAAAAAATTCCCGAAAAGAACATCCGTTATCAAGTTGACATTTTACAGAAAACTCCAGACTTCTCATCTTTTAGTAACATAAAACATCTGCTCCTCTTTAGCATATGTGCTTTCGTTTTCTTTTATGTTGCTTGACAAAACCAGTTTCGCATCGAACTCACTGGACGACGAATACTTCTATCCATCTCACAACGATAGGCGGCTTAATTAACTGAACTGAGACGGCACAAGACCACAAGTACATAGATAGATAGATAGATAGATAGATAGATAGATAGATAGATATAGTTTAAAAGACTCAGATAGATAGATAGATAGATAGATAGATAGATAGATAGATAGATAGAATGAAATAGTTTAAAAGACTCAGATAGATAGATAGATAGATAGATAGATAGATAGATAGATAGATAGATAGATAGATAGATAGATAGATAGATAGATAGATAGATAAGAAAACTGAGCTCTATATACAGACTGGGATAGAAACAGTTTAAAAGATTCAGATAGATAGATTACTGACTGATTGTGAAGGTGGATATTATATGCAAATACCGTCTCTATGTGCTTATTATTAGTACACGACGTTGTATGACTGTCTAATGGCGTCATTGGTTGAGAATTGCCTGTTAGATAGATAGATAGATAGATAGATAGATAGATAGATAGATAGATAGATAGATAGATAGATCACTATGGTAATGGCACGAGTGACGGTTGAAATGTTCATAGAGTGACCAAGATACTCTCATGGAATGTGACAAATGAGGTTTATTTTTCAACATAGTTCTCCGCACGGTCCAAACATTTCTTCAGTTGGTGTTGCAGTACCTCGATTGTATTGGTCAAGAAGCTTTCATCCTGTTGGTCAAAAAAGTTATCAACAGCAGAAATGTCATGACTGCGATATTGCTTTCCAGCCAAGTGTTCTTTTTTTTATGTTGGGGAACAGATGATAGTCAAATGGAGCCCAAATCAGGAGAATAAGGAGGGTGATCAGTCCGTTCATAGGCACAGTCACACATAGCAGTCTTTAAAAACCAAGGACTTGTGTGCTGGAAAATTGTCCTGATGAAACAAGTCATCTTTAGTCAGTTTTTTTTTTTTTTCTGGGCGTTCGGTCTTCATAGCCTTTCGTAACTTGCTCAGGAAGTTGGCATAGTTCTCTTCATTGATACTTTGGCCATTTTGAAGATATTCGATAAAGACAATGACTTTTGAATCCCCCCCCCCCCAAAAAAAAAAAAAACTGAGGCCACCACCTTCACTGCAGATGAAATGAGCTTTACCTTCTTTGGAGCAGGTGAGTAGGAGTGTTTCCACTGCGTGGATTGTTTCTTTGTCTCTGGCTGAAAATGATGAACCCGACACTCATCCGAGGATATGAAACGTTCAAATAAACCAGCTGGATCTGCCTAAAACAATGTCAGATGTTCCTGTAATTTAATTAGGTATCAGAAAATAATCTTCGCCATGCCAAGTTCATTGTGCAAGGGAAATCACTACTTGTTATATTTGAAGTTTCCATTGAATAGTCAGATGTCAGTTTACCTGGAGATAAGAGTTGAAATTAAAGCATGCACTGTTTCACAGTTCTAGCATCACTGCTTCATAATCAGCCAAAGAACTTTTCGGTCCACCTCTGTTATATTAGTTGTTCCGGTGTATTAGAAAAATTCGTTTCAAAAATCTATTTTTATCTCTCTTTTTAATACTGATGGGGCTTCCTTCCCAGATTTTGCTCGAAGCAATGTGGAAAGATAGCATCTCAATTACGCCATTATTTTCTCTTCGATTTACATGTGCTATTTTAGTTGTTCTGGGAAGTTTTTTTTTTATCAGAGGACTGACAGTGTGACACTGAAATCTGAAGGCGTATTGATGCATTCCAAAGATGCATTGCAAAAGACAAAGAAATAAAAAACAAGGAGAAAAAAAACAAGGAAAAGAGAGTTGAACTGTACTCCTATATGTTGGATAGTGCTGGAAATTCTCCTCAAAGATGACTTGAAGTAACAGAAATGTGGTTCTACTGAAGGAAGGTGAGAATACCATGGTCCGAACATGTGAGCACTTTTTTAGAAATTTTAGAGAAAATTGAAACAAAAAGGAAACTCATAATTAACATCAGGAAGAAACAATTCACATTCCTTGGGCACATAATGAGAAAAGACGGCTTGGAAAATCAGATACTCACAGGACAGATTGAAATCAAGAGGGACAGAGGAAAACAACGCATAACATACTTAGTGAGCTTGAGTACTAGATGGCGAAACAGAATTTTAAAAGAAAGACAAAAGTTATTAAGCAAAGGGAAGTTGTAAAGAGCCATGTTCGCCTACGCCTTGAGGACATTTAAAGAAGAAGACTGTTGAAAGTCTTCAAGTCATGTCTGTTATTTTGTACAGTTCTTTTTGATTCTGTAGAGCCATTCCACGAGGTTTAAGAAAGCATGGTCCTCTCTTGAGGAATCATTCGCTCGAAGCCGTTTTTAATCATTAATTTCAGAAAGAGGTTGTCTACGGTCAGCAGTTTAGATATTTTTGAACGCTTTCGGCGATATACATGACTTCCATGTGAAAGTTCTGATCTGGTGAAGCTATTCAAGAACATGACGCCGAGTTAATGTTTTGGATTTGTATCAAAATTACCATGTTAGACAAAACAAATCGCAGCTCAGTCTATTCTATGTTCAATTTCTTTATCTCCTGTATCAAAATTTGTTATAACTGACTCATACACCGAGGTATTTGAAGTATTTAACGAGATCAGTGAATATACGATAATAGAAATGAGCGTAAGGCAAGGATGCGTCTTCTCACCCGACCTGTTCAACCTATACAACAAGGCAATTCTGGGAGAATTGGAAACCCTACCGGGATTTAGCATTGGCGACCACAATCTTACCAACATAAGATATGCAGATGACATGGTACTGATAGCAGACACAGAAAAGAAACTACAAAATCTCCTAGAGAAGTTAGCGAAGGAGAGTGTGAAGAAAGGACTAAGTATAAACTACAAGAAGACAGAATGCATGGCCATCAGTAAGAGGAAGAGCTCGAAATGCAATTTGCAGGCCGGGAATACTAGAATTAAGCAGACGCGGAAGTTTAAATATCTTTTATTATCTTGACAGAAGACAGTAAATGTGACACTAACATCCGTAGACGTATTGGGATGGCCAAGAACACATTCGAAAAGCTGAGCAGAATACTGCGAGACAGAAGGATTTCCTTGGTAAAAAAAAGAAAATAATACTGAGCTATTACGTAACATCTGTTCTTCTACGGTAGCGAATGTTTGACGATTTCCTCAAAGATGAAGAAGAGACTCGAGGCGACGGATATGTGGTTCTACAGAAGGATGCTGAGGATATCATGGACGGAGCATGTAAGCAACGATGAGGTCTTAGAGAGGATACAGACAAGGAGGAGGCTTATACTTAACATCAGAAAGAGGCAGTTGAAGTTTCTGGGACACATAATGAAGAAGGAAGGTCTGGAGAATCTGATACTCACGGGTCAAATAGAGGGAAAGAGAGACAAAGGAAAGCAGCGCGTGACATACATGACGAGTTTGAGCATGTGGATGACAGAACGTGATCTGGGAGGAGGAAGCCGAGGAAAGGAGCTTGCTGAGAGCTGCAAGGGATAGGGGGAAGTGGAGAGCCATGATCGCCTACGTCATGAAAGGACATGACACATAAAAAGCAAAAAGTATTTACTAATTCCACATCCTGAATTATTCTCTTTTTTTTTTTTTACGATGAATTCAGGATATGTTTTGCGTTGTGAATATAATCTACGAATTGAGCTTTTTAATCACATTCTTATAATCTTGACAAAATTCCAGAAATAAAATGCACTTTAATATATTAGTCTGAGAGACAAGCTATCCAACCATCACGCGACCGTTACAGAGACATTAGTACAGGTTACTCAGAAACAAATTTAATAATGATACTGCTAAACACCAGGTCAGAGTAGACGTCTAGAGATATGCCCAAGACCTTTAGTATAGGTGCGACGTACAGTGCTGTTCGATAAAAGTGACTTACCTGATTTTTTTTACTAAATGTTCTCTTCTCCGATGAAACGAAAGTTGATTTAAATTCAAAGGATAAGCGATCTAAAATCCGAAGAAGACGCTTTGAAAGCTCTTTGAATTTAGCAGTAAGTACTGTCAAGCATCCGTTCAGTATAATGTTCTGGGGATGCTTTTCTTTTCATGGAACTGGTTTCTTAAAACCTATAGAAAAGACCCTCAGGAGTGAGAAGTACAAGAGAATTTTGGAGTTTTTTCTGGTCCCTTCTGCTGAAAGGGTGAAAATCGACCTCACCAAGTTCATTTTTATGCAGGTTAATGCTCCTTGCCACAAATCAAAATTGATGAAGGAATACTTTGATGAGAAGCAGTTGAGTGTTATGACATGGCCGCCCCAATCTCCAGACCTCAACCCCATAGAAAACTTATGGAGCATTATAAAGTACAGGCTCTCGAGAAAGCAGTTGAGCAACATGCTCGAAAGTATGGAACACTCAGTGAGCATCGAACTCCCTACTTAGTCGTAATTGATCTAGCGAGACAAACTTGCTAAACATTATACCACGTCGAAATTCCCTATAGCGATTTACTAAGCGAAGGTTAGTTGTGGCACAAGGCCGAAGTTATCGAGCACCCAGTGAGGATCGAACTCACTACTCAGTTGTAACTGATCTAGCGAAACAAACTTGCTTACCATTACACCACGTCGAAGTGCCCTTACTTGTGGCACAAGGCTTAAGTTATCGATCCCCTAGTGAGGATCGAACTCACCGCTCTGTTGTAATTGATCTATCGAGACAAACTTGCTAATCATTACACGACAAGATCATTAGCATAGGTCAATCAGTGAGGATGGAATTCAATAACGAATCCGTTAACCATTACGCTCCAGTAGTCGTCTAAAGATATTCACAAGACTCTTAGTATAGGTGAATTAGTGAGGTAATAATTCAATATAATAGCGAAGTAGTCAGTCAAACCGACTTCTTAACTATCATGCCATTGTAGGCCCCTATTTTTATGTTTGTTCTCATCGTCTTTGTTTTGACCGGCTTGATAATTTACTAAAAAAATAAGAGAAGGAGAAATTGCAAAAAGGAAAAAAACAAAACAAACGAAAAACCGTATGAACGAGATAAGGAAATGAGAAAAATCTTGGGCCTGGTGTTTGGGAAGAGCTTTCTATCAATCTTCTATTTATTTAGATTTTATCTCTTTCGTTTGCTGGGGACCGGATGTCATCAAATTCAATACGCCAGTATTGGATAATACATTCAGCGTCATGATCAAATGTCTGCAGGAAGTGAATCTTTGGAGCCTTCTTCATGAACGACGGCCAGCATAACGACAAATTATTTTCTTTCGCAAATCTCAGCGCATAAGAATCACGCTCGTCCAAAGTTGCGATGAACTCTATAATGGCCGTTAAGAATGGCGACTTCAAAGCAACTGTATATTTTTTTTAAAACGCCAATAGTAACTTCTGACTTACAGGATGGGTGCTGTAATGGATAGCGACCTGGAATGACGAATCGTGAAACTGAGTTCGAATTCCAGTCAGTTTCATTACGACAACGTACGTGCATATACCATTGGGGAGGGTAAGAATCGATTTCCACCCTCCCAAGTATGGGTTAAATAGCAGGACTTGTTTCTGGGGAATATCATTGTTGTTCTCAAAAAGATTGTTAAATATTCACTCGCAAAAAGAAGAATTATTCTTAGAATCCAAAATAAGGTTCTGCTTTAAATAGCCAACAAGAGGTTGATAAATCGTAAAAAAAATCAAATGATCATCACTAGATGGTTTCAACACTTTTCCTTGATTTCAAGTTCTGCCAATTTTTTATTTATTTATTTATTTTTTTTTTCATTGACGTTTTGGTATCATGCCCAGTGCTCCAATAATGACTGGAATGACTGTTAATTTCATGTTTCGCACTTTCTCATATCTCATAGTCGAGGTACCGAACCGTATTTTTTTTTCTGACCTCCTTTGTTACTGCTACACAAGCGAAATCCAATACCATGTTCTTTTTACATCTTTGCATTAAAGATTTTAACCATTTCTTTCTTTATTGCGAATTGGAGACATCAAAATCAGCAACTAGAGACGTTTAATTGTCTAGAATGATTTTTTAACAGACGAAAAATGTAACACAGAAATCTAAAGCCTTCTTGCAATAAAGAAAGATGCCTTTTAAAAGCTGAGCAAAGCTAATTCAACCGTACCGAACCGTATTTTTAGTTTTCCTTGAAGCAACAGAAATGTGGTTGTACAGAAGGATGCTGTGGATAACATGTTCCGAACATGTGAGCACTGAAGAAATTTTAGAGAAATTGGTAGCAAAAAGGAAACGATTTTAAAAAATCTACCTGAGACATAAAGTAAAGGAAGAGACATAGCGCATAAAAGAAGAAAAAGGGGTTTGGGGAATTTGACACTCACAGGACATACTGATATCAAGAACGTTCAAGGAAACTAGCGAATAACCTATGTAAGGACTTTGTGTAAATTGATAGCAGAATGAGTACCAAGAGGGAGAGTAAGGAGGCAGACAGGCCTACGAAGTTGTGGAGAGCTACGATCGCCTATGTCCTAAAGAGACATGGCGCATAAAAGAAGATTATTATTTCCAGTTTTCCTAAGTTGTTATTTCATACAATAATTAATCAATTTTTTCAAATGAAACCTGAGGTAACTCCTTGCGTCCTAGTGGCATTATTGTCTTAATTAGGACAAAACGATTTAAAAAAAATCTACCTGAGACATAAGTTAAAGGAAGGCTTTACATAGACAGCTATTCGGAATATTAAATTGAGTTTAATTTTCAATCTTTTAATTAACATTAACTGATTGGTTTGTGTTTTACGGCTTATCAACTTTTTGCAGATTAGTTAAAGCCAGATAATATTTTTTTAGATTTTAAGAAATTTTTGGAGACAATAATGATTTACTAATACAAATCCTACTATTTAATCTATATCTGGAGGTAGAATAGGCGGATTCATGCCTTTCCCAAGAGTATTTTCGAGTGACTATAACGAATCCGACTGGAATTTGAACTCGGCTATCCGATTTCCAATTGGGAGACGTTACCCATTGCACCACCTATACACCCAAGCTAACAGCATCTAATATTTCCAAGTGGTTCACCCATCTAAGTACTGATCAGGCTTAACGTTGCTTAAATTTGCTTATCTTACGCAAGCCTGTCTTTTAACGAAATGTGACCGTAAGCTTTTTAATTAACAATTATTCTATTATTATTTAACAATCAAAAATTAGCAATTAATTAACAAACATTTAATTAATAGATTATAACACTATAGTAAAATAATAAGTGATTCCATGTGCTTCTTGAACATTACAATTAAAATTAGATCATACGTTTGGAAAAAAATTTTCCCGCTCAAAAGATTAAATAATTTGACATATTTTTGAGCTATTATCGAAAAGATGGCAGTCAGCGTCTCAGATGTTTGAACAGTGATAGTTTCAATGCTTGCCATAGACGCTGTCTTCTGTAGATGCTTTCCTTCCTCTCTGTCAACCAGGAACTCCTTATTTCAAAGAACGAATCGTTCCTGAAATCAGAAAAAAAAATTTGTCGATAGAAAAAGTTTGGTTAGTCATTTTATGTGTGAAGGAAAAGATGACAACGGTTATGTATTATATCTGCATCGATTAAATTTACCCCAACTCCCTCTCTACTAATTTGTTTGAAGCTTAAGCCGTTTAAATATATCACGTCATGTCACAAATCTCGTAACTCATATGGTCATAGAGGCAATACATGTATTGTAGCCATAGCTGCATTGGTGTGTCTAGGACAAAATCGCCTGGAGGTACCTGTCCTTCTTCAAGATAGTTTTAAATTAAGGATTTTTCGTCTTCTAAGATTTCCACCTCAAGTTGAGAGACCATAGCTGGGGGAGAGAAGAGATGGATAAACACCTTTCTCAAGAGCATTTGTGCAAAATTAACGAACTCGTCCGGAATCCAAACGGCTCGATGATTTCTCAATCAAAGTCCCACGTACAAATATATACTGCCTTTTTAACGTAAAATCATTAACGTCTGTTTCTCCAGATGCTAGCTGGTGGCATACCATACGAAGAGAGCTACCAGATTTAACTTAAAATATTCTACAAACTCACCATTCCTAAGATAAATGATGACAACGATGAAAAAGAAAATAAGTTAATGATAATTATTAAAGCAACGATGATGATGAGAATCAGTAGAAAGGCGATGATTATAATAAAGAGAGTAATGTCCTTGATACACCTGTTACTGATGATGATTGATTGAATCATTTGTTTTTGTTTTTTTACGTCTCACCTAACCTTTTGTGAGTTATTTAAAACCGGAATATATTTTGGATTGTAAAATTTTTTTTTTTTTTTTTTTTTTTTGAGTGAATATTGCATTAACAATTTTTTTTTTTTTTTAGAAAATCAATGATTTTTTTTTCAAATGCAAATCCTACTATTTAACCCATAGCTGGGGGAGATGGATTCATATTTTTCAGAAAGGTATTTGTGCATATGTGAGTGTAATGGGACCGACTTGAATTCGATCTTCGCTCTCCGATTTCTCATTCCGAGTGGCTAAACATTACACCACCCGCACATCCGATGATGATAATGATGATGATGAGGGCTTAAAATAAAAAAATATTCATGCTGGTGTTCATTATATAAAAAAGATATGCAAAAACAGAAGTCAAAGCAATAGATAAAAAAATAATATCAATAAGAGCAACAGGTTATAAATAATAATTAATATAAATAATTAATTAATATTAATATACATAATTAATATAAATAATAAATTGCTACCTGTAGCTTAGCGGTTATCGGCACAGAAACTGTGATCGAAGAGCCGAGGTAGTCGCGCTCACTTTCGCTCAAATGCCCTCGGGAAAGAGTATAAATCCGTCTCATCTGACCCGCTTGGCATTTTAATCGCAGATAGGGCTCTTTTAGTCCAGAAGAACGATACTGAATTCAGAACCGGTTGAGCGTGGGGCTATCAACCCTGCCCCTTAAAAAAAACTACTTCGCTACTGAAACCCCAAAAGCACAACTTAGTGAGGTTTAACTGTGACCCCATGCTCCAGCTGAAGTCTAAATATTCAGAAAATTAGAAACGATTAAAGAAAAACATGAACAAGATACAATATCAGAAGTGTCAACAACCAAACAAACGAATTCAGTATTTTTTTCCCACACATTCCCATTGAGGGGATCTCTGGTGAAATGCATACCCTTCTTTCATGAATCAATACTAAAAAAAAAAAAAAACATTATCCATATATCCTTACAAAGAGTGCCAGTCCTGTAGTACTGAATCAGTAAGTCAAATGGCGATATAGCGAGGACGAATCACCAACGAATTCCAAAGACTAAACTGTTCAACGATTTGGCGTCCAATTAGCGCAAAAGTGTGGGCACCCAAAAAGGGATGAAGAAAAAAGGACCAACGTTTCCTGCGGAATCGACAACCTATTACAGTCACATCACATATGGAAGTAGGCCTGTTACTGTGCCTTCTTTGTGCCATGAGATTTTACGGGTAACATTCCTCACTAAATCAATCATTTCATCAAAGGACACAAGAGAGAGAGAGAGGGAGAAGGCAACATAGAAATGGCCCTCCATCTCTTCCCTTATCCCATTTCTCTACCATTCGCAATAAAACCTAACTTGCGTTATTCCCAGCAATTCAAAACCATCATGATGATATAATTGGCCCCGCCTCCAATGGCTCAAAAATATATGCCGAGACTAACAACATTAATTTTTATCCACACACCGTCGCCTAACAGAACGTATACATGCCTAGCTTCACAATATTAACTGTGGATAGTAAGTGGGTGTTATATTCAGTCAAATACAATATGTTGAGTAACAGACTGGCGTTTGTAGGTATATATTTGAACACAGCAAACACGGAAATTGTGCGAAGAAGCCATGTAGTCAGACAGATAACGAATAAAAAGCACCCAAATCTCAAAAGAAAAAAAAAAACACTGGTGGAGTAAGAAAGAGCTTAAGAAATAGAAGAGAATAAAGAATAATGTATAAGAAAAAAGATCTTGTCTGCCATTACTGACAAGATTCACTTTATCCGAATGACTGAGACGATCGAATGTACTTGAATAAAACAGAAAAAAATTAACTTTGAACAGTTTCTGACTAATTTTGATTTTGATGTACAACTGATTTGAAATTGGAAAAATACAATAAAAACATTAGAGAGGTTAGGTCTAGTGAATTTAACAGTACTTATTTGAATTAATTCTCACTGTCTAACTATACTTCATATATATATATAGCGATTTTCCAAGCGTAGCTTAGATGTGGCACAAGGCCAAAATTAGGGGCACCCCGTGAGGATCGAACTCACTACTCAATTGTAATTGTTCTAGCGAGCCAAGCTTGCTAACCATTACACCGCCTTGAGGTGCCCATACTTCATATATATATATATATATAAATTCATATATGAATTTAAACATTAATTTTCATTTTGATGTACAACTTATTCAGAATTGGGAAAATACAGTAAAAACATTAAATAGGGAGATTATTTGACTGTAAGAGTACTTAATTCTTATTGTCGATATATACTTCATATATATATATATATATATATATATATATATATATATATATATATATATATAAATTTATATGTAAATATATATTATAAATTTTGATTTTCATGTACAATTTATTCAAAATTGGAAAAATACAATAAAAACATGTAATAGGTTATGTCTAGTGAATTTAACAGAACTTGTTTGAATTAACTCTTACTATCTAAATATACTTTATATATATACATATACATACACACACATATATATATATATATATATATATATATATATATATATATATATATATATATATATATGATTATTTTTTAAAAATATACTTTCGCGACTGTTATCCAACGGTTATGGTTTAATATTGAAATTAAACTTGAATACGAGTGACCAGTTTCGAAATTTATGTGTTTGCAATGGAATCATATTTTTTTTTTAATTATAATTTAGGCTCTACTTCTGTATTTACTTCTTATATTAAAAATAAAAACAAAAATGCTAAAGAAATCGGATCACCAATCTAACAGTTCTTTCCTATTATATCAACACACATACACACACACACACACACATATATATATATATATATATATATATATATATATATATATATATATATATATATTTCAAAAATGGAAGCTAAAAGCTCCGAATTTAATTTTGTAATTAAATTAAAGACATTAGTTCCATTTCATCCTCAAGCGAATTTTGGTGTAACTTTTAAAATTACTCGGTTTTAAAGACAAAGCAAAAAATCATAATTCACGTTTCCAAGGATACAGAGAAATCCACTTCAACCAGACAAGGGGTGTTTGCGTGTTCATTGTCGCTGTATTTTGATGTGTCAGTTATTAGTTACGTTTTGGTAGCGGTAGGGATGTATTCTTCAATGAAATCTGACATCCGTTAAATGCATGTCGTCTGGATTTTTTTTTTAAATTTTATTGTTAACGGCAAAAGATTCCTACGGCATTTTTTTCTACTTGTATATTTAAAGATTTTTAGGGGGTGTTTAGATTAGAATACGTTTTATTTAACTACAATTTGAAAAATATTTTCACTTTTAATTTTTAATTTTTAATATACTATGATTCTTTTAAGAACAATTAAATGTATTAGAATCCCTTACAGTATGTAGAATTATTTTCACATCAAGTATAAGTATGTATATTATTAGGTAACAATTTTTTTTTATTTAAATATTATTTAAGTAAAATTTATGACAATGACGGCAAAAATAGCTATTTAATTTCACTGATTTAGTAAACTTTTATTTTTTATATAAACCTAGTAATATATTGTTTCTCATAAGTACAAAGGACATGGGTCATTCAAAAGCTTACATCTTCTACCATTTCATATTAATTTCATTTTACTGTATGTGTTTTATTGGATTATTCTAAGTGCTTGTAGTACAAAGAGGGAAGTCTTTAGGTTAGAATACGTTTTATTTAATTACAATTTTAAAAGAAGTTTAGGTTAGAATTCGTTTTATTTAACTACAATTTTAGCTTCCATTTTTGAAACCTGGTTAGAACTGTGTAACGAAAAAAAACATATTTTAAATCAATTAACTTATAATATTAATGCTCTGTAAATTTACATTGAGCACTATTTTGTAAAAATAAAAATATCTATAAGAACACCGCATTATATATCTTACTGTTCTTTCTTTATATATATATATATATATATATGACCATGAGACCTTGGTTCGAATCTCACCACGGTTGATTTGTCAGGCGATCCCAGCGTGCGGCACCTCTGGAAATTCAGGAAAGCCTTACAACAGGTTGACCCAAACCTTGTGAGTGAAATTGGGTAGGAGGAACACTTGAGGGCTGGCGATAGCTGTGCTAGCACGAAGTCATAAGTCATCGTGATTGAGGGTTTCAGCGTACTGGCCTTGTTCAAATTGTTGATCACGCTAGATAGCATGCTCTCTCCCAGAAACTGTAACTAACGTCTGCTCGGCATAGTTGCAGTATATACCCCAGGTGGGCTTTGTGGGTGTTGAACAAATACAAAATGTGCCTGAGCAAGCATCTGCAATAGGGATTGGCTAGCCGCCCTAGTAGACGAGTATCCTCGAATACGAGTGACCAGCTATTATATAATTATTTATTTATTTATTTATTTAGATAGATAGATAGATAGATAGATAGATAGATAGATAGAAAAAAAGAAAGAACTAGGTATAGATAGATAGATAGATAGATAGATAGAAAGAAAAAAAGGAAGAAATAGGGATAGATAGATAGATAGATAGATAGATAGATAGAAAGAAAAAAAGAAAGAACTAGGGATAGATAGATAGATAGATAGATAGATAGATAGATAGATAGATAGATAGATAGATAGTAAAAAAAAGAAAGAACTAGGGATAGATAGATAGATAGATAGATAGATAGATAGATAGATAGATAGATAGATAGATAGTAAAAAAAAGAAAGAACTAGGGATAGATAGATAGATAGATAGATAGATAGATAGATAGATATGTTGGTTAATAAAACAAGGACAAACGAAAGCATACCAATATAATTAGTACGATAAATATTTATTAAATATTAACGATATGACAAAAATGAAACACGGAGAGAAAGGGTTTATGTTCGGAACTTTCGGACACGCCTGTATCCTTCATCAACAGACCGAGGAATAAACTGAGAAAAAAAATTGTTTTGATAAAATTTAAAACTGTACAGTACACAACCTTAGTGTTTTTCCCTTCACACACAAAAAAATAATTTTCAGATAAACACAATAACTTTGTCATAGAAAAATGATGAACACAACAATTTTTTTTTTGTTTTAGAAAAACAATACACTGGTGACGACATTGTGCTAATGTCGAAAGTACTCAGAATAAAATGAATATGCATCAGCATGGTAACTTTCTTTCTTCCTTTAATAAGGATACTAAGAAACCTGACCGTAATTACGAGAGGATCCTATTAAGTATACATACATATATATATATATATATATATATATATATATATATATATATATATATATATATATATATATATATATCTAGAGAGACATAGATTCGAATCCTGCTTGAGAGTGTACATTTTTCTTTAATGAGATTTCTTGAACATTCAGGCCGGTAGTTGAAAATAAATAAATATACTGTTTCATAAACAAATGGAGCATCTACTCAAATAAGAGTATCCATTAAAATAACTTCTACGGTAATAATATATATATATATATATATATATATATGTGTGTGTGTGTGTGTGTGTGTGTGTGTGTGTGTGATTTTATTATCAATTCGCCCCAAGCAAGGTGATAATGCCACTAAGACACGAGTGGTTACTGGACGTGAAAGAGAATGAAACGACTTTAAAAGGAATCGGAAACCCAATGACAAGGATATACTTCCACTCCTGTTCAAAAGACTGGAAGGAGTGTGAACCTTATGATAGGTTCATGTATATAGATAGATGATATATACTATTTATTTATATACTTTCATGACCCCTACGAATTCTTTCCTCCTTAATTCCCAAAGCAAAATTGGCTGCTGAAACAATTTTTTTGCATCAAAAATTGCCCAATTCGGCAGATAAATAAAATTCCACTTTTAAGCGTCTTTTTTTTTTTTTCCTACGGAAAATTTCAGTCACTCTTTGATTCATTCATTAATAACTTAGTGAATGACGTTTACAGTTTTTTTTGTTTTGTTTTGTTTTGTTTTTTGTTCTGTTTTGTTTTGTTTATTAATTATTATTATGGTGGCACAAAGAGTGAGGCAGGAATAAAGGCTTGTCATCATTAAGTATCCTATTCTTAGCTAGTTTCATTCATGACCCTTTCATTCTAACAACTGACACAATTATCACAAGAACTCATCCCTCTCCATTCATTTCAAACATGTACCAAAATATTAGGTTGGTGCAAAAATAATTTCGTTTTCTCACATATTAACATATGTTAGAAAACGAAATTATTTTTGCACCAACCTAATACCTCACTTTTACAGGGGACCGAATAATACACCCATCATGGTAAACTTCTTGGATATATATATATATATATATATATATATATATATATATATATATATATATATATATTACTAGGAATTTTTGCCGTTCAGTTGGAGCAGTTTAAGTTTAAAGTCATCCCACCCGAAAATCAATATTATTAACAACATTTGGGTGCAACTGAGGCACATCCCCAAATGGGGGGGTTAACAATTTGAATGGTGGGGTGGCCCTGAAAAGGGCCATTTTTGCTATCTCAATATTGCAAGGAAGGAACCTCTTCCATGGACCTTCATGATTATAATAACCGATAATTTTTATTTATAATATAATTTTTTTTTAATAATTCTAATAATCTTTTGCGTAAGATTTCAAATCTCTAAATTGATTGTACGCTGTTTTTTACGGACATTAAATTTTGCCTTTGATTTTTGTGCAAAGTGTAAAATATCAGTTCTTTTGATTTTTCACTTTCAAGGTTGTAATTTTTTTTCCAGCCAATTTGGACTCATGTAAGAATTATCTATCAAACAAAAAAAAAAATTCATCGAAATCGGATGAAAACTGTGGAAACTCATAAACAACACCCGATCACTCACACGCACACGCATACATACACACACATGTTCTGAGAATTATAGATATAGCTATACAAACAGTGAATAAGAATAGTTGCTGTATTCTGTCGACAGACAACATCAAGAAACCAAAGCGCTAATGGGAAGGGCAAACAATTTGTGAGTGAGGAAAATGTAAAAGGCTGGTTCAATCAAGATAAAAACCGGGGATAAAAACAAATACTGATGAAATAGGGAGAAAGTATCCTAACAAAAGAGGAGGCCTGGAGCTTGTTCTGATTTGATGACGTAATAATTACGTAATAACATTAGTTTATATTTCATTGAAGTTTGTCGGATATGAGCACAGAAGTAGGCGGCTTTTTTATTCAATTATTAATAGTCGCTGGGTTTGTTCATACTTTAAATGGATAACGAATATTTTGGCATCTCTTTCATTTTTATTTTTATTTTTTTATTATTTGCTGTCTTTTTAATTATACATTTATTCGAGTGAATTAAAAATTTTGACCTGTTTGTTCAATAAATTCTTCAAGCGATATGCCTCATTCAACTTTAACGATATCACAAATTGATTCGATTTGACTAATTTCGTTTTTTTCTTCTTTTATCTTCATACCTTTCGACGGCTTTATGATTTGGGAATAAATTTTAGTCATTTTGAGAGGCACTTCTCTTGCTGATTGCAATGTTAGGTGAAATTTGCTGAGAACTATTGTGTTTCCTTTTCAATGAATACCTAGAATTCAGATGCGAAGCCTTCATTCAGTTTGGAATATCAGTTTGTCACGATCTTGCTTCTATTTGTCTAGAAGTCAGCAATAACATTCTCAGTATAACGCGTTGAAAAGCTGCGACTAAATTTGCCTCGGAGATAAAATCTTCCCGTCTATTTCTAATACTATGTCTTCAAATACTTAACAAAAGGTTTACGTAGACTGACGTCTTACAGTTGTAAAACGCTTCACTGCCGACCGGAGACCTATATTAAACAAATCAATCTTAAATATCAAGTTACATTCTAAACAGGTGTACAAATAATAAGGCCTTGTGTCAAACTGTATCATATTTCTTAGTGTGTAATGTTTGACCTAAATGATTAATATTCACTATTCAATTAGGTGCGTTGTCAAGAAAAAAGATTATGCAGAAAAATCAATACGGATTTATTGAATTACGAACAAATAATTGATTGCAGCTTGTTTCCTTTTTAGGATTGGGTTTTTCCGATTCCTTCTAAAGTCTTCTCATTCTCTTTTACTCCCTGTAACCCCTTGCGTCTTAGAGGCATTATCGCCTTGCGTCTTAGACATTATCGCCTTGCCTGCAGCTAATTGATTAACCTTTATCACTCTGCATTATTAATATTACTTCCTTTTCCACTGTATTTTTTTTTTCAGTGCCTCTCAATTGAAGAATCTTTATTGTTAATTTAACTCAAAGTTGTTTTCTGTTGCCATAGCCGGATATGACAGCACAATTATGAAATTCAAACACACTATTCTTCCCGTCCTGGGCAAGACGATAAACTACGTCCAACAGAAGGGCCACAGATCAGGTGTTTTTGAGGAACGTGGAACCATCTCTTAATTGCTGGTGTTGCCAGTTCCATCCTGACCCGGGTTGGTAGGAACTGTTAGGGTTCCAGCTATGGGCAAATACTTAACCTCCAAACTGGGATCAAAAACTTATGAAAGTGTAAAAATAGGTTTTAAGACCAGAAATATTTTGTAAAATAATATTACCAGCAAATACATTTTTGAAGAAAAATTATTACCAGCAATACATTATTACCAGCAAAGATTTTTGAAAAAAATAATATTACCAGCAAATACGTTTACTTGCTTCCCTGATAACTACAATCTTTAAAAATCTAAATGCAGCGTCAATCGCCATCTTCTATCTTCTTAAACCGGGTTCAGCTTTTATCCTTTCATCGGTACCACCCATTATGCCCAGTCTATTCTCCCGCCTTCACCCTCTGTAACCTCCTACGTACTAGCGGCATTCCCGTCTTTCTTGGGGAGAAGGCGTCAGATTAGACAAAAATAGAGTACCGCTGCTGTATCTGAGTTGGCGCTGCTCAATCTTCACCTACCAACTTTGAGAGAATTCAATGTAATCTAAACGGTCTGGTGGTGAGAGGGGAATACTTTCCATTCTGCGGATTCTTTTCCCACGGACGCAACGTTTCAAGCCTATCGCTACTTTTCATGGCAACTGTTCAATTGAGAGCTCCATTCTTTAGTTCCACCACTTAAGACCTTCACAGCTATGCTACATCCATGGAGGTAAATCAGACTCATTCTCTTCGTATTTCAAGTGTAAGGAAGAAGTTCTACACCAAATTTTCCTAAACAGTGCTACTTTGTGGAACAGACTCCTGCATGGGTGCTCCCTTGAACATTACACTCTTAACCTATTAAAGTCAAGAGTCAATCATTATCTACCCTCCTTATCCCCTTAATCTTAATTTCTTGCTACCTCTACCTTTCACACAACTTAGGCAGTATCTTTTAACCTTGGGTGTTACTGAAGCCTTGAGTTAGTTGAGGTGAACTTTAGCAAAAATAAATAAATAAAATATAAAAAATAAATAAAATAAACAACTTTACGGCAGCAAATGTTGGACGATTTCCTCAAAGATGAAGCAAAGACTCGAGGCGACGGAGATGTGGTTCTACAGAAGGATGCTAAGGATATCATGGACCGAGCGATGAGGTCTTAGAGAGGTTTCAAACAAGAAGAAGGCTTATGCATAACAGCAGAAAGAGGCAGCTGAAGTTTCTGGGACACATAATGAGGAAGGAGGGCCTGGAGAATCTGATACTCACAGGTCGAATAGAGGGAAAGAGAGACAAGGGAAAACAATGCATGACATACTTAACGGCCTTAAGCAGGTGGATGACAGAACGTGGTCTGCGGGAGGTGGCAGAGGGAAGGAACTTGTTGAGAGCTGCAAGGGATAGAGGGAAGAGGAGAGCCATGATCGCCTACGTCCTGAAAGGACACGGCACATAGACGAAAAGAAGTTTTCCTAAAGGAGGGTACTTCGACGTGGTGTAATGGTTAGCAAGCTTATCTCGCGAGATCAATTACTAGTGAGTTCGATCCTCACCAGGTGCTCCATACTTTTGGCCTTGTGCCACATCGAAGCTTCGCGTAGTATATCACTAGGGCACTTCGACGTGATGAAATTGTAAGCATGCTTGCCTCGCTAGATCAGTTACGATTGAATAGTGAGTTCGATTTTTACTGGGTGATCCATACGTTCGGCCTTGAGCTGCATCTCAGTTACGCCTAGAAGATCATTTAGGCATTTCGATGTGGTGGAATGGCTAGCAAGCTTGCCTCGCTAGATCAATTACGACTCAATAGGGAGTTCGATCTTCACTGGGTGCCCGACATATAACCTTTACACTTTGATGTCGTGTAATGTTAAGCAAGCTTGCCTCGCGAGATCAGTTACAACTTCATAGTGATTTCGACTCTCACTGGGTGCACGTTACTTTCTGTCTTGAAAACCACCATTCAGTTTCTCAAAGGGTTCAACAACAAAATTATGAATTTAGTCTCTTCAGGAAACTCAGTGATCTCTTTATAATAGTAAAGGTGAAGAATTTATTAGGTTGGTTGGTGCAAAAATAATGTCGTTTTCTCACATTTGTTACTATGTGAGAAAACGACATTATTTTTGCACCAACCTAATACCATTCCTGTAAAGAAAAGGATTTTTTTTTTTATTTCGCTAAAGTGTGTAATAATTTCGGTTTTATCAACGGGCCGGTATTGTTCTTTTTCTTATTGCGAGTTGATAGTTGAAATATAAAATTCTGTTTCTGCAATTGAGAGTTCCCGCATTCTTCGGAATGAGAGTTTGAGCAAAGGATGAAAGGAATCGATTTCGACAATCTCCAGCGGCACGGAATGGTGGTAAGACTCGAGTAGAATCTTCTTTTCTCCGAATCCTCCTGCTTCCGTTTAGTTCTGTTGTCAGTCTGATTAGCTGATCTCTTTTTATTGATTTTTATAGTGGCCTGGTTACATACTCTCTTCTCATTGGCCACATGTACAACCATAACCTTCTGAGATCAATCAACCCTTTTTTTTTTATCTCTTATAGTTTGTGAAAAGGTGAATGCTGTTAATAAATTCGACTTTTACTAAGTTTTAAATTATTTGCTCCATCAGATGAAGCTAGTCTTTTCCTCGACTTATTATTGCATTTTATCCCAAACTGTTATTTTGAAAAGCCTCATATTTTAAAGTTACTTTATTGGTTTATTGATTTGTTTTTTTACGCCTTCTGAACTGTATCATCGGGTTATTTAAATCCAGAAAACATTTTTAGAAGAGGTGGAGTCATGCCTTTCTCAAGGGTATTTGTGCGTAATAAATAATGAACCCGACTAGAATTGGAACTCGGCTCACCGACTTCCAACTTCGATCCTTTATCCATGATCCCGACACCCAAGCTTACATCACCTGGTATATCCAATTAGTCACCCATCTAGGTACTGACCAGATTTGACGTTGCTTAACTTCAGTGATCGGACAAGAACCGGTGTTTCAACGTAATATAGCCTCATTTAAAGTAACATGGAATAAGACCAAAAAAGTATTTACTGGAAAAACATCCTAAAAGCTCAACTTTCATGAACGGCGCTTGAACCAATTCGGGCACGGAAACCTATAGTTAGTTGGTACATAATTATGTAGTCATATTACCTTCTCTCTACTCTTAACGTACTCCATGTTATTTAGTTTTTTATATTTAGTAATAAGATTTGTTTGGATTCTGGAATGAGGAGATTATCGTGTCTTCAATGGCGAGATCTTTCGTCGTACAGATTGTGATTAAAGAAACAAAATCTCGTTGACAAAATTATACCAGACCTACATTATTTATAAATGTATATGTCCGATATAGGACTACATTCCCGATTAAAACAAACGCATAAATAATTCTATTGGACACGCCTCCACCAGCCTGTCAAGAAGACTGATTCTACATCTCTCTGACCAGAGCTCTACACGAACGCATTCAAACCAGCATGGAATTATACACCATACACAAAACTCCATACACAAAATACATGTTGAGAACATGAATGGGATACGTACCTCCCACTGGAAAAAAAAAAAGATGTTTAAAAGTCATGGGAACTCTTATTATAATAAACAGAAACCAAACACATAATAACATCAATTTTTATACATCAATTTTTATACCGTCTATCAGGTTGGTGCAAAAATAATGACGTAATAATGTCGTTTTTTGACGTTTAACGTCAAAAAACGACATTATTACGTCATTATTCTTGCAGCAACCTAATACAATAGCACTTCCATGCCATTTATTATAGTAGGATAATAATAAAAAAAAGAAAATATCCTTCAAAATGGATAATAGTTTAGCCGAAATCGCAAAAATATCCTTCAAAATGGACAATAGTTTAGTCGAAATCGCAAAAATATCCTTCAAAATGGACAATAGTTTAGCCGTAATCGCAAAAATATCCTTCAAAATGGATAATAGTTTAGCCGAAATCGCAAAAAAAAAAATACAATAAAAAAATTAAACAGAAATTTAAAGAAACTGAAATATATGGGAAAGAGATTACTACCGAAATAGACAATCTGTCTTTTCATCCGTGTGTCTGAAACCCCCTCTAGCTCGGGCTACACTTGTTCTACATAAATATATTATACTATTTTGGAGTCAATACGATACCGGGAATGAAAATCTGCCCTTCATTTGGTGTTTGGACATTCAGAATTGGGATTTGTTTCCGAATGAGGATGGAAAAGTTAAAAATTCAAATTTTAAAATAACTGAAAAAAATTAGTGTTTTTGAAACTTAATTTATACTGAGTTTAAAGTAGCAAAAACACTTTGTGAATTTAATTTTTTTGTTTTGAATTCAGTTTAAAATATTTTTCCAAGACTGTGAATTGAGCAAATCAATTTTACTTCTGCAAAATATTAGGTTGGTGCAAAAATAATGACGTAATAATGTCGATTTTGACGTTATTACGTCATTATTTTTGCAACAACCTAATACCATCAGAGTTAAAGTGAGAGGTTTCATGACGTGAGGTTTTGAGGTTTCGCAAAGTTGGTGTTTTGATGAAGTTAAAGAACTTTTCGTCGGAAATGGACTTATAATACCACGAATCAGAGTTAAAATAAGGTTTTGAAGTTCCATGGGTGAATTGAGGCTTTCAATGTTATTTCTACAAAACTGTCATTTCTAAACTGGCCTAGAGTTGCATTTAGTTTTGGGCCTCCGGACCAATTAATCCCCTGCAAGTGTTACCTTAAAAGTCTGCAGGGAGTGCAGATTTTAAACTAGTCATTAATAAAAGAAAGAAAACGTGCTGGAAAAAAAAACGATCTTTCAAGTCTTATTCATCAATTCTCATTCATAAATTTGATGAAATCAACTCGATCCACACGATAAAAGAATCGAGGTGGGAGTGTCTGTATATAGAAATATGATTGGCTCTTTTGGATTGATCCGTACGACCACTCGAACATAATATGGCTGTGGTTCTGGCAATTAAATCAAAAGTCGTAATAAAAGAAATAATAGCAGGATACGATCTTAACACCAACATCGTAACTTAACATGTTTTAGTCAATTTTTTTCAGTACTACTATCATCGTCTTTAAATAATCTGTCATCTTCCGTATAATTTTAGTGAAACAAAGTACTAATATAAAACGTGATGAAATTAATATAATGAATATTATCAATGATAACAATTTTAATCTGCATAATAGCCTTTTAAATAATGACAATAGGTACAGTGTAACCCGGATATAAGAGAGTTGTTGGGACCGGAGAAGAAGTATCTTATATCCGGGTTTCTCTTATATCCGGGTTTGGTCTATTATACATACATTAACACAGGCTCTAATTTGGGACCAGAGAAAATCTCTCTTATATCCGGGTTTCTCTTATATCAGGATCTCTTATATCCGGGTTACACTGTATATGAAAGTTACTTTAAAGTCTAAGCTAATAGGAGTTTCCGGGTAGGTAATTTCGGCTGACTATCATGAATTTTAAAGCTACATATGGCAGGGAAATTTTAAAAGATATTTTAGTAAAAACAAAGTGCGTCTTATATGCGGCCAAATGCGGTAATTCCTTTGTTTATACTGCCATTCACCACAAAGCGACGTTTACTCTCCAACTCTCTGTCATTATGCATGCAATATCCACAAATAATGATATATTTGTTTTTACTAATCGTCACTGAACAAATTCTAACACGTTCTAACAGATTTATAGATCACTGATTAAATCAGTTTGCGGTATTAAACGATTACTTTGCGCCTATAAAGAAAAAAAAATCATGTATATTTGTTTTAAAACACAACATCCATTGGTTGCCATATTCCGAGGTTGCCAGTTTGTACAACATGTACACAATTGGGTTACATTTCAAAGCCCAACGCAGCTAGATTTTGAATTCTTGCTATCAGCCCAGTTTAGGATGTCCAGTTTGTGTAACAGTTAAGGGCAAAGGCTCGGATTGAGGAATCGGAGAGCCGAGTTCGAATTCCAGTCGGATTCATTACATTCACTTACGTACTATTACCCTCGGGAAAGGTATGAATCCTCTTTTTCTCCACCCCCAGCTATGGGTAAATAACAGAACAAACTGGGTTCTATAGCCTTGTATGGCAACTGGTCTAAGGGAACGTAAATCTGGAATTCAAGACTGCATATAGCGTTGGCGGAGCCCATAATATACAGCTAAAGAAAGGGTCGTTCCCATTGGTCGATGATCCTGACTACAGTCGAATAATAACGAATGATGATCATGGGCGCGGAAAGTGGAATCTGCGATCCAAGTTCAAGTTCCTACCTCGGCTATTGGCACAGATACTCTTGAGAAATCTATTCTCCCCAAAGGTTTGGGTTAAATAGCAAAGGTCTTTAACCTTGTATGGTCACCAATCTAGGAGACTGACAACTCTGAATTTAAAACGGGAAAGAAAGCAACGGGAAACTATGAAGTAACTTTCCTAACAACTCATTGCAATTGACAGATAAAAATGAAGAGGAATCTGTGGCGGGCTATGGTCACCTACGTCCTTAAGGGTCGTGGCAAGAAACTTTACGAACTAAACAGTATATGAAAGACATTTTTATTGCCATTAAAAGAGGATAAATGGTCATTAAATTTAGTCATGAGATTTAAATTATATTTTTGTTCTTAGTTTGTTCTAGACGCAAACAAATCAGAGTTGTCATTTACTAAACCAGACAACCCCTTCTATAGAGAAAACTCTAGGCATTCAATAACCAAACACTATTACTGTTGGTTGAAATTTAAAAACATTTTAATAAAATATCTCTGGAAAAAAAAACAGTTTTTTCAGGAAAATAGACGGCTAGTTACCAATCTAGTAGTACGCTGAAATTAATGCAGTCGAGGCACTAGGGATAAAAGCTCATCAAACCAGTTGCCACGAAAATATTTGTAGAAAAGACAGAGGGAAGACACGTCACGTCGGTGAGAAAGTGACTGAAGTCGAGATATACTGTAGACTATTCTTTGAATTTTTTCAAGAATTTCGAAATATATAGCAGGAGTACCTGACCAGGAAAGAATAGACATCGATAAACTAAAAAGTGGTTGAAATTTTAAAATATTTGAAAATTAAAAATATTTAAATAAAATATCTCTAAAAAAAAAAAAGACATTTTTTTTTCATGAAAATAGAGGCTATCTAATACCGTTCTTTCTACTATTGCTAAGAGTTTCTTTTCTAATCCCTTTGTTTAATTTAGTATGGAATGTCAAAGTCTTGATTATATTAGGTTGGTGCAAAAAAAATGTCGTTTTCTCAGATATGTTACTATGTGAGAAAACGACATTATTTTTGCACCAACCTAATATCATTATTTTCCCGTCTAGTTTGTTTTTTGTTTGTTTTGTTTTGTTTTAATTGAGTTCACCCCAACTAAGGCATTAAAGCCACAAAGACGCAAGGGGTTTATGGATGTGAAAGAGTTTGAAACAGGAACATTGCTAAGGAGCGTGAAAAGAAGAAGAGTAATCAGTAGGATAGCAGATAGAGACTGACACTGCATTTAAAATTTTTGCAGATTAAAGTTGGCTGGAGCCGAACAAGTGAAATCCATTTTAGATATAGATGCCGTCCAATGTATTCAATTGCTGTGGATTTTGTTATTTGCTAAATATCTTTGTTTGTGATTATGTAGCGCCATAATGTCCGATAAAGTGCTGTCTTCTTTAAGCAAATAGCTCATTAAAGATTACTTTAAGCTGAGGATCTGACAACGTTAATTAATCTTAGTTTTAGCACAAAATCACATGGATGGGGCACCCAGTGAGGATCGAAAGTAATACTCACTAGTTATGGACAACCAGACTAGCTCTTTAACCATTAACCCATTCCAAAGCGCTCATTACAAGAGAGAGTTCAACGAAAGCTCAAATTCGGTTATCACTCATCTAAAAGATACGGATGGCTTAGTGATTAATGAGACGGCAAGCCGATTTCAAATTTCCAGTAGGACAGTTATGTTCACTTCACACAAATGTGTCGATTGATTAAGAGATCGGTTCAAAATTCCCAGAGGTCAGATACCTGAAGATGGTCGGAGAAATAATGGCCAAAACGTTGTGAGTATAAGAACAAAGATGAATATGCTTGTCTCAATTGCAAAAAATGTAATAATGGCTATTTCTCGAAAATGAACAATCGCCTTCTCAGTGTAACATTCTCGGCTGACATGAAGTGGAAAGATTATCAATTGCTAGGTCTGCTGCTGAGAAAACTGTTATGCTAGGCAATCTTTCTCTCCAGAATCTATCTTAAATATTTATAAGTCTACCATTCGTCCATGCTATGAATATTGCTGCCACATATGGTCCGGTGCTCATGCTGTATATTTACAGATTCTTGATAAAATCCAAAAAAGAATCGGCAATATTATTGGTCCTGGCCTGGTGTCTCGGCTTCAGTCACTTTTCCGCAGAAGTAAGGTAGCTTCCCTGTGCTTTTTCTATAAGTACTTTCATTGAAACTCTTCGGATGAACTCTTCCCTATGGTACCTGAACTCTAGTTTAGCGACAAGGTTTCATCAGTTCACAGTTGAAGTGGCTAGATGTATTCCTAAGTTCTATGCTAACAGTTTCTTTTCTTGCACTTCTCGCTTGTGGAACTCTCTTCCGGCACCAAGCTTTCCAGCCAACTCCGATCTTCAAAAATCTAAATGCAATTACAATCATTATCTACTGACTTCTTGCTTACTCTTCTATGTTTCTCTCGCTTTAACAATGTTTCTTCTTTTTTCTTTTTTCTTTCACATTCAGTAACCTCCTAGTGTCTTAGAGGCTTACTGCCTTGCATGGAGTGATAAGATTTAAAAAAAAAAAACATTAACATCCAAAAATGATATTTCTGTATTAATTTAACAATTTTTTTTATCGCTGTTAGTTGCAATTGTCTTAAAAATTACGCCTTATTCGTACCGACACACCTACTTATATAATTTCGCCTTATTTGTCTACTCAACTACTGATACGCCGACCTACCTACCTATCTATTTAAACCCCCAACTACTATCAATACGTCCGTTAAATTTGTATTACCGTTCTTACTCACCTTATACGCTAAGATGAACATAGAGCATTTTTGTCTCTACTAGAGCGCGTGATGCGAGGTAATTCAACAATTCTCCGGCGGCAGCGAGACGACTACCTGGGCTAAAGTATTCGCGTAGCAACAAACAAATTCAGGCTGATGTTAATATCGTTTATTTTGTGTTAGCTTTCTTTGGATTTATTTAATTTTGATGACTTTCAAAAGAACAGAACTTTTTTCTTTATTATCCTCAATTTTCAAACAGGGGGAGTTGTAGCCAAGGGGGACAAATCTGAATTGACAGTTGAACTACTTACTGTTAAATGGAACTTGAGATTATAAAAAATAAATAACAAACCAGTTTCTACATCTGTCTATGGTTCTGAGATTAAATATTGCAACTATTTACACTATTCACATTGTTCGTACTGTTACCCTCATCTTTCTTACATTATTTTGCATCTTCAATAAAGATGAGGACAACAGTCCGAACAATGTAAATAGTGTATATAACCAGTTTATATATTAGATTGAGTCATAAGTATTTTTCGTTTAAAGACTATTTACTACTAATCATACAGAATTTATTTATGACTTAACCTGATAATAATCTCCAAGCATAACCCACAATATATTACGAAATGGACAAAGTCCGACAATTTATTTATTAAAGACATTTTTATGTTTAACGTTCTTTTTATAGATACAAGTATTTAAGTAAATGCTCTGTTTATAATAAACAGTATTAAATAACATTTAACAGGACAGGATCGTTCGATAGGTACGAGATTCATGGAAGATTGAAGTTTATAAATAGTAAATTCGACCTTTCCCACCGAACGATCCTTGGTGGCTGATCGATCAAGGCACGTCAGCGTAAATGACGGTTCTGTATAGGATGCAGGTTCGAATCCTGTCCAAGGACGGATATTTTTCTATGAAAATTTCTCGGACATTCTGGCCGGTAAATGTTATTTAATACTGTTTATTATAAACAGAGCATTTACTTAAATACTTGTATCTATAAAAAGAACGTTAAACATAAAAATGTCGTTAATATAAACCCACAATGTGCATAGAGATAATATACTTTGTGTGCGCGTATAATAATTCCCTATGTTACAAAGTCTCATCATTATTTTTCCTGTGATGCAGTATAGATAATTATTTATTGATGAATAAAATGCTGATTTAGTTTTCTATCATTTCATCCCAAACAAGGTAATAAAGCCACTAAGATGAAAAATGTTACTGTGTAGGAAAGAAACAGTAGGGTCAATAAATGTACAGGAATCATGACGATTAGAATTGCATTTAAAATTCTGGAGATTAATGTTAACAGAAAAGCAGCTGGAAGTCGAAAGAGCTCCGCAACCGAGAAGTGAATGAGAAGAAAATATTAGCATAGAACTTCCGGTTGGATCTTGTTATGGGGTCCACCCCTTTTTCATATAAGTGGACTCTACCAAGTGTACCTGGACTGCTGCCGTTAAATACCCAGAGTTACAGTCAGTGAGGGTAGTCGGTAGTCGGATGTCAGTCGATGTCGGACGACCGGCTGATCGGTTGAACTCTCTGCCTTCGGGCGGGAAGGAACCCGAACGAGGGTACGCCGAAGGGCGGATTCTCTTTCGGGGAGGTAAACCGACCCTGAACCCGTTTATACGGGTTCAATGGGCATATTTTTGGCCGAGCCCACGGGCTCGGAGATCCCACGTTAAACCGGCCTTCTGCCACATGATACCCTTGTGGGGGGGTGACTAAATACTAGTCGGTAGTCGGATGTCAGTCGACCGGCTGAACGGTTGAACTCTCTGCCTTCGAGCGGGGAGGAACCCGAACGAGGCTATGCCGAAGGGCAGAGTCTCGTTCGGGGAGGTAAACCGACCCTGAACCCGTTTTTCGGGTTCAAAGGGTATATTTTTGGCCGAGCCCACGGGCTCGGATATCCCACGTTAAACCGGCCTTGTGCCACATGATACCCTCGTGGGGGGGGGTGACTAAATACTAGTCGGTAGTCGGAGAGTGTGAGAATATACGAACGGAGATAGTGTGAGGTAACCTCTTGTAGATGTCAGTTACCAGCACGTAGACTCTAAGGAAGTTCTATTTCGAGACTATATATATATATATATATATATATATATATATATATATATATATATATATATATATATATATATATATTTGCTATTAACTACGTTCCTGGACTTACTAACAGTATTACTCTTTGTATGATTGTGTAAATACTTTTTATTTCTTATATTTAATTATTACGTTTGTCATTCCTTGGAGACCGAATTCATCTCGGAATCCACAACAGATCTAAAAAAATTCAGCAGTGAAATTATGCGACCTAGCTAGCAATCTAGTCAGTCAGTTATATGCCATGCATGATGCACGCTTAGGCGATAATGTATCTTTCGATACATGACTGACGAGGCAGATTTTTCCCCCGCAGTAGGTTACCGTTTCTTTCTGCGGTAGACCAGTTGTCATCCAAGGCTATAGAACCCGGTCTGTCCTGCTATTTACCCATAGCTGGAGGGAGAAGAAGAGGATTCATACCTTTCCCAAGGATATTAGCACGTAAGTGAATGTAATAGATTCGACTGGAATTCGAACTCGGCTCTTCGATTCCTCAATCCAAGCCGCTTATCCATTACTCCACTGTTGTACTAAACTTAAATTCGTGAAGTCGAGGTACCAACGAGGAAAGCTCATCAGAACAATTAGCGTGAAAATATTTATAAAGAATGTAAAGGGAAAATTGCGTTATGGCAGTGAGAACGTAACTAAAGACGACATAAGAACATAACGTAACAGTTTCTTCTTTGAACTTTGTCATGAATCTCGAGACCAGGGTTTCCCAACCTGGGTGAAAGCGCCCACCGGTGGGCGATTTCAAATGTTGAGTGGGCGATCGGCAACTGAACAGAAAGGGTATGCGATTGGAAATGATGGTGGCCGATGCGATGCAGCATTTTGAGTATTAAAAAGGTATTTCAACATATGCTACCGAAAAAAATATTAAAAGAAGATATGCCAAGAACCAGAATTTAAAAAAATACAGGAATCTCAACGGGAATAACTCGTTTGCGTTCCGAAATAAAATATAAATACACCGCAAAGAAGGAATATTTGGATATTTTCTATAATTTTGAGAAGAGTCATCAATTTTCTTCGAACAGTTCTTCAAATGAAATAACATTTTTTTCGGATATAAATCAGATAAGAGAAAAACCAAGAACAACTTTGCCAGTAAAATTAAAAAGGGACCTCTGGATAATTTTTATTTTCTATAAAATTGTTTTTAGTTTACTTTTAGCAGATTGGCCATCTTGAATTTATCAAGGCTGGAGATAAATTGCCCATCAAAACATAATTTACTTATCCCATGTATACTTTTGAATATTTACTATGTAGGTGGGCGGTAGAAAAATGTTCGCGTGAAAGTGGGCAATGACGCAAAAATGGATGAGAAATTCTGCTGTAGACACACTTCAGAATCTCCTGACCAGATGTAGCAGAAACATTTGATACACAGACGAACAGTAGTCTTAGAAATGTGAAAGTTAGATTCTGACGAGAAAAATTGTTTAACACAATATTGTAAATCTACTTTTCTAGCAGCAATCTTAGCAATTACCCTATTTTTCGACCTACAAGACGCAATCTTTTTCCTAAAAAATACGTGTGCGTCTTCCGAAACGAATGTAAGGCAACACTCTGGCTCAAGTAAGCTTGGCTGACTGATAGGGACGTGTTTTTGTATGTTTAGTCATTACGCTATAATGTTAGCTGTCTAATTCAGCTTTTTATATCATGTAACCTCAGTACTTAGCTGTTACAAGTATTTCCAAGACTATAAACCTTCCTGGGGCCGAGCCACAAGCTTGGTTTACTAGCAGCGATGGGAGCCATTCTGCTCTTGATTAGTATGTCATCGCCATGCAAACAAAATCGGACGCGTGATTAATGTAAACAATACGTGGCGCCAGTATGTGAGGGACTCATGGTGAATGTGATGTTGCATGAGAATGATTTTTTTCTTAGAAATTTCTTTCCAATATTAGGGTGCGTCTTCCAAGCCGCAGCGTCTTGTAAGCCGGAAAATACGTTAATCCAAAATAATCATTCCTCTTCATGTCTAGTGAAAAACTTGAGGGGTCTTAAATATAAACAATAAAACTCTTATTTTATAATTATATACTTAAAATTTATAAACTTATATCTATGTAAGTACTATAGTGTCAACCCGATTTGTAAGGAAGGTGACTTCTTGATGTTGTCGATCTGGAGGAGGTGATCCCAGCATGCAGCACCTTTGGAAAGTGCCTGAAAACCATACCACGTGTTGACCCAAGCCTTGTGAGTGAAATTGGATAGACGGAACCCTCTGAAGCCGTCGGTGGCTATGCTAGCACGAAGTCTCAAGTCATCGTGACTGAGGGTTTGAGCGGACTAGTCTTGTTCAGAATGTTGATCACGCTAGATAATGCGTTCTCTCCCAGAAATTGTAACTAAGGTTCGCTCAGCATAGTTACAGTATAAACCACAGCTGGGATCTATGAGTGTTGAACAAACACAAATGTGCCTGAGCAGGCGTCTGCAATGGGGATTAGCTAGCCGCCCTAGTAGACTGACATCCTTGGATTCGAGTGGTTGCACCATTTACATTTAGAATATATTGTTATATTTTATAAGTATAATCCAGTCTCAAATTTACTTAGATATAGCAATAATTCTTTTGACGGTATAACTCTACTACTGAATTTGGTGACATAATAAATGTGAGTTCAATCCCTGAGCCTGGTAGCATGTGCTTGCACTCAATCAATACAGGCGAGCAATAACTGAGCAGTACTAAAAATAAGACGAGATATCCCTAGACACGGGCAGTGCAGCGAAAACAGTCTACTCCCGTAGACCGGTTTAATTTGGAAGTCCCTGTACGTTACACCTGATGAAACCCGGAGGGCACAAAGATCGAAACGTTGTCATAACAGCAACATAGATAAGGACAATTGTCCTAATGTAAATAGTATAAATAACTCTGTTAATATATAAAAATGAACTGATTTTTTTTTTCTGGATCATTCTCTGGACATAGCATCAATGGAAAACGTGAGAGGTTTTAAATATAAACAAAAAAATACTTCTATTTTTATAATTACTTATATAGGAATAAAATGTCGCTGCCGACGCTGGAGTTTGAACACATATCACCAGAGAGTAAACACAGGCGATCCCATTTTGAATAAGTAGATCAATTGACGGTAAAAGAAATGTATATATTGGAATTAGCGTGGTGTCTAAGTGATTACTATACGAAACACCCCACAATAAACTCGACCTTGTGCCACATCCGACCGCGTGGGTCGGTTAGTGAATATCTCACTATACGGATGACTATTCAGATCGCTATTCGGTGATTACTTTTCAAGCGAGTATTATCGAGCAAGTACTATTAGTGCGAGTGATATTCGAAGGCGTCTGACGCCCGTATTGTACAACGGCGTTACTATAGTTGTATAAATCATAAAAGAGAAAAACCAAGAACAATTTTGCCAGTAAAATTAAGAAGTGACCTCAGGATAATTTTTATTTTCTATAAAATTGTTTTTGTTTACTTTTAGCACATTGGCCATCTTGAATTTATCAAGGCTGGAAATAAAACGCCCGTCAAAACATAATTTACTCATCCCATAATGAAAGTGACAACGAGTATTCGTTGACATTACAAAAAAAAATGGCAACGAGCGCTCCTTGACATCACAAAATAATTATATACTTAAAATTTATACACATACATATATATAACTAACATATTATTTATATTTTATAAGTATAAATCAGTTTCAAATTTACGTAGCCATCGTTTTTAAGTGTATGACGATTCTATAATAATAAACAGTGGGATTTTTCTAGGCGTTTCTCTGATCGTATTGTGTCATATTAACGCAAAGATCTATAATAAAATTAACAAGTTTTATCCTAATCTGCTTTAAACGTTCAATCCAGAGGCAGACAATCAAGCAAAATATCTAACATACCAGTGTTCTGCTACTTGAACAGTGCAGTGAAAATGTTGTTCCAAATATTAAGTGAGATCGTCACTTTGATTGTAGGTAAAGTGCAATGATAGGGCTGCTGATAACTGCTCAGTCCTTGAAGAAGAGGAAGAGATCCTACATTCATCTACGCCGCCCACACACGACGGTAGGGCGTGACACATGGTCGGATTCACATGGGGTGGCCCGTAAGCGTATATAAAATTACCCAGTCTCTACAACTGCTATCACGCTGGCACCAAATTACTACGCATCTTTCACTTTGTTCCGGTGGGGGGAAAGGATCAGAATCCCCACGGTCAGCAAAAAACACGGCACTGTAAAGAGCAGAGAACTGGAAAAAAAAAACTACATTCCCTATCTACTCATCCCACAAGCGTGTAGATGGATTAAGTCCCAAAACTTGTCCAGTACCCCACAACCAACTTCCTGCTGTCGTCGATATTGCACTGACCATCTCTTTGGTGCAATAAAAAGGGTGCTGCTGCATGGTTGGAATCTCCGGGACCAGACATCCCTCATTTATTTGTTGTTTTCTTTTCGAAGAGAGAAACACGAGTGAAAGATAAAATATAGTTTACCCACATATAGACACATAGTACTCTCTTCTCCGGTATCTACGAACGTACAATGGTATTATTGCAAATGATCAGTTTAACGTGACGGACGCATACAAGTAAATGTGGACCCAAAAACAAAAATTAACCAAAACCTTCGACAGAAGTTACGCAGTTGTCTGAATAATCTGACCCTCCCTCTTTATTTTAATGAAGGGAGGTGCTTCAGAAAGATTAAGTTATTCCCTAATATATTCTTCTACATGGCTTCGAAAAAAGTGAGTTGATTAATTTGTATAATTTAATCTCTTTTTATCGTATCTTTTATGAAGCCAGAATGTTTAGTTGTTAAATAAAACGTTTTTGTGCTTAGTTTATTTACTGCTAAATAAAAGTAAACAAGATTATGATCATCTAAGTGTTTTAATTCCATCATTTTAGCCATAGATAATATATATATATATATTCATTTCTGTAGTTTAGTGCTAGCAGCAAGCAGAAATATTTCTCCTCCCGATGATGGCCATTTCGGCCGAAACTAGTCGAGGAATCTAAATGAAATAATAATAAAAAAACGAAAGAATATAAATCTACAACCCAGTGTGTCTGAAGATTTTAATTTTTTTATATTTTATTGTTCAAAAAAAAAAAAAAAATATATATATATATATATATATATATATATATATATATATATATATATATATATATATATATATATATATACCCGATGTGATGAGAACGAAAGTAATATATAAATTCCAACGTTCACAGCATTAATCTAAAAGAGGGCTCGATACCGATAGTAGGGCGATAATTATTGATTTATTATAATTTTATCATATAGACAAAACCATTTTACTCACACCAAAGATGCAACTTCGTTTCAATAAATTTCAACTGCACTTCGACAGGTGAGAATCGAAAACATTTTCGATTCTCACCCGTATATATATATTAATAATTTCACTCCAAGCAAGGCAATAAAGTCACTAAGACGCTATGTATTAATGAATGGGTTGAGAATAGGAGAAAAAAAAACACAATTAAGGGAAAAATAAAAGAACAGGAATGCTGAAGATAATGATACGGCATTTATATATATATATATATATATATATATATATATATAAGATAATGATACGGCACTTAAATTTTTGAAGTTCATCTATGCTAATATATATATATATATATATATATATATATATATATATATATATATATATAGAGAGAGAGAGAGAGAGAGAGAGAGAAAGAAAGAAACAGAGAAACATTTTTGCCTTCAGCATAGATGAACTTCAAAAATTTAAGTACCGTATCATTATCTTATATATATATATATATATATATATATATATATAAATAAATCAATAAATAAATAAATAAATAAAATAAAATAAAAGGATTCAATCAATACAAATCCACTGTGGAGAGTTACTGTTAAAATGGTAAAGATGAATGCGTGATAAGAATGAAAGTGTTAGACAGTTTCGCAGCTCTTCAGAGCGGCTAGACGTCCGATTGCTTCAAGCCGAGATCGAAACCTGATTGATATATCCGTCAGATACCTTACACTTAGGCCATCGTCGCACAATGGGAAATCTAACGTTTTATCGGCGATAAGAATGACAGTTTTAGTGTTAGAGTTATAAGAATGAGAGGGGAGGTGGTAGGTATTGAAATTGAGCCTTCACTTCAACAGATTAAGAATCGATATCTGAGTGGAACATTTGCCTTACCTTTTAAAACACGAAAGAGAAATGTTGGGTGCGCTTCCACTCCGTGGAAATGGCGTAGTGTGTACAAGCTTTAAAGTCGCCTTATCGCCTCCGAATATTTGACCACACAGTGTGAACTGAACCATAATCCTGCTCACACTCTTCCCCGGTCTTTTGAACGGGAGGAGAGGTTTCTTATTTAGGAGTGAGTTTTCCGTTCCTTCTAAAGTCTTTTCGTTCTTTTTCATTCCAAGTAGCCCCTTGTATCTTAGTGGCATTGTCGCCTTGCTTGTGAATTGATTTAAAAAATATATACACTAGCAATAGTCTGAAAGACTACATCCCGATGGACTATTTCAATGTTAGCTATCGATTAATTCTTATTTGATGTATCTGTATATGGGACAAAACTAGAAAATTAGGGAATTAGCTAGGATCGAACCAACTCCAATACTAGCTATCCCCGAGGTTATCTTCTTATTCAGTACTCTACAGTAGTAGCAATTTTGGTCTCATCGTAAATATTGCATTCACAACAATACTTTTGCCATTGTGATTCAGTCTCTAGTCAACAGGTGAATTCATTAACTTGAGATCCTTTTCTTGTATATGCCGTGTTTCTTCAGGACGTTTGTGGTCATGGCTCTTCACCATTTCCTATCCTTCTTAGCCGTGGTTGTCTTTTTACTACGCTCTCTCTATTCTGCCATCCATTTATCGTTAGGCAGGTTACTCTATGCTTTCTTCTACTCTTTACTGCTTTCATTCAATGTCCTGTAAGTATCATATTTTCCATGCCTTCTTTTCTTATTATGTATCAAATAAATTCCCACTCTCTGATTTTATGCGTAATTGTTTTTGTTGTTTTTTTCCATAAAACTTCCTTCGTGGTATTCTCAGCATCCTTGTGTAGAAAAGCATCTGGGTTACCTTAATTCTACTCTTCATCTGTGAGTAAATTGTCCCGCACTCGCTTCCAGATGAGTGAACTGACGTTACATAGCAAGTGAGCGCTCTTTTCTTTGTTTTAGCTGGTTCTTCCTGATTTTATGTAGAGTTGCTTTTCTAAATATAACTTTTCCGTTGCCTCGTCCAAGGTACTGTTCATGCATAAATGATGAAAGGCAATTGCTCATTGAAGAACAGAACTCAGTGGCTTCTAGAACCAACTGTCCAACTCGTATGTTATAAAAACCAGTCCTCCTAAATGGCGCGTCAGTAACATCTTCAGAAGACTTGTTAACGACTTAACAAGAATGTTATCAAACTGTTGCCTCAAGACTCCTCTACATCAATGGGGAAATTGTCCAGCATTAATTGCTATATTAGAAGTTTGATTCTACATAGCAAATAATCACTCGTGTCTTTGTTTCAACTCTTTCCGATTTTAGTCTAGATTTTGTTTCCCTTTACATTAAAACTTCATTGTTGCTCCCCCCCATGGTATTCTCAGCATCCTTCTGTAGAATCATATCTCTGTTACCTCAAATCTCCCCTTCATCTGTGTTCTGCATCCACTGCCATATCAAATGACTGATATTACATAGCAGTTGAGTACTCTTTGTTTCAACTAAAATTTATTGGCTTAAAAGATTGTAAAACCTTCCTAGCGATGGCCCGATCCATTAGTGAAAGTTTTGTTGAAATTTTACTAGAAATGGTAGACCTTTAGAAAGTCTCCTACTCATTTGTGAGGAAATTGCTCAGCTTTCGCTGTCATATAGAAAAATTGATATTACATAGCAGTTAAGCGTTCTTTCCTTTGTTTTAACTGGTTCTTCCTAATTTTATCTATAATTTTGTTTTTCTTTCTAATTTGCTTCAAACATCCACGTTGCTTCGTCCATGATACTGTCCAAGCAAAAGGGATGAAAGGCCACTGCTTATTGAAGAACAGAATCATACTCAGTGGTTTGTGAACTGTCCAAATTGTATGCTATAAAAACCAGTCCTCCTCAACTGGCGTCAGTATTATCTTAAGAAGACGACTTAGCAAGAATGCTCTTATTAAACTAAAGCCAAGACATCGACATCGAATCCATCTCAGCATCGGATTGCAAAATAGACACGGCTTATCTTGGGAAAGACAGCCATTTTCAGAACGGAAGACTGCTTTACGATGATGCCCAGGAAGTGCAGCTTACGGAAGAATGATTGCTTTGCTTTCCAAAATGGACAACCACACGTACTTTTACTTCTGCCGACAGCGGCAAAGAAAATTTTCATGGTTGTACGCGGCAGCAGATTCAAGCTGGTTTTTGAAATTGAAATGCGCATGCGCCGCTGATAGTCTCGGACTGTTTTCTTCCGCCGCATTATTTCATCCGACATGTCTACGCTGAAGAAGTGCGCGAGAGTGCGTCGGTATCCTGAGGGAGAGAAAGGCGGCAATAACGATGTAGAATTTAGAAATCTTTTCGCCAGCGTAATCTTTGTACAATAATTATGACTACTCATGCGCGCCACTTCATGTGTACAAGTCCTATCTATTCCCGTCCGGCCTACATGTTCCCCTACCCCCCGTCTCTCTCTCTCTCTCTCTCTATCTATCTATCTATCTATCTATCTATCTATCTATCTATCTATCTCATACATACACCTCCTCAATTTTGCTCTCATTTTAATTCTCTCATATCCTCTTCCTCTCTCTCTCTCTCTCTACCATATCTATCTATCTATCTATCTATCTTTATATATATATATATATATATATATATATATATCCCTCTCTCTCTCTCTCTCTCTCTCTCTATATATATATATATATATATATTTATATATATATATATATATATTTATATATACATATATATATATATATATATATATATATATATATATATATATAGTCCGACAATTATTTTAAGACATTTTTATGTTTATACATTCTTTTTATAGATACAAATATTTAAGTAAATGCTCTGTTTATAATAAACAGTATTAAACAACATTTACCGGCCTGACGACGAATATTTTCTGTGAAAATTTCTCGGACATTCAGGCCGGTAAATGTTGTTTAATACTGGTTATTTATTTTTTGCTGGGCCTACGGGCTCGGAGATACTCACATTAAAAAGGCCTTGTGCCACATTCGATCCCCGTGGGTGGATTGATAAATAACATCTATAAAAAGAATGTATAAACATAAAAATGTCTTAATATATATATATATATATATATATATATATATATATATATATATATATATAGCTTTCTGTTTCAACTTTTCGAATGTGAAGAAGCATTGAGTATATTCTTTTTGAAGAAACAATCAATCCTTCGATATGTCAGTAAATACTGGCTTCAGAAGAGGTCTAATTCGAAGGAGATTAAATGCTGAGTTGATATCTGTTATAGTTTTCTTTTTATAGCCCCACACCCGGTGCTTTTTAATCAGGCTTCGTAGAGAGAAAAAAAAAATTTTTTTCAGATATTTTCTTGTCAGTCAAGTCGCTTTTCTTTCTTCTTTTTCTTTTTTCTTTTTTTTTTTTGCTTGTTATTTGGCGTTGTGACATTTTAAAACAATTATTTTTCTTGTTCTTAATTTGCCAATGATTTCATTTTTGTAGTTGATCTCTTTTGAATTTTTTCGACTTTTCCAATGTTGTATTATCATCACGCAGTAATTTCAAACCGATTTTTTTCTCTTTCGCAATTTTATATTTCTTGTGCGCCACGGAAATATCTATATATCTGGAAGTAAAAGAATAAATATCAATAAATATATTATTATAGATATTTATTTACAATATAAACGTTCGACTTACATAATGAAATTTTCACACAACCAATTAATTATTGCAAACGGTTATGGATAGTATAATCGGTTGGTTAAATTTTGTTGCGTTCACTTTCGCATTTGATAAAATACAATGAAGAATCTGCAACAGTTATAGGTCTTGAACTGGCATCTCGGCTTCAGTCACTTTCCTATCGCCGTAACGTAGCTTCCTGCCCCTTTTCTTTAAATATTTTCATGGTAATATTTTTAATGAGCTTCCCACTATGTTACCATAACTTTATGAATTCACACTTAGTTCTAGAATAGCGTGAGCTCCCATCGTCGTACAGCTGAAATGACTATAGATGCAACGTAAGTTTTATGCTAACAGTTTCTTCTCTCACCATTACCATTAACAGTAGCTCTCCACATTGAGTAGCTCTCCACATAACAGTAGCTCTCCACATTGAGTAGCTTTGAATTGAGTTAATCCTAGTATGTGAGTGTATATATATACATATATATATATATATATATATATATAGAGAGAGAGAGAGAGAGAGAGAGACAGAGAGAGAGACAGAGAAAGAAAGAGAGAACATTTCTTCATCCTATCAGCATGGCTGATGCTAACCCCCAGGAGAGAGGCTCATAGTGCCCTATCGGAGTAACTTTTCCGCTAACATGAAGTGGAAAGATTATGTTGAATCAATTGCCAGGTCTTCTGCTGAGAAAGTTGGTTCACTGTATCTTTCTTTTACGCATTTCACTCCAGTCAAGGCGGTAGTGCCGCTAGTACGCAAGGGACTACAGAGAGTGTAAGTAAGGGAAAAGACCAAGTATAGGGAGTGGTTGAGAAAAGGATAAAAAGCGGAACAGAGGAAGATAAAAAGAAGAACGGGGATCAATGCATCAGAAGATGTCGATTGACATTACATTGAAATTTTTGAAGGTTATAGTTATCAGGGAAGCAAGTAAGGGGAAGGGAGTTCCACTGTCAGGAAGTGTGAGCGGAGAAGCTGTTGGAGTAGAAGTGGCGATCACATGTAACTATTTCGACAGTAAAAGTGTGGGACCGAGATGCCAACCAAGTAGCACGCTTAAATTCATGCAATCGGGGCAGCAGTGAAAATAACTCGTCAGAGCAAATGCCATGAAAATATTTATAGAAAAGACAGAGAGAAGCCACATTTCTCCTACGTACTTATAAATCTACCATTTTTCCACACTTTGGAACTCTCTTCTGGAACACTCTTCTGGCTTCTTGATTCCCAGTCAACTTTGACCTTCAAAAATTGAAATGCAATGTCAATCGTTATCTTCTGTCTTTTTAATTCCTGTTCATACATTGTTCTCTCTCCTTAATAGTGCTTTTTTTTCCTCATATTATCTCACACACAGTAACCCCATTCCGGCGTCTTAGTGGATTTATTGCCTTCTTTACGATAAACTGATTAAAATACTATCGGTAAAATATTAATCACTTCTCACCCCCCCAGCTATAGATTAAATAGTAATACAGGCTGGGCTTTCTATACATGTTTCACAACCAGTCTTGGAAAAGGATAGCTCTAAATTTACTTGAATTTTGAATTCAGAGCCATCCTTTTCCAAAATTGGTTGCTAACCATGTATAAAAAGCTCAGCTTGTATTGCTATTTAACCTATAGCTGGGGGTTAGAAGTGATTAATATTTTTCCCAAGAGTATTTTCTTTTAATCAGTTCATTGCAGTTCATAAAACCACTAAGACGCAGTGATGGGGGTTACTGAGTGTGCGATATAATATGAGTAAAAGAAAATACTATAACTATGGGTTAATTAATAAAACTTGTATCACTAAAACCATTATTATCTCCAAAAACAAATAAATAAAATTGTCAACAAGATATTTAGATTTCGACGTTAACCCATTAACTGCCAAATTTTTTAAAGCACATTTTTTGCCCAGACAGGGTATCTTAGGAGTTTATTTATTCCTTATGTTTAATTTCAGTAGTTACCATTGTGGGTTTTATAGAAACTAGAACATCAAATATATATATATATATATATATAAAACATCAAAAAATAATATTGATTAGAAATAATGAAAAAAATACTTTTCAAAATAGTCATTATTTTTCTACTCTGAAATGTAAAATTACGACAGAAAGTACCTTCTCACGGCTAATAATAAAAACTTTAAAGGCTATGTGTTGTGAAATATAACTCTGTAAATGCAATGTATGTAAGAAATTCAATGTAAATACAAGGAATAACATGTAGTGAGTTTAATTTATACAGATCCCCAAATGGGGGTCATGGCAGGTAATGGGTTAAATAACTCGTATGTCGTTAAACAAAAAAAACAAAAAAAACAAAAAAAAACAGATCTACCCTGTCGTGAATCTAGCTATCAGGTTGGTGCAAATATAATGACGTAATGATGTTTTTTGACGTATTTTTTAACGTAAATAAAAAAAACATTATTACGTCATTATTTTTGCACCGACCTAATATTAATCCTTTCATCTAAAATGTCGCAGCCACTCGTATTCAAGGATGCTCGTCTACCAGTGTGGCTAGCAGACGCCAGCTCAGGCACATTTAGGTTTGTTCAACAGCCACAGAGCCTACCTGTGGTTTATATTGTAACTAAATGTAACTAAGCTGTGCTAAACTTAGTTACGATTTCTGGGAGAGTGCACGTGATCAACATTCTGAACAAGGCTTGTACGCTCAAGCCCTCAAGCGGTCACTACTAAATTTCACTCGACCCGTGGTATGGTTTTCAGGTACTTTCCAAAGCTTTCGCACGCTGGGATCAGACCGACAACATCAAGGTAATATTCCTGAGAAATCGACCCGGGTCAGAAAGCGAACGTTCTAACCACGTGCCCATCTTAATGGATTTGATTATTTTACTTCTGACACCACTAATTAATCATCTAATCTTGATATTTTTTTTTTTACTTACAGTACGTAAGATCACTTTGACGCTGTACAATCTATGTACTCTTCAGCCGCTAGTACAAATCACATATTCAGTGAATGGTAATAAAACGAAGCATCTATGCCAATCTCTATAATAATATCGATCTATTGATCGATGAAGCAGCCTATCGATCTGTTCAGCTGACAACCAGCTTATCGATCGGTTTATCTAATTATTATTATGTTTCATTCTTAAGTCTTATTTTCATATCTCTCATTCGATTTATATAGTGAAACACGCGTGACGCCAATCTTCAAAGACGATATTTCGAAAGCAATACCAGTTCTCTTTTTAATTACTCGTTTTTTTAGCCACTTTATAGCTAACCTTGGCCGAATGTGGCTAATCGTGAGGAGCGTGTGATTACATCGTCCATGTTTGAACATGTTTATCGTCTTCTTCTTCTTCTTCTTTACCGTAAATTGCGGCGTACAAGTCGACCTGGTATACAAGTCGGCCTCAAGATTTTTAGCCCAACATTCTGATTTAGGCCAATACCTACCGTATAGGTCGGCCCCCAAACATACAGTGGGCTACCATATATACTCCATGTACACCTTCTGGTCTCTGCTCGTAGGATCTGACAATGTAATTTAAGTTATTGCCTCTATTATCCTCAAAATTCTCAACACGTGGATTTTGTGGGCCAAAAGTAGTCTTACAGTTTTTTCACTATTTGTTTCACGCTTTAGATCACTGCTCAGGACCAGAGCTAACTTCGCCGAAATGATGGAGCATTTGTCAATTATCCTTTGCCAGTAAGGGGGTACCTTAAACCAAATTTTCCACAATATTGGTCCGGAAGATGGGGTAGCATTAAATGGCCACTACGTTCACCTGACCTAACATCAATGGATTTCATTTTTTTTTTTTTTGGAGCGGGGTGGGTGTAGTAAAGAACAAAGTTTATGAGAGAAATCCCCCGTACAGTAAACGAATTAAAAGAGTAGATCTCAGAAGTATCTATTGAAACTGATGCAGATCGGGATTTGTGGCGTGCTGTGTATCATAGTGTTCTGCATAGGTTCGAGGAATGTTGCAATGAAGGAGGACATTTGGAGCACTTGCGATTAAACTATGCTAAAAGTGTAAGTAAAGAGTTAAACAAATGTACGTAAATAGTTTTGAACAAATATGATTGTACCAAATGAATATAAATATAATGAAATGTTTTTAAAAAATGTAAATCATACGTACTAAGTGTAAGTCTACTTTTGGCCCAACTTATATATATATATATATATATATATATATATATATATATATATATATATATATATATATGAAGAAATATAGTTTTAAAGTGTGCTATATTTATGGGATAAAGGGCTCAATGTCAGAGATAGAGCGTATGTAAATATAAATATAAAAGTGTACATTGAAGTCAACACTCAGAGGCCACAGGCTGTTTCATGCTACACGCAATGTTCGCTTTATATATATATAGGCTGTTTCATGCTAGACACAATCTTGGCCTGACGATTGCGTTTAACATGAAACAGCCTGTCGCCTCTGAGTGCTGACTTCAATGTTCACTTTTATATATATATATATATATATATGCAAGAAAATGCATTGGGAATTATGAGCATAAGAGAGGCAATAAATTAAATTACCTTATCAGATCCGACGAGCAGAGAGCAGAATGTGTTATTTACACATGCACGCACACCTATATATATATGTGTGTGTGTGTGTGTGTGTGTGTGTGTAAAGAACACCTTCTGCTCTCTACTCGTCGGATCTGATAAGGTAATTTAATTTACTGCCTCTCATGCTCAAAATTGCTAACACATTTTTCATTGCAAGCAGTATTGTCTTGTATTGCAACCTGAAGACGTGGTATCTAAATCATTTCGTCGGCGAAACGCGTCGTTAAAAAGTATTTTCTACTTTGTCTCATCATCTACACTTTTTGTTTCGGACGCTATTATACATTCTATTCACACGCATAGTAAACGTATACAAATATATATGTCCAAGAGTATTTGATAAGTAAATTTTTGGACTGGCCTCATATATCCGATAAATATTCGAATGGTCTGAACTTGGAGTTAAGTTGAATATAAACATACAAGGTTTTATTTAGCTTAAATTTCGGCGAACAAGTCGACCTCGTGTACAAGTCGTCTTCAAAATTTTTAGCTCAAAATTCTGAGTTAGTCCTATACCTATCGAATAGGTCGACTATCCAAACATACGGTAGGCTAAAAGTGACACAAATCTTAAGATTACAGGTAAATGAGGTTAGGCTACAGTATACAATAACCAAAACTACATAAGGTCACGCTACTTAGCTTTATGTTGAGACACTAACCGTAATATATTTCTATAAGCGTTGTGTAGCAAACACCTCTATAAGACACAGCGGTAGATACCGTATATTGTATCCGTATAACTTAGCGAACATTTAAAACTCATCAGGTCTACTGATAAACACATTAAAGTCAGCATCAACTCCTATAAAATGTTAATATTGTAGATTGCACATAATATCAGGTAGCTTGTTGTTAGTACTGATACGGTATTGTAAAACATAGTATCCGTCATCCGCCATTTGCATCAAAGATATAAACAACATCCAGTGACGCCACCAACCTCGAACTGCAAAACTGTAGGTCCATTACACTATCGACACTCAGGTCATTAAACTGTCATTACCATCATGAAATTGCGTAGATGACACGCATACCATAGCTCGTTGTATGATTGGCTGTCTGAGTTAAACGGCCCTTCGGTCAGTGTTTACACTTAGTGCATTAGCTGTTGGACGCCATGTCTAGTGCAACATTAATAGAATACTGAATGTGTATTACTAGTTTATTATTTTATATTGATTTCTGTGTTAATATGCCAAACATGTTCACCGGTGGAGTAATGGATAGCGGATCAGATTAAGGAATCGGAGTTCCGAATTTGAATTCCAGTCGAATCCATTACATTCACTTACCTGCTAATACCCTTGGGAAAGGTATAAATCCTCTTCTTCAACCCCCAGCAACAGACCGAGTTCACCAAACACAAGTTTTAGCGGGATATACTTGTGGCAGCCCGGTGGAGGTACGGTAAGTGGTGTACATTAATTGTTAGGATTGACGTCCCGCTTTTACACTTCGGTTTATATGGTTTTAATTTTATACCTGCCATATTCTTCGACGCATAGTTTTGGAATTATATTTTAGGTTTGAAAACGTCGCAATTTACGGTAGTCATTTCACCCCAAGCAAAGCAATAAAGTCACTAAGACCCAAATGGGATCATTGAGTGTTGGTGAATATGAGTAAAAAAAAGAACACTATTAAGCAGAGAGAATAATTAAAAGAACAAGAATTAAAAAAAGACAGAAGATAATGATTAGCATTGCAAAGTCGACTGGGAAGCAAGCCAGAATGGAGTTCCACAAGCGAGAGGTGTGATAGAAGAAACTGTTAGCATAGAACTTACGGTTCCTTCTAGATATTTCAACGGTAAAATGATAAGACATTGCAGCCAATCTAGTTCTCTGCTTAAATTCGTAAAGTCTAAGTACTATATAGAAATGTTTATCAGAATAATTAGCATAAAAGTATTTATAGAAACGGCACAGGAAAGCTATGTTTTCTCTTCTATGGGCTATGTCACTTCAGGGCGTTGACGTTCATGGCTCTCCACAATTTCCTGTTCTTTGTAATTCTTAATAAATGTTGTCCATATTGTATCTCTCCTATAACCTGTCCTGTATTCACTCAAGCTCGCCAGATAGGTTATGCATTGTTTTCCCTCTCTCCCTCTTGCCTTCACTCTGCCCTGTGAGTATCAAACCTTCCAAGCCTCTTTTCCTCATTATGTGCCCCAGAAATTTCAAGTGTATCTTTCTGGTGTTAAGCATAAGTGTCCGTTTTGTTTCTGTTTTCTCTAAAACTTCATCGTTGCTCACATGTTCAGTCCATGGTATCCACTAGCATCCTCTACAGAACCACATTTCTTTTGCTTCAAGTTACTTCATCTGAGTGGAGATCGTCCAGCATTCACTACTATATAGGAGGACTGATATTACACAACAGTTCAGTACACTTTTCTTTGTTTCTTCTGACGAAATCTTTCTGCTTCTTAATACGTTGCTTAGTTTTTGGAAGGCATCTTTCATTGTCTCAAAGCGCCTTCGAATATCCGTGTGGCACTTTCCGTCCTCTGTTAAAATATTTTCCAGATATTTAAATTGTTGTATTTGTTTGATTTTTGTATTTCCAATTTGTAATTTGCATGCTTGCTGTTACTTCTGCTGACAAGTATGCATTCGGTCTTGTTGCAGTTGATGCTTAGTCCTTTCTTCTCGCTTTCCTTTAATACCTTCTACATTTCCTTTAGTTTCCTTTCTGTGTCTGCTATCAACTCTGTGTCATCTGCTTATCTTATGTTGTTAAAATGGTGACAGCCCACAATGAATCCTGGTAGGACTTCTAATTCTCTCTGAATCGCGTCACTCGATAGATTGAAGAAGTCCGGTGAGGAGACACATCATTGTCTTACACCCCTTTCTCTTTCAGAGACTCCATAACTATGACAGAACCGCTACCTTCATTACATTTCTGTCTTCTTTTATTTTCTTTGTTTTTACCTTCAGCATCTCTTCTTTCTCACCAGCTTTCTTTCCTTCCTTCTTTCCTTCCTTCTTTCCTTCCTTCATTCATTCCTTCCTTCCTTCATTCATTCCTTCCTTCCTTCATTCATTCCATTCTCCCTTCCTTCATTCTTTCTTTCCTTCCTTCCTTCCTTCCGTCATTCCTCCCTTTCTTCCTTCCTTCCTTCATTCCTTCCTTCCTTCCGTTATTCCTTCCTTTCTTCCTTCCTTCCTTCATTCATTCCTTCATTCCTTCCTTTATTCCTTCCTTCCTTCCTTCTTTTCTTTCTTCGTTCCTTTCTTTCTTCTTTCCTTCATTCATTCATTCATTCCTTCCTTCCTTCCTTCCTTCCTTCCTTCCTTCAATTCTTAATGGATAGCGTCTCGGAATTAGAATTCGGAGAGTCGGGTTCGAATTCCAGTCGCGTTCGACTTCACTTAAGCGTAAATTGATTCTATTCACTTACGTGAAAATACTCTTGAGAAATTTATGAATCCACCTCTTCTTCTCCCAGCTATGGGTTAATTATTAGGACTTATATCTGGAAACATCATTGTTTTCTCAGGAAATTATTAATGTGCTATATACCGTACCTATGAACACTAATATATATGTCCCAGTCCTCATAAATACGTTGGACACTATTGTAAGCGGGGGTAATATGTTGTCTAGCAGTGGTTTACCTACTTCACACCGCTGGCGAGTATTGTATTTTGTTGATGTTATAAGGATTACCATTTCATTTCCAACCTCCATTTTGGTTATTCCTCATTCAGTAACCCTTTCTATGTTACAACATTTGGCGATGAGGATGAGATATTGTCTCTGTGCAGAATAAATTTTTAAAAGGGGAGCGTTATATACCGTACCTACGAACACTAATGTGTATGTCTCAATCTTCATAAATACTTTGGACACTATTGTAAGTGGGAGGTAAAATGCTGCCTAAGTAGTCCACCACTAGCAGTGGTTTACCTACTTCACGCCACTGGCGAGTATTGTATTTTGTTGATGTTATAACGATTACCATTTCATTTCCAACCTCCATTTTGGTTATTTCTCATTCAGTAACCTTTTCTAGGTTACAACATAATGTAATATTCACTCGCGATAAACGAATTATACTTACAATCCAAAATGTGCCTCAGATTTAAATAACCCACACGGAGTTGATAAGCCGTAAAAACAAATCAATCCTTTATTCTCATCATTTTCTTTCTTCTTTTCCTCATTTCTTTGTTGGCTTTCTCTTACTTTCTTCCTTTCTCTTTATAGCAGTCCTTTTCATTTTCTCTTTCTTCCTTCCTTCCCGTTTTTCTTCCTTCTCGTCCGCTTTCTTACTTCATCCCGTTCTTTCTTTTCTCCTTTTGCCCTTCCTTCTCTTAACGCGGTTTCCTTCCCCCATCCCTCTATTTGTTCTCTTTTTCCTCTTCCCTTTCAGTTCTTACACCTGCTTTCTCCCTCCATTTTCCTTCCTACCTTTTTTCCGTCTTTCTCATCTGATTATTACATCATCCTTTCTTTTCTTCTCTCTCTTTTTCCCCCTTTTATTTCCACTTATTTTCTCTACACCATTCCTTTCTTCTCAAGTTTCCTTTTCAAATCGAACTGACTACAACAGTAATTGTCTGAAAGACTAGCAGTGAAGAGCCCACATCATGACATGCTTAACTTAGTATGGCATAAGGTCGGAAATGTAGGGCATCGATTATTATTTTGATTTTACTAAGCTTATCCTAAAGATGAAACAAAAGAGTAATAAGGCTAAGAATTCAGTCCTTCAAGTGGAGAGGGCCTACTGACTAAGTACCTCTATGCTTGCCTTGCAAAATCAGCATTCTATATCCTGGCGCTTATCTACAGAGTGGTCCGAAAGTCTTTTCCAAAATGTAGGAGCTTTTCTTTTTTTTCTTTTTTTAAGCGTATCACCCCAAGCAAGGCGGGAAGCCACTAGGACGCAAGGGGTTACCGAAAATTTGAAGCAAGATCAGATAGGAGTGATAGAAGAAAGGATGAGGAGAAGGCTAGTGGATAGATCAAAGCAACTGGAGATGTCGATTGACATTACATTTGAATAGCTGGCGATTAGAGCTCTCAGGGAAACTGGAATAGGGAAGGGAGTTCCACAGGCGAGAGGTGCGAGACATGAAGCTATTGGAGTAGAAAAGACGGCTACAACACATTTTGTCCTAATCATTCTAACCTATTTGATGGTTTAGTTAGAAATCCCGGTTCGAAAGAAAAATCAGAAAAAAAGGAAAAATTGAATGTCTTTGGCTAGATGCGAAAGGTGTCTTTTCTTTTTATGTGCCGTGTCTTTTCAGGGTGTAGGGGATCATGTCTCTCCACTTTTCCCTATTCCTTGTATCTCTCAATAAGTTTCGTCCCTCTGTCACCTCCCTCAGACCATGTTCTGTCATTCACTTGCTTAAGCCCGCCAGGAATGTCATGCGTTGCTTTCTTTTGTCTCTTTTCCCCTCTATTCGACCTGTGCGTGTCATATTCTCCAGGTGTCAACCATCTGAAATAGAAAATTAGGCGATGTTCAGGTAACAAGACTTTCGGACTGCCCTGTAGATATGAACACTGAAATCTGGCATCGTTTGGAAAATATCAAAACCCATTGCAGCCACAAGGCAGACCTTTTATTATTATTTTTATTCTTGATGATTCTTGAACTGACAATTTCCAGTCTGCACAGATTGAATAGAAGACTCCTGAGTCACTATTTATACTCAACTGGGGCACATCAGCCTTCTTCTTCTTCTTCTTCTTCTTCTTCTTCTTCTTCTTCTGCTTCTGCTTCTTCTGCTTCTGCTTCTTCTGCTTCTTCTTATTATTCTTCTTCTGCTTCTTCTTATTATTCTCTTCTGCTTTTTCTTCTGCTTCTTCTTCTTCTTCTACTTCTTCTTCTTCTGCTTCTGCTTCTTCTTCTTCTGCTTCTTCTTCTTCTTCTGCTTCTGCTTCTGCTTCTGCTTCTTCTTCTTCTTCTTCTTCTTCTTCTTCTTCTTCTTCTTCTTCTTCTGCTTCTTATTATTATTCTTCTTCTGTTGAGCATGAAGATGAAAAACCGGCGGCATCCAATTCATAAACAGGATATGGGTTATTTCGAATGCCTGTTGCTAACGGGGAAATGTTGAAATTAATCCGAAGATTCCTGACAACGACCAAGAGATTTTTCCGCGGGGAGAAGATATGGGAGATATCCTTCTCCTGCCCTAAGGGCCGTAATTACTCTCGTTATCAAACATTGCACTTACAGTGATCTCTGATATTAAACAGCAGAAGGGAGAAGAGAGAGAGGGGGATAGATGAAGGGAAACAAAGAAACGGAGAAAGAGAAGACTTCAAAGAAATAGGAGAGAAAAGAGAAATAAGAGGAGAGAGGAAGAAAATAAGAAAAATAATGACAGCAAAAGAAAGGATTAGAAGGCAGTGAGTAAGTAGACGAAGAAGGGACATAGTGGCAGATAATCACCGAAGTTAAGCAACGTCCAGTCTGGTCAGTACCTAGATGGGGGACTGCTTGCGATTATCAGGTGCTGCAAGCCTTGATATGCGGGTGATGTAATAGAAAATGGCTAGGAATTGTTAATCGGAGGGTCGAGTCCCAATTCCAGTTGGGGTTTGTTATATTCGCTTATGCGCAAATCCCCTCCAGCTATGGGTTAATTAGTAGGACTTGTATCCGTCAATTATCATTAGTATCAAACCAATCTTACAATCTAAAAGTATTTGATGACTTTAAATAACCTGCAAATGGTTGTTAAACCGTAAAAAAAAAAAAAAATAAAAATAGGAGAAGAAAAAGATGAAAAATGTAAGAGAGAGTATGCCAGTACAGAAGTTGAGTAATGAAAGTAGAAAAATTTTGGTGAGTTAGGAAAAGAAAAAAAAGAGGAAGGAAAGAAGGAAGTACAAAGAGAGTTTATAAAAAGAGAAAGAAAGGTGATGCTACTGAAAGAAAGGAGAGAATGAAAGAGATGAAGGAAGCGAGAGTGTGAGGAGAGGTAAGCAGGAAGAGAGGAAAAAAGAGAGGAAATGGAGGAGAAGAAAGAAAGAAAGAAAGAAAGAAAGAAAGAAAGAACGAAAGAAAGAAAGAAAGAAGGAAACGCTCGAACGACCAACTGTTGGCTTGTTGGTTAATTTATTTAGCGGCATATCAACTCATTTAATGCCGAAATTTAATTTTATCGGGAGCTTTGAAGTAATAAAAAAATATATGTTATTCTGCTTTCACAATTGAATACATGGTAGATGATACTCAGCTTTTGTACATATACATATATAGACGCATAAGTGTGTTTTATAGAAGTTATATTTTGGAATACAGTTTGAATTCTTTGAGAAATTGTCGGATATTATTTGAACTAATGTCATGAAAGAGTTCTTTCAAGTTGGTTGGTTGGTTGGCTGATTTTGTTTAGCGGCATATCAACATCTATGAGTAATTTAATGTCGAAAACTAAATAATTTCAAAACAATTTTATGGCTTTCATTAAATATATTTAGAACACAATTGTATGCCTTCAACTACAGCTAAAATCTATTGCTGGTCATTTTGTTTTAAAATGCATCGTTGACAATTTTACTATAAATTTGTATTGTTGACCAATTTAGTATAATATAAATTGTTGGTCATTTTACTATGAATATGTATTGCTGGTCTTTTTTATATAAAAATTTATTGATGGTATTTTTACTCTTAAAATGTATTTTTATACTTTCATAATGTTTTGTTTGGCCGTTCATTTTTTGCCCATAGCTGGGACCCTAACAGGTGCTACCACCCCGTGTCAAGGTGGACCTGGGAACAATAGCAATTAAGAGGTGGTTCCATGCTCCTTAAAACCTCCAATCTCCCGATCAGAAGCCTTGCCGCCGGATGTATAAGGTTGGTGCAAAAATGATGTCGTTTTCTCACATACTAACATATGTGAGAAAACGACATTATTTTTGCACCAACCTAATAGCTACAAACGAAGAACTATAAAGAAGTGGGTTTAAATGAAAAAAGGCGGAAATAAAATAAAGGAGAAAAGAAACGAAAGTTTAAGATGGGAAAGGGTAAAAGGAAGAGGGAAAGGAGGAAGGGAGAAAGAAGGAAGAGGGAAAGAAGGAAGGGAGAAAGAAGGAAGAGGGAAAGAAGGAAGGGAGAAAGAAGGAAGAGGGAAAGAAGGAAGAGGGAAAGAAGGAAGAGAGAAAGAAGGATGAGGGAAAGAAGGATGAGGGAAATAAGGATGAGGGAAAGAAGGATGAGGGAAAGAAGGAAGGGAGAAAGAAGGAAGGAGAAAGAAGGAAGAGGGAAAGAAGAAAGGGGGAAAGGAGGAAGAGGGAAAGAAGGAAGGGAGAAAGAAGGAAGAGGGAAAGAAGGAATGGAGAAAGAGGAAAAGAAGGAAGGGAGAAAGTTGGAAGAGGGAAAGAAGGAAGGGACAAAGAAGGAAGAGGGAAAGAAGGATGAGGGAAAGAAGGATGAGGGAAAGAAGGAAGGAGAAAGAAGGAAGAGGGAAAGAAGGAAGAGGGAAAGAAGGAAGGGAGAAAGAAGGAAGAGGGAAAGAAGGAAGGGGGAAAGGAGGAAGAGGGAAAGAAGGAAGGGAGAAAGAAGGAAGAGGGAAAGAAGGAATGGAGAAAGAGGAAAAGAAGGAAGGGAGAAAGTTGGAAGAGGGAAAGAAGGAAGGGACAAAGAAGGAAGAGGGAAAGAAGGAAGGGAGAAAGAAGGAAGAGGGAAAGAAGGAAGGGAGAAAGAAGGAAGAGGGAAAGAAGGATGAGGGAAAGAAGAATGAGGGAAAGAAGGAAGGGAGAAAGAAGGAAGGAGAAAGAAGGAAGAGGGAAAGAAGGAAGAGGGAAAGAAGGAAGAGGGAAAGGAGGAAGAGGGAAAGAAGGAAGGGGGAAAGGAGGAAGAGGGAAAGAAGGAAGGGAGAAAGAAGGAAGAGGGAAAGAAGGAATGGAGAAAGAGGAAAAGAAGGAAGGGAGAAAGTTGGAAGAGGGAAAGAAGGAAGGGACAAAGAAGGAAGAGGGAAAGAAGGAAGGGAGAAAGAAGGAAGAGGGAAAGAAGGAAGGGAGAAAGAAGGAAGAGGGAAAGAAGGATGAGGGAAAGAAGGATGAGGGAAAGAAGGAAGGGAGAAAGAAGGAAGGAGAAAGAAGGAAGAGGGAAAGAAGGAAGAGGGAAAGAAGGAAGGGAAAAAGAAGGAAGAGGGAAAGAAGGAAGGGGGAAAGGAGGAAGAGGGAAAGAAGGAAGGGAGAAAGAAGGAAGAGGGAAAGAAGGAATGGAGAAAGAGGAAAAGAAGGAAGGGAGAAAGTTGGAAGAGGGAAAGAAGGAAGGGACAAAGAAGGAAGAGGGAAAGAAGGAAGAGGGAAAGAAGGAAGAATGAAGAGGGAAAGAGAAATGAAAGAGGAATGGACGAAGGAAACGGGAAGAGAAAGAACGGAGGATAAGAGAGAGTGAAGAAATAAGTAAAAGAAAGTGGAAAAGAACGAAAGAAAGAAAGAAAGTGGAAAAGAAAGAAAGAAAGAAAGAAAGAAAGAAGGTAGGAAGTAAATGAGAGGAAAAATGAAGGAAGAGATGACGAAAAGAAGCGGGAGGGAGATAGAGGAAAGGAACTAACACATGAGAAGAGAGAGACACGAAAAGAACGGATGGATGCAACAAGGAAAACGAGTATGCGTGACTTAAAATTTCCAACACTGTAGTCACAAACTAGTCAAAACTACTCACTTGCAATAGGCGGGAAAATATCCTACCAGTCATTAAAGTAGGTATCGATATCAGTGCGGACATTGGCGATTTCGATTTTGCTAAAAGTATTTTAATGTTAAAAACGCTTTATAGCTGTAAGACGTTTGTATTTGCTGGTTTGATTCATGAATATATCTTCTTATACTATGTACCGTGTCCCTTCAGGACGTTAGCGACCACGGCTCTCTTCAATTTCCATCTCTTTGTAACTCTTCTTGCTGGAGTATGTACGTTGATGTTTGAGTTGGGTAACGTGTCTCCTGAGATGTTTATCTCACAACAAAAATGGCGGACTCGGTATGTGAGTCCGGTTAATAAAATACCTGTTCTTTGTCACTCTTAATAAATTTTGTCTTTTTATTATGTCTCCTAAACCCCGCCCGTCATCAATTTACTCAAGCTCGTTAGGTAGGTCATGCCCTGTTTTCCTCGGTCCCTCTTGTCTTTAAACTGTCTTGTGCGTATGAAATTTCCCAAACACTGTTTCTTCATTATATGCCCTAGAAATTTCAATTACCTCTTTATGTTGTTTTGTATATATGTTCTTTTTTTCATTTACTCTAAAATTTCGTCGTTGCTCATATGCTCAGTCAATTATATCCTCAGCCTCGTTCTGTAGAATCACATTTATGTTGCTTATGTTTGTGGCCGCCACTAATGAATCCTGATAGGACTTCTAATTCTCTCAGAATCGCTTCACTGTATAGGTTGAATAAGTCCGGTGAGAAGACACATCTTTGTCTTACACCCCTTTCTATTTTTGTATATTTACTCAATTCCTATATATATATATATATATATATATATATATATGTAGATTATATGGATTATTCAAATATCCTTCCCAAATATACCAAAGTTACCTAGTAGTTCCAACAGTTCTTTGTCTTTATCAAACGTTTCTTGAGAAATTTCTAAAGTATAGGTATACATTCTTCTACATGTGTATTGCTACTTTTAGATAAATAAGCCTGTAGTTCGATAGAATTTATAGCTGAATTTTGATCTGAAATTTTCACTGTATAATCTCTCATCTATGACATTGTGCTAAATTACTTCAAGTCGACCCGAGCCATCAGACAAGTTTCTTCGGACGTTAAAACAGGAAATTGAAAAACGAATTTACAGCAGGTCAGCACAAAGAGAAGACAATTTTGAAATCAGCCCAAGATCGGTAGAGTGTAGCCACTCCATTCGTTATTATGCTTGATCTAGTCATCAAATATTCAGTAGAACAAACACTCTTCCTATTTTATTTACCTTGTCCTTTAAGGGTGTAAGCGGTTATAGCTCTCCCCCACTTCCCATCCATTGTAAAGCTAAATAGTGTTTATCCCTTTACTATACGTCCCATTTCCTGTTCTGCTACAACTGGAACATAGAAATGATGATATAGAGTAAAAGTAAACGGCCAACCTTCTTACACAATAAAGTTTGTAAGTTGACAAAATAAGAATAATAAGAAATATTACGGAGACAAAGCTTCTTACACAATAAGGACAGTGAAAGATAATAAGGGTATAATCTTCTTACACAACAGAGATAATAAAGGGAGAACGTTTCTTACAAAACTGGTATAGAAAGGGACAAGCTTCTTACACGATAAGGATACTAAGGGATAGTAAGGGGACAAATATTCTTACACAATAAGGGTATTAAGTGATAATAAGGGGACAATCTTTTAAACAATAGAGACAGTAAGAGACGAAAGTTTCTTACACAACAGGGATGGTAAAATGGCAAGCATCTTACACAATAAGGATAGTGAGAGATAAGAAGGAGACAAATACCCTTATACAATTGGGAGATTAAGGCGAGAAACATCTTACAGAATAAGGATAGTAAAAGACATTAAGGGATAAACTTCTTATGCAATAGGGATAAGTAAGGAAAAGTTCCTTACGCAATAAGGACAGTAAGAGATAATAAGGAGACAAGCATTTTACACAATAGGTATAGTAAGGCGACAAGCTTCTTACATAATAAGGGCAATGGGCAAGCTTCTTGCACAACAGATATTGTAAGTGGACAAATTTTCTTACACAATAGGGATAGTGATAGTAAGGGGACGTAGGTTACTCGCTGTTTTTATCTATCTTGCTTGCAGCCTGCCCTGTGAATGTCAAGTTCTCCAAGATTTCTTTCCTCGTATTGTGTCCTAGAAATTTTAAGTATAAGTGTTATTTTTTCCCATTCTTCTTAAAGCTTTCTCCTTACGCACATGTTCTGTTCATGTTATTCTAAACATCATTCTGTAGAGCCAAATCTCTGTTGGCTCAAATTTTCTCTTCATCCGTGTGGAAACTGTTCGAAATTCACTACCATACAGAAAGATTCATGTCACACAGCATTCTAGCAATCTTTCCTTTGTTTCTAACGAAATATTCCTGTTTCTTAATACTTTAGCTTTTGGAAGGTATCTTGCTATATTCCAATGCGCCTTCGGCTTTTTTTGCGTCACATTCGCCGTTGTCTGTTAAAACACTTCCAAGATTATTAAATTTCTGTGCTTGCTTGATTCCAGTCAAATGAATTAACGGAGAGACACTTAGAGATTTCTCGGTGTATTCTTGTCTGATGAGTTTTCATTTAGCAGACAAATCTGGAAATTGACGAATCAAGAATTGTTTTTAAAGAGCCGACAGCTCACTATGAGGCATGAAGGATTTCTGGGATTTATATAGGAAGTAACTTGAAGTATTGAACATTCAAAGTTTCTAGAGGGCGTATAGAATATTAAATCAGAACAATGCATCTCCATTTTGCAAGAGGAACTTCTCCCGGTATCTTCTGAGGATTGTTTGTGCCAAAACCGCACGAAGAATGGTCTATGTTCTACATAGTCTATAACTCTGAGGAGAGTCATTAACATTCAAAATCCAAAAAGACTCCTTCTTTGGGATTTTCACTGTATTAAGTACAGTTTCGGTTGATCTAATGTTAACCTTCATCAGATGGGTGTAGTTCGAATGAGAAAAAAATTAAATTCTTCACAAATTGGTCCCTAGGTTGGCCAACAAAAAAGCAGCGAAATTTAAGCATGGTACATTTAAGCTTGTCGTAAAAAGACATGCGGAATTTCAGCGGAGATATTTCGATGAACATGCAGATATTTATTTGGGCTCTGAATCTCTTCAGCTTTAATTTGACATCTTTTTCAGGTCGTGGGCGATTTTTTGGTTCTCCACGACTTCCTCACTTTTTTTCTGCTTTAAGTAACTTTTGATATTTTACCCTCTCTCTTTATCGCACTTCTGCCATTTGTACACGAATTCTCTAGCAGATTACTTTTTTTGCATTCAGTAAGTTCTGTCAGTGTTAAATTCTCCATGCCTTCTTTCCTCATTATGTGTCCGAAAAATATCTGTCTTTTTTATTGTAAGTATAAGCTTCCTTGTAGTTCCAATTCTATCATTGTGGGAACCATATCTCATATGCTTCAAATGTCTTCTTCATCTCTGTGAAAATTACTCAACATCCGCTGTCATATAGAAGACATTCCAGCATCCTCTCTCTCTCTCTTTCACTCTCTCTTTCACTCTCTCTCTCTCTCACACACACACACCCACACACAAATACACACACACACATTTCTAGTTTCTCTCTGTAACTTCCTGCTCAACCTCTCTAGCGTTATTTCTCCATTTTTATATTCTTCCCACTTTCTTTCTTTCTGTTAAGAGGTCCACCCCTTTTTATACAAGTGGACTCGCCCAGTGTGTACTTGTACTGCTGCCGGTGAATACTCGGGTGTGAGAGAGTGAGAGTGTGAGGTAACCGCTTTGTAGGAGTCACAGTTGCGAGCACGTAGACTCAGAAGGAAGTCATACTTCGATACTGAATTTCCCAGACTATATATATATTATTATTACTACTAACCGCATTTCTTGATCTACTAACCGTATTCGCAATTGTATTATTACGTCAATACATTTATTTGCTATATTTCATTCTTGCGTTTGTCATTCATTTGAGACCGGATTTCATCCCGGAATCCACAACACTTTCTTTCTTTCTTTCTTTCTTTCTTTCAACTCCCTTATCTTTACACTTCTTTTCTTTCTCCTCATATACAGTTTGATGTTGAAAAGTTATCAGCCCGATCAAAAACCATTTCTCCCGAAATGTATAATGTTTGCTCATTTAGAGTGTCTGAATGCAACACTTTTCACAATATGTGCAGATACTACATTCCGACGCCAGACAAACGTCTTAGGTCAAAGTGTTGATCTCTATACTTGGGTGCTTAATATGAGGGGGGTATTTTTTGAGGAAATTTCTCAACTCACCTGAGCTTATGAGTGACCACACGGTTTTTGTATTTTTTTACTCTATAAACGATTTTTGACCCCCTTTATTAAGACCTATTTATTACACATTGAGAAAAATTCCCACTTCCTAATTATTAAGAGCTTCTTCTTTTATTAGGCACCTGAGACTACATACATAATTTTCTCATTTTTTACGGGTACTATGCTACTCTATAATAATATATTCAGAAAGAACCACATACACCGAACACGTTTGCACCTATACACATCGACTGTTACACCTATTTACAAAAACCGTCCTTGTTTATGACAATAAAATAGATCCGTCAGCAAGGTCTCTGATCGGGGGATTGGAAATTTCGGGAGTGTGGAACCACCTCTTAACTGTTGTTATTCGCAGGGTTACCCAGATCTGGAGTGGCAACCCTCGTCAGGGTCCCAGCTATGGGCAGATAGAAAATCAACAGCACAGTATTATAATAAAATTGCTAACAATACATTTTTATGGTAAAATTAACAACAATACATTTTTATAATGTAAGGACAATCAATACAACACTAAAAATATAAAATATATTTTTATAGTAAAATTACCAGCAATACATTTAAAATTTACAAACAATATATTTTATCATCTACAAACTATAAATCTAAAAAACATACATTTACCGTGAAAGTATAAAATTATATATAAAATATGCATAGTTGAAGGCATAAAATCGTTTTCAAAATATCTGTAGTTCAAGGGATAAAATCACGTTCAAGATATCTGTAGTTGCGTTCAAAATATCTGCATTCGCGTTCAAAGTATCTGTAGCTGAAGGCTTAAACTCACATTCAAAATATCTGTAGTTCAAAGCATAAAATTGCGTTCAAGATATGTGTGGATCAAAGCATAAAATCATGTTCAAAATATCTGTAGTTGAAGGCATAAACTCGCGTTCAAAATATGTGTAGTTGAAGGCATGGAATAGCATTCAAATTATCAGTACTTCAAAATATCTGTACTTCAAGGTATAAAATCTCGTTCAAGAGATATATAGCTGAAACCACAAAATTGTGTACGAAATAATTAAATTTTAGCATTAAATAACCCATAGAGGCTGATATGCCGCTAAACAAACTCAACAAACCAACTATTTACAAGCAAAGATGCAAACGCAAATACATTTCAGCCTTTTCTTTTTTAACTGGGGAGGAATGCATATTTCGTTCAACATTGCGAAGTCAATGAAGAATATGAAACATGAAGTGACTTGTACAGAAATGTCTATTCTGGATAAACGGCCTCCATTCCTTGCAAGATTTTTTTCTGGTTTTCTCATTAGAATATCTTTATTAAGCCGAATCTCGGAAAGCGTGCTAAAGAAAATTTTGACAAGTTAACAAAATGCAGACACTCTATTACAAATGGATTTGTTGCTTCATTACTTTTGACTTTATTCTGCTTTGTGTTGCCGATGTGGTTTTATCTGTCTACCTGCATTTTAGTGTTATAATTGGCCGAGCGGAGGAGGAAAGGATGGAGAGAAATAGAGAAATGAAAACGAAATATAGAGAGAAAGGTAAACAGAAAATAAAGGGAGAGAGGGTGGTAAGCTCATGCAGATACAACAAAGGAAAAAGAGACAGGAGAGAAGAGTGAGAAGAGAAACAGAAGAGAGGTCGCCTGAACGAGGAAAGAAACATATGCAGGAGAGAGGAGAGAGGATAGACAGAGAGAGAGAGAAAGAAAGAGGAGAAGAAAAAATGGTTCAAAAGACAAGGTAAGGAAAATAGACATAATCGAGAAAAAAGGGGAAGAAAGAAAAGAATAAGAACAAGTAGCTAGCAAAGTGAGTGAGTGAGTGAGTGAGTGAGTGAGTGAGTGAAGGAGAAAGATCAACAAGAACGAGGAGGGAGAAAGCAAGAAAAAAATTAAGATCGTGGAGAGGGTTGAAAAACAAAAAAAAAACAAAAAAAAGAGATGATCGAAAAACGAAGAGGTAGAAAAGATTTGTAGGTTGATTTTGTTTAGCGGCATATCAAAACCTCGATGGGTTATTTAATGCTGAAATCTAAATATATTGAACACAATAGTATAGCTTCAAATACAGATAAAATGTATTGCTGGTCATTTTGCTATAAAATGTATTATTGGTAATGCTACTTTAAAAGAGAAACTCATATATCCGATCTTTTGCTAAAGGTACTGGAAGAATTGTCTCGCTCCAGTAAATACATAGCTCCTCCAAGAATACTCTAGATTTACAATAGCCAGACTATACCAAAAATACACTATTGCTATCATATCTGGCCTGGAGCTGCCCAGTCTTCATTTGCCTGTTTTGATAGTGTTCAAAAGCAGCTACACGGCTTTGTGGGTGATGAATTATTTTCAATCCTACAACCACTTTCCACAGACGAAACGTCGCGAGCTTCTCGCTGCTCTATCGCTATTTCCATGGCAAATGTTCTGACGAGCTGCATTCCTTAGTCCCAAAAGACCTGACCTTTAAAACTGGAGCCGGCCGGCCATGCCACGTCCACAAGTGTGAATCATCCCCGTTCCCTTCGTATTCCACTAACAAGAAAGACGTTCCACTCGGAAAGTTACTTTCCAAGAACTGTTGCTTACCCAATCACTACAATCTTGACCCCTTCAAATCTAAGGTTAACCTTTATCTTTCCTGCAAAGCCACATGAACTGCAAATCTTGCCTTTTCTTACGCTCATAAACCACCACACACTAAAACTCTACTTTGAGTGGCTCTTTGGCCTTATAATGGGTGAATAAAAAAAAGCATCCCCACACTTTTAGCAATATCGATTCCATTATATTTTCTTCCGATAGCGATTTTATTTGGTGAGGCATGGTACCGCTTCCAAATACTGCTCTAACGTTATTCTTATATATACTAATGTTTGCCCAACAAAAGGCTCGTAAGCCACTCAAGGAAAAGGTTTACAGTAAATAGATTGTGATGCTGAATGAAGTCTGCGATATGTCTTGAAGATTGAGTGCGTGAGGGATTTGCTTTTTTACGAATGAAAGAAACTAACAAACAAAGAAACAAAGGAATATGGCGAGAGAAATCGGAATCAAGAAATGGTAAGGAAGGAAGGAAGGAAGGAAGGAAGGAAGGAAGGAAGGAAGGAAGGAAGGAAGGAAGGGAAGGAGAGAAGGACAGGAAGAAGGAAGGAAGGAAGGGACGAACGAACGAACGAAAGGAAGGAAGGAAGGAAGGAAAGAAGGTAAGAAGGAACGAATGAACGAACAAACGAACAAACGAAAGGAAGGAACGAACGAACGAACGAACGAACGAAAGGAAGGAAGGAAAGAAGGAAGGAAGGAAGGAAGGTAAGAAGGAACGAACGAACGAACGAACTAAAGGAAGGAAAGAAGGTAAGAAGGAACGAACGAACGAAAGGAACGAACGAACGAACGAAAGGAAGGAAGGAAAGAAGGTAAGAAGGAACGAACGAAAGAAAGGAACGAAGGAACGAAACGAAGGAACGAACGAAGGAACGAAGGAACGAACGAATGAACGAACGAATGAAAGGAAGGAATGAAGGAAGGAACGAACGAACGAACGAATGAAAAGAAGGAATGAACTAAGGAAGGAAGGAAGGAAGGAAGGTAGGTAGGAACGAACGAACGAACGAACGAAAGGAAGGAAGGAAGGAAGGAAAGGAAGGAAAGAAGGAAAGGAAGGAAGGAAGGAAGGAAGGAAAGAAAGACGAAAGAAAGGAAGAAAGGAAGGAAGGACGGAAGGAAGGAAGGAAGAGAATGATAGAGAAAGTAAGTATAAGTAAAGGAACAAAGCTAAAGAGAGAAAAATTGAATGAGTAATTGAGGAATGAAAAATAGAGAGAATAAAGTGTTGATTAATTAATTGATTTTTTACGACTTATAAACCCGTTATGGGTTATTTAAAGGTGAGACATATTTTGGATTTTAAGAATAATTAAATTTGTCGTGATTAAATATTACATTAACAATTTCTCACAAATAACAATGATCTTTCCAGATATTAGTCCTACTATTTAACCCATATCTGGGGCTAATGAGGTGGATTCATAACTTTCCCAGGGGTATTTACGCATAAGTGAATGTAACGAACCCGAGAGAAATTCGAACTCCGCTCTCTGATTTCTCAGTCGAGTCGTTATCCATTAGGAATTGAAGAGAAAGTGGGAGGAAATGAAGATGATGAAGATGAGAGAAGATGACGATTGATATTTAACCTGGAGATATCAAGAAATGAAGCAATCCATCTTTGGACTCGGTAGACATGTTTGAACTTTGAAGCGAAGAAGCTTTTATTCAATGTCCGCGGGTTGACTATTCTCATTACGTTTTTAATGCTTATGCAATTTTAAAAAAATCCCCAAAAAACTCCTTTTTTTTTTTGCTTTCTTTTTTTGTTTGTTTTCCTTTTTGAATTATTCACCCCCCATGCAAGGCAATAAAGCCACTATGACACACAGGTTACTAAATGTTATGGTCCGGTTCTTTGTACGACGGTGATTGTCCAAGGTAGAACCAATAAAGAACTCAACACGTATATGGAATAACACAGATATATTAAAAACAGGAATATATACAAAGTGCTAGTACGAACAATCAGGTTTAGTAGTAATTGTCTGAACGCGACTCTGTTTCGGACTGCCTCTGACTCGACTGACTGACTCGCTCTGACTGACTGACAGACTGCTGACGTACCTCACTCCAGACTTCAGACGGAACTCCAGACTTCAGACAGAACTCCCTGCTTCCTCTTGAGGCGCAGTATTTATTACGTATGGAATAGTCCATTATGTTATTATGTGTAAGGTCCCATAACACTAAATGTGAAAGAATAAGAAAAAAAATAAGCATTATTAAGTATACGAAAACAATAGAAGACTAATCAAGAAGAGACTAGATAAAGATTGTCATTGCGTTGAAATTTTTCAAGATCAAAATTGGTTGGAAAGATGGAGCCGGGAGAGAAGTACGTAAACGAGAAAAGAAACTGTTAGCATAGAAATTACGCTTACATCTAACTATTTCAACTGTGAATTGATGAGACCTTGCCAACAATCTAGTACTATTTACAGCGAAGAGTTCATCGAAAAAAATTAACATGAAAATATTTATAGAAAAGGCACAGGAAAGATAAATTTACGGCGATGGGAATTGAAGCCGAGATGCCAGGTTAGGACCAATATTATTGCAAAATCTTCTTTAGATTAGAACATATCTTGTTCTATGGCAGTTGTCAGTTCAATCCTTGGGTTACAGAGTCCTGAAAAGTCACTACCTGCTTCAATAGAAGAAACAGGTAAGCGACAGAAAAATGGATAAAATCGGCAAATATTAACTGTTATGAAGTATTCAGCAACCTAATATATGTCGTTTATCTGTTTCTTCCATTTCAGCAATTCGAAGAGTTTTGAACTCACAACTATCATGAAACCAAATATGTTTTAAGCAAGTCTTTAGCCAGACTATGACAACCAAGCAGATCTCTTCTCCTGAATAACAAAACATTTAATAATTCCGACAAAGCGAGGAAATTTGTTCTAAGGGAACCATATACACCGATGGAATATTCAATTTGAGCTTAAGTTGGTTAGAAACGTCTAGTCAGATATATAGCCGTATATTGAATTAGGTTGGAAAAGGCGTGGTGATATTTATGTTTCTGTGTGTCTCTGGTTGCAAGGTTATGGTTTGATAGGTTTGTGGCTGAAATAGTTGCATATTTCGGACCGGTATTTAAACGTAAGTGTTCGAGTCGGGATATAATCTCTTAGCACTGAATGATGATTTTCTGGGCAGATATAACCTCTTGACTTTGAAGATTAATGCAATGCAGTAACTCTGCTCCTCTTTTACCCGCATTTAGACTAATGCTGGACTAATCTTAGTTTAGTAAATACTAAGCGAGACTAAGTTAAAATGTGCATCAATTTATATGCATCAAACAGAAGCTGAAATAATTTACAATTAATAAATGTAGGAAAAGACAGAAAGAAAGAAAGAAACAAACAAACAAAATATTTTGATTTGGTTTGGTTTGCTTTGTTTTACGGTATATCAACCGCTGTAGGTTATTTAATGCTGACAACTTTTTTCTTTTCTTTTTTTGTTTTGCCAAAAATCTATTTCTGGTAATATTTTTTTCTTTTCTAGTAATATTTTTTTACAAAGTATTTTTGTTATTAAAACCTATTTTTTACACCTTCATAATGCTTTTTACCTCAGGTTACCTAATAGGTTCTACCACCGCAGGTCAGGATGGACCTGGGAACACCAGCAATTAAGAGGTAGTTTCACGCTCCTCAAAACTTTTTGATCAGAGGCCTTGCTGCTGAACGTAGTTTATCGTCTTACTCTGTACGCGCATGTAGTTTATCGTCATACCCAGGACGAAAAATGTTTTGACGACAGTTAAGAAGAGTAAGACAGAGAGAGACACAAAGGGACAGAAAGATTGACAGGGAAAGAGAAAAGCAGACAGATAGAGGGAGAGCAATCATGAACGAGTTGAGAAGAGGAATAACAATCACACAAAATAATTACAAAAAATTACCAAAAATATCCTTCTACTATTCGGATATGTCCGATCATGGCTCTTCACAACTTCTTACCCTTTGCAGTCCTTAGTAAATTTTGTCTTTTTGCTATATCCCCAACCATTTACACAAGCTCTCTAGGTAGGTTATTCGTTGTTTTCCTCTGTCCCCCTTGCTCTTTCAATATGTCCTGTGAGTTTCAATTTTTTCAAACCCTCTTTCCTTATTATGTGCCCTCAAAATGTCAACACATCTTCCTGATGCTACTTATAAAGAGTCCTTTTTGTTTCCATTTTATTTTTCTCTAAAACTTCGTCTTTGCTCACCTATTCAAGCCATAGTATTCTCGGCATCCTCCTGTTGACTGACATTTCTGTTGCCTCAAGTCTTTTCGACATATGTCCAGGATTCACTGTCATATAGGAGTGCCGATATGACATAACTGTCAAGTCCTCTTTTATTTTTTTATTAATTTTCCTGTTTCTTAATACTTTGCTTACCTATTGAAAGGCATCTTTCGTTCTAACAATACGTTTTCGGATTTCGGTTTTGGTTTGATTTGTTTTGCTTTACAGGATATCAACCTCAATGGGTTATTTAATGCCGACAGCTTTTTCCTGGTAATATTTTTTGTTAAAAATCTATTTATGGTAATATTTTTTTCCTCAAAAAAGTATAATTTTCAAAAATATATTGCTGGTAATATTTTTTTCAAAAATATATTGCTGGTAATAGTTTTTTCAAAAATATATTGTTGGTAATAGTTTTTTCATTCAAAAATTTATTTTTGGTAATAATTTTCACAAAGTATTTGTAGTATTAACACCTATTTTTTACACTTTTATAATGCTTTTTACCTGAGTTTCGGTGTTAACTATTTGCCCATAGCGTGGACCCTAACAGGCGCTACCACCCCGGGTCAGGGTAGACTTGGGAAAACCAGCAATTAAGAGGTGGTTCCACGCTTCTCAAAACCTCCTGATCAACGGCCTTGCTGCTCGTCGTAGTTTATCGTCTTACCCAGGATGCGGACGTAGTTTATCGTCTTACCCAGGACACGGATGTAGTTTATCGTCTTAGCCAGGTCGCGGATGTAGTTTATCCTCTTACCCAGGATGCGGACGTAGTTTATCGTCTTACCCAGGACGCGGACGTAGTTTATCGTCTTACCCAGGACGCGGACGTAGTTTATCGTCTTACCCAGGACGCGGATGTAGTTTATCGTCATACCCAGGGCGCTCGGATTTCGGTGTCGCATAAACTAACGTCTAAAAAAAAAATTTGGTAGAAATAGGAAAATAAATATTTGAAAGTGAAGACCTTATTTTGTGAGATTGTTGCCTAAAAACTGGGAAAAGTTGCAAGGGTTCGATCTATGGTGAATGCTAATTTATTGAATGCAGATTTTCAGGGTAGGTTTATAGTGTCCACTTGGGGGCCTTTTTCTCGAAATGTTTATAAATAATTCATTTTGGCACCCTAACTCCTTTCCCCGGGACTGTACCTCCTCTTTCCGTTAAAAAGAATTAATGAAGACATTTCCTGATGTCTACAGTGACTTCAGAAATTACTGAGGCTCTACAACATTCTGAGGGAATCGTACGCGAGTGAAATTTCTGAATGACGCGCTGGATTAAGCGGGAATTCGTCAAAATAGCAAGAGGTCAATGTGATCGAATGTCGCCAAACAAGGAGAGATGGTGGTCACGTGTTTAATGGAGGCTTGTTTTCTTTTAATTTACTTGAAACCTATGAGATCGTTTATCCGATTTCCGCCTTCGGTGAGTTAGAGAAATATAAAATTAAATTAATCTCACCAGCTTTTCAACATCTCAGCATATAAGTATATTTATTTATTTTACAAGGAAGAAGGAGGATTTCTTATTTACGTTTTATTTATTTGTTTTGTTTCGTCAGGATATTTTTCTTTTGAACTGCTGTCCACTTTTGAGGGAGGTTAGATGTTGATTTTGGAAAAATGCATAAGAATGTTCTAGAAGATGAAGATGAGAGAAAGAAAGAAACAAAGAACAATGGGAAAACGGTGTAAGAGAAAAATATCAGGAAGAAAAGAAAGAAAAGTCAAGTTAATGCTTGACAAAAGGGAAGTGAAAGAAATAAAGATGAACTTAATGTGTGGGAGGGGAGTAAAAGAAAGAAAGAAAGAAAGAAAGAAAGAAAAGTCAAGTTAATGCTCGAGAGAAAGTAAAAGAAAGAAAGAAAAAAGAAATATCAAGGTAATGTGAGAGAGTAAGATAATGAAAGAAAGAAATATGAAGTAAATGTGAGAGTGATGATGATAGAAGAACAAAGAAATATGTAGTTAATGTGAGAAAGAAAGACAGTGAGAGAGAAGGGGGGAAAGAAGAGGGGTGAGAAAGAAAAAGATCAACTTAATGCGCGAGAAAAAGTAAAAGAATGAAAGAAGGAAATAAAGAAAGAAATATAAAGTTAATGTGCGAAGGAAAGAAAGAAAGAAAGAAAGAAAGAAAGAAAGAAAGAAAGAAAGAAAGAAAAGAACGAAGGAAGGAACGAAGGAAGGACGGGAGGAAGGAAGGAAAAAGTTAATGCGCAGAAGACGGTGAAAGAGAGAAAGAGAGAAAGAAAGTGCGAGAGAAAAGAAAGTTTATCCGTTACATAAGGTGAAAGAAAGAAAGAAAAAAATCAAAAAAGAAGGTGAAGTAAAGTCAAAGGAATATCAAGTTAATGTGTGAAAGAAAGAAAGAAAGAAAGAAGGGAGGAAAGAAGGAAGGAAAAATTAATGCGCTGAAGACGGTGAAAGAAAGAAAGAAAGAAAGAAAGAAGGAAAGAAGGAAAAATTTAATGCGCAGAAGACGGTAAAAAAAAGAAACAGAAAAAGAAAGAAAGTGCGAGAGAAAAGAAAGTTTATGCGTTACATAAGGTCAAAAGAAAAGAAAGAAAAAAATCAAGTTAATGTGAGAATGAACGACAGAAAGAAAGAAATATAAAGTTAATATGTAAAGAAGGTGAAGTAAAGTCAAAGGAATATCAAGTTAATGTGTGAAAGAAAGAAAGAAAGAAAGAAAAGAAAGAAAAAAAGAAACAAACAAACAAACAAACAAAGATCAAGTTAATGCGTGGGAGCAGGTAATAGAAAGACAGAAAGAAAATAGATAAAGTTAATGCGTGAGAGATAGTAAAAGAAAGAAAGAAAGAAAGAAAGAAAGAAAGAAAGAAAGAAAGATCAAGTTAAATCGTGAGAGAAGGTAAAAGAAAGAAAGAAAGAAATATCTAATTAATGTGTGAGAGAATAAGCAAAATGCAAAATCGGGAAATACCAACGATGGGAAGAGAGAATGTAAAATAAAATGTGACCTGCCTGGTGGTCGAAATAGTTGCGTATCCCCTACCGGAATCGAAAGCCTGTACCCAAGCCCAGGTGGAGAATATTAAAAAGAGCATTTACAATTTTAATATTCATGGTAAACATCCTTCCCTGAGTTGCTTGCCATATCTGAGTCTGGTACTCCTGCTGTACATCTTGAGATTCTTGACAAAATCCAAAGAAGGATCCGAAATGTAATCGACCCTGACTTGGTATCACGACTTAGTCAATCTCTTGCCAACATGATGTGGTTTCCCTCTGGTGTTTTTTTTTCTATAGATATTGGTATGACAACTGATGAACTCCGACTACATGAATTATAAGCGTGCTACTAGTTTGGCGTTTAGGCCCCACCCTTTTACTGTTGAAATAGCTAAATACAACCGCCACTTCTACTCCAATAGTTTCTTTTTTCGCACATCCCGCCTGTGGAACTCTCGTTTACTTTCTTCACTGATAACTACAATCTTCAAAAATTTAAATGCTTCGTCAATCTCCACCTACAGCCTTCTTCATCTTTTGTCTTTTCCTCAATCCTCCCTATACTCAGTCTTCTCTTTCATTCTCATTCCCTGTGAGCCATTGCATACAGCAATGACTCATAGGGAATGCAGTGACATTCCCGACTTACTTGGGATAAAATGATTAAAAAAAAAAACACAATATGCAATCTTCTAAATTCTCACTCAATTCGGTTTTGTATCACACTATGTTACAGTACATACTACGTGGTGAAAGAAAAAAATTTCGTGTATTTGCTTGGGAGGGGGTCTGTTTTACGGTTAAAACAGAAAAACTCCGGGTGTTTTCCGCGGTCGCAGAGATGGTGTTCGTGCCAAAACATTAAAAAAAAAAAATGAGATTTTCAATGCTGAATTTTAAGACAGCTAAATCTTGGAAAACTAGCCAATGACAAAGTTCTTGGTAATTTCACTTACGGGATTGTGTATTTTATACTCAAATCAGGAAAAAAAAGCATCAAGTAAATTAAATATCTACACACATCTTCACCTTCCATTCAGTCGACTCCGCAAATTTTGCCTTTCAATGATCTTTTCTCCTCCTCTATCTTTTCCAGGTTAGCTTTTTTTTGTTTCGCACTTGTCACCATTAACATAACCCATAAATAAGTGATTTCTAGCAACACGAGTCTCCAACACTTTCCTTAAAGATCTATCCGAATGTTTTCAATTCTTTGGATCTCTCATAACTTCCATTTTTTTTAACAAGAGTTTTGGCCACGTTCCCAGTGTTCCATTTATTATAGGCTTAACTGTCACATTCACAGTTTTGATGTTTATTTTCTTGTCCTTATTCACACAGCGATCCACAGCCACGGTATTAGATGCGCTTAAAGCTATTTCAAGGTTCAACATTTTATTTAGTATTCCATACCACATGAGTTCGTTTTCATGAACGGCAACATGACCACTTAGACTGTTAGAACTATCATTAGTAGACAAGATTCTCCTCTATACTCTTCAGCTTGTAGGCAACCTACGATTAACATTTAGGATATGTTAGTAACTTTGAGTCTACTTGCAGAATTCGAAAAAAAATGTTGATTAAAAAATACCAACAATGAATGCGAAAGTGAAGCTGTACATAAAATAAATAATAAACGGTAAAGTTTTACATACCAACACCGAAACAAATTGTGTACAAAATGGTATTTACAAAAATGTGCAAAAAGCTTCTGTAGAAATATCATTTCATAGTTTTAAATTTTGGTTTTATGTTAATTAAAGCAGTTCTTTCGGCATGTACGTGTATGTGAAAAAGAAAGTATATACCGATATGACAGAGAAGGTTTATTCATACATATCTGTTCAGAAATAGAGAAAATGAGACAGTCAAATGGTGGCTAGTGTGTCTGGTATACGTATCTAGTGGTTTGTGAGTAACTGGTCTGAAGTGCTTATTTGAAGCTGCTGCGGTAGCAAGTAGGTTTTTCGATACGAGTTAATTTCCAGCCACTTACTTTTTCAGTTGCCAATCCGATTTTTATTTGTTTTCTGAAATAATACCAGCTCTTGGGCTTAGGAGTTTTGAAACAAGATTGAAATATTTGATTGGCTAATTATTGTCTCAACAAAAACGTTCTCTACTACGTCTGCTCAAGTAAAGCTGATTTTCTTTTCCGTTCAGAAACTCGTAGCGAGCATTTTATCTATTTTTTTTAATATATCTGGTTGGTTGCTAATTATTTGAAATGTATTCTGCTATTGATCACTTGTTTGCGGGTATAGACTTGAATAAAACCATATGGAGGTGTATAAACAAAACATATGACTGTGTAAGCGCATAAAGACTTATGTATACGTATATGTATGAATAAAGACGCATATAAATTAAGTAATGTGCATGTGTAGTGATAAAGACATGTATATAAAGACATATGGGCGTGCAAGTGCAGGAATAAATACATACGTGTGTCTATGAATAAAAGCACGTGTATGTGCACGTGTATAGATAACGATATGTATGTGTATGAATAAAGACATAAGATGTGTTTGCGTATGAATAAAGACATACCTATGTGTATAAATAAAGGCATATGTATGTGTATATCTATAAATAAATACATGCGTAAGTGCATAGATAATGACATATGTGTGTATGTGCATGAATAAAGGCATATGGATATGAATATGTATGAGCAAAGATATTTGTATGTGTATGAATAAAGATATATATATGTGTATGTTCATAAATATAGTATGTATGTGTATATGCATAAATAAAGGCGTATGTATGTGAATGTGTATGAGTAAAGATATGTATATGTGTATGAATAAAGACATATATGTGTATGTTCATAAATAAAGATATACTGTATATATGTGTATGTGCATGAATAAAAACATGTATATGTGTATGTGTAAAGATATTTGTATGTTTATGTTTATGATTAAAGATATGTGTGTTTATATGTGTAAAAATATGTGTATGTGCATAAATAAAGGCGTATGTATGTGAATGTGTATGAGTAAAGGCATATGTATATGTATATCCTATGTTCTATCGTCTTCAATGAATTTAGTTTGAATTTCCACAAGATTTAGTTTAATGACCGAAGAATGTGTAAAAGCTGCAAAAATAATTAAAAGAAAATGTTAAGCCAGAAGAAGCAGACGATACGTAAGAACGCTGTTTAATCGGCTTGACAGCGTAGTTGCTTAAGTCATCATCGATAAAGATGAGCTGCCAACGAATGAAATCTGACCTCTAGTCTCATCCGAAGTTAGCTGTTCACTCTTAATTATTGCAAATTTAGATTTGCTGCTTGTTATTACGATGTTGTTTTAACCGACCCATTCTTTGGTTTTTCAAACTAAATTTGCAACAATTAAGAGCGAACAGCAATGTCGATAGAAATGACAAATTTCGGTGTTTTTTCTTTAAAGGTATGTAAATAAAACAGTCTACCCCAGTGAGCGAAATAAAGGGTTCAGTACGACATTCCAACCACTTGAAGAAGGCCGGAGCCTACAACGGCCGAAACGTTGTGATAAATATGGCGACAAAGATAAGGACAATAGTCCGAATAATGTAAATAATGTACATAATACCTCATCTCAGAAATATAGACAGACCATGTGTAAATAAATTATTGCATCGACATTCTTTAAACAAAACTCAAAAATAAAATAAATTCACGAGGAAAGTAACATTAGCCCAGAAGAGGGATAAAAAAAGACAATTTTTAAAAATCATTTCAAAGCAATAAAGCCACTAAGACGATGGTGGGCGTTACTAATTGTGAAAGAATATAAGAAAAAGAAAAACATTATTAAGGAGCAAGTACAATAAAAGAAAAGCAATTAGGAAGACAGAAGATAACGATTGGCATTTCATTTAAACTTTTGAAGACCAAACTGGAAAGCGAGAAGCCGGAAGAGTGTTCCACAAGCGAGAAGTGTGAGAAAAGGAACTGTTAGCATAGAACTTACAGTTACATTTAACCATTTCAGCTGTAAAATGATGAGACCTTGCCGCCAATCTAGTACGGCGCTTAAATTAATAGATTCTAAGTACCACAGAGGAAAGTAACATTTATTTTGAAAATACAACAATGTGGCACAAAGTCAAAAAAGAGAATAGGGAAAGATGATTTTCAATCAATCTTATCTTAAAATTAGCTAGCCACAATTACTGACTCAAACATAGCACAGTATTCCTTACGCCAAAACAAAACATTATTATTTAGCATTCTTACTACAGCCACCATAATACCTCAGTGTCTCTGTGTATTCTTAATTGGTTCCCATATGTACAATTTGTCTTGGATAGGGATAAAAATAACAACATTTTAAAATGACACCCCAATGAATATTTACAATGATGACCATAAAGGAAAGTTCAACAGAGCAATGAAAGTATTTATTGAATAGATACAGAGTAGCTATCAGGTGCACCAAACCATATGTGGCAGCAATATTCAAAGTACAGACGAATAATAGACTTATAAATATGGAAGATCCACCCTTGTGCAAATTAATTGAAAGAAAACAAATTGTCTAGAAGGCCACGGTGAATGAACTTTCCAAGCAACAGACCGAGCAATTGATTCAATATAATCTTTCCACTTCATGATATCAGAAAACTTTAGTCTGAGAATGCGCAATGAGCCATTCCCGATTGAATAGGAATGGTGATTCGGTAAGAACTATGCAAAAGACATGAATTCAATGATGTTCTTACAATTCAGTCGCAATCCTGGATAATGACGAAGTAAAGTTCCTTAATAATGTTTTTCTTTTTCTTATATTCTTTCACACTCAGTAAGCCCCACCATCGTCTTAGTGGCTTTATTGCCTTACTTGGGGGTGAAATGATTCTTAAAAATCATGTCTATTTTTTTTTCTCTCTTCTGAGCTAATGTTACTTTCTTCGTGAATTTATTTTATTTTGAGTTTTGTTTAAAGAATGTCGATGTAATAATTTATTTACACTTCTTTAAAGAAAAAAACACCGAAATTTGTCATTTCTATCCACATTGCATTCACGCATGCGCATGGGCTAGAAAATTTTATATTTAAAATTATATGCTTGTATGTATGCATGAACACCAAACGCATATATATATATATATATATATATATATATATATATATATATATATATTGACACATTTGAACAAACACACACTTCAAAGATCAACATGACTCGCATGTTCTTTGTTGATACGAAAGATTTTGTACACAAATTGACGTCTTAACATTAGCTAACAGCACTTGAGTTTCCCTGAATGGGTAAAACCCTTACGTTTTCAAGGGAAACTGTCAAGAATGTTCTTCTTTCTCTCTAGTTTATGTTTCTTTCTTTTGAGTTTCCTGAATGAAAGGAATACTTTTTTTTTTTTTTTTGCAAGGGAAACTAAGGGATTTTCTTTCATTTATTCATTTATTTATTTGTCTCTATCTTTTTTTCACGGGAAAAAAAACTTTTCGGGAATTTTTTCTTTCTCACTTTGAGTTTCACGAAATAACGTGATGCTAAAAATGTTCTAAGAAAATTTCAAGAAATTTCTTTCTTTCTTTACTTTTGAATTCTCTGAATGGAAGAAAAACATAAAGATTTTCAAGGAAATCCATAAGAAAATTTCTTTCTTTCTTCTTACTTTCTTTCTTTCTTTCTTTCTTTTCTTTTCTTTTCTTTTCTTCTCTTTCCTGACCTTTCTTTCTTTGCTTTTGAGTTCCCTACGGTCTCCACAAATATGAAGAAGAGACTAGAGGGAATGGTACTACAGAAGGATGCTGATGATACCATCGACCGAACATGTGAGCAACATGTGAGGTTTTGGAGAGCATGCAAAGAGGAAAATTATACCTAACATGAAGAGGCGGCTGAAATTTCTGGGACACGTAATGAGAAAGGAAGGCTTGAAGAATCTGATACTCACAGGCGAATAGAGGTACAAGGGAAAGCAACGATAGGAGGAAGTGGAGAACCATGATCTCTTACGTCTTGAATGGACACGGCACATGAAAAAAGAAGAAGAATGAGAGAAAACCGTTAATATTTTCATTTATGTATTATTATTATTATTATTTGATGTAATGAATATGCATACACCTGGGTTCCCCATCACAGTAATATGATTGGCTGGTGTCAGCCATAAGTACAGACTGATGTAGAGGTACATGATTGACGCCTATAGTCTTCGCCTATTGCCTACGCCTATTGCATACCACTACGACGAAGACCAGTCCATAATGGTTACCTGCTAGATTGTCCTACTCGGTTACAGTAGTCAAAAACCACTTTGCTACTTCGAACAAATATATCCCTTTCCGGGACATATTATTATTATTATTATTATTATTATTATTATTATTATTATTATTATTATATTTCGATTTCTGCTATGGTCACACTATCTACCAAGTCTGCGGGCAGACTTAACGCAGATAATGATGTGTTGCTCTGGCTACATTTCATGATTTGTTTTTCTAACTGCCATAACATCGCTAGCGTTACATGGAAAAATTTCTTTTTTGTGAGTGGGCTGTACTTATCAGGACAATTTCTGTGTTTCTCTTAAGCTGGAATTTCCAGGGATATTTTCATTGTGTTGTTATGTTCCTTTTTTTATCATTTCAAGCGCATCTGCTATGACTTGTACTATTCGGATCCACACTATTATGTATGATATTTTCCTGAAAGTTCCTAGTGAAAAGACTCTGGCCTTGCGCTGCAAGAATAAAGCATTCCTTTTCAGCCAGATGCTTGTAACCTTCGAAGAGTTTTAAATTTATTAGCACGTTCTGGATATTAAGTCATGCAGAAGTTTGTCTTGTCTTGTTTCATATGTTCATAGATTTTATTCTTGGCTTTCTTGTTAATAATTTTTGCTCAACAATTGGTTCTTGTGTTCTGTTTAGCTTTTCTACAGAATCTACCAAATGTAAATCTCGTTTGTATTTACAACCTTCTTTTAGGATTGAATCTTTTTCTTTCTGTTTTCGTCTTGTTTGACTAATTGTATCACCCATTCCTTTGTTGCTACCATGTACTTTAGTAAGCCAATAGTTGTTGTCTTGTACAATAATTCTAGCTGAATAGTACCTTTCTACCTTTTTTACGGGGTATTATTATTATTGTTATTTCTATTAGGTCGTTGCAAAAAAAATGACGGTTTTTAACCTTAAAAAATACGTCAAAAACCGTCATTATTTTTACACCAACCTAATACTTAGTTACAAATTTATTTACATGAGTCTTTTATAGCTCCTAAATTGCCTTTCAGCTAAAGTCTAAATAACTCAGGGGAGTTGGAAAGAAGGAGAGTGGAGAAAAAGTAATGTTGGCAACAATAAAGGGTCCCTTACATCAGCTGTACGAAATACGATAATAGAATTCTCCATTAAATCTTTTCTGTCGAATTTTATGTTTTATGCCGATATGTCTAAATTAAGTTGCAGTATTATTATTATTATTATTATTATTATTATTATTATTATTATTATTATTAGACACCTTCACCTTTTTTTAAATAACATTTCACTTAATTTTTATTTTTTCTAAATCCTCCAGATCTTCTACAATATGGATAGACAGAACATAATCTAAAACTTTAACTTATCCTAGCAGGGTGCCTAAGAGATCCACATTAATCTACTAAAGTTTGCTATACTACATGAATCCACCTTCAGAGGGCCGTACACATCTACTACCATCTGCCGAGAAGGAAACACAAACAGAAAACCTACGACCTAGGAATGTTACTCCTACCGTTTCACGCTGCTGAACCATCGTATGCAAACCTTTTCATTTAAAAGGTGGGAACTGTCATGTGCACACAGAATTCCACTTTAAAACTTCAGCGCAAACAAGAGAGGTTTTTCACCAAACCTGATGCAAACCAAATCTGATAGCGATGGATGCGCCATACAAACGCCAGTCAGAAGACGCCAATGGCCATTGCAGTTCCAATCTTACACACGAGCAGCGCAATGATTCGTAGTCGATTAATGCGGAATCGTGATAAAGCTGCATCACTCGATAGCACGTTGAGCGATCAAGTAGCTCTATTCAGCGACAATGTAGAGATTGCCACACCCCAACATGATCTGCCAAGACGCCTGCTAGGTGGCGCTGTTTTAGGATTATAAAACTACGGTCATAAGCATTTTTCTTTTTCTATTTTGCTCCCAAATGTATCAGCGTCCAAGCTAGCCTTTTATTTCTCCGGACGGTCAACTGCTAAACTACAACCCAGCCACGTGGTGCATCGCAAACCCGAACACAATCCCCCCACACACACATACACACACACTAACACACACACATACACACACACTACCGCTAACCCTATAAATGATTTTTCTTCTTTTTCACCTATTTGCGTAGACACAAGTATATTTTCTATTTTTTCTAAACCACGTTAATCCTTATATAAATTTTTGCAATCGTCAATATCTTTTTTAGTGATTTTGGCGGTCATTTACTTTTTATGATTGGGTATTTTTGTAATAGGCTTTTCATTTTTTTTTCTTTTTGTCCTTTAGCACGATTGGTAGATTTAGGCTATATCTGTGTGTAGATTTCTGTGATCTTTGGGTTGAAAGTTTAGATATAAAGGCTGATTTTTTTTCCTTTTGTATCGCGGAGTTGTAGATATTAATTTGTTTTGCTTTTTCAATAATATTGTTGATCAAACTTTGTGGCTATTTTCACTTGATGAGTATTTTTTACATCTCTTCTAGTCTGTGGTCTCTTGTGGTTGTGTTTGAGACTATTGTACATATCCGCTTGGCTAGGTTGAGTGTGATGTTGTTACGAGCGTGTTTCGAGTGGGAAGATGTAAAAAGGAGATACTGTCGAGAGTCAGTAGGTTTAAAATATATGTGGGTTTCTAGTTTAGTGTTTGTTTTTGTTATTAATATGTCTAAAGTTTTTTTGTTGCCGTACTCCATCGTGAATTGGATACTAGGATTTATATTATTAATGGATGTTTAGAATGTCATTAGTTTATCCAGACTTTCATTTCACAGAATGAAACAGTCATCTAGATATCTTTTCCTGTTTTCTTTTACGTTGCAACTGAAGTCATTCCGAGTTTCTTTCATGGAATTTCGTCCATCGTATCCGATAGCTTGGTTGGCATATGTTGGTGCAACATTTATCCCCATGGCTGTTCCTGATTTTTTTCGGTAGGGTGTTTAATTGAACATGAGATAGTTGCTTTTTTTAAGATGAATTCAACGATGAAATTTCCTTTTATACGATTTGATAGCTCATGAGGAAACGTTTCTAAAAATTGAAAAAAAAGAAGGCTTAGGCGGTGTGTCTCGCAAACTTGGCCTGCTATATGTATGTATGTATGTATGTATGTATATTTATATATACTATTGTTATGCGTTACTTATATATACAAAAATATTTAAGTAAATGCTTTGCTTGTAATAAACAGTATTAACAACATTTTCCGGCCTGAATGTCCGAGAAATTGTCATAGAAAATATGCATCCTCCGACAGGAATCGAACCTGTATCCTATACGGAACCGTCATATAGCCTGCCTCTCTCTCTCTCTCTCTCTCTCTCTCTCTCTCTCTCTGTTGTTATATCTTCTCTTTTTCCTTTTTCCGTTTGTTTTACACACAAAATTTATTTCATCGCCAGACTGCAATCCTCTCGACTATTTTGTGTGGGCGTCTTGGAGAGGGTAGTGAACAGCAGGCCTTACAACACCAAGGAGGCTCTCAAGACAGCCATCAGGGACACCATCACGAAGGCCTGCTACAGGTTCCGGTCCTGTCTGGAGAAAGTCGCGGACTCTGATGGTGGAGTGATTTTTGTACCTTTTATATGTACCCGTGTATAAAGTTTAATAGAAATATATTAATTTGTTATATAAAAAAAAAAACGTTGTTTTTATTATCAGTTAATTTTTTCAGGATTATTCTTTGTCGCACTGTATATATAATGAGAAACGAAAATTTACATACACACACACACACACACACACACACATATATATATATATATATATATATATATATATATATATATATATATAGTGGGTGTAACACCAAAATTAGTCCAATTGTTAGATTATGCTCTGAACCGTTGAATCTTAGAAGTGATTAAAGATATCTTACTGGAATACTCCGAGGTTTTTATAAAACTATTGAACTCTACTTTGAGAAATAACAATGTATAATTACTCTCTAAGATTAACAGAAGAATCGTTATCAAATCGATCATAAACGAAAATAACATGTTCATCATTAATTAATCATAGCTAAGGATCGAATGTTCATAATGTGTTAAAACAAAGTTCAAATATATACTTATATATTATTACAGAATCATTTACCAACTCATTCAAGATGATCTTCGCCCTCTCTAACCTTTTAACTTTCTGTCCTTGGGTAACAAGGTACCTCTCAAGTTTCACGTACGATTTCATTTTCAAGTGTTTTTTTCACCGCTCTTTGGACCGTCATAGGACAAACTCCTCTCTCACGGGCCAGACGTTTTATGAATTGAATTGAATCTTTTCAAATTGAACTCTTTAGCTCTAGGTTGAAATAAGGATCCCTCTTCCTGTTGTGACCTCTTGTTCCAATTTTCCTCTCTACTGTTCCCTCTTTTTAAACTTATTCACTGTTCTCTTGATGGTTCTTGAATGGACTTTGAAAATGGGAGTCAAAATATGAATGTTGGTAACATTACTGAAGACTTGAATGATCTTTTCCCTCTCACCATTGCTCATTTGGGAAGACAGTGGGTCTGACACAAAACAATTATAACCTGCTCTCTTTTTAGCTGAATAACTGAAAGGGTTTTTCAGTGATTCATACGAAAAATGGTGTCAAGAATGCTAAATGTTTTATCCGAAGACCTGGAAAAAAGAAAGTTAATTAATTTAGTATTTTTTTTGTTTTTTTTTTTTAGATATTAAACATTTTATGGGATAGACGATTGTGCTGTTACACGATTTGGACAGCTATTACACCCGGTATATATATATATATATATATATATATATATATATATATATATATATATAGAGAGAGAGAGAGAGAGAGAGAGAGAGAGGTAAATTTTCGTTTGTCATTTGGGTACTAAAAATCATTCTGCTATATAAATTAATATATATTTCTGTCACATTTATCCTTATGTGTCTCTGTGTGTGCGTGTGTATGTGTGTGTGCGTGCGCGTGCCCGAGCGTCTACACACACGCACAAACATGCATGTATAATATGCATACTTTTGTGTGCATATATGTTTAAATCTAAATCAAAGTGGGTGAAAATTAGCTTCTCATATAGTGCTCTATTTGCTGTGATCTTATGCCTAACTAAACTGAAATTATTAAATTACTTAAGAGTACATGTCACTTTGCTTGCGTTTGCGCATGCGCGCTCAAATATTACGGGCGATTATGTCGACTGCCATTTTTAACGAGCCAATTGTACGCTCTGTCGGTCGGAAAAAGGGAGGACGATGTCAGTTTAATTCGGCATGTTCAAAGTGAATTTTGATAGGCACACATCATTAGACTTTCCGGTATGTTCTTTGTTTGGACGGACCTGCAACAACACGATGTAGTTATTTCCGGAGACGATGTCGGCTTTTAGCAAAAAGATTCATCAATGTTGCTTGCAAGATCCTGTCCACACTCCCCGCTACCAAAATTGGCATTTCTTCAGAATCCAAACTCTTGGCCCTAAATATATTTTACTCGATACCCAAGTAAAGTAGGGTAGACGAGCGAGGTTCAATGAATCAAGCTAAAATCCATCAATGTTGCTATTCTGGAAGGTATTTTCGCCGTGTTTTTTTATTTGTTTTTGTTTTTTTTGTTTTTGTTTTTTTTTACTGGTTTCTCCTTGTTGTTGCTTTGTGCTGTCAAGAAACATTGTCTAGAATTTGTTCCGACAGACTAAGAAAAGAGAAACGTTTGAAACACGCTCTACAAAGACAGATTAACTATTATTCTAAGAGAGTCATCCCAATGCTTAGTCTGACACAAGGCCGAAAAATAGCGATGATCGTACTCATTGCAATAGTAGTGGGCTTCGAAAACATCATGAAAACCACAACTATATTGTGATGCGCTCATCGTCGTCATCTCTCTCTCTCTCTCTCTCTCTCTCTCTCTCTATATATATATATATATATATATATATATATATATATATATATATATATATATATATATATATATACCGGGTTTAACAGCTGTCCAAATCGTGTAATAACATAATTGTCCATCCTACAAAATGTTTAACATCTAAAAAAAAAAACACTAAATTAATTAACTTTCTTTTTTCCAGGTTTTCGGATAAAACATTTAGCATTCTTGACACCATTTTTCGTATGAATCACTGAAAAACCCTTTCAGTTATTCAGCTAAAAAGAGAGCAGGTTAAAATTGTTTTGTGTCAGACCCACTGTCTTCCCAAATGAGCAATGGTGAGAGGGAAAAGATCATTCAAGTCTTCAGTAATGTTACCAACATTCATATTTTGACTCCTATTTTCAAAGTCCATTCAAGAACCATCAAGAGAACAGTGAATAAGTTCCAAAAAAAGAGGGAACAGTAGAGAGGAAAACTGAAACAAAAGGTCACAACAGGAAGAGGGTGCACCTGATCAGTTCCTTTCACGCATCTCGGTTGAAAGTTTGTGAGTCATTTATTTATGCTGATCATGTCTCGGTGGATAAAATCGTTGATTGAAGTAATCCAGTGACATCAAGAGTTGAGAGTTCAATACCAAGTCACAGCAGCAGAGGTGAACAAAAACTTGGGGTTTTGAGTTAATAAAGGGAAATTAAACTGAGATATCCAGAAGAGGCATGGCCCGTGAAACGAGAACAATCTACCCCACTGGACTAAATGAAGGTGTAGGTTCGAAATGCTAACGTAAATCACCTGTAGGAAGGCTGCAGCGTATAACGGCCGAAATGTCGTAAATATGACAGTAAAGATTAGGAGAACAGTCTGAACAATGTGAATATTGCAAATAATTTCTCCCTCATGAACTCCAACGTGACAATCACATGAATCGCATCTAACAGTTCCGTGAAAACAGTTCAGCCTGATGTGATTCAGTCGGTTCAATGGACCTTGGTTTGATGTTAAAAGCTAAATTTATAATGGAAGACTTCACTATTTATAAAACAATGCCCTTCAAAAACAGTTTGATTATGTAAATAATATAGTTCTTTGTTTTTTTTATCAATTCACTCCAAGCAAGGCGATAATACCATTAAGACACAACGTTTGAAGGAACCGGAAACCCGATCCTAAACAAATAACAAGGGATAAACCCTCTACTCCTGTTCAAAATGTAATGCATCATTATTACAAATTCGAACTTGATGTGGGGAAAAAATAAACTTATTTTACAACCATTACGTTTTCGCAAATTCGAGCTGGCTCTGGGATCCGATCTACTGCAACCCAAAGGATTCCGAAAACTAGTAATAAGTCAAACGTTCTGCGTCAAACGATCTTTTTTTATATGTTTTCGTAGGTGCAATTATTTTCATAGACTAGTCAACGTTGAATTTTATGAAAAACATCGTTTTTAACTCCCGTTTTTCAACAAGTTTGTTTGTTTGGGTTTTATGGCATATCAACCACTGTGGGTTATTTAATGCCAAATCCAGTTTATATGAATTTTAAATGCCTATTTTGTATGGAATAAAAAATGTATAGCTGGCAACATTATTGTTTCAAAAAAAAAAAAAAAAAAAAAAAACATATAGCTGGCAACATTATTCCTTTACAAAAAAAAAACGTATAGCGGGCAACATTATTCCTTTACGAAAAAACATAGCTGGCAACATTACTTCTTTACAAAAAAACGTATAGCTGGCAACATTACATTTTACAAAAAAAAACGTATAGCTGGCAACATTACTTTTTAACAAAAAAAAAACGTATAGCTGGCAACACTACTTTTTTTACAAAAAAAAACTTAGAGCTGGCAACATTATTGTTTCAAAAACTTAGAGCTGGCAACATTATTTTTCTGAAACCATTATCTGAGACCTTGCTGTTGGATGCAGTTTATCGCCGTACCCAGTACGCGGATGTAGTTTACCGTCATACCCAGGACGCGGATGTAGTTTACCGTCATACCCAGGACGCGGATGTAGTTTACCTTCATACCCAGGACGTGTTTTTCAACATGGGAAACTTCAATCGATGTTTCCTGGTGGCTGACTAAACTAGCTGTCATGGAACAATATCAATTTGCCAACGTTTGCGTTTAGTTCAAGCAAGGATTTCGATTGCTGAATGTGAGAGGAAACAGCTTTTTACATTTGATCGGCGGAACATAGTCTTCCAACTGTGAATGTAAGCGTAGTATTGTGGTTATCGACGCGAAAGGTGGGTGTGACATCGAATTCCAGCCGAGTTCATTGAATTTACTTTCGCACACACGCCCTTGGGAAAGGAATGAATATACCTTTCCTTCAACTTGATATGACTTAGAATAGCAGGACAGAAAACAGGCTCTCAAACTTTAGCTGCCAACCAATCTAGGAGAAGGATGAGAATAACTCAATTCAAAACTGGTTCGGTGTGGCGCTTGCAATTAAGCTCTTATCAAGCCTACTTATTACAGAAACAGCGGAAGCAATACCAGAGAGGTGAGGCTGTGATCCAAAAATTCTCTATTCTATTAGGTTGGTGCAAAAATAATGACGTAATAATGTCGTTTTTTGACGTTAAAAAATACGTCCAAAAACGACATTATTACGTCATTGTTTTTGCACCAACCTAATATATACTTTCCTTTCATTCTTTCAACTTCCCTATTGTGTTGAGTATTCCTATACCCAATGCTTTTACCTGATTTTGTTGAGTTTGTTTTTTTTTTAAGGCAAACAGCACTTTCCTTTGGATCAATAACCGTTGATGCTAGCATACAGGATAGTAGCTCTCCAGTGGGATTGTCTCTAGTTGTTGAAATCGATCTTTTTTTCTTTTTTTTTTTTTCTTTTTTTGTTCTTTTTTTGTGTTTTTTTGTTTTGTTTTGTTTTTTATGTTTTTTGCTTTGTTTTTTTTTGGGGGGGTATTTTTGTATGTTTTACTGGCATAGTATCTGTATTTTCATACAGCTTCCGGTATCTGAGTTTCGAATGCATAATTGTCCTTCCCTTAGACTGGATGCCGACCAGGGCTAGGGAACCCAGTCTTTTCTGCTATTTAACAAATAATTTTGTGGGGTACGTAGAAGATGGGATGAATTAATACCTTTCCCAGTTATATTTGTGCGCAAGCGAATTCAACAAAATCAATCGGGACTTGAACTCGGCGAGCAAAATATCCATTACTAAAGTTTTCGCTATCAAAATGTAATGACGCCACAAGTAGGTGTCTAAACGAAAGTGGACCAATATGGATTTCTTCTTCTTCCCCTGTTTTATGCCGGCTACAGCAACGTGAAGAAGCGTCGTCAGCATGAGCTAATGGTTAAGAAACTGATTGATCATGCAATCTAAGACGTCTCAGCGTGGGATAACTCTTAGCTAATCTGATTGACTGAGTAGATAGTTCGATCTTCACTGGCTGCCCCATACCAAATTCGACATTAAATAACCCAAGAACGTCCTCAATACAAGTAGATAGGTTCGCCTATCGCCCGGTTTACACTACTCCGCGGTGTTTTGAACAGGAGTAGAGGTTTATTCCTTTCTCTCTATTTAGGGTCGAGTTTCCTGTTCCTTCTAAAATCTTTTTCATTATCTGTCACACTCAGCGTCTTAGTTGCATTGTTGTAATGCTTGGGGTGAATTGATTAATAAAAATGGTAGACCTATAAATTCAACCTATCCAGCCATCATTTCCAGGAACTCGTAGAAAATTATTTGTCTTGTTTCCCACATAAAATTTTGTTTTTCAAAATCTACACATATGTTGACAAAACCTTTGTTGTAAAAATCTAAATAAATTGCGTAATTGAATAATATAGCCACTTGTTCAAATTTATTTTATTTTATAAGCTCAACTTTGACAATCCAATTAAACCCGATTCAGTTGTACACTTATGGCTTTGCGCCGTAGTCAGCCAACCTTAGCCAATATTCTTAATACATCGGCAAGTATGTGACGTGACCGAATTAAAAAAGCATCTTCAGTTAACTGTCAATAGTAAGGAAAAAGCTGCGAGAACAGCGAGATCAATTTTTGAAATAATTCTCAAGTACTTCGGATGTGCTAATTAGCGACCAGATTGTTCCCCAAAAATAAAATGAATGACACAACGAAATGCATGTTCTTTTGCAATCCCCTCACCCCACAAAAAATTGAGAGTCTAATTAGATGATACAAACAGCACAAGAATAATGTAGTCAAAAGATACCGTTGTCATAGACGTTAACGATAAAACCATTCTGGAGATACATTCTTTCTCCTATTCTATCCGCTAAATTTGATTCTCAAGAATATTTCTTCTTGCCGGGTGAGCTAACGGAAGAATGGTCTATTCTCCCGTTTGCGTTTCCCACACATTATATCTATGATATAATATCAACTAATTTCACTGACGGAACGGAATAGCTGACGGAACAATAGCAACCAAAGAGTAAAAAGAGGACGAAAAAATAGGGTCTTACATGTAATAATTCCCAATGAGAATCGAGTCTGCCGGAGATTCTTCTGTGTTTCTGGAGAAGCCCTACGTAGGACCCCAGATTCGAGCGAGTCAGATTTATCTGCCATGTCGCCATCAAGAACAAACAGAAATGGCGAGTCCTAGATATATTTCCTATATCTGGTGAAGTTATATTTACATAGGAAAACGGCTCCATAGACTTCTAAGTTGCACCACGTGGCTGAGGAGAGGCAGATTCAGTCTCAGCCTGGGCCGATGGACCCGGACTAAAAAAAAGCAACTGCGCAGTGTGACTTCTGGAAGTTGACTGACTGACTGACCACTTTTATCATGCTATAAAGTGACGTCAATAAGCAGTCGTAACGGGACCCACACGACTTCATCTCAACCATAGAGAAATAATCATCTTTTGTATCCCTACAAACGTATATAGTGAGTCGAAACTGAGCGAATTCATTATTGGTGGCCATAACAACATAAGATACGCAGATGATACAGTGTTTATAGCAAACATAGAAAGGAAACTATGAGAACTTCTGCAGAATGTAGCGGAGGGAGCAAGAAGAGTTGAATGAACATCAATTGCAGAAAGGTAGAAGGGATAGTTTTTAACAAACGGAACAGCCAAACATGGAAATTACAAATCGGAGATACCAAAATCAAACAAGTATAACGATTTAAATATTTGGGAAGTGTTTTAACAGAGGACGAGAAGTGCGACACAGAAATCCAAATGCGCACTGGGATAGCGAAAGATGCCTTCCAGAAGTTAAGCAAAGTGTTAAAAAACGAAAAAAAAATTACTTTATAAACAAATAAAATGGTACTAAATGGTTACGTAATAGCATTACTCCTACCCACTATTTAACAACCTCCCCAACCTTGCCACAAGGCAAGATGTGGCGCAAGGCCAGTTTTTAATGTGGGGCATCCCGACTCGGGCAAAAATTGCAAGTAGATCACGTATACACGCGGACTGGTTTGTCTACCTCCCCAAACGAGACTCTACCTTTCAGCCTAACCTCATCTGGGTCCCTCTCCGCCCGGAGGCAGAGAGTTCGACAAGAGAGGAAGAGGAAGAGAAAGCCTCCTCCTATCATTACTCCTATATGGCAGTGAATGCTGGGTAATCTCCTCACAGATGACGAAGAGACTTGAAGAAACAGAAATATTGTTCTAAAGAAGGATGCTGAGAATATCATGTTCCCGAACTGTTGAAGAGAAAATATAAACAAAAAGACACTTATGCTTAGGTGAGACAGTTTCTAAGGCACAATATGTACAAAGAGTAATTGGAAAATATGATACTCACAAGACATATTAAAGGTAAGAGGGACAGGGGAAAACAACGCATAACCTGCCTAGAAAGGCAAAAAAGCAACTTTTATTAAGAGCTACAAAGGACAGGAAATTGTGGAGAGTCATGATCGCCAACATCCGGAAGGGATGCAGCATATAGAGAAGAAGATGATCAGATAAATGTAGCATAATTTTTATAAATTTCTTTACATAACGCCATCTTGCTTCAGTACATAGGCGATCATGGATTCGTGCAGATTCTATCTTGGGAAAGATGGCTTACAGCCATATCACGTTGAAACACCGATTCTCGTGCGATCACTGAAGTTAAGCAACGGTGAGCCTGATCAGTATTTATATGGGAGACCGCTTGGGAATACCAAGTGCTGTATGTTTGGATGGGCGGGTGGTGTGATCGATAACTGATGGGCAGGTGGTGTCCTGACTCGGAATCGTTAATCGAATAGCCGAGTTCGATTCAATCTGGGTTCGTTATATTCACTTACGCGTAAATACACTTAGGAAAGGTATGAATCCACCTCTTCTCCCCCATCTATGGATTAATTAGTAAGATTTGTATCACTAAAATATTAGTATCTACCACCGACACAAAAAATAAAATTGCGTGCAAAATAAAAGGTTTTTGGCATTAAATAATAAATATATTAATATGCAGCTAAACAAAAAACAACTAACCAATAATCTACCTTGAGTAGCTCTTCAGCCGTGTATTGAGTGAACACTAGTTTAAAAATGTAAGTTTGAGAAATATTGCGCAGATTTAAAATAATAAAATGTAAAATTTTGAGCTGAAAGTCCAAAAATAGCATCTCTTCCTGAAGACCTCAAAATTTAAAAACCTCTCAACTAGAGTAACTTTCTGAATATGATTCTGTACAAGCAAATACTTAAACTTCCAGAAAACGTACAAATGAACAAGTTAGCTGTTGTAAATTGTTCCCAAGCTTTAGAAAATGATCAAACACCACGAAAAAGCGTACCGCGCGAACTATCAGAAACGTATATCAGTCGATGTTTACATACTTGTCTTTCTCTTTCTTGCTTGAGAACATCAAAATGTCAATTGTGGACAAGATATTTACTAGAGATGAAAAAAGGATTTATTACAAGAATTAAGAATATCATGGCTAGATCGGGAACAGCCTTCAACACCTACGCTTACATGGTATGTGCTGGGAAAATTACTTGTGTCTGACGAAATTCACAAAGAGATTCTTTATATTTTATAAATTCACATAAGGCGAAATTTCTTGTACGTGTCTTCATAACTAAAATCAAACAAGGAATGAAATTGAAATATTTACCAGAGGACAGAAAGTGCGATACAGAAATCTGAATGTGCACTGGAATAGACAACGATATATTCCAAAAGGTAAGCAGAGTATTAAGAACGAGAATGATTTCGTTGGAAACAAAGAAAAGAGTACCGAACTGTTACATGGCACTAGTCTTCCTATGTGAAAGGGAATGCTGGGTAATTTCCTCACAGATAAAGAAGAAACAAGAAGCAACAAATATGTGGTTCTACAGAAGAATACTGAGTATACGGTGTTTTAGAGAAAATGAAAACAAAAAAAAAACACTTATTTAGCATCAGGAGAAGACATTTGAAATTTCCAGGGTAAATAATGAGAAAAGAAGGCTTGGAAAATATTTACACTCACGGAAAAGAACGAAAACAAGAGGGACAAAAGAAAACAACGCATAACCCCTACCTTATTGAGCTTTGAGTAAATTGAAGGTGCAACAAGGAGAAATAACAAAAAGACAATTTTTTTAAGACCAATGAAAGACAGGAAATTGTGGAGAGCCATGATCGCTTAAGTGTGAAGGAACACAGCACATAAAGAAAAAGAAGTCCCAACTTACATGGATAGAAGAAAATAGACCGTAGTATTAACACGCAATGAATACGAACCAGATTTTCATCGATTTCTAAAGAAGAGCTCCAAATAATGGTTATTCACCCACGCCAATGGCAAGAAAACCCAACTGGATCACATCCTGATAAACAAAAAGTGGAAGAATAGTCCAAGGAATTGCCAAGACATTTAAAGAAGTATCTTCAGACTATCGGATTGTCTCTTCCGCCATCCGACTTTGCCTTAGAGCCGATAGGGAAAAAAGCAGTCATCATGTGAGTGGTCTCTTCTAACAACAAACAGTCATCTCAAAAAGCAGTATACCATTGCAGTCAGAAATAAGTTTGAAATACTACAAGCAGATACCAAGGAGCCATCTCATGTTACAATCTACAATAATTATGTTACTTCTCATGAAAAGGCTGCAACAGATGTCATACCCTTAAATCTTAAAAATCAGCAACACATTTCTTGGGAATCAAATAGCTTTGAATCCCAAAGGGTTAATGCGAAAGAAAAAGCCGTCATAAAAAATTCAAATCCTTCCCTTAAATCTGTCCAAGACTTTAATGAAGCGCTTGCTCAACTCAACAACTCTTATGAAAATCAATATTCTGAATACATCCAAGAAAAAATTCGGTTCATCAACTCTGATGCTGCCAACAAACAATCTGCTCTTGCTTGGAAAACTGTCAACGAGATTTAGGAGAAGACAACAGATAAATCCAAATTAAAGGTCAATACCCAGGCTGAATAAATGGTAAGATTATTTAAAAAAAAAAAAAAACTCTTGGAAAATGAACCTGGTATTAGGTTGGTGCAAAAATAATATCGTTTTTTGGCGTTAAAAAATACGTGTAAAAACGATATTATTTTTGCACCAACGTAATATTTTAGATACTGAGGTCGAGCAAATCATTGAACATCCTCTTGACAATAAACCTGGAAACTTACAGAGGCAGAACACCAGAAATCGATACTAGAAAGGGCGATAACTGTTACTGGACTTGAGAAACCGATTTTCCTGAAAAAATTGTTTTTATAGAAAGATTTTATAAATTTTAACCAAAAGTAGCAGTGGCTGCTCGCTAAATGAATATCGAATGTCTCCTTATCAGGAAAAATTATCATGTCAAGTGTACCAATGAAAACGAACGAAACATTGGTCGACTAACACATGCCTGGCATCTCAGCTTCAGTCCCTTTCCTACAGACGTAATGTAGCTTTCCTGTGTCTTTTTCTATAAATACTTGCTTTAACTATCTCAACATTATGAATGTACGTTCAGTACTCGCAGATAGATCTCATCATATTGCAGTTGAAACGGCCAGATTTAACGGTAAGTTCTATGCTAACAGTTCCTTCTGTAGTACTACTCGCTTGTGGCACTCTTTTCCGACTTCTTGCTTTCCAATCAACTTTTAATGAAAGAAAAAGCACTGGCTGCTCGCTCAATGAATGTCGAATGTTTCCTTATTAGGAAAAGGTTAATATTATTACTATTATTATGTTGAGCCTACGAACGAAACACATGCCTGGCATCTCAGCTTCAGTCCCTTTCCCACAACTGTAACGTAGCTTTCCTATGTCTTTTTCTATAAATACTTGCTTTAACTATCTCAACATTATGAATGTACGTTCAGTACTCGCAGATAGAATCTCATCATATTGCAGTGGAAACGGTTAGATGGTCAGCTAAGACATGTTCTTTGCAGGAAAAAGAATCCAAAAGCGATAAAAACGAATGAAATGTCATCTGTTGCTGCAAACCTACTCTGACGTCCACTAACACACATGAATAACAAAGGGAAAGAACTCAAGATTACGAACATATGAAATGACCTCGTTGACCATTGAAGAGACGAATGATATAAACCGTCATGTTTTTATGACATAATCACAAGAAACCTGATGAGACATTGTCCATTTCACAGTTTATGGGCAGAATGAGTAAATTCTAAAGGTGCGTGTTTAAAAGGTTATATCGCGATTTTCCCCATAAAGAAAATAATATTCATTGAGTACACTTTAAGCGCGCAGTAAAAACTGACACCTTACTCACTGGGCTTACGGCCATATCACGTTGAAACATCAGTTCCCGTACGATCAACGAAGTTAAGTAACGTCGAGTCAGGTCAGTACCGAGATGGGTGACCGTTTGGAAATGCCAGGTGCTATAAGCTTGTATGTGAGGGTGGTGTAAAAGATAACGGCTCCAAATTGGAAATCGGAAAGCCGTGTTCCAATTCCTTTCAGCTTCACTTACGCGAAGATACTCTTGGGAAAGATGTGAATCCACCTCGTCTCCCCCACCCTTGCTATAGGTTAATTAGTAGGACTTGTATCAGTAAATCATTATTATTTCCAAAAATGATTAGAATCTAGAAGTATTTTCGGGCTTTAAATAATCTGCAAAAGTTTGACATGTCGTAAAAATGCAAACCAACCAATAAACCTTACTCGGTATGAAACTGAAACACAATCTGTTTGTTTACAATAAATTGTTGTGTGAAAAGGAAGATAGGTATTGTTGTAGCAAACCTACGGACGATAATGGGTATGTCCCCATTCACATAAATATAATTGTAAATACTGTATGTTGGTCTGCAGTTGGAGATTCGTCTCCAGCTGTGCTGTTCAAAAAACTCTGCCTCTGTACATAGAGGATCCCCAGACGAGACTATGTCGAAAGGCAGAGTCTTGTCTCGGGAAACAGCTACCCGACTCCTCTTTATACGAGGTTTACGAGGAATTTCATGCCTAGACTACGGGCTCGGATACCCCACATTAAATTCGGCCTTGTGCCACATCTGACTGCGAGGGACGCTTGGTCGGAGATTCGTCCACAGCTGTGCTGTTTAAACTCTCTTCCTCCGGGCAGAGACGATCCCCAGAGGATGCTATGTCGAAAGACAGAGCCCCGTCTTGGGAAACAGCTATTCGACCCCGTTTTATACGAGGTCTACGGGGAATTTTGGGCCGAGCCTACAGGTTCGGATACCCCACATTAAATTCGGCTTTGTGCCACATCTGATTGCGTGGGGTTTGTTGGTAAATATCCTGCAGTTGGAGATTCGTCTCAGCTGTGCTGATCAATCTCTCTGCAAAGAGGATCCCTAGACAAGGCTATGTCGAAGGGCAGTGACTCATCTCGGGAAACAGCTACCCGACCCCGTTTTATATGGGGTCTACGGGGAATTTTTAGCCGAGCTTATGTGCTCGGATGCCTCCACATTAAATTCGGCCACATCTGACCGCGTGGGGCGGTTGGTAGATATTCTACAGTTGGAGATTCATCGTGCAATTCATTTGACTCACTTCTACGCGCCGTTGGTGAATCTTATATGTGTTGTTCTTGTCCTAAGTATTATCGTTCATTACCAATCTTTGTGTGGTTATTCTATTCAGTAACCTTCCCTAGGTTACAACAGGTATACACATTGCTCAAAATATTTGTTTGAGAACGTAAAGATAAAGAAAAAAATTTAATGACCAAAAATTAGTAGCAGAAGTTCTAAAATCAGTCATAAAGAGAATACAGTATCTGCAACGTTCCAGAAAAGGCGTCTTCTTTTTTCACTAGCGTTTCCAGTGCCATTACACTGTTATGAGAGTGGATGAAATTTTTTGACGTCTTTGTTCAATCAGTCCTACCTATGATATCAGCGTCTGCATAAATAACTATTTTAGAATAACGTGCGCATTCAAATATAAGAATTTGCTGCAGTAAAGTAAAGGAAGAAGGTTGATGCATTAAAATATAAGAAAGAATATATGTGGGCGTGTGTGCTTATAAAATAGAAAGCAGAGAAGAGGGAATGGATGAGAGGGACTTTTCAGATCATTTCGAAACTTCCCAACCTTTTAAAACGAATGCATCCAGCTGTCATTGTAAAAAAAAAAAAAAAAAAAAAGAAAGAAATCTGCTTTATAAAATGTGATCGAATTTTTTTTCCTCGTTTTATTTTTCTTAGGTTATTGAGAAACATCTGTCAGTTTCGCAAGCGAACACTCTCCGGACCACGAAAACCACCACTGCTTTTAAATGCCCTACAAATTTGGCCTTGTACCAAAACCGACTCTGTCCAAAAATTCCGTAATGATAGACAGCCATCGATTTTTCCTTTCCTATCGAGTCGCGGATACGTTCTCCGATCGGAAATATCAAAGTCTCTACAACTAAGGTTACCCATAATGGCAATGATGCAATAGTAACATCTCAATCGAAAACTATGCTCGCGGTGCTCAAAAGACCACAAAGAAATATCTATAACAGATAAGAGAATGGTGAGTTACTTGAGTCGACGAAGGGAGCCAATCATAGCATCAAAAGGGTCCTTCTCCAATAAGAACGTTTCCATCCCCGACCCTGAAGCCTGGGTAAAAGCATCAAATGTATCTTTTGAGCTGAGGAAGAAATCTTGGTTACGTCAAATGCAACCGGGGGGTAGATACCTTGATGTGTTGGAAAGTTTGAAAAATTGACTTGGACAAAATGGGGAATTCATCCTATGAAGGATAAGAAAGAAAGAAAGAAAGAAAGAAAGAAAGAAAGAAAGAAAGAAAGAAAGAGTAAACGTATTTCTGGTGAAAGAGAACAGTGAAAGAAAGAAAGAAACAAACAAACAAAGAAACAAAGAAACAAAGAAAGAAACAAAGAAAGAAAGAGTAAATGTATTTCTGGTAAAAGAGAACAGTGAAAGAAAGAAAGAAAGAAAGAAAGAAAGAAAGAAAGAAAGAAGGAAGGAGTAAACGTATTTATGGTAAAAGAGAACAGTGAAAGAAAGAAAGAAAGAAAGAAAGAAAGAAAGAAAGAAAGAAAGAAAGAAAGAAAGAAAGAAAAATTGCGAATAGATGAAGGGACAAATAGAAAAATTTAAGAAAAAGAAAGAAACAAAGTGAGATAGAATAATACAGGAAATCAAGGAAAATAAGTAAGAAGGAAGAAAAGGAAATATACGAGAAAGAGAAATAGTAGCCGTATTAGGAATAAAAGAAAGAAAGGGTAAACATATTAGAGGAAAAAGAGAATTGTGAAAGAAAGAAAGAAAGAAAGAAAGAAAGAAAGGGAAAAGATTAGAAAAAAATTCACCACTAAAGAAAAAAAACAAATTTAAAACGATTTCATATTCTGGAAAACATCTGTAAGAATTTCGATAAATATTCACCAAGATAATTGTTTTGTGAGCGATAGAATGAAATGATTCATACTCATCTTTTACATATGTACCCGGATCAATTCAATAGGTTTCGAAAAAAAAAACTTTCGAGATATAACAGGGGCGATTTTGTAGGGTTTCGCTTGAAATAAAAAGAAATTTTAAACGTCGTTTTCTCCTCTTGCGTTTCTTCAGTCTTATGAAATGAAAGAAAGACGTTAAAAATATTTCTTGAATGCTGAACGGATTGAATTACCGCCTGATCGGTGGTGTGTCATGGCGGGTCTTTTATGGCATCAAAGAACAAAATTATTTCGTGCTGCCCACCGCCTTCCAAATATCAGTTAATAGGCTGGGTAAGACAAAATGGGAAAAAAATATATTAGTGACGCGTTTCGTTCCTAGAAGGAACTTCTTCAGATTAATAACGATTTTTATTATAGAATCAGTCTGATACCCCGCAAAAAATAAGAAGAGGAGGATTACAGTACACGTCGAAAAGGTAAAGTTAAATTTAAATAGTGACGTCCAGAGCATCTAGATGTTTAGCTTAGTCAATCTCATTCAACATTTTATTAGTTTTGTTTTTACTTTTTTATCGTTATTGTTGTTAATTGCCCCACATAAGTACTTCTGTGAGTTGTATGATCCTGGGTGTTAATTTACCGTAGAGGATACTGATATTTGTGCTCTTTCAAAACACTTTAATATATTTGTTCTTCATTTTCTTAAGCTGAAATTACCATCAAATCTGCCGTATATACTCGCGTCTAACGCGCGTTTTATGATCAGTTTTTTTATGCTGAATAGGGGTCGCACTATACACAGGTAATTTTCAAGAGGCTGAAAATCATACGTTTTCAGTGATTTTGATTTTTGATTTCCACTTGTATGTTACCTTCAGCTGCAGGTGCCTCTTTCTTTCTGTTTTAAGCCAGTTCACCCCCCCAAGCAAGGCAGTAAAGCCACTAAGATACAAAGGGGTTACTGGATATGGAAGAATTAGAAAACAGAAACATTACTAAGGAGCATGAACAAAGTAAGAGAAATCAGGACAGCAGATAACGATTGACATTGCATTTAAATTTTTGGAGATTAAAGTTGGCTGGAAAGCATGGAGCCAGAAGAGAGTCCCACAAGCGAGAAGTGCAAGAAAATAAACTATTAGCCTAGAACTTACAGTTTTCTAATAAAATAATTTGCTTGTTAAAACATTTTGTCACTTTTGGTCTTCATTTTTATTCTCTCCTTATGCAGTTCATTGGTTTTTGATAGTAAAATCGACACAAAACTTCCTCTTATTTTTCTCATAAAGGCTATATACATCTCACTTGGGCGTAGTGTTTTATATTTTGTCAGTAATTTCCTATCAAGCTGAAGAAGTAGACATTATCCATATGGCCAAGTAAATACAGATTTTTTCTATTTCTATCCTCTTATATTCGTTATAAATTATACAGTCCTATGTACAAGAGTATATGGCTCTGTCAGGATACCTTGCCAAAGGCACACCACTACTATCCAGATTGGTTTTAATTACGAGTTTTTCTTCTTCTAGACTGATTGCCAACCAAGGCTACAAAACGTAATCTGTCCTGCTATTTACCCATAGATGTGAATTCATACCTTTACCAAGAGTATCTGTGCGTAAGTGAATGTAATAAACTCAACTGAAATTCTGTTGTGGAGTTATTTCACAGTGGAGGCTTGTATTTGTACTAAATCGGTCCAAAAATAGGTTCGACGGACAAAACGTTAACTTGATATAATAGGTATTACGCAGAGTAATCTTGTTGTGGTCGCTGATACTTTCGTATTTGACTAACTGTCGCCCGACATCGACGCTATTTAATAACTGCCACACGCAGTCACATGTGGCACAAGGTCGAATTTAATGTGGCGTTCCCGAGCCCGTAGGCTCGGCCAAAAAATCCCCGTAGACCCCGCATAAACAGGATCGGGTCTGTCTACCTCCCCGGACGAAACTCTGCCCTTCGGCATAGCTTCGTCCGGGTTCCTCTCTGCCTTCGGGCAGAGGGTTCGACTGTAGTCCGACATCGACTAGTATTTAGTCACCCCCACGAGGGTATCATGTGGCCAAGGCCGGTTTAATGTGGGATCTCCGAGCCCGTGGGATCTCCGAGCCCGTGGGATCTCCGAGCCCGTGGGATCTCCGAGCCCGTGGGATCTCCGAGCCCGTGGGCTCGGCCAAAAATATACCCTTTGAACCAGTATAAACGGGTTCAGGGTCGGTTTACTTCCCCGCACGAGACTCCGCCCTTCGGCGTAGCCTCGTTCGGGTTCCTCCCAGCCCGAAGGCAGGGAGTTCAACGGTTCAGCCGGTCATCCGACATCGACTGACCCTCATTTCTCTTACTGCTCCTACTTATATTAGGTGGGAGAGTCTATTAACTATAGAATAGATGTGTTTCACCATAACAAATTCGAACTCGGCTCTCCAACTTCCGAGACAGAGAATAACTGAGTGAGATTGTTGAAAGAGTAATGATTGGTTGATTTGATTTTTTACGGCTTTTCAACCTCTTGCGTGTTATTTTAAAGCCAGAAAATATTTTTATATTGTAAGAATTTTTTTTGAGATGTTACTGATTTAATGATACAAGTCCTACTAATTAACCCATAGATGGGAGATATTTGGATTCATACCTCCCCCAAGGATATAGACGTAAGGGGTTACTGAGTGTTAGTAAATATGAGAAAAAAACATCTACTAAAGAGAAAGAACAATAAAAGAACAAGAATTAAGAAGACAGAAGATAACGATTGACATGGCATTTCATTTTTTGAAGATCAAAGTTGACTAGGAAGTAAGGAGCCGGGCGGGAGTTCTACAAGCGAGAAGTGCGAGAGAAGAAACTGTTAGAATAGAAACGATGGCTGAATGTAACCATTTCAACTGTAAAATTATTAGACCTTATCGTAAATCTGGTACTGCGCTTAAATTCATAAAGTCTAGTTATCACAAAGGAAAGTTCATCAGGATAATTACCATTGAAGTATTTAAAGAAAAGTCAGAAGGAAGCTACGTTACAGAGTTGAGAAAGGAACCGAAGCCGAGATGCCAGGTTGTGGAAAATTTTATATCAAGTTCGGAAAAATCCTTCTCATTTGTATTCTTTATTTGAGTTGGCAGGTATTATGTTGGTGCAAAAATAATGTCGTTTTCTCACATAGTAACATATGTGGGAAAACGACATTATTTTTGCACCAACCTGCTAGTATTAAGCACCTGGTTTTATCAAGGTTATTTGAGCTATTTTCTTGGATTTATATGGCACAAACAACAGTATGTATTGTTTTGTTTTGTTTTTTTACCTGAAATGATCTTTTTAGAAAGGCGGATTAATACTTTTCTAAGGTTATTACTTGGATGTAAACACGAAACTACCTGAGTCAGAATTTAAACTAGGATCTGTGATTTTGATTTCTGTGTTGATAGCCTCTGTCTATATTTCAAAGATATGCTCCAAGTCGGATAAAACTACTCTTTACAGAGTGAACATCTGTTAACTGATTTTTTCAAGTAGAAGATCCCAGGAAAAAAATCAAGTTTTCCCTTATCTCTGAGGTAATATTTTAGGAAATAACTCTTCAGTGCACAAATTGGGTTGCTTAGAGTTTGACACTTTCCATGATTCGGTGACCCACAGTCACCCCCACCACACACACACACGCCCAAAATAAAGTCTTACTTGATAGTCCAAAAGCACAAATATAGTTCTTTTGTTTTTGTTTTTTAATCAATTCAACTCAAGCAAGCGGTTAATGCAACTAAGACGCAAGAGGCTACTAGGAGTGAAAGAGGATGAAAAAGATTTCAGAAGGAAACGGAAACCCAGTCCTAAACAGGAAATAAGAGATAAATTTCTAATGTTCAGAAGACCCGGGAGGAGTGTGAACCGGGCAATAGGCGAACTTATCGACACCTATCGAGGAAACAAATAAATAGTAAATGAAATTTCAGTGTTTATGCGGAGACATTAGGAGGATAGAGTTGAAGTAGACTTTAGAAGTAATCGGAAATCCAATTCTAAACAGGAAACAATATATAAAGCTCTACTCCTGTTCAAATGCCCGGGGAGGAGTGTGAACCGGACGATAGGTGAATCTGTCTACTCCTATTGAGAAGAAAGTAATATAGTGAGAATTTCAATTTAATGCATAACCGTTAAAATGCTATAACTTTAAGAATAACGCAATTTCTGTTCAAATTTGCAAATTATTAATTATAGCCTGATTTGGGTCACACACACACACACACGCACACACACACACACACACACACATATATATATATATATATATATATATATATATATATATATATATATATATATATATGTATCTATGTATCTATATATATATATATATATATATATATATATTGTATTTATGATAATTAGTTGTATTATTTTTTATTTTGTTGTTAACGTTTCACGCTGTAAGAGCATCATCAGAACAACTGAACAAGCCGAAGGGAAAAATACTATAGCAACCCTACACTGGGTGCATAAGAAAAAACTCCCACATACACCTCCCAGAAAAACTTCCCACATTAGCTACATTAAGACATAATTGCCACTAATGTCTTCTCATTATATGAGAGGTAATTCTGAGTAGTGTATGTGAGAGATATTTCTGCCGCACCCTCTGTGTGTGTATATATATATATATATATATATATATATATATATATATATATATATGTGTGTGTGTGTGTGTGTGTGTCTGTGTGTGTGTGTAAAACATGTCATAACGACTTTCTTGCAAAAAGCGAGATCATCGCCTTCTTCATCTTTATATTATTATTATTAATATTTAATTTATAAGGTTTCATGGTGGGACGAAGGAATAGTTCGTCCACACTGGCTCCCAGTCGGTGCCCATCTCTCAACCTCTGGCTGTAATGATTCCTCTTGACATCGGATAATGACTGTCCGGGCCGAGAGAGTGGAATTACCCCCATGCAACGATTTTCTTATTATAACTACTTCTCGAACATCTCTCTCATATATATATATATATATATATATATATATATATATATATACACTAATTTTCCGCGGATACAAGCCCAAAGACCCACTCAATCAGAGAGATACTTAGGTAGAGGTCAAGATTTTAGTAAAGCAGCAGTTCTTGGGAAGAAGCTGTCCGAGTGGAACTTTCTCCTTACTAACGGAATACTAAGGCAATGGAGATGATTCACCGTTGTGTGTGTGGCATGGTAGGTCCCAGTTCTAAATTTTATGTCAGGTGGGACTAAGTAATATAGCTAGTCAGAACACCTGCCATGCTTCACTCTGGGAAGCACTGTTCTGGTCAAAATTTTATAGGTCCTTACGACGAAATAAACTGGGTTCTTTTTTTTTATTGTTATCTGCCCAAAGGTAATCGGATATGTAGAAAGTTTGAGTGATTTTTCTCTTCGCTTGCTTTGAGACATGAAGTGGATGACAAAGTGTTTCCTAGTTAGAAGGCGCCCGAGTAAAAAGCACTTGCGAATTGTTATTGTGCTTGCCACCAACGAAATTAAACATAGAGTAAATGAAAACAGATACGATAGCCATAAATAAGAGAAGAGAATACTGTCTGTAAGAAAAACAAAAAAAACAAAAAAATTGCATAAAAATCTTTAAGAACTAACCCTTATCCCATATCCTCTTGGTATCAGTTTAAACTGATGACTTCTTTTTCAAAATTGATTGGTTAATTGCGTTGTTTTTTACCGTTTATCACACTCTTGCAGGTTATTTAAAAACAGAAAATATTTTTAGATTGTAAAAAATTTTTGACATAATTAACCCATAACTGGGGAGAGAAGATTTGGGTTCATGCCTTTTTCCAAGTTTATTTACACGTAAATAAATATAACGAACCCAACTGGCTGTCCGATTTTCAATTCCGTTGCACCACTCACATATTGACCACCTCTTAATTGCTGTTATTTTCAAATCCACCCTCATCCGGGGTGGTAGCACCTGTTATGGTCCCAGCTATGGGCAAATAGTTAACCCCCCCAATTGGGGTTAAAACACTATAAAAATTTAAAAAAAGATTTTTAATGCCAGCAATACATGTTTGTGAAAAAATTATTACCAGCAATACATTTTGAAAAATAAATACCAGTAATACATTTTTAAAGAAAAACATTATTACCAGCAACAGATTATTACCAAAATTACATTTTTGAAAGAGAAAAATATTGCCAGCAATACATTTTTGAAAAAATATGACCAGCAACACATTTTTTGAAAAAAAGGAAAATATTACCAGCAATAAAAAACTTGTTGGCACTAAATGACCCATTGAAGCTGATATGCCGTAAATCAAACCAAAGCAAAGCACCCCCCCACACACATATTCGAGCTTATAGCATGTAGTATTCCCTGGCGGTTACTCATTTAGATACTGACCAGATTCGGCGTTGTTTAACTTCGGTGATCGTACAAGAACCGAATTATAAACTATAATTTTGGAAAATTAAAATTTTACTGAAATAGTTTGGAAAAGTTCCAAGTCTTCTTCTGAAATCAAGAAAATCCGATTTTTAAGCAAAATATTCACAGTATATGAAAAAAAATATATATATAAAAGGCGTCAGTTTAAAGAAACTATATCCCCACTGACGTCAGTTTAAACTTTTTTCCATGTTTTTTTCCCTTTTCTTTTTTTACATGTCTCTAAACTAGAATTATAAACTATAATTTTAGAAAGTAAAAATTTCACTGAAATATGTTGGAAATTTTCCAACTATTCATCTAAAACCAAGAAAGTGTGATCTTTAAACAAAACGGTCACAATATCTGGAGGCAAAAAATTGAAAATGATGGCGGACGTTTAAACTGACGTTAGTATATGGGTTAAAAAAAGATACGGCTTAAGTCAACCCCACCATTCCAGTTATAAAAAGAGTTGCGAGTGAATCTTTAGATTAAAAATAATAAATAAATAAACCAATATGATATTTTTTAGAAAATTGATTTTCTTCGATCTCCGATTACTTTTTTTTTTTTTGTTTGCTTTTTGAAATCTCTTTGATATTAAATAAAACTTTTAAATATCGAACATATTTATCCAAAATGCTTACAAAACTATTTTACTGGAATGATAAAGAAAAAAAAGCAAGCGTATTTTTATTTTATATCTGCTCTAAAACAATGAGAACATCAGTTGTTTTCTTTTTTGTTGTGTTTTGTTTTTTGTTTTTTTGTCTTAATTCCTCGGGTAAATATTTCTCGAAATAAGCTTTTAGTATGGATTTGAAGAATGAGTATTAAAAATTTCCGTAGCGATTTTTTTAAAAAAATGCTTTAAAAAGTTACATAAGCTCAAAAATGGAAATGGTTTAATTAAAAAACAATTTACATCTGAATATATGAAACGCTTGTTTATATATATATATATGTGTGTGTATGTGTGTGTATGTGTGTGTGTGTGTGTATATGTGTGTGTGCGTGTGTGCCTCTGTGAGTGTGTGTGTGCATGTGTGTGTGTTGGATTAAATCTGACAAAAAGTTTAAAACAAAAGTAGCAGAATCTTTATAAATTAACATATTACTCTATTTATTAAGCTTCACGAGAAATTTTGGAAAGAAGCTAAATAAATAGCAAAACGTTAAATTTATAAAGATTTTCCTACATATTTAATCATATATATCTATCTCTCTATCTCAGTCTGTTCATATCTATCTGTGTTCATATCTATCTGTCTATTTATCTAAGTCTGTTCATATCTATCTTAGTCTTTTTATATCTAGCTATCTATCACATTCCGTTCATCTCTCTCTCTCGCTCTCTCTCTCTCTCTCTCTCTCTCTCTCTCTCTCTATCTATCTATATATATATATATATATAGAGATAGATATAGATATAGATATAGAGAGAAAGAGAACTACCCTCTATGTCACCTTATATAAGCTTAATACTGCCCTTCAAAAGTGTAAATTTTAAATTCATTTTTCGTTTCAACTTTGAAAGTGAAGTCTGAGGATCCGGAGAAAAATAGAAATTCTCTGGTGAAATAAATTATAACTCATGGAGCCTTAAAGTGGTCTGTCTTTCTTTAAATTAAATTAAATTAAATTATATATATATATATATATTAGGTTGATGCAAAAATAATATCGTTTTTTGACGTATTTTTTAACGACAAAAAACGATATTATTTTTGCACCAACCTAATATATATATATATATATATATACATGTGTGTGTGTGTGTGTGTGCGTGTGTGTGTGTGTGTGCGCGCGCAAGTATGCAGAAAAATAGGAAGGAACACGTCAGGTAAATTATTCGGTGTTCCTTAGTATTTCTGTTTTTATTTTTAAGAAGACAGTGCTCCATACAGAAGTAGAGCTTATATTATAATATTTTTTTAAAAATATGATTCCTTCGCTACATACTAATTCTCATGTATATTCCGGAGTATTTTGATTTCAATGCTGTCTTTAATCGACCCAAATGAGAATAGCAATTATCAGAATCCAACATCTGTAGTTGCGGAGAAGCTCGTAAACACACAATGCACTTCCGATCCCACATCACCTTCTTAGGATGCAGACCTATGGTCAACTCTGGCTCATTTCGTTTCCCACAATGACTTTACCGCTCCACATTCATTTTTCATCGCCCGTTTTTTAAGAAAACTGGTCAGTTTTGCTGCGTTTGATGAAAGAATCGCAGATGGAAATACAATCGAATAATTTTTTTTCTTGTTAAATCGTGAAGCGCCGAAACAACGTAGCGATTCCCCCCCCTATCCAAGTGTTTTCAAATGTCTTACAACAAAAACGTTACAAAGGAATGGTTGATCTCTAGTGAATCTTTTTGTTTTTCATCATTCGTAGCTCCTGCTGAATTAATAATCTCAGTATGAAATCGTTCCAATTAATTTTGTAAGATGGTGTGAAAACGTTCGAATAAAAACAGGTATGACACGATTCAGTACCATACAGAGTTTTGCAGAACGATGGCTTCTTAGATTTTGATTTTTGTGGCGTTCATGGCGATGCATTTTCCTCAGGCATTCTTGTGTCATTTACCAAAGGCTTGATTATCCTTGGATAGTCTATTGCCCATTTCACGGTTCATCTTGACAACGCAAGTGCCTAAGTAGGTGTCATCCTGGACCACATTTAGCTTTATTGTAGCGATTCTGCTATAGATTTTGCTTTTTTATTTCTTTTACAGAGATTCACAGTAAATTGTATTCAGTATTTAATTGATGATTTTTCTTATGATTATTGAAATTTGTTTACATATTCGATAGATAGATAGATAGATAGATAGATAGATAGTAACTGAAATTAATATAGATAGATAGATAGATAGATAGATAGATAGATAGATAGATAGATAGATAGATATGAACATAGGGATGAATAGCTAGAGATGAACATAGATAGATAGATTGATAAATAGATAGATAGATAGATAGATAAATAGTAACTGAAATTGAGAGAGAGAGATAGAGATGAACTGAGATAGATAGATAGATAGATAGATAGTAACTGAAATTAATAGAGATAGATAGATAGATAGATAGATAGATAGATAGATAGATAGATAGATATGAACATAGGGAGAGTGATGAATACCTAGAGATGAACATAGATAGATAGATAGATAGATAGATAGATAGATAGATAGATAGATAGATAGATAGGAAAGGAATAGGATATCCCAAGATAGATAGATAGTGTTATGGTGCGCTTCCTTGCACCATGGTGATAGTCCAAGGTAGAACCAATAAAGAAGAACTCTAACACAGGTATGGAATAACACAGATATATTACAAATAGGAATATATACAGAGAAGTAGAAGTGTTAGTATGAACAATCAGGTTTAGTAGAGAGAACAATGTAGTCTCGACCAGTATCACTATTCCAATGTCTTGCAGTAATTGTTTGAACGCGACTCTGTTTCGGACTGACTCTGACTCGACTCTTGACTCGACTCGACTTGAACTACTGACTCGACTTGAACTGCTGACGATATTCAGTCACACCCCCCCACGATGGCATCATGTGGCACAAGGCCGGTTATTTAATGTTGGATCTCCGAGCCCGTGGGCTCGGCCCAAAAATATGCCCATTGAACCCGTATCAACCGGTTCAGGGCCGGTTTACCTCCCAGAAAGAGACTCCGCCATTCGGCGTAGGCTCGTTCGGGTTCCTCCCTGCCTGAAGGCAGAGAGTCCAACCGAACAGCCGGTCAGGACTTGAGCGACTGACTCCTTACCTACTACTGAGCCGGAGTATTTTTTAAGTATGTAATAGTCCATTATTATTATTATAGATAGATAGATAGAAAGATAGCATCCTTCCTTCATATTTCTGTTGCCTCAAGTCTCTTCTCTATCTGTGATGAGACTGTCCAGCATTCACTGCCGTACAGAAGGACCGATATTGAATAAGAGTTCAGTACCCTTTTCGTTGTTTCCAGTTAAATTTTCCTGTTAATTTGTTTACCTTTCGCAATGCATCTTTCGATGTTCCAATACGCCTTCGGATTTCCGTGTCACATTTTCCGTGTTTTGTTAAAACACTTCCCATATTTCTTCTTGCAGTTGATGTTTAGTTCTTTCTACTCGATTTCCTTTACTACATTCGGGAAGAGTTCCTGTAGTTTTCTTTCCGTGTCTGCTGTCAACACTGTATCATCTGCATATCTAATGTTGTCTGAGACGAACCTTGTCAAATGCTTTAGATAGATAGATAGATAGATAGATAGATAGATAGATAGATAGATAGATAAGAAATGAATAGGATATGCGAAAATAGATAGATAGATAGATAGATAGATAGAAAAGAAGAATAGGATATGCGAATATAGATAGCTTGCTTGCTAGATAGCTTGCTTGCTAGATAGATAGATAGATAGATAGATAGATAGATAGATAGATAGATAGATAGATAGAAAGGAAAGGAATAGGATATGCGAAAATAGATAGATAGATAGATAGATAGATAGATAGATAGATAGATATGTAAGAAGGAAATGATAACTAGATAGATAGATAGATAGATAGATAGATAGATAGATAGATAGATAGATAGATAGAAAGAAAGAAATGTAAGAAGCAAATGATAACGAAATGAATTCCATATACGAATGTATATGAGACTTTGTATGTGTTATTTTTTCAGCTGGGCTATTTCAGAATTCACATAAAAACAATGATGTCCTCTCTCTCTCTCTCTCTCTCTCTCTCTCTCACTCTCTCTCTCTCTCATGAAATCCTAGGCTACAAAGAGGGAAGTCCTTCCCTGTTCATTAAAAAATCTCACGCTCATCTCGCACCAACATTCTTTGTATTCACATCTTAATCTAACGAATCAAAATCTCTCTTATTTTATCATCTTTATATCTACTTTCTCTCCACTCACCATTTCTTAATCTGTGAAAATGGTTCTATGTCCCTCCCCCATCTCTCTCTGCCTCTCTTTCCCTCTCCCTCTCACTCGCTCGCTAGCTTCTTTTCCAGATGAATGCGTTCCACTTCCTTATTTATAATTCAATCCATCTTCAGAAAAAGAAACCCTTGCTTACTTTTTTTCTACCTTCTTTTCGGAATCCCTGAAGAGTGCCATTTCAAAGCTTTCGCTATTCTAGCACAACCTCAGTGACGAGTGCATCATTCTAAATCCCATGGGCCTAACGGATATTTGTTAAGCTTAGAAGAGTACGGCATAAGACCAAATTAGAAAAAATAGAGTAGGGAGATTGTGTTGCGCCAGTATTATAAATCTAATGAGCCAGAATATATGCTTTAAAATAAGGATACATTTTACATTGGCTTGAACACTGAAAGAAAGAAAGAAAGAAAGAAAGAAAGATTATAAATTACCTGTGAAAAAATTAAAAGGAAAAAAGAATATAAATTAAATATGATTGAAAGAAAGAAAGAAAGAAAGAAAGAAAGAAAGAAAGAAAGAAAAAGTGAAAGAGTGCAAGAATATGAATTGACAGAGAGGAAGAAAGACGTAAGCATGAAAAAGAAAGAAAGAATATAAATTAAATGGGAAGGAAATTGAAAATGAAAAAAAATAATGTAAATTAACTATGACTGAAAGAAAGAATGAAAGGAACAAACAAATAAAGAGGGAGGGAGAGAGAGAGAAAGAAAACCAAGAAAGAAAGAGAGAGAGAAAAAAAAAAACAAACAAACAATATAAATGGACGGGGAAAGAGAAAAATGTAAACATGAAAAATTTAAAGAAGAATATAAATTAAATATGGAAAAAGAAAAGCACAAATATACAAAACAACAAAGGGGATAAATTTACTTGGACAGAAAGAAAAGAAGCAGGAAAAGAGAGAAAATAAAAAAAAACAGACATTCAGATAGAAAGAAAGGAAGGAAGTAGCTGCCGGAAAGGAGGACATACGTCACGTAACTGTTCAGTATTCTTTTCTTTGTTACCAAAGAAATCCTCCTGACTCGCAATACTCTTCCCAGCTTTTGGAATGCGTCCTTGGCCATCCCAATACATCTACGGATCTTAGTGTCGAACTTAACGTCCTCTGTCAGAATCCTTACTTATTTAATTTTTATGAAATTTCGAGGAATTAAATTTGTACAGTTTAATGTCTATATTAGCTATACGCAGAACTCTTTGTAGAATTTAAATAATCAATGTTTTGTTTTTTGTTTGTTTGTTTTTTGTTTTGGGGGGTTTTGGGGGGTTTTGGGAGTTTTTTTGGGGTTTTTTTTTTTTTTTTTCTTTTTTTGTAAACCTGGGCTTGCAGTTACGTAAAATCTGTTCTGAATCGTAAAATAATAATAATAAAAAAAAAAAACGCAATAAAACTAAGTCATTATTTCATTAGAAAAGCTTTTAATTGCTTTTATGTATAAGATATATTAT
>OZ010581.1:64763755-64776255 GCA_963932145.1 Acanthosepion lycidas
AAAATTGTTTAAGAGAAAGATTTTCTAAATTTCAACCGACATCTGCATTGGCTTCTCTGTCGATGAAGCTCGAATGTTTCCTTATAAGAAAACGGCTAATACTACCATATATACCGAGTGTAAGAACAAAATTATCCAAATCGTGTAACAGGATAAAATAATTGTCTATCCCACAAAATGTTTAATATCTAAAAAAAAAAAAACACTAAACTAATTGAGTTTCTTTTTTTTTAAATTTTCAAATAAGACGTTTACAAAAGAGGGAACAGTAGAGAGGAAAACCGGATCAAGATGTCAAAACAGCAAGAGGGGTCATCATTTCATCTTAATCATTTCATACATTCTTTTTGTTCCAAGTAAAGTTCAATAATATTATAAAAAAACTCTGAAAATTCCAGTAAGATATATTTAATCATTTTTCAAGGTATAGTTCAAAGCATCATTTAACAATTAGGCAATTCTGCTGTTACAGAAAAATTGTTCGAATCGTATAACAGCATAATTGTCTATCCACAAAATGTTTAATATCTAAAACATAACCTAAAATAATTCATTTTCTTTTTTCCATGTTTTCAGATAAGACGTTTAGCCATCTTGACACCATTTGTCATAAAAAATTCACTGGAAAACCCTTTGAGTGAATATATGAATCAGCGAGAAAGAGAACGGGTCAAAATTGTTTTGTGTCAGTCCCACTGACTTCCCAATTGAGCAATGGAGAGAGGAAATAGATTATTCAGGCCTTCAGTAATGGTACCAACATTCATATTCTGACTTTTATCTTCAAAGTCTAAACAAGAACCATCAAAGAAACAGTGAATAAGTTTAATTATACATCCTTATTGCTCAAATTAGTGTTCAATAGTGCTATAAAAACCTCGGAGAATTCCAGTAAGATATCTTTAATCATTTCTAAGATACAACGGTTCAGAGTTTAATCTAACAATTGTACAATTTTGCTTTTACACAATTTCGATAATTTTGCTGTTGCACCCGGTATATATATATATATATATATATATATATATATATATATATATATATATATATAGGGTATTGGGTAGCAGATCATTATTCAAACATATATTGTTAAATATAAAAGACAACAAATGTCTCTTATGTTTGATCATGAGCTGTTCTAAGCTAAAATGAAAAAACAAAAACTGTCAAACAAAATACTTAATGACCCTAATAAACCCCCTATATATGTAAGAAACAGGTGACATTTTCGTTTTAGCTAAAAATATTCGTTAAATTACTCACCTTATAAACAAATATAAAATTCCATTCTTTGATGTATTTATTGATTCCAGCAGACAAAAATTTACTAATTCTTCATATTGGAAACCCACTAGTATTAACTCGTGTCTTCTTAATTATATTAGTGAATACCCGCCCCCAACGATATAACTTAGCTGTTATAAAAAAAAAATTAATCTAAAGCACATAACTGATATCTTTTTCTAAAACCATATTCTATAAAGAATTACAGAACATTAAACAAACACTTGTTAATAATGGATTTCCTAATTCCGTCATTAATCACCAAATTAAAATGTATCTCAATAAACTTAATGATATTACTAAAAAAACTGATAATATTTATAATAATTGAAACTATAATACTGTATATCAAAATAAACATAATACTATTAACTTATACTATTGTAACCAAATGCATAATAATTACAAATACGATGAAACAACACTCAAAAACGTAATGGGTGGAAATGTTAAACCCATTAATAATAATAAACAAGTTAAGCTCATCATATATCATAAAAAATTTAAAACAATTGACCTCAAAGTCTCTAATAACTCTAGAGCCACACAAATCCTCTACAAAAAACCAATGTAGTGTATCAATTTATATGCCCGCTCAGAGATTGTATCTCTGATACTAATAATAAACATACTATATATATTAGTTTTATTACAACCACGCTCTCCCATAGACTTACCTATCATCTTTCTGATCTTAGTTCATTTAAACAACATTTCTGAGAGAAACATTGCCATGTAAATAATATTAGACAGATATTAGTTGATAACACAGCAATACTCACAAATACACACAGTAAAAAGAACTTTCAGATATTGGAGGCCATCTACATTAAAACAAAGCAACCCACACTCAACAAAATTGCATTTCAAATTAGTCACAATATATTACAATGCATTTAAACCCATGGTTCTGTTGATGAAATTTCTTTCTTTCACGTCGTCATGTACGACATCATAAAACCTCATTACGAATTTACAACCTGCCTCTGCTATTCTGCGACCGTTATCGTCGCTTAGCAAACTTCTATGTAAACAAAACAGGATGTCATCTTTGTTGGTGAACATAACTGTTTTAATGTCCATATAACCAATCTGATGATGGCTCATGTGAGCCGAAAGCTTAGATCGAGGAACAATATAATAATCCAAATGTTGGACATTTTTTGTCTTTATTTTCTTCCGAAACTAAAGCCACTATACGAAGGTTAGAACGACTCATGATCAAACATAATAGACATTAGTTGTCTGTTTTATTTAACAATATATGTTTGGATATGTGTGTGTGTGTGTGAATAAAGACAAAAGAAAAACTTTATCAAGATATATATAATACCTAAATTAATTCCAACCTAAAGTAATATAAATATTAATGACATTCTAACAAAAAATAAAATCCACATGCATCATTTACTCACTTTTGCTAATTAATTTGTGTCAGTTAGCATCCTCCATAGTTTTCTTAAACTTTCCAGTTAGGCTTTACTTTTGTTTTTAAATACTTGTTGCAAAATAAAATCCTGGCATTTGCCTTCAAAAAGTCCGTCAGTGGACGAAATGCATCGGCTAAGATAAGTTTTCCTTATATATATATATATATATATATATATATATATATATATATATATATATGAAGAAAAATATACGGAAAAAACAAACAAAAATCCTTATATGCAATTATGCTGTTTTAATGTTAATATTAGGTTGGTGGAAAAATAATGACGGAATAATGTCGTTTTTTGACGTTAAAAAATACGTCAAAAAACGACATTATTACGTTATTATTTTTCCACCAACCTAATATAATGTCAACGTCGGACGTTTCGGTCTAATAAACCATCTTCAGGACATATTCATAAAATATAATTAACATTATCAATTCAACATGACAAAGACGATGGACATAAGAACAAGACTTATCCAAACAGATAACTGAAAGTTTTATATGATCAGCGTTCCGTTTAAACATGGTCACGTTGTCGTCAAGTGGGCGACGCTGTCAAAACGTATTCCTAAAATTTGAGTATTTTATGCTCGACAAGCGTACATATAAATTTTAGATCAAAATAGAATTCTTTTCATTTTTCAAAAAGGAGAAAACAATTCACTACGACGTAAATGTCTAGTGTGTGCTTTGATCGCAAGGTCATCTACAGTCAATTTACTCCCTTGGTCTTACAACATTTCACCATTCGTGGCAGACCAATGTGGAATACCTACTTACAAAGATGGAAAGAAAAAGGAAAAAAAAGACTCTAAAAGCATTCGGCTATCTAAAAAAAATTCCGAAATTCCCAGGACCCCTCAGTTGTGCTCATACGTAGTCCTACCAACATAGCAAATTTAGTCCGATTAAGTCCTGAAGGACGAAATGCGTCAAAAGTAAACTTTTTTCACTCTCTCTCATATATACATATATATATATAATTATTTATTTAAAAATATGATTCCAACACGCTACATAAGAGTTCTCATGTTTCAAAACAAGACCCGAAAACTTCAATATAATTATTTGAATTAAATTGAATTAAAGTAAGCTCTGTTCCATCTTCAAGCGAATTTTTTTTTTTTTTTTTTTTTGAATCGCTTGGAGATGGAACAGAGCTTACTTTAATTCAATTTAATTCAAATAATTATATTGAAGTTTTCGGCTCTTGTTTTGAAACATGAGAACTCTTATGTAGCGTGTTGGAATCATATTTTTAAATAAATAATTATATTTATGCTCTACTTATGTATCGAGCACTATTTTTTAAAAATAATAACAAAAATACTAAAGAACTTTGGATTATTTACCTAGACATTTCTTTCCTATTTTCTATATATTTTCACACACACACACACACACACACACACACACATATATATATATATATATATATATATATATATATATATATATTATAAATTAACTGATTTAAAAATATGGTTCTATCGCTACACAGGAATTGCCATGTTTCAAAAACGGAAACTAAAAACTTCAAATTCGTTTATATAATTAAATTAAAAGCAATAGTTATGTTTCATTTTCAAGCGAATTTTGCAATAACTTATTTTGAAATTTACTAAGTTTTAAAAACACATACATTCATAATATTTGTTTCCAAGGATGCAGAGAAATCCAATCATTTAGATAGGGGCGGTAGCGTGTTCATTTATTTAGGTGGGGTAGGGGCGACTTTTTCAACCAATTTATGACATCCGTTCAACCCATGTCATCTGTTTTTTTGTTATAATATATATATATATATATATTACTATAAAATATATATATATATTACTATAAAATATATATATTTATATATATATATATATATATATATATATATATATTACTATAAAATATATATATATATATTACTATAAAATATATATATTTATATATATATATATATATATAAATATATATATATTACTATAAAATATATATATATATATATTACTATAAAATATATATATATATATTTACTATAATATATATATACGCACGCACACACACACACACACACATATATATATATATATATATATATATATATATGTATGTATATATATATAATATTTAACAGTATATTTATGTGGTGTTTAAACATGTTCTATTAAACAGAATGGACAGAAAATGGCAGGTGGAAACTTGTAAAGAAATTATTGAAATTGTTTTCTGTCCCGAGTACGTTCGACGAGCTTTGTTTTGTTTTCAAGAGAAGAAGAAAGTCGAGGAATTTTTAAGTATAGAGTTAGCTTTGACGAAAGTTTATTATTTGAAATAAGCGATGTGTAACGTACTATGACAGTGAAGTATACTTTAGCGTCACGTAGCAATAAGGACTTTACAGTTGAAAGGCATGTCAACACACGAGGGTCGAGATTGAAATACTTTTTTTTACAGGCAGCTTTCTTTTAATGCAGAAAGCCTCCAAGTTTGGTATTAGCAGAGAGCTAGCGGAAATTTGAAGGGGTGATGTGTATTTTTTTAAACGTTTTTTAAATGTCACTTTAATTTGAATAGGTAACAGGTCTGTTTTATCGAGAGAAAATTTGTTTTAATCATTTAAATCTTTTTTTAACCATTCCCTCACAAAGTAGCAAAGCCACTAAGCCGCAGGGATATTACCGAGTCTGAAAAATTATAAGAAAAAGATTATTATGGAGCAAGAACAATAAAATAACAAAAATTAAGAAGACAGTAGATAACGATTGATATTGCATTTAATTTTTTAAAAATCAAACTTGACTGAAAATTAGGAAACAGGAAAGAGTTCCACAACTGAGAAATGTGAGAAAAGAAACTGTTAGCACAGAACAATGATTACATTCATTTGAACTGTAAAATGATGTGATTTTTAGCCAGTAATGAAATACAGAGCAACAACTGAAACCAATATACATTAAGAAATGGACAAAGTCCGACAATTTATTTATTAAAGACATTTTTATGTTTAACGTTCTTATTATAGATACAAGTATTTAAGTAAATGCTCTGTTCGTAATAAACAGTATTAAATAACATTTACCGGCCTGAATGTCCGAGAAATTTTCATAGAAAATATTCGTCCTTTGACAAGATTCGAACCTGTATCCTATACGGAAGCGTTATTTACGCTGACGTTCCATAACCGCTCGGCCACAAAGGATCGTTCGGTCGGTAAGGTCGAATTTACTGCTTATAAACTTCAATCTTCCATGAATCTTGTACATTCATAACTGCTCATGGCGTATCAAATGTAAACAAATGACGTCATACATTAAAAAATGGACAAAGTCCGACAATTTATTTATTAAAGACATTTTTATTTTTAACGTTCTTTTTATAGATACAAGTATTTAAGTCAATGCTCTGTTTATAATAAACAGTAGTAAATAACATTTACCGGCCTGAATGTCCGAGAAATTTTCATAGAAAATATTCGTCCTTTGTTGCCGAGCGGTCAAGGCACGTCAGCGTAAATGACGGTTCCGTATAGGATGCAGGTTCGAATCCTGTCAAAGGACGAATATTTTCTATGAAAATTTATCGGACATTCAGGCCGGTAAATGTTATTTAATACTGTTTATTATAAACAGAGCATTTACTTAAATACTTGTATCTATAAAAAGAACGTTAAACATAAAAATGTCTTTAATAAATATATATATATATATATATATATATACATATATACTTGCGGCATGGCCCGGCGTTGCCCGTGCTTGATTCAAAAATCGTACGACTCATACAGTAATCGCTATCACTTGACTTAAAATATTTTTGCCTTTAAAGGATTGCTCTTTGCCGTGCTGATATTGCTACATGCCTTACTTCTTGCCTATCTCACACTGCGATTTTTTTCTAAGTTCTATACTAAACATTAAATCGAAAAAAGGATTAAACAAAATGAACACAAAACGATCAGCTTTAAAAAAAAAGGCCTAGTAACTGGAAAAGCCGAATGAAAAGAGAATGTTAACAACACATACTTTTTTACACCCAACCAAGTTCTGCGGAATCAGAATCAACGTTGAGTCTAAGCAAGCGAATGAGCCAATTGGAGTAAAGTGCCATGCAGATTTAAATTTTTCCCACTTGTGACGAATGCAGCTATCGATTTTATTTTGCATGCTAGCATGCTAGTTAACATTCGTGTCAGTCAGCTGTTGGCTCTCACGCTGGCCAATAGAATCTTCCTGCCTATTCATGGCAGCCAGCTATAGGCTTTCACTCTGGCCAGTACAAAATGGCCGCAAACTACATGAAAACTGCCGTAGAAGCATGAAAAAATCTATTATTTCCACTATCGATGGGAGTTAGGAAATGCAAATTCGCTCTTGGCCTTCCCGCTAACTTGGAACATGTGCATGTAAATTTTGGTGCAAATCCGTCGAAAATTGCGGCCGTGCATTCGTTACACACACACACACACACACACACACACACACATCCTGCCTTTCATATATATATATATATATATATATATATATATATACAAACGATAATATGTATTATTAACAAGACAAAACGTTACATTTTTGCTAGCGACAAAGATATGATATTGTATGTGACAAAGCAATGAACATGCATGAAAACATTTAAACCCTAGTGAATTGTTCCTGTATGTAAAATGTCCTAGAGAAAATGAAGCGTATTTATAAGTTCAGAAAGCGTCCCCTAGTGGCTTTTTTTAATTTGAAAAGTAAGTGGTGTTAACTCCACAAGTTCATATACGTAGTGTCTTTTGTTTTGTTTTCTTATGAGGAACTTTTTTTGTCTTTTTGTAAACTGAAATAATAAAATTCTGAACATTGAGATCAATAAGGACATCAAGTAATGTATTTTTTTTTGATTTTCTGTTTTTTTTTTCTTTTTCGGCTGTTGATTTCATATGCCAAACTAAATACGGAATTATTTCTAAATTTTCCTTTTCCAAAAAGGTATATGTTGTTCTTGTAGTAGACATATATAGGCAATTTTATTATTGAATACATAATTTTTATTTTCAAGATAGGCCATATAATAAAATATAATTTGAAAAAAGAAACACCTAGGGTAAAACTTATAGCTACAGTCAGTTTGTATGTATATAATTCTTAGATCATCACAAAAGAAGACTTTGAGAAAGATTAGCTGATTTAAAGTTTAATTAATCTGATTTTAAATAAATATTGCTTTTAATTTAAAATAAAACAGAAAAGAATTTTCTAACCCGGAAGTTATTGACAGCATGACAGCACAGCCGGAAGTTAAATTCTTTTTACGGGAGATATATCAATAAAAAATACTAGACAAATATAACCCGTACGTCTCTCTCTTTCTTTCTCTCCATATATATATATATATATATATATATATATATATATATATATATATATTAACTATCCAGCAATGTCCAAAATTAAAGAATATATACTAAGTCATCTAAAATTCTATTGAATTTTAGGTACTTTTGTTTTAAATGTGCTATAGTTACAGTTCTTATTTCTTGATAATTGTGTGAATGAACACCCATATTTACAAACAACGACACGTAATGCACAAAAAAGCACAATTCAAAACTCTTTTTAAATTATTGTGGGTCGCTGAATTGTAGTAAGCTTTTCCATTTGTCATTAGTAAATATAGTTTTTACTTCATAACAATATCACCTAACCAGTACAAATTAATACAGAATTTCAAAAGATTTGAAAATTTATAAATTATTCTAATTAAATTTTTTCAAAAATGAAAACAATTCTTGTAAATATGTGTCCATAATATATCTTATTTATACAATCAACTAAAAGCTTTTCAAATTAAAAAAATGTCCTTTTATTTTACGATTCAGAGCAGATGATATGTTTTACAAAAATGTACACAAATTAATTTCTCGAAATTTAATTAAATTTAATAAGAGGGGGTTAACAGATATATAAAAATGTTTTTATCCAGATTTTCTAAAAAAAAAATTTACATTTCTAAAATAATTTAATTTACTTGTGAATATATCCTGAAGGTTTCATTAAAATCTGACAATTATTTGATTTTTGCAAGAATTGTGAACTTAATGTACTTTTCACCGCAGAAACGATGCTAAAATTTCCGATACCAATTTTTGGTCACCCCGCTGACACAAGAAAAAAAAATTTAACTAAAATTTCGAACGTTCTAAAAAGGACAAAAAATATAATTTAATAATCAAAAAATCATTCGGTCTTTTTTCTTAATAATAGCAGAAAGTATCTTGGGGTTTTTTTTTTCCACTATAAAAACAGTGTTTATTAAATCTGGGACAATTTTCATCATCTATACTCATTTTTAGCGAATCTTTGGGAGTACTTAATTTAAAGAGTGAGTACATTTTTGGGGACACCCTATATATATATATATATATATATATATATATATATATATATATATATATATATCAAGAGAGAGAGAGAGAGAGCAAGCAAGAGAGAAAGAGAGGGGGAAGAGAGAGATATATTCGTAGTAATAATGATACAAATCAATAACACCTTTTAAAATACTTGGAAATTTCGAGAATTTAGCGTATTTCAAGGCGAGAACTCCAGCGACATTGTAAATTAAATTTCGACCGACTTCTAAGTTACAGTAACACACCGCTCTCCATGGTCACATAAATCTATTTTATTCGACTTAACAGTCAAGTAAAATATTTAGAGATCAGTTAGATATTGTGTTGCTTTAAAGGTTCAGTCGGTAACACTCGTTACTAGATATTTATGCGAAAATATCTAAATACGATGGAAGCGAGAAAAAAAAAGGACTAAACTTCAATTGCAAGAAGACAGAATGCATTGGTTGTCAGCCAACGGAACAGCCCAACATGCTGTTAAAAATTGGTGATTCCAAAATATCTAGGAAGTGTTCTAAAAGAGAACGGAAAGTGTAACATTGAAATCCGAAGGCGCGTTGGAATAGCGGAAGATCAGTTCAGTTATATGCCACGCGTGATAAACGCTTAGAAGATCATGTATCTTTCGATACATGACTGACAAAGCAGATTTCTTTTCCCGCTGTAGGTTGCCATTTCCTTCTGCGGTAGACCAGTTGCCATCCAAAGCTATGGAACCCGGTCTCTCCTGCTATTTACACATAACTGGGGTGAGGAGAAGAGGATTTATATCTTTCCCAAGGGTTTTAGCACGTAAGTGAATATAATGAATTTGACTGGAATTCGAACTCGGCATATATACAAGGAATCAGTCAGTTGTGTGCCATGCGTGATACACGCTTAGGCGATCATGGATCTTTCGATACATGACTGACGAGGCAGAATTTTTCCCGCAGTAGGTTGCCATTTCTTTCTGCGGTAGACCAGTTGCCATCCAAAGCTATAGAACCTGATCTGTTCTGCTATTTACAAATAGCTGTGGAGAAAAGAAGAGAATTCATACCTTTCCCAAGGGTATTAGCACGTAAATGAATGTAATGGATTCGACTGGAATTCGAACTCGGCTCTCCGATTCCTCAATCCGAGCCACTATCCATTACTCTACCGTTCCACCAGTTGCGAAAGACACCTAGCCAAAAGCTCGGCAAAATATTAAAAAACAGGGAACTTTCGTCAGAAACAAAGAAAAGAAAAATTGAACTGTTACGTAATATTGGGGCTTCTATTTGGCAGTGAATACTGAACCGTCTCCTCACAGATTGTTGTGGCCTTGTTAGGACCAGAAATAAAGACACAAAGAGAGGAATTGAGTTGATCAAATATATTAACAGAAACAAAACGAGAATATTGCAGCAAGAACGTTCAGTTCAACTGTCAGAGCTGGCTACTGGAATGTTCTCTTTCCAAAAAGCAGAACCTGCTCCTATTTATAGCTGGGAGAGTCCATGCGTGCGTAGGTAAATTATCATAACACAGATGAAGAAGGGACTTGAAGCATCAAAAATATGTTTCTGCGGAGGATGCTGAGAATGTCATGGAAACGTCAGAAAGAGACTTGAGTATATAATGAGGAAAGATAGCGTGGAAAATGTAACACTCACGAGACATATTGAAGAAGGACAGAGTTAAAAAATAAAAAAGCGCATAACATACCTAATGAGCCTTTGTATATTGATGGCAGTACAGGGTTTAGGAGAGATAAAAAGAGAAAGTTTACTAAGAGCAACAAAAGACAGGAAACTGTGAAAAGCTTTGGTGGCCAACGACCTGCAGAGACACAGCGCATAGAAGAAGAAGAAGAAGAAGAAGAAGAAGAAGAAGAAGAAGAAGAAGAAGAAGGTGAAGAAGGAGAAGAAAATGAAGAAGAAGAAGAAGATCGAGAAGAAGAAAATAAAAAAGAAGAAAAAGATGATGAAGAAAATGAAGAAGAAAATGAAGAAGAATATGATGAAGAAGAAGAAGATGGTGAAGAAGAAGAAAATGAAGAAGAGGATCGAGAATAATAAAATGAAGAAGAAAAAGATGATGAAGAAGAAGAGAATGAAGAAAAAATGAAGATGATGATGATGATGATGATGAAGAAGGAAATCAAGAAGAAGAAGATTAAGATGATGATGAAGAAGATGAAGAAGAAGAATATAGTGAAGAAGAAGAAAATGAAGATTGAAAAAATGAAGATGAAGAAGAAGAAAAAGATGAAGAAGAAGAGAATGAAGAAGATGAAAAAAAAAGATGACGATGATGAAGAAGGAAATCAAGAAGAAGAAGCACAACAACAACAACAACTATTACAATAGAAAAAATTCGAGACGGAATACGATTTCATTACGATACTAATTGGTTCTGGTTGTATTTTTAATTTAACGCGTTGACTGTCAAAGGTCAAATTACAAAATCTGACTTCAAACGCCAAATTCATAATAGCCAATAAAAATAGGCAAGAAATTTTTTAATGAATTGATTTTAGCTTCAACTGAAGTCTTAATATTGTTTTCACACTAAAAGTATCGCTGTGAATAAACATGCTGTTGGCGCTAGCATATGGAGATATATTAGAAAATACCAAGCACGATATAACTCGTAGTCGGCATCTTAATAAAAACTGCCAACCACGAGTTATATCGTCGTTAGCAAGAGATCAACAATAATTTTAATTCAGGCCCTGAAGAAGAAAAAAGATAAGAAATTTAGAATTAATTTTGCTGATATTTGTTGACAAATAGACTTTTATCTACATAAAATGATTATACAATTTTCCTTGTTAGCTTGAATTTTCTGCCGTATTATTGTGAAAAAACAAACTTATGGTTAAAAACAGCCATTCACACCTTGCGCTAGACTGGTCTACCCGTAAAAATAGGGGGAAAATTTTTGGAAATAATTTTTGCTGATTATCATTCATTAGCGAAATGAGAAACCAAGAGACGAATTCGAATTCTCGTCGAATTGTTACATTCACATACGCGCAAATATTCTTGGGAAAGATATGAATCCATCTCCTACTCCCAACTATGGGTTAAATAGCAAGACGTATATCTGGCAGAACCGACCTTATGCTAAAAAAAATAATAATGCAATACTCACTCTTAAAACAAATAATGAATTACCCTTACAATATTATTTCGATTTAGGATAACCCACCAAGGGTTGATAAGCCGTTAAAAACTAATTAATGAGTTAACACAACATCAATCAGAATCGAAAAAATATTGATATTGATATTTTATCATTTTAAAAGGGGCGTATTGTTCATGATATCCCTTTTGTGTAATATCAATCCCCGACGTTTTAATGAGTTATCTGGACTTAGTCGTTATTTCCAAATGTCAAGATTGAAACTGTGCTTATGTC
>OZ010581.1:64778755-64851255 GCA_963932145.1 Acanthosepion lycidas
CAAAAGTGATGGAAAAAAACAGCGCATAGACTTTAATTACAAGGATTGTCTTAAAAACGTTACCTTACAGAAATACAATGGTCCGCCATTTTTCTTAATGCAATAAAATCCTGATATATATATATATATATATATATATATATATAATTTTCTCCTACTTCCTTTTCTTCTTTTGTCTTTTTCTTTTTCTTCTACTCTTTCCTTCTTCGCACCCACCTCCCCGGTTTCGAGCACATCCAACGCCGTGCGTTTATTTATTTTAAAAATTATATAGCGTTCATTGTTATTTTGTTTTTTAAAAAGAAATAAGGCGTTAGGTGGTCAGTTGATAAAAATCGCCTGAGGATACCGTAAGGTTGAAACCAAGATAGCGAAACCAAGATAGCGAAACCAAGATACCGAAACCAAGATAGCGAAATTAACTGATCTCCTTATTTTTGAAGTTGATCACTTGTGATGGGGACTTTATGCGTCCATTCATCTTACCACAGGAGCTCAGACTCAACACGGGGGCCTACATCGTGCCTTCAAGCGGCAGTGCTGCCCTAGGTCAAGATGGTGGATGCTGGAAAACTGACAGCAGGGCTCTACACCATGCCACACAAGCAAGGGAACACAGTCATGGCTGTCAGACAATTTCTGCGACCACATCACCTCTTAAATCTGGACACTTAACTTATTATGTGTCGGGCGCAGTTGAGCGAAAGACCAACAAAACTCCAGTAACACCAAAGTTAAAAAGAAGGCAAGGATTATGGCAGCATTCACCAACTTAAACAAGGGGACCATCCAGAAGAGATGCAAGGGATTCCAAAGTCGTCTGGAGGCCGTGGTTGAAGCCAATGGCAATCTTATTGAATAAATTTACTCTTTAGTATTTCAAGATATTTTTAAGTAGTTTAGGTAAATATAAAGGTATAATATAAAATAAGATGTCAGTGTTATTTCTATTTTTGCGTAATTTAGACTACAATTTATCCATCGCACCCTGTATGTAGTAATTATAGTAATACGTATGTAAGAAGTTCCAACGAGAGATGTGCGTCTACCTTAAAAAGGGAATTGAGATTTGCTGTTCTTCCGTAGCCAATTGGGTAACGGCGCACTTCGGCCATATGAGTGAAAAAAGGAGATACAAGTTTGATTTTTTGTTGGCAGGCACATTTTTCTTCTAGCCAGTTGTGGCACTTTAATAGGATTTCTTGTGTTAGGCCAGTTGTTGTTTGTTTAACTGTTTAAGAAAAGAAAACAGGGATAGAAACTCTGACACGTGTGCCCACTAAAAATAAGGAAGAAATAATGTCGGTATATATATATATATATATATATATATATATATATATATATATATATATAGAGAGAGAGAGAGAGAGAGAGAGAGAGAGAGACAGAGAGAGACAGAGACAAAGACATTTGGTGTTCCACAAAAGATCGATCTGTTCATTTGTCAACTAAACCTAACATTTCCCCACATCTCTCCAGACATTTCATTCCTACGATTATCAAAATCACCCAACCAGTAAATAAAGAAACTCAATGTATTAGTTCCGTGAGGAAATCATTTTACGCCTGAACTTCACTGACCTTTTTGGCTTGCACCACATGAAGAACCACATAACAAAGAAAGATGATCATCTTCTTTCATAGGCCGTGTTCTTTCAGAACGTGGACAATCATGTCTCTCCATAATTTCCTGTTTTTTTTTTCTTGTTCTGTGTTACTCTTGTTCGTCTTTGTTAGTATTTGGTTGTTGTTTCTGTTTTTAAAATCATCTCACTTCAAGAAAACCGACAATGCCACAGAGTCGAAAGGGATTTTACTGACAGTGAAAGAAAATTAGAAAACTTTAGTGATGAGGAAGGACAATAAACGAACAAGTTTAAGGAAAACAGATGATGGCGACTGGCGTTGTATTTAAACGTTTGAAGAATGTAGAAGACAGAAAAGCAATAAACTGGAAGAGACTTCCTCAGGCGAGAAGCGTGAGAAAATAAGGTATTAGAATAGAACTTACGGATGCATCAGTTTCAACAGTAAAACGATGAAGCCTAGTAGTACGCTTGAAATCATTCGTCGAGATATCTAGGAAACAAATTTATTAGGACGATTTGCCATGACAATATTTATAAAAACGACCAATGAAAGCCACGTCACCGTTGTGGAAAAGTCACTGAAATGGAGATGACAGGTCGGGACCGATAACATTACAGATCCTTATTTGGATTTTATCGAGGATATTTGCGTAGTTTGAGATGAGATTACAGCAAATTCTTTCAATAAACTATCTTTTGTTTATCAATAAATATATTAAGAAATGCCAGTATTTTGTTATTACAGGAGCTCCAAACCAGATATGGCCGACCTGTTCTTCTATCCATCCATTCATTTACTCAGTCTCGTCAAATAGATTTCACACTGATTTTCTTGTATTTAATATTCTCTGTGAGTGTTAAATTCTCCAAGCCTTCTTTCTTTATAAGAATACTGTTCTCCTTTGCTTTTATATGCCGTGTCTTTTCAAGACGTGTGAAATCGTTCCCAACTTCCCGCCTTTTATTGATCTGTGTAACTCTTGCTCAATTACCGCGCCTTTTTAACATTGTGGTCCGTCTTCTTTCATCCATCAATTTACTCAGACTCGTTAAATAGGTTACACAATTCTTACCCTTATTCTCTTGTACTTAATATGCCTCGTGAATGCTAAATTCTCGAAGCCTTCTTTCCTTTTTACATGTCCCAAAGATTTCAGTTATATCCTTCTGATTCTTATCAGCAATTTCTTTGTAGATCTTCGAGATCGGAAAAAAATATCAAAAAACAATGATACAAAATGGCTAAAGAAAAGGACAAGCACTGCGCCTGTAAAGGTCACGCAACCCTGGCGATATAACCGCTAACATTTTTTAAAAATCCTCTTTTCTTCTACGATGTTCTACAGGAAGCTGCGACCAAAATCTGCTTCCATTTCCTACCTTGGGCAGTGGAATCAGGCGATGCAAAAATTGAGAACTTACTGCTACAAAAGCTAACCATGGACTGAAAAGGGGTCTTTTCCTTCAACAAGGACTGTTGGCAAGATATCTGAATGTCTTTTCTCCGGGCTAAGTCCGCAGACGCACATTGTCTACAGACACACTTCTTTTTTTTATTTCGCTTTCTTTATTTGGATATTAAGTGAATTTAGATAGTAATAGTTTTTATCGTTCTTTCTCTTCAAAAACTGTCGCCTAGTTCGTTTCAGCGCACGTGACTTATCACTAACTCTCCGTATTATCGTGAATATATTTACTCAAAGGTCCGAGAATGCAGTCTACTCTGTCGTTTAACTCATAGCTGGCGGGAGAAGTAACTGTTTCATGCTTTTCACAGGGGCACTAGTCCAAAGATAAACGCAAGAACATCGACCGGAACTTGCATGTGCCAAATTATTATAACTACACTATCATTCGTGATCATGTTAATGTTTATCAGAAAAAAAAGTAAACTTTTAAAACAATGTATATTTATTTTGTAAACAATACAACATTGTATAACAAATAAATAACTTTTGAGAAACAAGCCAGTCTTAATGTAATGTAAATAAATGTTAAGATGGGAAATTTCTAATAAATAAATTTTAAAAAAAAATATATATATATATATAGCCATTTCTCACATAAAAGAATCGCTTCTTTTTTCTTTCAATATCTGTCTATATTTCTGAGATGAGGTATTGTAATTATTGACATTATTTGCATGACAATAAAGATGAGGACAACAGTCCGAACAATGTAAATAATGTAAAAACTTTTTCTTTGTTATCCAATATTGGTCAAAGGGAAAACAACGCCGCAGCCAATTGAGAATGGAAATCCATATCTGCATTTTGTAAGAATGGCTCTCTTGGCTGAGAAACAAATCTCGGTGGCCTCATACCAGCCTTGACAGAGTTTGAAAGCGATTACTCCAAACCTTCCACTAACAGAACGTCTTTCTGTTATCAACGAGCAGACTGGGACTCCTTCCGTGATTTCCTCCTCGATATCCCCTTGAATATTGCTTTAAATCCCCCTGTCCAAAAGTGTGCGTCTGAGGTCTCATCCTGGGCAAAAGCTGGAATTGAGGGTTTCATTGTCGAAACGGTTAAATGTAACCGTCTCTTCTAATCAAACAGCTTCTTCTCTCGCACTTCCCGTCTATGGAATTCTTTTCCTCTTACTTGCTTCCCTGATAGCTATAATTTTCAAATATTCAAGTGTAATGTCAATCGACATCTTCTGATACCTTCATCTTGTTCCCCGTTCTTCTTTATCCTCTCCCTAAACACGCCTCTTTACTCTTGTTCTCTACCCTCTGTAACCCTTTGCGTGCTAGTGGCGTTCCCGCCTTACTTGGGGTGAAATGCTTAAAAAATATCTCTTTCCCACAAACGTTGCAAGCCTCTCGCTACTCTATCGCCATTACTATAGCAAAGCTTCAAACGTGCTATATTCCTTACCTCCGCCAGTTCAGACCTTCACAACTATGACCCGTTTCCCACATCCACAGCCTCAACTCTTCCTCATTCCCTTCGTATTTTGTTGTTAAGGAGGAAATTCCACTCTGACAGCTTCTTCCCCAGAATTGTAAGTTCGTGGAACCGACTCTCGAGACAATGTTTCCCCGACAACTACAATCTTAACCGCTTCAATTCTAGGGTTATAGAACCTACATATCCTAATAACATGCTTCTGGTGCATTCTTTCCTCCCGTTAGGCTCTTCACTTACGATAATCCCATTTAGTAACTGTCTAACTTGAGTGGCTTTTGGGTCGTATACTGGATGAACAGTTGTCTAAAAATATTCTGCTTTAATTTCGAAAGTCATCTTTCGGTGACAACTGCGTACCAACAGCGTATGGTGGTGTGTGTACTGACACCTTTACACGTATCATGTACTTTGAATAACACTGCTGTAAAAGACTATAAAAATGATTTCAAATCCAAAAGTAATCAGTATATTCATCGAGAACGACTCCATCTGCTGTGATCATTCAGTAAACTGCATCCAGAACCCCAATTATAATAATCCTATTAAAATTGTGTTGGCTCATCCCTTCGTTAGTTAGCGCTTTCGTTACTACCTGTCAATACCTCATACATAAATAATGGACTATTCCGTTTTGATCGCGTGGAAAGAGGGGCAAAGACATTACTTCGTTTCAGTGAAAGAAAGAAAAAAAGAAAGAAAGAAAGAAAGAAAGAAAGAAAGAAAGAAAGAAAGAAAGAAAGATGTGTTTAACGTTTGTTGTTCATATCTCATATATAATGGACTATTCCGTTTTGATCGCAGGGAAAGAAGAGAAAAGACACTATTTCGTTTCAGTGAGGAAATGAAAGAAAGAAAGAAAGAAAGAAAGAAAGAAAGAAAGAAAGAAAGAAAGAAAGAAAGAAAAAAAAAGAAAAAAAGAAAGAAAGAAAGATGTGTTTAACGTTTGTTGTTCATATCTCATATATAATGGACTATTCCGTTTTGATCGCAGAGAAAGAAGAGAAAAGACACTATTTCGTTTCAGTGAGGAAATGAAAGAAAGAAAGAAAGAAAGAAAGAAAGAAAGAAAGAAAGAAAGAAAGAAAGAAAGATGTCTTTAACGTTTGTTGTTCATATCTCATATATAATGGACTATTCCGTTTTGATCGCAGGGAAAGAAGAGAAAAGACACTATTTCGTTTCAGTGAGAAAAAGAAAGAAAGAAAGAAAGAAAGAAACATAGAAACATAGAAACATAGAAATGTTTAACGACTGTTTCAGTGAAATGGAAAAAAATATCAATTTCAAATCTTTTCATTTGTACCCCCTTACTTCTTAAAATAACAACCAGCATTCATATATATGATTGTTATTGAAATATTAAGGTTATTAAACTCAAATATTTAACAATGCGATAGGAGAATTTCTACGAATATTTTATTGTCGTAGAACTCGCCATGAGCTTGCTCATTCAGTAAATTATGAATTAAGATTCATCAGAATTTAAAATGGGAAAGCCGTAGAATTTTCATGGGTTAAAACCAGTAAGTATAATTTACTGAGTTACACTGCGCCATCCCCAACAGGCAGAACCTCTCCCATTGCACTTAAAGAGTAAAGTTCAAGGTCAATCCTAGATGGGTCAGGTGTCCTAAAAAGGGAAGTGTCAAGGCAGCTTAAACAGTTTTTCTCACTCATCCTAACAAGCAGTCCCAGTCTCGCGATCATTTTGAAAATACATAAATAGTGAATTGGCTCTTCAGTGTGTATTGTATTTAATATCCAGCCCAAGTAATAATGTCGAATCAGAGTGCCAAATTTGGCGTCGTCCAATAAATCAGAGTCCATTTTCTTAGATATTTTGCTCTACAAAGACTTTTCTAGGCTATCCACAGTTAGTGTGTGTGTTTGATGGACCAATTCTATTGGCTTGCGGCCACATCACATTGAAACATCGGTTCCCGTACGATTACCGAATTAAACAATGTCGAGCCTGGTCAGTACCTAGATGGTTGACCGTTTGGGAATAGCAAGTACTGTAAGCTTGGATATGCAGATGGTGTAATGGATAATGGGCCGGAATTATTAAGCGGAGAGCTGAGTTCAAATTCCACTTGTGTTCGTTATATTCACTTAGGCGCAAATACCCTTAGGAGAGGTATGCATCCACCTCTTCTCCCTCCAGTTATGGGTTAATTAGTAAGACTTGCATCACTAAAACCATTATTATCTCCAAAAAATAAAATGGAAATTGCGTACAAAATATTTAGTTTTCGCCGCTCAGCATAGTTACAGTATTAAACACAAGTTGGTCCCGTGGGTGTTGCAGAAACACAAAAGTGCCTGAGCAGGCGTCTGCAACAAGGATTGGCTAGCTAATATACGGAGATACTCGGAACCACCACCAACACATGTAATTAGAACGAAAATAAGAATTAAATTAAATTTAAATTTTTTTTTTTTTATATCCGATTGTCATGCACATTCGTGCAACCTTTCTCCATCGTTGAAGGGTTAAATCCCCTACAGTTGATCCTATACTTTTAAATCCTCTCGTTAAATAATCAGAATGCCTTAAATGCCGCTTTTGCGTGCGAGCGTAATGTTATTAAATTGAGACATGCAACAGGAACGAGGTAAAAAAAATAAGAAATTATTGCATTAAGATGACGTGGCCATGTTAAAAGCGACCGTTTGAGCTCATAGAAATTTTTCATGGGCCGTATTAAGAACGTAAGAAGTTACGTCACCTTTAACTATTATCAGAACTGTAAAATGAAATTTCATTTTTTGCATTTCTTTCTGGTAAGCCAGTTGGTGAAAATATTAGGTTGGTGCAAAAATAATGGCGTAATAATGTCGTTTTTTGACGTTAAAAAATACGTCAAAAAACGACATTATTACGCCATTATTTTTGCACCAACCTAATAGTTCAGGTTCTGCTTAGACCCCGGGGGGAAATGGATGTGGTTATTCTGCGAACGAGAGAATGTCATGGATTCTAATTAAGGGCGTGAAATATTTCAGCAGGTCCGTATTATGACCTTTTGGGATGGGACCTCTAGGCTAATGAAATTATGGGGAGACCTCTCAGACGGAATACTCTCTTTAACTCGCCAGCATCCATCTTGAATATTTTTATATGTTTTAGCGACATTCCCGTAGCTTGAGGTAAGATTACTCCATTTTTTTTTAAATAAACTAGAATAGCTATCTATTGTTTGTCAATTAAAATATTCTTTAAGAATTGCCACTATTTTACAATTTATTATAAAACAAATTAGCACAGATTTCAACACAACTGTAGCAAAAAAAAAAAAAAACGGAATTTTGTAACCAGCATTATAGAAATAAAACAATCAAAATAAATGAGTTTTTCATAATGATATCATTTCAGTTTATGGTACGATTTAGAAGTTGTAACGTCTAGAAAATTAAGTCACTGCTTTATAAAACATTTCTATGATTTGAAAATTCTGAATTAAAATCAAACATGCTATCTACTTGGAACACAGTGATACAAACTAAAATATTTTTTCCTTTATTTTGCTTCCTGCAAAGTCAAATCAATTTGAGTTTGTCATATTCATATTATTTCAATTTATGAAACTATTTGGAAGTTATACCATCTAGAAAATTAAAATGATTGCTTTATAAAGAGCTTGAGGGCCTCTACTAGCCTTAAGGATAATGCCATCTTGGATATCATCAAGGTTAACTCTGTCTCTCCTAGAAATGACCAATTTGTTACTCTTTTGTGTACTGCTTGCTTTTTACCATACGTGTTTTCAGTTTCTCTGTTTAGGACAATCTAAGAGAGACAGACACACACACACACACATAGTACAGGTAATAGACCCGTTGGTCCAAGTGCATCCTAATGATGTCAAATATTAAAACTGATCCACAAAGAGAGCTCAATGCATTATTATAACACAGCATATAAATTACACAGCTAAAAAAAAGTTAATTTTGGATTCATTTGCTGTGTACTATATATATGAGTCAGTTATGTGCCATGCGTGATACACGCTTAGACAATCATGTATCTTTCGATACAAGACTGTCGAGGCAGAATTTTTTTCCCGCTGTAGGTTGCCATTTCTTTCTGCGGTAGACCAGTTGCCATATCCAAGGCTATAGAACCCGGTCTGCCCTGCTATTTACCCATAGCTGGAGAGAGGAGGATTAATACCTTTCTCAAGGGTTAATACCTAATGGATTCGACTGGAATTCGAACTCAGCTTTGCGATTCCTCAATCCAAGCCGCCATACATTATTCCGCCGTGCCTCCACCTATATGCGCATATACTTAACAAAATATAGTCAGTCATATATCGAACGCGTGTATCACTGATATGTGCATAAAAAACAGTTTTAGCAGAGAACTCCTTAAAGTTTATTTCGATCAATCGTTCTAAACGGCTTCTCCCCACTTTTTATCATATTTTAAAGATTGTCTGACTCAAAAGGACCATTGTAAAATTTGTACTTTACAAAAAAGATCATCAGTTTTAATCTGATTCCGTTTTCCCCACGCTGAGATCCTTTACGAATCACTAGCTTATATTATACGTTGACCCGAAATTCGATTGGACCACAAGGCAGGAATGTCTAGCAAATAAATATCGACTGAAAGTAAAAACAATGAAGAAAACCTAATTTTTGTAAAGACATATAAAAAAAAAAGTATAGCATGTGATTCCCACTATGAAATGCCAGCGGTCAGAAACGAATGTCATTTGATCTCAGAAGAATTGGGCTTTGGTGAATCCAATATGCAGTGCTAAGTGATAGCAAACTATGTTTTCTACTCAATGTCACATCTGATCGTCAAAAGACCTACGGTCCTCAAGAGTTGAACTAGAAGGTACCCTCAAAGCTGCAGAAAGATGATATTGGGTGTACCAGCATAAACAGCAAGTGTGTAGTGAGTGCGAAATAATAATAACTTTCTTTACTCACTCTCTTCAAATCTGGAGGACTGAGGAAAAAGACGGAAAGGAATTCGCGAGCCTATGTGAAATTTTCTTTGGCCCAATGGAAACTTTGCCTTCACAGAAGTTATCTCGTGAGCTGGAAAGGCGGAAATAAATTTGCGAGCCTATGTGAAATTGTATTTGGACCAATGAAAACCGTGTCTTCACAGAAATTAGACGTTTAGCCAAGGAGAAGAAAGAAAAGAAATTTATGGGCTTATGCGAAATTCTTTTAGAAATAAAATGAGCCGAAAAATTAAATTTTCTTTCAACAATTTAAGAAAGCTAAGTATTTCAAATTATCTCACTTCGTTTACTTTTGAATGCAACGAACTCTCTTAACTTTCTTTTAAACATTTTTAATGTTATTTTGTGTCGGATCATTTCATCTGTTGTGTGAATATTTCCTCTTCAGGACAATACGTCAAAACTACGGAATTTAAAATTTCTGATTTATTTTCCTGAAACGAGTTGCTGACACAACATCAAGCGTATAAATTCATAAATAAATTCCTTTTGAAACTTGATTAACCAATGAAAATCAAACCACACAAAAGTAAAAATACAGAATTTCTTTCTACGTTTTGTCCATATTTCATTCTCTGATGAATCTTTAATAAAAGTGAAACATTTTAGATTGATAAAGGTTTCCTATTTGTTCTTTATCTTATTATATAGATATGTGTGTGTGTGTCTGTGTGTGTGTAAGTAAATAATCCATGGGTAAATAATCCAAGAAAGAAGATGCTATTAATATAAAATATTAAAACTGATCGAGTAAATAGAGCTCCATATAATTTTTATTATAGAGCATATAAGTGAATTACAAGATCGAAACGATTTACCTCATACCGATGATCGTTTCATCCATGGGAAAGTAGTTTTTTTCCCTGGACTTATCAACGCAAAAACATTTACTAAAATGAAAGAATTCTCACGTTTCTTCAAAGGAAATTTGAAAGGCAAAGTAAGGAAGGAAGGAAAAAAAGAAAAAGAAAGAATGAACGAAAAGAGAGTAAGAATTGGCCTATAATATCATAATATTATAGGCCAGTCCTTAGTTAGAACTGGCCTATAATATTATAGACGAATTCTTACTTAGAATTGGCCTATAATATCATAATATTATAGGCCAGTTCTTAGTTAGAACTGGCCTATAATATTATAGACCAATTCTTACTCCCTCTTCTTTTATTCCTTCATTTTAGTAAATGTATTTGCATGGATAAGTCCAAGGAAAAACCTCTTTCCCTTGGATGCAATGGTCATCTGTATGATGTAAATTGTTTAGATGTCATTAATTGTAATTCACTATATATATATATATATATATATATATATATATATATATATATATATATATATATATATATATATATATATAGTTACTTTCAATCACCCTATATATATATCTCCGGCCTAATATATTTTTTACAAGACGAGAGAATCCATCACTCATAAAATAGGGAAGTTACTTTTCAATCACTCTCTCCCTCTCTCTCGCGCTCTCTCTCCCTCTCTCACTCTCTCTCTCTCTCTCTCTCTCTCTCTCTCTCTCTCTCTCTACATACATATATATATATTGTGTGTGTGTGTTGTAAAAATCGTGTAACATCCGGCTAATAATAATGAAAGGAAACACTGCGAGAAATGGTTGAGAGAAGAATTATTAGGTTGGTGCAAAAATAATGACGTAATAAAAACGACATTATTACGTCATTATTTTTTGCACCAACCTAATAGATTAATCATATGAAAGGCATTGATTACTAATATAGTAATAGAGAATACCGAGTTAAATGCTACGGCTTGCGATCCTCTTTACAACGACTGTTCCTATAAATAGCGGATGGAGGCGGGCACATCATGTCTCGCTACATCAATTACACACTGAGTAGTCAGTTCGATTCTCACTGGGTTTCCCATGTTTTCGGCCTTGTCCCACATCGAAGCTACAATCACAATCAGTTCAGAGAAGGTCGGTCGTCTTTCTACAAATATATATATATATATATATATATATATATATATATATATATATATATATATATATATATATATATGTATATATATATATATATACATACATACATATTATCTATCTATCTATCTATCTATCTATATATATATATATATATATATAGATATAGATATAGATATAGATATATAGATAGATAATATGTATGTATATAAATATATGTGTCTGTGTATGTAATTTTTATATATATTATTTATATATTATACTGTATATGGTACTTATTGGAAAGGGCTCAATATCAGTGATAGAGCTAACATATTTAGTTGGATTTGTTTGCGATCCTGGGTTTCACCCTCTTCTCTTACGATCGTCAGACAAGTTGTCTGACGATCGTAAGGGCGTGAAACGCAGGATTACTAACTCACATCAATCCAATTTTATATATATATATATATATATATATATATATATAAATATAAAAACAGAAGTGCATATTTATTTAAACTGGTAGGCTGATGGATTAATATAACCACATAATGTTTTTTTCTGTGTGATTAATAGGGAAGAGTTTGGTTAAGTGCCTTAACAAGAAAAGGGAGTATATTTAGTAATAAGCATTTCTTCTCTAAAAAATATTGTTTTTTTTTCTCATTAGATGACGGAGTTACCAATGCACCAATTTCAACACATCCCCACACCTCCCCCATCTATATATATATATATATATATATATATATATATATATATATATATATATATATATATATACTAGCAGTATAACCCGTCTTTGACCGGGTCTTTCATTACTGAGAATTTTTGTGGTTCAATTGGAGCAGTTTAAGTTTAAAATCAGTCTACCCGTAAATCAATATTAGTAACAACAATTGGGTGCAACTGAGGCACATCCACAAATGAGGTGGGGTAATAATTTTAATGGGGGTGGCCCTGAAAAGGGAACTGTAAAATGATAAATCATATTATTGTAATAATTTAAACTATTTATTTTTTATGAAAGATAACAACAGATAGTAAATAGTAAAAACGTTGGCGAGAGTTATAATTGACAGGAAGTAGTGGAGAGCCATTGTCGCCAACAATTTGTACTCAAGACCGCCAATGAAGACTTAATTATCTATCAAACAAAAAAATTCATCAAAATCTGATGAAAACTGTGGAAATGCATAAACAACATTCGATCACACACAAACACACATCTATACACACGCACATTTTCAGAATTATATATATATATATATATATATATATATATATATATATATATATATATATAAAGCTTTGAAATCTGAAATTATTTCTTCTTACCATAGAATAATGTAAACATGTTTACGGTTCTCCGATCAAGTGATGCGAAAAATGAGGAAATTAAAGCAATGTACAAAGAAAGAAGAAAAGCCAATATGACAAAGCAACAGTCAGTGGTGAGAAGCACTTTTAAGGGAATAAAAAGAAAAGGTCACTTCGAAAGTAATGTTTCCTGTGACGTCAGAAGTTGCTGTTATTGATAGGGCAAGAAAGGTTGAATTTTCCAGATAGCAATCTATAATCTTTTCTTTTTCCCATTATTACAGCAGCAGTCGGGTAAAAGGGCATCTGACATGAAAGTATGTACGCAGAAGAGGTGTGTTATTGAATCCTTTCATGCAAGATAAAATAACCCACAAGTATTTGTTAACGCTTGCTGAACGTTTACGGAGACCAAACAGTAATCTTATAATCTTATTATAATTCTACTTGTCTATCCCTCAATTCGGCCCTGCCACTACGTAATAAATAATAGACTATTCCGTTTTGATCGCGAGGTAAGATGGGAAAATATAAGAGACGCTGTTTGATTTCAGTGAAAGAAAGAAAGAAAGAAAGAAAGAAAGAAAGAAAGAAATGCAGTGCCAATACCTCATAATGGACTGTTCTGTTTTGATCAAGAGGATAACTGGAAAAGACATACCAGAGACACTGATTGATTTCAGTGAAATAAAGAAAGAAAGAAAAAGCGTGAAATTTTCATGGCTATGACTACTTATAATAATAATGATGAAAGCAACTGATTAAACTATTTCGCTCATTGTTAATTATGAAATAAATAAAAATACTGAAGAATAATATAACATAACAAAATATCATAATAAAAGTCCACTTTCCCATGATCATCTGTATGAGGTAAATTGTTTGGATCTCATTAAGTGTAATTCACTTATATGCTCTATAATAAAAAATATATATTGGGCTCTCTTTTGTGTATCAGCTTTAATATTTTATATTAATAGGATTTACTTGGATTACTTAATCACGGATATTTTATCAGTTATATATATATATATATATATATATATATATGTGTGTGTGTGTGTGTGTGTGTGTGTGTGTGTGTGTGTAAAATTGTAAGACTTGGGATGACCCATGCCCTTTATGCCTACATGAAAAACTACACATTATTAAGTTTCTAAATAATAAAAATCTATTAAACAATAGACAGGAGTTAACGGTTTTTTGCCGACATCATCAAATTTTCGCATTGAATAATTAACAGAAAAACAAACAAATTATAAAATAATTTTTAAATTCCATAGTCTAAATAAATAGTTTAAATGCCCTACAAAAAATAAAAAAAATAAAGATAACCCTTTATGAAGTCGTCAAAAAAACAAATGTTAGCGACTTACGACAGTTTTTTTTTTATATACACAAAACGCTTTCAGAAAAATAAAATAAAATAAATCTCCATAGACACTTAACTAGACTAGACGATGTCATCTTCCGCTTTAAATTTAGACATCCCAACCTTACCCTGACGTCACGTCTGTGAATGTAACTGAGATATTGATACAAATTATTAACCCTTACGCACCTTTTCTTTAAACAATTGCTCTAGCCGTTACCATAGTATTTTAATTTCAATAATGAATATGCTTATAAAACGCGTAAATTTCAGGAATATGTGATTGCAAAAAAAATTTCGCTTTTAGATAGAACAGAGCTTAGTACTTTAATACAATTTAATTCAAATAATTATACTGAAGTTTTCGGCTCTTGTTTTGAAACATGAGAACTCTTATGTAGCGTTGGAATAATATTTTTAAATAAGTAATTATACATACATACATACATACATATATATATATATATATATATATATATATATATATATATAAAACATCAAACGTTATTTTTAGTGGATATCCGTGTTTGAGTAGATGCCACGTTTTTTTAAACAGTGTGTATTATCACGTCTACCTATGTGAGCACTCGATAAAACTTAATAATAAAAACGTCTCCTCCTACATTATATATAGACAGTTCCCAATACTTATCTTTGACTGACTAAAATTTCCCGATATTAATTCTCATCATCCTCAGACAAGAATGTTGTATTATTGACCGAATATATATTCCTAAAGTTTTATTAAATACTCTAATTAAATTTTCAAATCTAAAATGCTCTATACTGATAATTAGTAAATCTCATGAAGGCTAATGGTAGTCTTTTGCTTATAAGGAAACATTCAGCATTCACTAATATTCGTTGATATTTATCAAATTTTTCACGTAAAACGATTTTGTATAAAAATAGGTTTCTCGTGTCCAGTAGCTGTTACCGATCTTCTCTCTATGGTCAGTCCTCCATTGACCAGTAGTTCAACGCAGAACGTATCGGGGACGCTACTCTTTTTATATTAAGGATCTGCCTAAGAGTATATTACAACATTTTGTCAATGAAAGTTTTAATATTTTTGAACAGTCTTCTTGCCATGTATGGAGTCTATATGAAAGTCTCAATCTGACGAGGCTATTGCTATTTCTTTTATTCTTATTTATTTTTAAGCATCGATTTACAAAAGTAAAAAACAATTAAGTATCTGCCTTAGAGTACATTACGATCTTTTGTGAATGAAAGTTTTAATATTTTTGAACAGTCTTCTTGCCAGGTATGGAGTCTATATGAAAGTCTCAATCTGACGAGGCTATTGCTATTTCTTTTATTCTTAATAATTTTTAAGCATCGATTTACAAAAGTAAAAAAAAAACAATTAAATATCTGCCTTAGAGCATACTACAATCTTTTGTGAATGAAAGTTTTAATATTTTTGAATAGTCTTCTTGCCATGTATGGAGTCTGTATGAAACTCTCAATCTGACGAGTCTAATGCTATTTTTTATATTGTTATTTATTTTTAAGCATCGATTTACAAAAGTAAGAAACAAACAATTAAGGATCTGCCTAGAAGTATACTACAATATTTTGTGAATATCTATTCAAATGATACAACGGTATATTAGTGCACTTACAAAATTATAGATGACCAGAGTCATCTATAACGTTTTAATAATAATTTATAAGAAAATATTCGACTTTCACTGACCGAGCAGCCAGTACTACTGCCGGTTGAAATTTATGAAAATCTTTCTCTTAAAACATTTTTCTGGAAAATAGGTTTCCCAAATGCAGTAGGTGTTATTGATCTTTACAATATTAGTGAGCATTTGCCTCTTAGCCTTTTTATTTAAAGTATTGTCTAATGCCAACATCCTGATTATATTATTTTTTCTACTTCCTGTTACATGTGATGCCTATTTAATTCTTGCAACTGTTCCTCAAGTAATGCAGTTTATGTTCCCTGCTACAGTTTCTCGTTTGTGGTTCTTTAGCGCCAGTCCCCATTGTTCAAAGGTGTATTGTTTTTGACAAGACCAACAGGCTTCACTCGATGAAAACTGTTTTTAATCATTGACGTGAAAAAGTGCCTGTATATAGCTGATTGTTCAGATGTTTCTGAATTAATTTGGCGCCATGTATGACATCCATATTTTTTTGTCCGGGGTGATTATTGAAAATAATAAATAGAACAGCAATTTACAAAATATAAGGGTTTACTTTAAAAAAGGACAATACAAGCAGATGTTTACAAGTTCTTTCGAAGCTGGAAAGCAAACGATATTTACCCGACTTTCCCACGAGGCAGGACGTGACACAAGGACGATTTTTATGTGGGGCGTTTCAAGCCCGTAGGCTTGGGCAAAGATTCCCCGTAGACCCCGCATAAACGGGGTCCGGTTTGTCAAGCTCCCCTTGACGAGACTCTGCCCTTCGGCATAGCCTCGTCTCGGTTCCTCTCTGCCTTCGGGCAGAGAGTTCGACGTTTTGATGCTTGATCAAGCCTAAGCTGTAAGGCAAACACCCTGAGACCAAAATCATAGATGCTTATAGTACTACTGGAACAGTTCATTTAATAGAGGTGTATCCGTTCTTTGTATACTGAAGGTTATCAGTTCGTTCCTTACAACGCATATGAAGCTTTCCATCTGGCGAGTCTATTTGAGAACATGACTCGTGTTTTCATGTTATTTTTTTGATTTTGTAGAAATGTGCGGTGTTGGACGAAACTACTTCTTGCGCAATCCATGTCCAACTCCCTTATCTCCGATATTTAATTTCATATAACTGATCCTAGGTATTTTAACTGTTCAGTGTTTACTAATTCAACATCCTTAATTTTTATGATCGATTAACAATAAGTGCCATCACTGTTTACATTCTAATTCCAAATCATAGTTTACGTTTTGGAAAGGTTTTTTCTTGGGTCCAATTTCTTCGATCTCTTGGTAGAGGATGTTGAGTTTCTGTTCAGAATAATTCCTTCCCCAACTATGAATACATATTTCGTTAGCCTCGATCCTCCCTCGATCCCATCGGGAGGGAAAGTAAAATCGTTGTCTTCTATTGGTAAATTCGCTTTGGATTTGGTATGGATTGCTTAAATTATCACACTCCATATCTTCACATCTGTTTTTTTGTAAATGCGCAGAGTATATTCTAGGAAAAGAGTAAATACACTAAACCTCCCATTTATCCGTTCTCGTATTCCTGACGAGGTTTGAAATGGTCCCGTATTGGGGTCCTCGCCAAACATAAAATTTTGTGGGGCGATTAAGTTCCTCTATTAGATCGCGCCATTCGCTGGATTTGGAACATGGAAGGTGGTTTCTAATGGATGAAGTTTCTATTGATGTAGTCATATACTGCTGTGAGGTCGACAGAGCAGGTATACAATTTCCTATTAGAGAGGTAAGCAATTTCTTGGAATTGTTGGATGACCTATATACTATCATTACATCCCTTAATAACAGGGTTGGATTATGACCTTTTGTGGCTCCTAGACTAATGAAATAAAGACCCCCTCAGACGGAACCCCCGTCTAACTCGCCAGCATTTGTCTTGAATATTTTTATATGATATATTTTAGCGACATCTACGTAGCTTGAAATATGATTACTGCAAATTCTTTAAATAAACTAGAAAAGCTATCTTTTGTTTGTCAATAAAAATATTCTTTAAGAAATAACACTATTTTACTATTTATTGCAGATATTTCAAGACAGCCATAATTAAGAAAAAAGATTCTTAAAATGAGCATTATATCAATAAACAATACAAATAAATATGAGTATTTCATATTGATATCATTTCTGTTTATCAAACCATTTAGAAGTTATAACATCTAGAAAATTAAAATGATTGCTTTATAAAAACTTAAGGAGCCCTAGGCTGCAGCCTACACAAGACCTAAAGGATAATCCAGCCCTGGACCCTGATCTATAGCCTATAATAGCCTAAAGGATAATCTGGTCCTAGTTAACAGAAGGAAAACGAAATTGGGTCATAAGGAGTTGACTTTCGTAAAACGATGAAAGCCTAGTTAATATAATATCCATTAATATTTTCACCCTTTTGGTTCCAGTTGGGATATCTTTGTATGTGTGAGAATCAGAAGGGCCACGTTTTTGTTTTCATAATGTATTAATGCGTAATAAACTTTATAGAGATATATTTCTGATTCCAGACTTCTTTTATAAAATAGAGAAATTTGTTATCGAATTCAAGGAGAAAGCTATTTTCAAAAGTTCAGCTTAAATATTTTTTTTTATAATAGCGTACTTAGTTTTCTGACCAGTAGGTTCATAATTGTTTATGTTTGAAGACTGAATCTGTAATGATTGGATGTAATTTGGTACATGTTCTATTTCTTTGTGGGTGTTTTTTCTTTAATGTGATCAGGGTTGAAATGAGATTCAGAAAGTTTTTTGAGACTAGGACATTTCTTCTGCTGTGGTTTTTTACTGTATGATCCTATTTTTATTTTATTTTATTTTTTTTTTTTTCACATTTTAACATATTGTCAATTCTGCTAGGCTTCATTAATTTCGTTTCCAATTCTCCAGAGACTGATTTCTCAAAGAGTTGTGTTTTCGAGTTGTTTTTTGTTTTTTTTAACTTTATTTCATATTTTCCATTCCATTTTTTTCTTTTCTATTTCTTTCTTTCTTGTATAAATTTTTTCAACGCAGAAGTGTCGTTCCAATGGTGCATCTTTTTCTTTCTACTTTTTCATTGGATGGTCTCACGCGCTTTGGCTGATAAAGATATAATGGCTCTATTATTACAATAATTGAAAATCTAAATATTAGGTTGGTGCAAAAATAATATCGGCTTTTGACGTTAAAAAATACTAATATTTGATTTTTACATACGTATAAATACTTATTCATCGTTTATCTACTTAAATAAACAAATGGCTGTTTAAATGTTCCTTATTTTAAATGTCTTTTTATTATTGATTACCCTTAGTGAAAAAATTCTTCTCACCATGACGCACACCAAATTTTATCAATAAATGTTATATATATATATATATATATATATATATATATAATTAATTACACAATATATATATATATATATATATATATATATATATATATATATATATATATATATATATATATATATATATATATATATATATATATGGAGTAGTGGAAATCGGCTAGGATTGAGGAATCGGAGAGTCAAGTTCGAATTCCAGTCGAATCCATTGCATTCACTTACGTACTAATAGCCTTCAGCTACGGGTAAATATCATGACAGAGTGGGTTCTATAGCTTTGGATGGTAACTGGTCTAGGAAAAGGGCAACTCTGAATTCAAAACCTGCGGAGGGTCGTTTGGGGACTTTTGTAGCACGTGGTGCACCAGGTCTCTGTATGCGGCCCTTCAAAAAGTGTGATTGGTTCTGCACAAAACCTACATAACTATAATCAAAACATATGTGCTGGTGTCTGGCTGTCGGTTCCTAGGAACTGAGTCGCTTGACCCTCATACGTCGAATACGATGGGAGAGTCCACCACATATATATTATAAAACATATTAAAAATCGCTACACAATTACAATTATGTTTCGGCAACATAAATGTGTGCCCTCGAGCGATGTTAAACTACTGGCCAGTATTTTAACATCGCCCGAGGAGACACATTTGTGGTCTTGTAATTGTGTAGCGATTTTTAACATGTTTTTGTTTTAATATCCTAAAATAAATAATATTTATCTCTACTCTATAGTGAGCTGTCTTTTAAATTAACCCTTACATACAGTGGAATTATACTCCATTTGTTCTCAGATTATCTGGATATATATATATATATATGTGTGTGTGTGTGTGTGTGTGTGTGTGTGTGTGTGTGTGTGTGTGTGTGCACATAGAAACGTCGTTTAAATAGGCTGGTTAATGAAATTCGAGAAATAAAAAGACATCAAAATGATAACAATATTGTCAATAAGACTGATGATATGTATCTATTTATATTTACATATTTATGATGACTTTTGACTAAATTGAAGCACGAAGAGAAATTCAAGCACTCAAAGATATTGTTATCAAAGACAAAATCTAAACATTTTTTCAGATGAGCACTTCGCTATGGTCCCTAAACTTTTGAAATTTAAACGTACTAGAGTACTAGATTGGCGTCGTGATCTCATTATTTACTGTTGAGTTGGCTAGACGTAGCCGTAAGTTGTATGCTAACAGTTTCTTTTCTCGCAATTCTCGGTTGGAGAATTCCCTTCCGGCTCCATTATTTCCAGTCAAATTTAATCTGCAAAAATCTAAATGCAATGTCAATCGCTGTCTACTGTCCTCCTGATTACTTTTTCCTCTTCCTGCTCATTATTAATGTTTCTGTTCCTAATTCATCCGCATCCAGTAACCTCCTGTGTCTTAGAGGCTTTGCTGCCTTTCATGGGGTGATATCGATTTAAAAACAATTTCCACCAGAGAAATAATTTGTCACATTTTACAAAACCTTGGGGTTTATTCTTCATTGTCAATTTTTTCTGCTAATTTGGGGACGTTTCAACACAGCTACATGGAAATTAAAGCGTTCATAATATCTTAACCATTCTTTAGTTTATTACAAAACGAGGTTGTGTACACTAGAATGTTCACCAATTAACAACAACAAAAACAATAATAATAATAATAATAATAATAATCAACCTACTTCAAAAATGCTTAAAGCTGAGACCATTTCGCTATTGACAGCCAGCAAGAACCTGAAATGCATTTGCATAAACATGTTGACTCGAATCAATTCAAGTGGCCTCTACCAAATATCTGAGGTGCATGCCAAAAGCGTTTTCAGAAAACTTACGACTGTTAATAGAATTTGAATAATGAACGAAAAAGCATTCACTGTTCCCTGTCAACAAACTAAAGGTTTTCCCATTTTTCTGATTTTCTCCTCTCTATCTCCTCCTCTCTTACACACACACAGACACACACAGACTCACACACACACACACACACACAGATAGATAGATAGATAGATAGATAGATAGATAGATAGATAGATAGAAGTAGTTATTTGTTAAACTTAAGGACAAGGGCACAAATGTTGGGCATCCAGTTAGAATCGAAATTACCGCATTATTTTTACATTTTTATATGCCGTTTCAAAATTACTGGCGGAGTGAATTGCGACATAGTGCTCTTTTTTTCAAAGACGGTTCCCAATTGACCCTATATATTCATTCAACAAAATAAAAAAAAACAAACAACACGCATGCGTGAAATGAAAAATATAAAATAGCGACCAATTTACCCAACGCATCGCACGCTGTATATATATATATATATATATATATATATATATATATATTTGGCCAGTTCGCACTCATTATTCCATCTTAAGGTGTTGGAGACGCTTTACATCAGGTCCAGGCAACCTGGTCTTTGTAAACAAAGAGACTGTTTGCTTGGGCTTGCTGTGCTGCGCTTCTAGCATCTTTGTTGGTATAATTTTTATAATATTTTTTCTCCCTGTTCCACTCATTCATGTCATCCATAACAGACATTTTCTTTTTCTTTTCCTCATAATTTTAGTTCCCCGTTAACAGTTCTGATGAGAGGCGACGAAACCGGTCGACTGGTGTGTGTTTTTGTTTTAAATCTATCATGGCCTACAATATAAAATTTCTTGTTTTTAATGCCTTAATACGCTTCTGTACTGTTTCAAACATATATATATATATGTACGGACAGACATATGTATCCTTGTTCGACTTTGTAAATGCCAAAAATAAGTCCATCCACATTTGCTCACTATTTTTTGTATTAATTGATTTAAAAAAAGTTAATCTTCTATTTGTGCATTAATTTTGATTCGATCAGAATTGATACTTTCCAAACAATTAAGAAAATGTTTCGAGTTTAGTTTTACGAAAATTCGTAAAAAAATAAAATGAAATAAAATAAGTATGCAAATACAATTCAGACGGAAAATGTAATTCTGTTGTAACATTTTTATCCTTTCTTTGGAAGAAACCCATTATTTTAATTACTATACTAATTTGCATAATTGCTACATGCTAGTTTTTTTTTTAATCAAGAACTCTTTCCAATGCCAATTCTGTAATTTATCCTTACTGATGCCATTGTAAAGTTTCATAAAAAGATAAATTTTGCCAGAATAAGCCCTTTTGATCAGAAATTGACACGTGACTATACCTCGTGACCTTAAATGTCAGCAATATATATCCTATGTATCTTCTTCAGTTAAACTGCTCCCAAAAAATTGTGTTCAATTAACAGGATCACTGTCTGGCCGACCATACTATGCATACAAGCAATCAATTGGCAACATTACAATAATAATAATAATAATAATAATAATAATATATATATATATATATATATATATATATATATATATATATATATTATTATTATTATTATTATTATTATTATTATTATTGTGGCCTGAGGATTGCATCTAGCATGAAACAGACTGTCACCTTAAAGTGTTGACTTCCATGTTCACTTTTATATATATATATATATATATATATATATATAGGTAGCCTGACGATTGCATATAGCATGAAACAGACTGTCGCCTCTAAGTGTTGACTTCTATGTTCACTTTTATATTTACACACGCTCTATCTCTGATATTGAGCACTTTATTCCATAAATATAGCACACCTTAAGACTATATTTCTTTATATATATATATATATATATATATATATATATATATATATATATATATTGTTGTAAACTGCAAAATGTTATTGAATGAGGAATAACCAAAACGGAGGCTGGAAATGATTTGATAAATTTCATCACATCAACAAAATACAATACTCGCCAGCGGCGTGAAGTAGGTAAACTACCTCTAGTGGTGAACTACTTAGACACCATAATACACAAACTTGCAATAATGTCAAACGTTTTTATGAGGATTTTGACCTATTAGTGTTCATAGGTACGATATATATATATATATATATATATATATATATATATATATATATATATATATATATATATATATATCAAATGAATAAATACAGGTAAACGTTTGAGCAAGCGGTCGTATACAAAAACCTTTTGTTATCATATTTATTCATTTATTCAATCATTTATTTATTTGTTCTTATTTACTTACATATTTATATGTTTTTTTAATTTTATTTTACTCTAGTTTTCCTTTCATTGATATGTATTATTCTTAATATACTAATTTTATATTATCACTGCATAGTTTATTGATATTAATATTAACTTCTTCATTGATTTTCATGAAAAAATAGTTTCTACCCTTGATTTTCAAACGTTTTTTCCTTTTGATAACATCAATGTCTGTTTTCAAAATTACAATTTATAATTAATTCTTATTTCCAAACTTATTTTCAATCTTAAATGTTAATCTGGACCTAAATTCAAATCCCAAATTAAATTACAATTCATTTAAATATTAACAACAATAATAAACCATCCTAACAATAAAATATCTCGCGATAAACAGAAATATTTTTTTTAAAAATACGCACCTGAAGATTGCATTTCTTTCTTCAAACACACACGCGCGTGCGCAGACACACACACACACACACATATATATATATATATATATATATATATATATATATATATATATATATATATATATATATATATGCGTGGAGGGTGTGGACATGCGATGTTCAGAATTGAAGCTTAAAACTGATACTCATCATAAAATAATGATTCCACTGTCTAGAAAGATTATTTCTGCCTATCAGACCAATATTCATAAAGAGGTAAATACCTTGCTATCTATCTTTTGGTCCCTCTCTCTCTCTCTCTCTCTCTCTCTCTATATATATATATATATATATATATATATATATATATATATATATATATATATATATATATAAGAGTTTGGGCGTTTAAAGGTGAGCAAATATTTGTAAACGATATGTTCAATATTTTAAAACCGGAGCAACATTGGTTAACGGATTTGAAAAAAAAAACGTTCAAAATATTTATCTTCTGTATGGACTTCAAGTTTCTATCAAGTAGATAGAGACCGCTCGTCGGGGTCAGTTAAAACTATGGCATTAATAACAGAAATCATATATGTTGTAGCAGACCGTGGCGGTGATGATGTAAAGAACACATGTGGGTTAAAATTTCCTGCTAGCCGGTCCAGCTACACGAGAATGTTGGACTAATTAAGTCCAAAGAAAACAAACAAGACCGATATTTATATACAAACATATATATATATTAACAACAAGTTACAAGCACATGGACAGTTACACTGAGTTTGTGTGGTGTGTGTGTATTGTGGCGTGTGTTCATACGTACGTGTATTATTCTTAGCGTGTTCCCAGAATTTGGGAAACGCTATATCTGTGAGAGCTCACATCTGCGAGGTGGTATAAAGCCCAAGGCCTGATGAAAAAAAAGAGATCGAGGCAAAGGGTCACCCAGTATTTATAGCCAGGGGAGAGAGAGACCCTGGTGAATGATTAAGGAACGGAGGAAGAGCTAACTCCGACAATGTACTCTACATAAAAATCACCAATTACTGACGCCAAACAAATTTCCAACGGGTTTTATACTAATATATATAAAGTGTAGACAGAAAGCAACATGCATCGTCATTGGCAGTTTCTACTTAAGCGATCATCAATGCATTTGATAGTATGACGATTGCCGAACCATGAAGCTACCAGTCAATATGCAATACTGAATTCTATAGCCACGCTCTTTATTTCCATGTGGACATGCGTATATATATATATATATATATATATATATATATATATATATATATATATTAGGTTGGTGCAAAAATAATGACGTAAAAATGTCGTTTTTTGACGTTAAAAAATATGTCAAAAAACGACATTATTACGTCATTATTTTTGCACCAACCTAATATATATATATATATATATATATATATATATATATATATATATATATATATATATATATATATATATATATATATATATATATATATATATATATTATAGCTGTTATATCATATATTATAGGACACACGGTGGAGTAGTGGATAGCGGCGAGGAGTGACGAATCGGAGAGCCGATTTCGAATTCCAATACATTCCATGCATACTAATACCCTTGGGAAAGGTATTAATCCTCTTCTCCCTCCAGCTATGGATAAATAGCAGGATAGACTGGTTTCTATAGCCTTGGATGGCAACTGGTCTAGGAGAAGGACAACTCTGTCATTTATACTGGTTTTGCATAAAGCCTTCACCATTATAAATCATATGTGCTGCTGTCAGGGCTGTCGATTCCTCGGAACTGAGCTGCTTAATCTTCATACGTCGAGTCCACCATATACATATATATATATACATATATATATATATATATATATATATATATATATATATATATATATATAGATAGATAGATATAGATAGATAGATAGAGAGAGAGATAGATAGATAGATATGATAAAATGTAGTTTTAAGGTATGCTATATTTATGAGATATAGCGTATGCAAATTTTAAGGTATGCTATATTTGTGGGATATAGCGTATGTAAATATAAAAGTGGACATTAAAATCAACACCCAATGGCGACGGTCTGTTTCATGCGTATACGTAATTGTCAAATTGTAATTGTGGAAAAATTATCAAAATGTTGAAATTACGTCAATATTAATATCGAAACTATTTTATTAAAAAAGATTATATATAGAAAATATTAAATTATATGAAAAAGTAAGAAATTGTTAGAATGTAAAAAATTAAAATTAAAATTATTTTTAGTCAAAAAAGATAAATTCTATGAAAAAGTAATTAGCAAATTTAGAGTAATACTAACATGGCTTCCTTGGGAAAAAATTGCCAAAAAGAAGCTAGACGATTTATTAAAAAATGTATAAAAATTGAAGTGTAAAAATTAGAAAAAATAAAACCAGGCCAAAATGAAGTCAGATATTTTATACATTCTGTGTCAAAGAATTACAACATTTGTCTCGATTTTGATACAAAAAAGCAGCCAATTTTTAAACGGGTGCGATTCGATTCGATAGAGATACACGAGTTTTTAAGCAAAAGGAATAAAAAAAAAACGTATACGCCCCCATGGAGTTTGTTTTTAGCTGGTTGGAGTCACTTGTTTGCTATATAAGTAGTGAATATTTTCACTGCGAACTCAGAATTGATTAGACCATACCCGGGTGAAAAAGCCGTGATCTAGGCAAAAAGGGTTGACACACCTGTATAGAGTATGCTATTTGAGAACTATGTAGCAAATAAGAAGGTAGACATTATTTGCGGAAGCGGAAAGGAAAGTGACACCTCGAGAATGAAGGCTGTGATATGGGACCAGAATGGATTCAATCAATCGGGTGAAAAATCTGACCAGGAATGATAAACAACTGCTACTACTAATGCTGAAGAAGAAGAAGAAGACCTCTTAAAGATTTTCTCTTCAGGAAGAAAGAATTTTCTAAAGCCGTGAGAGTTTATCCTATTCGAATGTCTTTTTAAACTTGCGAGAGTTTATCTCGTATTTGAGAACGCCTTTTACGAAACTTTGAATATTAGGACCCAGAGAACTAACATCGCGTAAGTTAGGTTACATTTTCTCACCTCCACCCAACTTTGAACCATCGAATTGTGAACTTCTCGAAGTAAATAAATTTTTTTTGTTGCTATAAATAAATATATATATATATATATATATATATATATATATATATATATATATATATATGCGCACACATACTCACACACAGAGACATACACACACACATACATATATATATATATATATATATATATATATATATATATATATATTTACATATATATATATATATATATATATATATATATAGATATATATATAAATATACATTAAGAAATGGACAAAGTCCGACAATTTTATTTATTAAAGACATTTTTATGTTTAACGTTCTTTTTATAGATACAAGTATTTTAGTAAATGCTCTGTTTATAATAAACAGTATTAAATAACATTTACCGGCCTGAATGTCCGAGAAATTTTCATAGAATATTTGCTATGAAAATTTCTCGGACATTCAGGCCGGTAAATGTTATTTAATACTGTTTATTATAAACAGAGCATTTACTTAAATACTTGTATCTATAAAAAGAACGTTAAACATAAACATGTCTTTAATAAATAATATATATATATATATATATATATATATATATGTATGTGTGTGTGTGTGTGTGTGTGTGTGTGTGTGTGTGTGTGTGTGTGTGTGTGTGTGTGTGTGTGTGTGTGTGTGTGCGCGCGCGTCTGGGGCTTTTAATTTAGGCCTTAAGAAGCCCCTGGACTAATATAATTTGGGGCACTCTTCATTACGTATGTACGCCTCCCGTACTCTGTGTCTATGAAAAGTCATACTTTTATGGGTTTTTTGTGTAAAACATGAAACACGTCAATTAAAATTTTTAATGATTCTGAAACTCATCCAAGTTATTTCATTAGCAACTTCATATTTTTATCCTACAGAAATGTTTCTAGAATGAAGGATCTGTATTACATTGGAATTCTAGTATTCAAATTCACGAGCAAAGGGGCCCAAATAATCTATATTCTTTCAAATTATTTCAAAGGAGCCTCATTAAATCTAAAATAAACAAATCTCTTCATTTCTTATATCTTAATTTTTTTTTTTTTTATTTTTTTTTTATTTTTAGTTTTATCAGCCGCCGAAGCCTAGAGTGCACTTGGGGGACTTTCTAACCTTGATTCCTCTGGACTGGACTGCAGCCATATTAGCCCATATGTCAATCTGACATTGAATTAATTTCATTTTGTTTGCATCTGTAGCGAAGTACAGATGAATTCATAGAAAATATGATTATTTATTGCTAGGAGCTCGCGTGATTAACTACTGTAATTGTAATTTTCAATTTCTAGTTGTAAACGCAACATGATTATTTGGCTTTTCAATTAATGTGAGGGAACCATGAAAGTGACAGTTGTAACTAAAATTTGCATTTGAACGTTAGCTTATAAATATGCGTTCTGAAATAAATCATTTTTGACTCATGATTGATTGAAAAATTGCGAAATTACGAAATCCTCAGTTGACGTTCGATAAGTATTGAACATTTTTACTCCTATTTTAATAACTAGATTTTTTTTTGTAACACGCAGACGCGTGTTGAAATCATCACAGTATTTAGTATTGATGAAGTTATCACTAACTTTTTTGTCGAGATTTACAAAGTCTACGTCTCGTTCAATTTCGAAAACCAATTTTATTTGTTCGGAAAAATACTTTGTCAAAGACACTACTTCGCTTTTAATAATTTAAATTTAATTGATTTGAATTTGATTTTGTAGGACAGAAATATATTTTAAGAAGATTTCTTTTTTAACATCGGAAACTTTTGGGAATTTCTTACTCTTGAGTATGCAACACGCAACTGGCTATGCGTAAATATTTCTTTCTGGCACCAAATTCCAACTTTTTTAAGCGTTTGACCTTGGGTTTTGTTTATATTTCTTGCACGCGCAGAGCGAACTGGAAACCGAAATCTTATATATATAAAAACTTTAAAAAAAGATATGAAAAAACAATATTGCATTTTTATTAAACAAGTAATTGCTATTGTAATCATTAAACTGTTTTAAAAATTGCGGGAGTATTTTGTATGTTAAATAATAAAAAAATTAAATTTTTCCCCCAAAATAATGAAAATTTATTGTATGAAACTACGCACCCTAGGAAAACCAGTTCAACTTTGTACCCCCTTAACTATTTGGATTTCTCCCCAAATTTTGGTTTCCATCGGGTAATGTATAGCTATTTTAGACAGTGTAAGGGACGGATTAACGGAAATTACAAAATTTTCTGTATAGATAAATATCGCTTTAGTCCTATATTGAGCACTTTATTAGCAGACATTCTATTAAATTCTATATACGTTAAATTATATAATTTTACGTATATTACTTCTTAGTATTAATAGCGTGCATTTCTATTTTATTTAATTTTGATCGATAAACACACACACGCGCATTTATATATATATATATATATATATATATATATATATATATATATGTGTGTGTGTGTGTGTGTGTGTGTGTGTGTTGTTATGGGATCTTACCCATAATAATAATAATGGACAATTCCATACTTAATAAATACTGTGCCTCAGGAGTAGGCAAGGAGTCAGCCGTTCAACTCTTGAACGACTGTTCGGTTGAACTCTCTGCCTTCGGGCGGGGAGGAACCGGAAGGAGGCTACACGTATTCAAATTCACGAGCAAAGGGGCCCAAATAATCTATATTCTTTCAAATTATTTCAAAGGAGCCTCATTAAATCTAAAATTTAAAAAAATTGCCCGAGCCCACGGGCTCGGAAAGCCCACGTTAAAAAGGCCTTATGCCACATGACACCCTCGTGGGGGGGGGTGACTGAATATCGTCAGCCGTTCAACTCTTGAACGACTGTTCGGTTGAACTCTCTGCCTTCGGGCGGGGAGGAACCCGAAGGAGGCTACGCCGAAGGGCGGATTCTCTTTCGGGGAGGTAAACCGACCCTGAACCCGTTTATACGGGTTCAATGGGCATATTTTTGGCCGAGCCCACGGGATCGGAGAGCCCACGTTAAAAAGGTTTTGTGCCACATGACGCCCTCGTGGGAGCGGGGGGTGACTGAATATCGTCAGTAGTTCAAGTCAAGAGTCGAATCAGAGGCAGTCCGAAATAGACATTGGAATAGCGATACTGGTCGAGACTACATTGTTCTCTCTACTAAACCTGATTGTCCATAATAACACTTCTACTTCTCTGTATATATTCCTGTTTGTAATATATCTGTGTTATTCCATACCTGTGTTCGAGTTCTTCTTTATTGGCTCTACCTTGGACTATCACCTTAGTACAAGGAACCGGACCATAACATATATATATATATTAGGTTTGTGCAAAAATAATGTTTTCTCACATATGTTACTATGTGAGAAAACGACATTATTTTTGCACCAACCTAATATATAAAATCGTACATTGATTGCACAACTCGGAGTTTCATAGGTTCTGCATTCTTCAGGTGCAATTTTTTATGTCGACACTGCTTCTGTAATATTTCTGTTTATCGCGGGATATTTTATTGTGGGGGGGGATTATTGGAGTTGCTATATTTAAATGAATTGTAGTTTAATTTGGGATTTGGATTTGAATTTGAATTTAAGCCCAGATTAACAATTAAGATTGAAAATAAGTTTGGAAATATGAATTATAAATTCTACTTTGAAGAGACTCAGTTGTAATCGAAAGGAAAAATCGTTTGAAAATTAAGTGGGGGGAGCAATTCTATTTTTTTCATGAAAATCAATAAAGTAATTAACAAATTATATTAATATTAAATTAAATAAGAGTAGTATTATCGATAATAGTAAAATATGTCATGATAAAATTAAAATTAAAGTACTAATAAAAATAATACATATCAATGAAAACAAAATAATATAAGATAAAATAAAATAAAATAGAAACCTATACATATGTAAATAAATAGAGTAAATAAATAAATATATAAAAAATAAATGGAAATAAAAAATAAATAAATAAATAAACAAACAAGGCACGTTACTAATAGTAAGACTAAAGGTAATAGAAATAGACAAAACATAAAATAAAATAGAAACATATAAAATATTTAAATAAATAAAGCAAATGAATAAATAAAAATAATAAATGCAAATAAAAATAAATAAATAAATAAATAACACCGGACACTCTATAGGGACGACGGGATTATACTCCTACGCAAACCAAGCTGACAAAAAGCTGCCCGTTTAAGAAAAAAACTAATCAAGTTCTTCAAAGACCACGGTCTAAACATTACCGTGACCACCACCACCACCAATACTAAAAATAATTAATTTCCTGGGTGTAACATTTGACCTATCTAATGGACTTCACAAACCATGTACTAAAGATTTATTGAACCATAGATAACATCAGCTAACAATCCAGCCACCATCCGAGAATAATGAATAATTTACATAAGTCGGTTCAATTTAGACTGTCCACCAACTCTAGCAATAAGGACATTTTTGACAAACATAAATGCAAATACCTAGAAACATTAGAACTTAGTAACCATAAAATTAACCTCGAATTCTTAGCCAATAGCAATAATGTGTCCATTAAACAGCAAATGTATGTCTAAATCGTTAGTTTATAAACCTTAATTTAAATATGACAACGAGGCCAAGCTTTATGTGGACTCTACGAAAAACTATTGGAAATCGCGCTTCTACCACCACCAAATGACTTTAGACAATATCAAACAGCAATGTCCTCTCTAATTTTTGCTGAAAATCTGAAAAGCAAGAATGAAAACCCAATTATCACCTGGGAATTAGTAACGAGAGCTAAATCTTTCAACGGCAAAGTCAATAGATGTAATGTATGTCTTTCTGACACCCTCGCAATAAAATACCTCACGATAAACAGAAATATTATAGAAGCAGTACTGACCCCAAAAATTGCACCTGAAGAATACAGAACGAGTTGTGCAATCAATGTAAGATATTATGTATATTTCTTAATAGATTAAATAGCCAGGTTATTTAACAATGATCACTGTTTTTTCTTACTCTCTCTCTCTCTCTCTCTCTCTCTCTATATATATATATATATATATATATATATATATATATATGTGTGTGTGTGTGTGTGTGTGTGTGTGTGTGTGTGTGAATTTGTATACGAACACTCCCTCGTACATTTACCTATACTTATTCATTTGGTTATATATATATATATATATATATATATATATATATATATATATATATATATATATATATATATCGGACACACAACCACAACTCTCTCATGTACGCTCACATAGCACCTTAACGATATCAGCGGCATAAAAAATCATCTTGTAACAACACAGTGCACCACTAGTAACACATTCGAATCATCCGAAATAAGAAAAATCTTAATTAACAACACCAAAATCCTCTATACAAACAAATGCAAAAAATGATTACAAATTCTTGAAGCCATCCTAATTAAAAACCAAAGACCTAACATAAATAAAACAGCATTTAATACTGGCAGAATCATCTTAAACATATTTAATAACTAATCATCCAAATAATAAACACAACACCCCTACTTGTGAGCTAATCCAACTACATTGTCTAAATACTCCAAATATTATATATAAAACCAAAATAATAAGCAGTCTATTTAAAATCAAAACATACAGGCAGGTTGACATGTGACGATAAAGGCAAAACATCGTTGTCTAGGGTCTTATTTCAACAACTTAAACCCAAATATAAAAACAAAAGTTGCAAGAAAGCAACAAAAAAAAAGAACAGAAAAAATTATCAAGCGGAAAAGTTCCGTAGTCTTTAACAACATATACCTTAATATATATATATATATATATATATATATATATATATATATATATATATATATATATATATTAATTGTATGTGTGGATGTACAAATATGTAATTATATATATTCAAAGGTCTTTTTCTGAGAGAGTGAAGAAGAGAGAACGTCAAGTCTCTTATCCATTGTATTATGTAAAGCAAAAAAGAAGAAAAAACACAAAAACACTTACTCCAGTGTGAAATTTGAAGGAAAATTACATTTATTAAAAGACATAAAACATAATAAAAACATAGAAACAGTCTTACACAAAATTTTCGTTTGTACTCCAAACACTTAAGCAAGATTTAAGACTGTCCACCAACTCTAGCAATAACTTTGGGCTCATGAAATAATTAAAATCATTATCTACAAAATGTTCACTTACTTCGTGTTTGTAGAAAGGAATTGAAGAGGACCGAAAATTTACTAGCGTATCTGGGTTTTTGGTTTGTTTAGACATCAGTTCAGTTTTTACAACCTGAGATGAGATAGCTTACGTATTTTAATAAAAAGTTCAAAATCATTGTTGATACCTCTAATTTTGTAGAAAACTTTCACACAAAACTATAGAAAGTTAATCGGTATATCTCTCTAAATTTGTAGAAGGTTCTCTGTTCTGCTTTATTTTCTTTTTCTTTCTTTCTGCTTCTTCCAGTTCTTTTCCTTTTGTTACTTACTTTTCATCGTCGTAGTAGTCATTGGCGTCGTCCCTGTGAATTCCGAAACCCTTCTGCTTTGTTCTTTCTTTGTCTGCTTCATCTAAATTCCGTTTCCAGCAATAACTGTCAGCGAATTTCGCCTGTGAAAGCAAAATCCCTTCTCAATGTCCGACAAACCAGACTTCTTAAATAGCCACAAATCATCTTCGAATAGGACCAGAATTTAGTATCACGGGATTATAATTAATTTTCTCCGTCGGTTGAAATTTAAAATATATCTCTTTATTCCACGTCTGTTTGCAGACTTTGTTTAGGCGGGTTTTGAATTCATCAGACATCAGCTTTGTATTTCACATGTTTCAAAACTAAATTTTATACATGTATCTTTTTTTTTTTTTTAAATATCAGGTTTCATTTAGTCGGTCTTTTACAGCATCAATTTGAGTCTCAAAGTTTGATACATCAAATTTTGGTGTAGCCATTTTTAATAACCATCTGGTTTCATTATAGCTGTTTTTTTATTTTATTGAAAGAATGGTCTATTCTCAAGAGCTATTGATTCTTAGTTTAACACCTATTAGCTACTTTAAAACTGCGACCGTATGCCAGACTAACATTACTTGGGCAAAGTCACACCTGACTATCAATAACATGCCTATTAGTTTGCCACCTCATAAAATTTATTTGGATTGAAGTTAAAACATCTTTCTTCTTCTTTGACAATTTTTATTCAAGTTCCTCGAGTGAAAGGTGTCTCAGATAGTCAGTTTCCGCCCCTCACACTGGTCTCTTTGTGTCGGTATAAACAAAACTGGTAAATGTTTGATGTACACTTAACAAAGAGACGGAAGGCAAAATATCGCACGAGGGAAAACGTTTCGAATCCGGCAGTCTGGAGATGTCAAATTGGTGGAAAAGACAAGTAAACTGTTGGTTCCGTGTAAATCAGTCTCGGAGTAAATGTGTCACTTGGGACATCTTCGCCGCCACTTCAGGCTTCTTTCACCACAGATTAACGGTCCAGATATTCTCTTCGGGCAGTGAGAACGACATCTCCGTCTGACTCTATATCTTTTTAATTTAAGTGTGATTCTCCTCGATTGCCTTTAACTTGAATGCGGACTGACTATATAAACGCATAACCAAATTTTAAAATGTAAATTTAAAGCTAAGCGTCCATGTAGATCTATTACATTTGATTTAAATTTGGTTGTATTTCTTTCTTCACACAACAAATACACCCACGCAATGCAACACACACACACACACACACACACACACACATATATATATAAGCATGAAACAGACTATCACCTCTAGGTGTTGAATTCAATGTCCACTTTCATATATAGATAGATAGATAGATAGATATATGAAAGTGAACACTGACTTCAACACCCAGAGGTGACAGTCTGTTTCATGCTTAAACGCAATCGTCAGATCATATGCGCTGTGTTTTTGGTCTAATATATATGCATGTCAGTAATGCATTGTGGGGAGTCTATTTTTTCATCTAACGGTTATTTTGATGGTAGGTAACAGTTATGTTTATAATTATTCTTGGAGCTATTGAGTGGAAATAATTTTGCATCCGGATGCAGTTTTTTGCTTATTTATATTGTTGTTCATTAACATTTTTATCTATTATTGATCATTTTATTGTTGATTGTTTTTATTTTGTTTATTTGCGTTTATGTTTGCGTTTGTGATTTCCTAATTTGTTTATTATTTACTTAATTTACTTATTTATTTATTGGTTTAGATTCATTTATTTTCCTTACTTTTTGTTTATTCATTTTATTTTTGTTTATATATTGTATATATATAAATAGTCGGGCAAAAACAGTCGATTGCCTTTAAGCATGAAACAGACTGTCACCTTTGAGTGTTCATTTCAATGTCCACTTGTATATTCATATATGCTCTAACCCTGATATTGAACGCTCTTACCCATAAATATAGCATATATTAAAACTACATTTTATCACATATATATAAACTGATTGACCACATCAATAAAATCATTATTAGTTCCTTCTTCTAGGCACAAAATGTATTACTTCATTTTTTTTTTCATTTTGTCACTTATTTAATCACCCACTATAATGGAAAAACGATAATTTGTTTGTAAATATAAACAGTGTTGATATAGTAATCAACACTGCATCGTAACTAGCATACCTTGAGTGATCATAGAAATTGCCAGTTACTTTGTAAAATTGTTTTTATATCCACGCTGTTCCGTTATATCTATCTATCTATCTAGCTAGCTAGCTAGCTAGCTATCTAACATTCCAGCCAGCCTTCTGAAGATTCTTATATTGACCATGCCAAAACGAATCTTTAAAATTATTCACAATGACGGTTGATCAATCCACTGCTAAGACATTTTGTTTGGCATTTCCTACTATGCTTAGAATTTCTTTTAAGTATGGTCTTAAACTTTTAATCGGCTATTATTTAGCCTACTTTCCCAGTATTCAAATTTTCCCTATTAAATCCTAAAAATAAGATTTTAATTATTATTTTATTTTGGTAGTACTAAGATTTTTTTTAAGACAAGATGGTATCAACATATTTTGTCCGTCATCAGTATTAGTTATGAAAATAGTACCTCTCTTTCTAAATAATTTTGGAATTTAAAAGAAGGAAAATAAAACTCCTAAGGTAAAATGGAAAATTTGAAAACAGCTAGAACATGTAGATCTTTAAATGAACCCTTTTTTCTGCGTTTACGTGAAAAATTAGAAATTATCAGATTTTCTGATAAACCCCTTATTAAACCAAAGAAGTGAATTGACCGTAAATTGTAGGCATAGCCTACCTTTTACTTTGCAATATGTTTAAACTTTAAATTTGATAATATTTTTCTTGTAGTAATAATCAGTAGATGAACTGTTGTGCCCCTTATATGGCTTACTATTCTATTTGTATGATTCATTTTGATTTAATATTGCTTTGTATTGATGTTTGGTTAGAATTATTGATATCTTATATGGATGTACAGATGTTTAGTTGGTATAATTAACATCTTATATTGATTACTTGGTATTATTAACATGTTATATGGATGCTCTTTATTTAACAGATGCATACTAATTTGCCAAAGTAGTTTTGTAGTTTTGATCCGTTTTTTTTTTCGAACGGTTATTTACCACCTTCTTAAATGAGACTTTTATTTATCAACTACAAAATTTTATGTAAGATGCTGAATGAGCATATAACTAGTTAGTATTATGTTAAATTACGTACCCACATTTTTCTTTTTTTTTCAATTCTTAGGAAAGTTGAACGTCAGACTTCGATACATCTTACGAAATAATGTAGCAACCTGTATCTGTCCACGAGAAAATTGTCTGGGTTTTATATGCGAACAACTTCGTGTAATGATCTATAATTTTTTTTCCGATGAATTTGAATTTAGCGTAGATCACATTCAATTGGTTAATCCCGGTAAAGCTCACAAGCCTATTTTTTTTTTAAAGTATTCTGCTTTTGAAATTAAATTAATCTTTCACTCGCCAGTACCTTAACATCTCCCGAGGAGACACATTTTATAATATCCTAAAATAATATATATATATATATATATATATATATATATATATATATATATATATATATATATACATATATATATATATATATATATATATATGAGATAGAGGGTTAATATTTTTTCATACAAGTTTATACATGTATATATTCGCAGACATAGATATTTATTCAATTTAGGCCAATCTGCCACATAGCTGAATTGGATTAGAAAAAAAAGACAAATTAGGAAGATTGTGTAACTCAAAATATGTGAGGCTTGGCTGTCAACATTTGATATCCAGGCTTTTACCAGGGTTAAATCTGTTTTTATTTCATCCATCAACAATACAGGCTTTGTGGGGGTGGGGAGCTATTCTTTGTTCGGTATCAAAGTTATTTATTGGGCCAGGTCATGAAAGACATTATTGGTCACCAACTTTGAAAGTAAAGAATAATAATAGCGCGTCTGCCCAAACATGTATATGCAAAGCTGTATCCTGTTTTAATTCTGTCAGTGTGCATTTGTGGACACGTTTCTTGCAGGAATTTAGAAAATGGGTGATGGCAGTTTTGATGAAAATATCACAGGTAGATCGGCTTAGAAATGGACTTGTCTCCCTCTTTGTTTTCATTCATTTTAGCGAAAGGAAGTTGCTATTTAGAAAAATCAGAACCAGAGATTTTAAAAAATAAAATAAAATAAAATGAAAGAATATTTCAGAAAGGGAAATCCTTCATAACATTGTACATTCCTGTTGTCAATTTGATATTTGAAGTCTGATTGTATTCTTGACATTTATTATTGTCTTGAAATGCGGTTTTGAAATTTAAAGACCATTACCACTCCTCCTGCGCCATGATGGCGTCATTGGCGCACACGTGCAAAGAAGGGAGCTCGCACACACAATGGATTACAAGTCGAAAAACGTTAATCATTATTCCACAAGTCATTCAAAGAGACAAACAAATATTCTATAAGCTATCCTTTTGTTTCTTTTACTTTTGTTTATTTTTGTGTGTGCGTATGTATGTGTAAAACTATATATACATATACAATATATATAAATATAACTGTATATATGTTTGTTTTGTTATACACACACACACACATATATATATATATATATATATATATATATATATATATATATATATATATATATATATATACGCTACAGCTGAAAAGTATGAAGCCATTCCCAGAATTAGCATGCAATTAACTTGAGAGAAAAGTGAAAAAAAAAAAAATTAAAAATAGTTCTTAGAGTCATTGAAAAAAGAGTGGAATCAATTATGAAACTTGTTAGAAACTTTTGCAACGCACGTCAAAAATTTGTGCTGCAGTAATCAAGGTTTAAGGAGGATATTTTGAAGAGAGCAAAATTTAATACAAAAATGCTTTTTTCTTTTTGTCATTGTAAAATTTCCAATAAAAATTCATGTCTCACTTTTTTAACCATCTATAATAATTTTCTCTTATTTAAAGTATAAATCAACTACATTTGGGCCAATTTTAAAAATTACCAGGGGTGTCTTCAAACATTTAAACTATAGTGTATGCATATGTGCATGTGAGTGTGGATGTATATATACATATACAATATATATATTTACATACATACTTATGCATATAATATTGTACGCATGAGTTTTGCTATATGGGATAATGATATATAAATTTTTATATATCGTTTTGAAAGAAAATAATTATGACAAATTGGAAAAAGGTTTTTTGGCGTGTTTCATTTCTTATGACTTCATCGGATTGGGTTTGTTTACGTTGTTGTGACTACACATGCGCACGAAAGAGAGACACTCGGAGTTTCAAAATTTGAAATTCATCTAGATTCTTTTCCTTTTCTTTCCATCATCTTCGTTATTAAATATCGCACATTGTGATAACAGAAAATCTGCCAATAATTGTGAAACATTGTAAGAACCTGGACGTAATTTTACTGTGGGTGAACAAGCGATTAAAACACTTTCTAGACCTTTTTGTAAATATACAAATGATGGACTCTTGACGACGTATTCAACGTATGAGTGCCTTTCCGTTCAGTTCTTATGTTCATGTTTCAAATGAGACAATCCTGCACGGGATTTGCAAACAAATCCACACAAAGGGCATACTGAAGGGTTGACCGTCATATGGGCTGATATGTTAACCCGAGATTTAGTGTTAATACTTAATTCTCTCAGATGGTTGAGACGATTCTTTTCAAAGTTACTTATACCTCGGTAGCAGGTTTTTCTCCAGTTTGCTCGGTTTTCAACAGCAAGTCCGAATTCCTCGATAGGGATGTTTGCAGCATTTAAATTGTATTTAAGTTTGTCCTTGAAGCGTAACCAAGGACGGCCTACGTTACACTTACCACGAAAAAGTTGACTATACATGAGGATTTTTAGGCATCCGATCATCACTCATTTTGATCACATGACCAGCCCATCTGAACTGTGATTGCATCAGAAAGGTTTCGATTGATGAAAATATCAGAGTTAGAGATTTTGTCCTGCCGTGTATAATTGCATATTGAAAGAAGACAGCGTTTATGAAAAGCATCAAGTTGATTGATGTGCATCCTGTATGGTGTCCATGATTCTGACCCATAAAGCAGTGTGGTGAGAATGACTGCTAGATAGACACCGATTTTCGTTTTCAGTGAAATCCCATGAACATCCCATAGGCGATGCTTTAGCTTCCCAAAGGCATTGGTTGGCTTTGATATTTGGTTAACTATTTCGTCATCCAAAGAGGCACTTGAATTGACTTTGCTTCCTAAGTACGAGAATGATTTCAGGTTGTTGCTGCCAACAGTAATGGAAACGATTGGAAAGGTATCGACAGGTAGTTTTTGTTGTACACCCTTGACCTGCTCAGGTGTAGCCTGGTTGATGGACAACTTTGTATATACAAATACAGACACATATGAGCGCGTATGTGCAGGTATATATATATATATATATATATATATATATATATATATATATATATATATATATATATATATTAATCGGTATCACCCCAAGCATGGCAGTAATGCCGCTAAAACACAAAGGGTTAGAGGGTGTGGAAGAATTAGGAACAGAAACATTAATGATGAGCAGAAAGAGAAGAGGGTAATCAAGTGGACAATAGATAGCGATTAACATTGCATTTACATTTTTGCAGATTAAAATTGGCTAGAAAGCATGGAGCTGGGAGGGAGTTCCACATGCGAGAAGTGCGAGAGAAGAAACTGTTTGCATAAAATTTACGGCTACAACTAGCCACCTCAAGAGATTACTGCAAATTGAATTTTGTATATCACAGATGTAGATTATTAAAAAAAAGATTATAGAGATATTAATATATCCCTTATTCACTCATAAAAAAAACTTAACAGAAGTATGTTGTCAACCATTTTTAATTAAATGCGTATTAGTAAGTGATTCCAGATACACACACAAACACGCACATACAAAGACAGATTTTGGTTTCACATTTTCCACACATATGAAGTGGAGTGATTATATTGAATCAATTGCTGCTTGGTCTACTGCTAAAAAAAATTAGTTCACAGTATCGTGCCAGACAATTTTTTTCATCAAAATCCGTCTTGCACATTTCTGAGTCTGTCACTCGTCTGTGGATTAAATATTGATGCCATATCTGGTCTGGTGCTCCTTCTATATATCTTGAGATTCTCGATAAGATCCAAAGACGGATCTGTAATGCTATCAATCCTAACATGGCATCTCCATATCAGTCACTTTCGCACCAGTGTAATGTGGCTTCCCTCTGTCTTTTCTATAATATTTTCATGGCAGTTGTTTTAATGAGCTCTCCTCCTTGTTACCTTGACCGCATATGTTTTTAAGCGTACTACTAGATTGGCTACAAGGTCTCATCATTGTGCTAATGAAATAGGTAGATCATACCGGAAGTTATATTCTAATATTTTTTTTACTGGCAATTCTCACCTGTGGAACTCATTTCTGATTTCTTGCTTTCTTGACACAGACAATCATCAAAAATTCAAGTAGAACGCCAATCGCAATCTTCTGTCTTCCCGAACCCTATTCTTTTATTGTCATCTCTCCCAACTAAAATCTTCTCATTCTCTTTACCTCATAGTAATTCCTTGTGTCTTCATAAACAAGAAATAGTTAAGTAAAATATTATCCTACAATTTTAAATATGGTTTTAAACATTTGCTTTTATACTCCTTTATGCAACACCACCTAATGAGTACTAAGAGAAGTTCACTGGCAGACAAAGTCGGTGGGGAGAGGCAATCCCACATATGTTCAATCAAACAACAAAGTGAGTTGGTACAATTTAATTCAAAATAGGAAAAGTTTTGAATGAAATAAATGTTCTTTTGGAGTGATACAGTTTAAATAAAACGTCTGTATATGCATGCATGAATAAAAGTTTGGGTTTACATATATACAGTTCGTCAAAAATTCAACTGGTATCCTTAAACAACCATGTATTTCTTTGAAGTCGCCGGTAGCAAGCGGATCCTTCTGAAGCGATTTTGTCTTCTGATATTTAGGGTTGCCGAATTTACTTTTCTTTTCTCTCAGAATATTATTTCATTTAGTTTTCCAGAGTCGGAGCGAGCTTAGGACTTTGGAAAACTAAAATAGAGCGATCTGATTGGTTTATTATTTTTCCTCTTTGTTAGTATGTTTTCCTACCACATCCGCATAGAACGGACTCAGTAAAACCGATTTTTAAATTTACAGCATCGAGGGCACAGGTGTTATTTCTTACGTGGAGTGTGTCACCCCTCCATGTTCAACAACCTAAGACAACAAGCAGGCTGTAAAGTGGTCATGATTATAACCAATCCAACAACGTTATCACAGAAGCGATTTCAATTCAAGTAAGCCTACTGATATATTATTCAAAACAGATTATCAAATCGATAAATGCAGCCATTTTCACCATGGGACTTGAAAGATCTGACTTTCTATCTCAAGTGACTGGAAGATTGTCTCAGAGAAAGAAAATTCTCATGTAAGACCAGCGTGATGAGAAATGGCCAAACATCCGAGTATGCAAGGAACAAAGATTTTAAAATTTCGATGAGAGAACTCTCAGATTATTCCTTCTTAATATTGTCCAGAAACACATGAACTGGAAAATTTAATTCCATACAAATGAACAAACAGCCAGACGAGAGTTTAGATCGATTGAGTTTCGACCATTCAATCATACCAAACTATATTCACGACGGACTTTAATTTAAATCTCAACCGACTAATTCATGCTATATCTATCAGAAGACTTAAACAAAAATCTGTAACTTATATCTTTCTAAGCCTCCTCCCTGATGATGATTAATAGAACGTTAGAAAGTAACTATGGACTGTCTATCTACAGATTCCTAGATACTAGTAATGCAAAATGTTTGGTTTGAAACCAAGTTGATTAAGAAACCTATATTTCCATTATCGGTTATATTCAACACTATATATATATATATATATATATATATATGAAGAAAAATATACGGAAAAAACAAACAAAAATCCTTTAATATTAATATTTTTCTTCATACTGTCGGATCTATATCCATATATTTGCTTACATATATATATATATATATATATATATATATATATATATATATATATATACGTTAATCATTTCACCCCAAGCAAGGTAATAAAGCCATTAAGACTAAGGGGTTACTGAGTGTTGGAGAATAAGAGAAAATATGCTATTAAGGAGAAAAAACAATAAAAGAACAACAATTAAGAAGGCAGACAATGACGATTGGCATTGCATTTAAAATTTTGAAGATCAAATTTAACAGGGAAGCGAGAGAGTTCCATAAGCGAGGCGCTAGGGGATAAACTGATGCCATAGATTTTGCGGTCACATCTAGCAATTTCAATTTTAACTACTGATTACATATTCAATTGTAATGTATTGGTATATATCACTATCACAATCACGTAACTCTTTCTAGATGTGGGGGCACATGTACAGCTGCTTCAGTAGAAATAGCGCGTCTTGTGTAAGAGAGCCTGACGGAGCCCAACCTGATTTGAATTCTGAGTTTTCCTTCTAGACCAATTGGTATCCAAGGCTATAGAACCCCTGTGGGCGGGGGTGGAAGAGATGGATTGATACCTTTCCAAGTATATTAAGAAAGAGGGAGGGAGAGAGAGGAGAAAAATAAATTGTGATTTCTGGTGATTATTCTGTTGTATACGCTGATATATATATATATATATATATATATTAGTTGATTTTAAGAAAAGTGCTCGATAGGGTAGCCTAGAGCTGGATTATTATTAATAAAAATCTTATAAGTATAAGAAACTATACTTGCTCGGAAAACCTTCGGTGTCTTGATTTGCAAATAAACAAGCTAATACCAAAGGGAAAAAAAGGTATAAAAAAAGAAGGAACCAAGAACATATACATTAGCCGAAAATAATCGTCCAGCATGCAAGTCCAAGGCCCAAAGATATATATATATATATATATATATATATATATATATATATATATATGTTTGTGTGTATTTTGGTATTGATGTGTGCGCGCGTGTGTGTGTGTGTGTGCGTGTGTGCACTAAAGTGCAAGATGCAAGGTACTGCGAATTGAAGACGTCAAAATGAAGCAAGTACAAAAATTGAACTATGTAGGAAGTATTTTAACAGACGATAGATAATGTGATACCGAAATCCGAAAGCGCATTGCAATCAGCGAAAGATCCCTTCTAAATCCTAAGCAGAATATCAAGAAACAGGAACATTTTTATTAGAAATGAAAATGCTGAATTTCGATCTGATATCAATCCTCCTGTAAGGCAGTGGATGCTAGACAGATTCCTCATAGATGAAGAAGACACTTGAGACAGCAGAAATGCGGTTTGCCAGAACAATTCCAATAATACCAGAGACGGAACATGCATGCGTAGAAACAAAAAAAAAATTATACTTAGAATTAGAAAAAAGACAGTTGAAATTCCTGGGACACACAGAAAGGAAAGAAAATTTGGAGAATCTAACAAGACATTCAGTTATGTGCCATACGTGATACACGCTTAGGAGATCATGTATCTTTCGATACATGACTAACGAGGCAGATTTTTTCCCGCTGTAGGTAGTCATTTCTTTCTGCGGTAGACCAGTTGCTATCCAAAGCTATAGAACCCGGTCTGTCTTGCTATTTACACATAGCTGGAGGGGGAGAAGAAGAGGATTCATACCTTTCCCAAGGGTTTTAGCACGTAAGTGAATGTAATGGATTTGACTGGAATTCGAACTCGGTATATATACAAGGAATAAATCAGTTGTGTGCCATGCGTGATACACGCTTAGGAGATCATGTATCTTTCGATACATGACTGACGAGGCAGATTTTGCCATTTCTTTCTGCGGTAGACCACTTGCCATCCAAGAACCCGCATGTGAATGTAATAGATTCAAGAAGGCACGGCGGAGTAATAGATAGTGGCTCAAATTGAAGAATCGGAGAGCCAAGTTCGAATTCCAGTCGAATCCATTACATTCACTTACGTGCAAATACCCTTGGGAAAAGTATGAACCCTCTTCTTCTCCCACCAGCTATGGGTAAATAGCAGAACAGACCGGGCTCTATAGCCTTGGATGGCAACTGGTCTACCGCAGAAAGGAATGGAAACCTACTGCGGGATAAAATCTGCCTCGTCAGTCATGTATCGAAAGATACATGATCGCTGAAGCGTGTATCACGCATGGCACATAACCGACTAACTAAAAAGACATACTGAATACATAAGGGTCGAGTAGCTTATCAAATGAGCTTGATGACAGAACAGGGATATGAGTAATGGGAAGGAGACAAGCATTACTTATGCAGGAATATAGTGGGCGCCCTAGGAAGACTGATGCTTTTATTAGTCAAATAAAAAACAAGAATGTTTATTTAAAATAAATCCAAAAGATATAGTCCATATAAACATATATTTGGTTAAAACAATATCCCATATACTTGAAGAAATTGATATTTTATTATTTTACACGTTTTAAAATTAAATGTTTTCGTGTGGTGCGTTTCGTCCTTTCAAACATCATCGGACTAAAGTGATGTTTACGATGATCCGACTAGACATGCGCACAACGGAAAGGGGACGCTGAGAATTTTTCATTTAAATTATTTTTTTTATATATGTTTTACGTATATCATCTAGCCATTTTCATTTATAATCTTTTTTTGTTTGTTTGTTGTCTTTTTGTTCATGTTTCCATCAATTTTGTTATTAAATATCCCACATTGTGGTAATAGATTTACCAAGAAAGGTGAAATGTAAGAATCTGGATGTAAATTTACTGTGGATAATCTAGCGATTAAAGCACTTTCTATACATTTTCGTCTTAGCAAATTGTTTTCAATTTTTTTTTTTTTTTTTTTTTTTGCTAATACGAAGTCCAAGAGTCACACAAGATAAAGTGTTACTGTGTGGACTTAGCGTATTAATGAATGAGTGTTAGGAGCACAAAGCTAAACCGGAAACCCAATCCTAAACAGGAAACAAAGGCTAAGCATCTCCTCCCGTTCAAGAGACCGGGAGGAGTGTGGACCGGACGATAGGATCTTTTAATTAAAGTAGGATTTCTTAAATCAAAATTATGGCCAGATTCATTACAGTGAGCAACTAATTTACATACTATATGACTTCTGTCAAATTATACGATAATTACAAAAAAATCTACGTTAGTCTTCGAGACATGGATTCTCTTAGCGTTTCTACTGTTTTGACTTTACCATTGCTTGAGGTATCTTTTACTGCTTCTCAAAGACCATTGCTAGAATACTGTTTTCCATTTTCATATACATCTCTTTCAATGATAGAACACGTGTTTTCTATTAGATTAATTTCTGTAGAAGATGTAGCCATGCCATTGTGTGCTCGGTCTACCTGGCTATGAAGCTAAATATAACACTAATATTTATACATGCAGATGCATGTATTTACATATATAAATTCAGTGTTCTTTGTTGTGGCCATGAAGAGACCAATACTTCGATTGTTCGAAATGATTTGTTGCAAGTGAGTCTGCAAATTTCGAAGTGATTTTGTTGCAAGAGAGTCTGCAAAGTTCGAAATTATATGTACGCTAATATATGCGTGTGAAGCACACACTAATGAAACATGTGTGTGATCGCTGACTGATTGCATGCGGTAGCATTAATTTTAAGTACGGTAAACAAAGAGAAAGAGAGAGGAGACAGCACTTATTTCATTACAGCTTTGTATGTTTTTCAGTGTAGAAAGATTATCGCTGATTGATGCGTTATCATGGTAACGTGTGTCGAGCCAGGACCTTGTTCGCTGACTGTTCGTCGCAGATCTAGTCACTGACTGTTTTCGCAGATCTAGTTAACTGTGTGCCTGTTGCTGGCGAACCGTTATTATCGCTTTGGCTAGCTGGCGCTCAGCTTCGAATTAATATCCTAGTTTTGCGCAGGAATGTATTCAGTAACTCGTTCCCCAACCCTTTTCCAGGTCATTTGGAGTTCAACTGCGCAGACGTCGAAGAAAGCACATCACGTGACTTGTCCTATCCAGTCAGATTCCAGAAACCACTAATTTAATTTGGAGTTCTGTTTGTACAGAATTGTCAAAAAGTTTTCGAATGTACTGAATTTAGTAAGATTTATTTGTCGGCTTCTCTTACTTGTTTATGCTTCAATTATTGGCCGTAAAATTTACTAGTTTTTATCCTATACCATTAATCTGGTGATTTTTAAACCATTTTTAACAAGGGAGACAATAGCCAGTTTAGCAAAATGCGTATAATCGTTGCATTTAATGAATATACTCTTGTAGGGGAGTTATAACTGCGAGTAAATAATTACAGACCCCTAACATTTATATATACAAGCATACTCGTAAAAATGCAAAACACCAAGACATGGTAACAGCAAAATGAGTATTATTTATCATCTGCTAGCTATGTAGCGTTGGAGACACGAGAGAGTGTAATATTGAGTAAAATTGTGAGTTTGGGGTCAAATATAAATCAAATATGGATCGGAAGCCGATAGAATGATAAGATAAAGAATAAGTAAAGTGTATACAGCCTTCCCCGTAATTTTCTTTTTTTTTTTTTTTTTATAGATGTGTGTAATGAATGTCCAGATAAATTAGTTAGAAAATACAAGAATGGTTTGGGGTTTTCTTACCTCGAATTTTTATTGAGTGTAAAGAGATAAATGTTACTGTTATGACCTGAAAAAGGAAAACGAGATTAAATTTTCGTTGAAACACGTGTTGACGGCCTGTCCGTGTTAACCGCTTGTCCAATAGTGAAAATGTCACGTGTTTGTATGCGTAGAGAAGAAAAGAATGGTCGATTCACATTGGTTTAGAAAAGGCGAATTAATAATAATTATAATTGCTATAATGAAAATTTCGGACGTGCGAGGAACGATTAAAAAATGTAAAAAAAGATACCCCCAAAATACTTTGATCTTTCCTCTTAATAAATAACATAAACATTTAGACGATAACATTTTGTTTTCGTCAAGTTTGGCGTCTTTTTCATCATGCTATGCTCTTTTTTAGCGATCTCGTGGAGGTACCTATCTTAACTCTTAACAACCTGTATAATATGGTTCCGAACAGTACAGTATAAACTAGACAGCCCTGAAACGCATGATGCTCTATGAATTGTACTAACATGTGTTTGTACTAATATTAAAGTAATTAATGAACCCTTCTAAAATCAGGATGAAAACTGTAATCCTTTTCTCTCTCATTCATTACTGCTTTTTATTTGGATCAACAATCTCTTTCTTTCTCATTTATTTCTTTTTCTTTAATGTGTGTTTCGGATAGATGGAACTCGTCAGCCCGAGAGGGTAGTCCATCTAAGAGACGGGAAACTCTGATTTTAAATCTCTGCTTGCCTTGCGGCCATACCCAACCTAGGGAAGGCTTCGGGAGTAAACCTTGAGAACTAATCCAGACCAGGAATACCAAAGATAGTCCGAAGTCATGTTCAATTTCGTTCTAGCAATTCCGACGACGACGCTGGTGCCAAGCTGTACTGGGCGCTGCCTTTCCCTTGGACAACATCTGTGACGTGGAGAGGAGAGAAGTTTTACACAGGTAACTACAGACTTTTCATAAAACCCTGCCAAAGCTTTCACCGTGAATTAGACACTCCATAACACTTTGGGCGCAGATCCATGGTCTCTTGAGTCCGACGGATACCTCATATGGATGATGCTCCAGAGCTAACATGGGAATTCTGAGACTCACAGGATATCGTAAAGAGAAGATGTATTTTTAAGTGTGTACTATTTTAATATAAGATACATGAATTAAACGTGTTGGTCACAGACGGAGAAATGAATTCCTACACACTATCTTAAAGTAAAATGTAGTTGAAAACAACGAGCATCTGAGCTTACATAAATGTATGGCAGAACAAGGAATCGGAGAGATATTTTGGACACAAGTATTCTTAAGAGCTGTAAAGCACAGAAAATTATGGAGAGCCACGATCGTTCACGCCCTGAATATAATGACACAGAGAAGAATAAACAAATTTATTTTACGTGTAAAGAAGGAAAATTCTGAATTTACCTCACGACTGCCTTGCAGCCATACCCAATCGTGTGAAAGGCTTCGGGAGTAAACCCTGAGGAGAAACCCGGAGCCGAAGTCCCTGGGACGATCCAGTATTATATTCAACTTCGTTCAGTCAACTTCTGCGACGACAAGCTCTACTGGACTCTACCTTTCTCTTAGACAACATCGGTGGCGTGGAGAAGGCAGACGTGTTGCATGGGCAACTGCCGATCTCTCATAAAACGCTGGCCAGGTCTACGCCCTGGAGAGGGACACATTGTCAGCGTGCTACTCAACGGAAGCGAGACTTCACATGCATTCGTTGCAATCGAGATTGTCACTCCCGTGTGGAGCTGAACAGACGTAACAGATGCTGTACCGTCATCAGCAGCTGAAACATAATTCTTTGGGCGCAGATTCATGGTTTCTCGAGACCGATGGATGCTAGATATATAATGTGTATTCAGCGTCAATATTAAAAATTAACCATCTGCGTCTTTTCTCTCCCTTTACCTTTGAGACACCGGCCTCTTCAAATATCTTCTTATTCACTAAAACCCTTTTGCTTATCAACTTATCAAAATAAGTTTTTATCGCATTCTCAATTTACAACCCTGTGTTCGGATCGCGTAATAACTTTACAATATCCTGTTTCTCGTTTGATACTATGGAATTCTATTATGCCTCTACCATTCTTATCTTGAAGAGGCCTCGAACGAATCAATGTTATAGATACTAAGGGGTTCCTTAGTAAGACAGAAGGGACGGAATATCTCCATTCTCCAAGTCCCTTATTAGGCCTGAGTATAACATTTTATTACAGCAGAATGAAAGTCTAGGATAACTCAAAGAAATTATTTCCAAAAATGAATTTCTACCCGCAAACATTTTATATAGAGTACTAGAATATATATATATATATATATATATATATATATATATATATATATATATATATATAGTTAAACCTAGAGATCCAGACAAACCTACCAAGCGGATCGTCAGGGAAGCCAGCCTTCCCTGACGATCCGCTTAGGTAAAACCTTGGTAGGTTTGTCTGGCTCTCTAGGTTTAACTAGGTCTGCTCTACTCATTGTATTGAGCACTTTATTTATTTATTTTGCGTACTTGCATCGGGATTTTTTCGTTGGGCCTTGGACTTGCATGCTGGACGATTATTTTCGGCTAATGTACATGTTCTTGGTTCCTTCTTTTTTTATACCTTTTTTCCCTTTGGTATTAGCTTCTTTATTTGCAAATCAAGACACCGAAGGTTTTCCGAGCAAGTATAGTTTCTTATACTTATAAGATTTTTATTAATAATAATCCAGCTCTAGGCTACCCTATCGAGCACTTTTCTTAAAATCAACTAATATATATATATATATATATATATATATATATATATATATATATATATACCACAATTTTTCCTCCACAAAGAAATTGAAGCATATAAAAAAGCAAGCAGGCAAATATAAAGAAGGTCTTATTTGCAATGGTTCTCGGAAGGACAATGTTCGTTAATTAGGATGCTCGTTGTCCTAACCAGCGCTGGCTACCATTTTGTCTCTCTCAGGAGCTAATCAACAACTGGCTATCGTCAAACCGGGCTGTCGTCACATGACCGTCAAGCCCCCACCCTCGAGGACGTTAATAAATTCTTCGTCTGAAAAGGGAGATAATCGTCTCCTGCCTCCCTACACTACCAATCCATGCTACGAATTAACGTTAGTTATGTTCGTAATGGTAGTTCGTAGCGCTCGATATACACACGCAAATACTCGTCAGGAAAACTTTAACGAGGACAATTTTTTTTATTTTTGTCTACGAACTTTTTTTTTCTTGGCAAAGTTTGTTCACCTGACCTTGAATAATATTCATTCAACACGGAGGAAAAAAATCTATTCTGATAATTTTGTTGTAATGTCTATTTATTAGACCATATTGCAGACTATCGGGGTGCTGTGCCGTGTCATCGATGCTGATGGGACGAAGGGGGAATGTAGGAAGGGAAGATAAAACAAAATATTTTTTTTTTTTTGATCAAAAGAGATCAAGAAAAGGCAGCCAGAAATTAACGGAAGACTAACAACCAACTGGTTGTTGATCTTGATTTCGACAATTATGGCACGACTTTTCGTCGAATACATGCCACAGACGACGGTCTCAAAGAATCCGGCTGGGTTAACTGGAAGCTCTAAGATTCTTTACTGTCTGTTGAACATTGGCCGTGTCGTCCGTGTGCGAGCACGTGTGGGGGTGGTGTAATATTTAGCACCTCGGAACGTGAAATCGACTAGCAGAGGTCGAATTATACCCGAGTTCATTGCATTCACTTCCCTGCAAATATCATTGTGAAAAGTATAAATCCATTTCTTCTTTCTCTATGTGTTAAATAGTAGCCCATACTGGACTCTTCAGCCTTGATTGGCCACCAGTCTAAAAGAACAAAATCTCTGAATTTGAAACCGGTTGCGCATGGAGATGGCAACTCTATTCCATAAAAAATCACTTTCTATAGAAACCATATCAGCAACGCCTAGCGTGTTGAGAGCTGTGCTTCTATAGTCCTAGTGGAGTCTATGGGAAATGAGTGAGTGATTTTAAGTATAAGATGGTTTGCTTCGTCTTCAGTGAGTTTAGTGCCATACGTGTTCCACGCTTGGGCGATCATGTCTCTTTCGATTCATGACTAATTTGTTAAATGATTTTTTCCGCAGTAGGTTGCCATTTTTTTCTGCGGCAGACTGGTTGCCGACCAAGACTACAGGACCCAGTCTGTCCTGATATTTAACCCATAGCTAGAGGGAGGAGAAGGATTCATACCTTTCCCAGCGGTATGTGCGCGTAAGTGAATGTAATGAACACGACTGGAATTTGAACTCGGCTCATTGACTTATTGATGGACTGTTATCTAAAGTTAACTCAACTGTCACTTGAAATGAAGAACCGATATTGAAGTACGTAAGGAAATAAAACGAAATATCAAGGTTCTTTTTTGTCAAATAGAGAAAATAGTCATGAGTCAGATCAAAACGAATCTAGGGTGTATAACTACAACTATCGGCCATACTCAGCTGGTCGATCAGAAAAAGCGTTCAATTAGAATGGAGCAAAAACAGCATCATGTTTAGATTTAACAGAGTCTATCTTCTTCAATTACTTTAAAGTGCTTTCATTAAAAAATATTTTGAATTAATGCAGTTACTGATATAACAGAAGTAGTCTGTATTTATTCAATCGAAGTTAGACGAGGACATGAAGGAATAAAACAGGCAACATCAAAACCCACTTCAGACCACAATTATTTTGGAATTTTTGAATTTCAACTCATCAGTGTGCTACCAGGTATCTAAAAGAGGACACATTTATAAAGCAATTGTTAAGTTTGATGAAAAATGGTTGAAAGATCAACGAAAAATAAGAAAGAAACCAGTAAAAATTGTCATTTTGCGTTATTTACAGTGGTTTTCACTATATGGGTGGACTCAATTATCAAGTTAAATGACTGTTAAACAATCAACTTATTGTTAGCTACAGCTGAGTGAAGTTTGTATTAGATTGCTTGAAAATTGAGGGAGGTTTTAGTTTAAAATTTGTGTTGAAATCAATTTGTGTTGATTTTTCGTTTTTCCCGGTTTTTCGTTAAACGCATTGGCGTAGAAATAAAAATAGGGTATCGTTGAGCTCGTCATGATGTAAGTAACCTACATACCAAGTTGAACAAAATCGAAGAAAAAAGTTGAATTTATCGATTTTTGAACGGCTTTATCGATTATTGATTCTTTAAAAATCACTGATTTTTCACGCGAAGAACCTATCTCTTACATCGTACAATGTATGTGCCAAGTCTGGTCAAAATCGGTTGGATGAATCTCGAGTCAAAAGGTATCACACAGACACACACACACACACAGACATCCCCTGTTATATATATATATATATATATATATATATATATATATATATATGGCCCGCAGATACCTAGTTATCTCTTTCCAGCCTTGACAGTGTTCAAAAGCGTCTAAGATTAATTATTTTCCACACTACAGCCTTTTTCCGCACAAGCAAAACGTCGCAGACCTATCACTACTCTATCGCTATGTCCATGCCAAATGTTGACGAGCTACAATCGTTAATTACACCAGTTCAAACCTTTACAGCTTAGACACGCCAGGATCGAATCATTCCTATTTGTTTTGTATTTAGTTCTGGGTATGAAAATAATTTTTATCCGGCAACAAGGCCTCTGATCGGGAGATTTTGAGGAGCGCGGAACCACCTCTTGATTGCTTTTGTTCGCAGGTCCACCCTGACATAGAACTTATGGTTATTTAAACAGTGAAATTATGAGCCCGAGCTGCCAATCTAGTACTGCGTGCTTGAATTCGTGAAGTCGAGGTACGAAAGGTATTAAAACAATTAGCGGGAAAAATATTTATAGAAAAGCCAAAGGGAAGTTATGTTACGTTGGTGGAAAAGTAACTGAAACCAAAATGCCAGGTCAGGATCACATTATTTTTGGCGGATCCGTCAAGAATCTCCAGAAATGTAGCAGGAATGTACGAAATTCTGTCATCCATTTTTTCTATATTAAAAATCCGGATGCCTTAATTCCAAACAATAATATAATAAATATAAAGGAAACATGGTCTCATGCCTGTTAAATAAATCATTTGTATTTACAAACATATGTACATGAATTTAAAAGAGTTAGAAAGCATTTAAAATAGTCTCGCCAGTTCAATTGTAACTAGGAAATTCAGTCGTCCAGGTTTTTGTATATTTAAAAATCCGAACGTCCGAATTTCAAACATTAATAAAATAAAAATAAAGAAAATTTGGTCTCATGCCCGCTAAATAAATCATTTGTATTTACAAACATATGTGCATGAATTTAAAAGAGTTAAAAAAAAAAAAACTAAAAAAGGAGTAAAAATAATCTTTAGTTGGGTTAAAGTCTTTGGGCAATTGGAACACAGAAAAAAAACTGTAGTTTATAAAAAAATAAAAGAATTGTATTTGGTCCATAATAAAAAGCTATGGTTGAGAGAAGACTTTTGAGTAGCTGGTCCACAGTAAAAAGATTCACTGACCGCCTGTCTCTGTGCTGTTGTTAGAGATAATTCGTTTGAAGTCACCGACAACACATTTTTTCAGCATGCGGATTTCTCGAAAAAAAGCTATCTAGCCGCGTTTTATCTTCTGTTTGAACGGCTTAGAGACAGTTGCATCTCTGTTGAATGTCGAAATCCATAGTTTTTTATAAGAATTTTTTTCCTCGAAAGTAGGCACGAGAAAAATAAGGTTTTAGTTTTCTCTGATTGGTTAAATATTTCACATGACGATGTTAAATTTAAACGGCGTGTGTTGTATTAAGGAATATTTTTGGCACGTTTGTAAATATTAACTGTTATTGGGTAGAAAATAAAGTTTAAGCGTGTTTTTAATATAGTATGCATGTGGGTATGTAATTGTGTTGGATATAGCGTCTCTTTCCTATAGAAGCACCAAGCCAGATGTAGCAGAAATATTCGATGAACAGATCAACGTAGACTTATAAATGTCCAAGATTCTGACGAGAAAAACTGTCTGTCTCGACATAGTGAACCGACTTTCATAGCTGTCTGTCTATAATGTAATAATATATGATATAATAATATATAATATAATAATATAAGCAGTGATTCGATATAATAGTTCTACTTCATACCAAAGGTAAACGTGAGACCTAGAAGGTGCAGTGAGTCAATATATATAACATATAATAACGATATAATAATATATAATATAATGTAATAATATATATAATATAATATAATAATATATTATATAATAATATATAATATAATAATATAATAAGCAGTAATCCAATATAATAGTTCTACTTCGTACCAAAGGTAAACGTGAGACCTAGAAGGCCCAGTGAGTTGCTCTCCTGAAGGTTAGCATCAGCCATGCTGATAGAAGAGGAAAAATTTTCTTTAAAGTGCAATTTCGTTTAGAACATTATATGGAATCTAGACTCCATGAACTTACATCAGCTTTCAATAATGAATGTAAAAAAAAATGAATTAACCAGCTGAAATATTTAGATATTAACAAATATTCCAGAAAATTCACATTTTACCTTTGGGAATAATGATGCAGAAGAAATAGCAGAACCATTTAACTGAAATAGTCGCCTTTGAACCAGACCATTCAGAGAATACAACAAATATAAAGGGCTAGGATTGGCTTGCGTATTTTTTTTTAACTCGAGTTGTAGTCGGGGTTATATCATATATTGAATGTTTCGTTTCATTTTGAAACTAGTTATATTTTAGGCTGATGTTTATTCAACTACAGAAAATATGTTTTAAAGTTCACAGAAAATACATTCAGAAGCATTGCCTCAAGGCAAATGTTAGATTATCGGTTTACAGGATATTAAATTGTCTTATCGAATACACTAGGGAAAACAGCAGTTTTAAGTCACACGGAACAATAAGGCTATGTGTTTAGCTAGCTGCTTCTATAAGAGTTGCGCCTCTCTTTTATAAACGGCACGCGGACATTAGCACGGATATCGTTGTTTTTTTAAATTTTCGAAAATCTTATTGAATTTTTTTTCGTTTTTAAATTTGTTTTAAATTTTTGTCAGTCTTAATGAAATTGTTTCTTTTTTAAATTTCTTTTGAATTTTTTGACACTCTTAATGAAATTGTTTCTTTGTTTAAAATTGTTTTAAATTTTTGTCACTCTTAGTGAAGTTGTGTTTCTTTTTTAAATTTCTTTTGAATTTTTGAAACACTTAATGAAATTGTTTCTTTTTTAAATTTCTTTTGAATTTTTTGACACTTTTAATGAAATTGTGTTTCTTTTTTAAATTTCTTTTGAATTTTTGAAACACTTAATGAAATTGTTTCTTTTTTAAATTTCTTTTGAATTTTTTGTCTCTCTTAATGAAATTGTGTTTCTTTTTTAAATTTCTTTTGAATTTTTGAAACACTTAATGAAATTGTTTCTTTTTTAAATTTCTTTTGAATTTTTTGTCTCTCTTAATGAAATTGTGTTTCTTTTTTAAATTTGTTTTAAATTTTTGTCACTCTTAATTTTAATTGTTTTTGAATTTTTATCACTCTTAATGTTTCTTTATAAATTTGTTTAAATTGTTATTAATCTTAATGAAATTGTGTTTCTTTTTAAAATTCGTTTTAAATTTTTGGCAGTGTTACTGAAATTTTTTTTCTTTTCAATTTTATTTTTCCTACTATACAATAAGTATGATGCTTACGAAGTTGAAATTGCTGATACGATTAGTTTTACATGTACGGGTGGTGTAACAGTTAGCGATTCGGAAAAGGAAATCGGCGAACCGAATTCGAATTCCGGTTAGGATTAGTTAAATTCGCTTCCAAACGAATACCCATGGGAAAAGTATGAACCCATCTCTTCTCCTCCTCCCCAAGCTATGGGTTAAATAGCAGGGGATACTAGGCTCTCTATTTGTGTTTGGCAAACAGTTTAGGCGAATTCCACCCACATTACACATTCTAACCCTGGGTACATAGTCCTGTAGTAGCCCGTAATATAACGCTATTTAAAAGATTATGGCGTTCACAGTTAACCGACGCGCGAGTTTGGGAACTCTTATTATCTCAACATTTGTTGAGTGAAGAATGCATAGAAAGGGTCGTAAAACAAGGATGTGTCTTCTATCCAGATTAAATCAACCTCTACCACAAGGTTATCCTAAGGGAGCTGGAGACACTACCAGGATTTATTATCAATAGGCATAATCTTAGTAATATAAGATACGCCGATAAAACTGTGTTGATGGCTGACACAGAAAGAAAGCCAGAGAGCCCGAGACAGTGTAGTAAAAGTAAGGACGACGATAAACTGCAAGAAGACAAAAAGCATGGTCATCAGCAAGAGAAAAACTCCAAGATGCGAGTTACAAATTCATAGGTTATCCCATTTGACTTTGCTAAAAATCCGTCTCTAGAGGGCTCCCCTTGTATATAAAGGCATGCTTTTATCTCCCTAGTTCTCTTTTACAGCTTTTCAACTTTGGAATTAAGATATAGCCTACTTGTAGTTGGAACGCAGCTACAAGGCTCGCGTGCGTTTTTCACACACATGTCTATCACTTAAACAAATTTCACACGACGCACATTCTCTATTTTAAATGTTTTCTATGCAACTACTGTTTAAAGGTTTTCTTCTTTTATTGTACAGTGTAACCCTGATATAAGAGACCCGGATATAAGAGAAACTCGGATATAAGACAGATTTTCTCTGGTCCCAAATTAGAGCCATACTTACCTAAACAATATAGACCAAACCCGGATATAAGATAAACCCGGATATAAGAGACTTCTTCTCCGGTCCCGACAACTCTCTTATATCCGGGTTACACTGTAATTGTAATTGCATTTTTTTTTAAATACAGGCAATTAGTTGTTGTTTTGTTTTATAATGTTTGGGGCCACTCATTTTTACTTGAACCCGCACTGAGTCCGCTAATATTGTCTGTGGGATAAATTTTCCAGGAGCCCGTAAATATTTACTCTCCAAGGTGTTGATTCCTGCAACATCATAGTGACTAAATATTTACCCAAACATACTTAGTATCCCGTAACAGGTTGATATCAGGTGGGAAAAATATGTTTCCGTGTAAAAAATAAAAATAAATAAAAATAAAAAATGATAACAAACTTTAACCCGAAAAAAAACAAAAAAAACAAAAACAATCCCGTCATTCTGACTTATTCATTCGCATGAGTGTTGAAATGATTCCGACATTTTTGAAGTCTTCATGGCATTCATTTTCTTTTGTAAAGCAGACAAGCGTGATTATATGTTTATTCAATTCAAACCTATTACGAATAGAATCATTTTCAGGAACAATCTCAAACAAGTGTGGATATTTTCGGTAATCATTCTTTAGGTCCTCAATCGATCATGAAAGTATATAAAAGATGTAATATATGACACTATGACTAGTGTAGACATAGAGTATCGAATGACATCAAAGGCTAGTGGGTTATTCCATTTGACATTGCTAAAAAACCGTCGCTAGGGACCGCTCCACATGCCTATCAAAAAGCGTTAATTTCTCTCCGTAGACTTTTTTTTTAGCTGTGGCCTTCTGATGTAGACGTGTGTAGGTAAAGTGTCCCCCAATGAGGTACGGCCATTTTCATGGTTTTCTCTCTTGACTTTTGTACTCTCGCACACACAAACAAGCACATTCTATTAGGTTGGTGCAAAAATAATGACGTAATAATGTCGTTTTTTGACGTTATACGTCAAAAAACGACATTATTACGTCATTATTTTTGCACCAACCTAATAATTATAGCTAGTCTTATGTTTTTTTTTTTTTTTTTTTTTTTTTTTGTCACAGGTAATTCCTTGTATAAATACATGCATTGGCGTTTGTTTTATATTTATTGTTTTGCATTTCACTTTTTACTTGGACTTACATTGAATCCGCCAATATTGTCTGTGGGATAAATTTTCTAGGAGCCCATAAATATGTTCTCCCCGAGGTGTTGATTCCCGCAACATCATGGTGGCTAAATATTGACCCAAAACATACAAGCATCCCGCAACACAGTAACAAAGAGGAAAGCATTTAAAGAACCAGTGAATAATGTATTATTGTATACATTTAATGAACTGGTTCTATTTGGAAAGGATTCAGGATTCAGAATCTAGAAAATCAATATCAGAAAAATAAATATTCAAGATCTTGAATCTGATTTCGAACGCAGTCTACTGACGTCAGTAACAAATTCACAACAATCTAACCCACTAAACAGGCCAGTAAGCTATTCGTTAAATATCAGAGCAGACTGAGTCCTATAGCCATAGCTGGCAGTCAGTCAAGAAGGACGCCACTGGTGTGGAGCGTATTATAAAGCTAATTAAAGGAAAGGGTGTCCCCTCAAAATTGACATAATTTAAATTGTGAATATTGGAGTAATTACATGTCCCAGGCAAAGGAAATTAAATCGGGTTCATGTTAAACAATAAAAGGTATTCAAAGGGTTGTAGATTTTATAATCTATCTCACAAATCTTCACAAATGTTCAATATACGCATCACATATGACACGACGCACGTCAAGTCGGTAGTCCAGCTCCTGCCAAATGCGCTGTAGCATGTCTTCCGTAACATTCTCCAGCGCCTCAGTGATTATCTTCTTAAGTTCATCTAGGTTTGCAGGAAGGGGGGGGGATATACAGACCCGTCCTTTCGCATAGACCCATAGAAAAGAAATCACCAGGTGTCAAGTGAGGTGAACATCGTGGCCATTTCAACAGCACATTGTCATTATCACGCCTGATCCATGTTCCTGGTAGATTCTCATTGAGATAAGTCCGCTGATTTAGTTCTTACACATTTTTTTTTTTTAAATTTGCGATCATTTCAGCGGGTATTGGCTATGTTATTAGACTACGAAATGTTGCCAATTTTGCGGGTTCAAAATTAACTGCTGTGCGCTTTTTGTGTACTCGATGAGACTGAATAATAACAAAAGGTTTACAAAAGCTGAAATTTAAATGCAGCAAAGTTTCTATTAGTAAACTCTGATCATAATACTGATTTAAAAATGCTACTTTCATTAAAGGAGAAAGCAATTTACTAAGACGAAAGTGCATAAAGAAAGTAATTTAATCGCCTGATCATACACAGTAAATTTACGTCCAGGTTCTTATATTTCACCTTTCTTGGCTTTCTTCCAACAGTATGGCTGATGCTGACCACCAGAAGAGTGACTGATTGCGCCTCCTCGGGTTTAAATTAACGTTTTCCGCTGACATGAAGTGGAAAGATTATATTGAATCAATTGCTAGGTTTGCTGCTAGGAAAGATGGTTCACTGTGTCATGCTAGACAATTTTTCTCGACAGAATCTATTTTACATATTTACACTGCGTGCCAAATTATTATCGAGACAACTTTTTTTATTTTATATTTTAATATTTCAAAAACCGTCCAATCAATTCAAGCAAAATTTTCACACAATGTTGGCAACACTGACCTGCGCAATCACTGAGATTATCGTACTGATCTGCGCAATGTAAACAAACTGGTGCCATATTTGTTATCAGCACGGTGATTTGAGCGTGCCAAATTATTATAAAAGTTTAATAAAATTCCCAGAATTGAGCAAACAAAATGTTTATTAATGTTGCACGTGAATGTTTATGATCAAAAGAAGCTAATAAATAAGATAATCAAACAAATAATACCAGATACAAACAAAAGCACAGTTTTAAACAAATTAATAGAGAATGTGCTTTCCCTGTTTTGAAATTACTTGAAGAAGTCGACGATCCATAGAATTTGTTAATTGTAGTATGTCATCTGCTGTAATGCCGCGAGATATGTCAAGAATTGCTTCCCACAACTCAGCGTTGCTCCTGAATTGTCGTCTGTTGGCGTACAGTCTTCGCTTCATGATGCTCCAAAGGTTTTCGATTGGGTTCAAATCCGGAGAATTTGCTGGCCACTTCATTTTTCGAGGTCCATTGAAGCCTAACTGTTTCAAATATTCAGTAGACTTGTGAGCAGCATGTGAGGGAGCATTATCTTGCATAAAAACAATGGCCCTTCTGAAGGAAACTCTTTGCCTTTTCATCCACGGTTCAAGAGGCTCCTTCATAAACGCTATGTATGCATCAGCAGTCATTTCGACACCATCTGGTACTCTCCATGGGCCCACTAATGTTTTTCCAATAATACCAACCCAGATCATTATGCCTCTACCGCCTTGTTGGCGTCTCAAACGCCGATGGCGATTCTGTTCGTTCATTACTCAGCCTTTGCACCATCTATCTGGCCGATCAAGTGTTGCTCGAGTTTCGTCTGTGAACAAAACTTTAAAGAAATCAATCTTCATATTGTCCTTGGCCCATTTCAATCGATTTTGAATGTGATTTCTCGTCAACGGAGGCTTCAATACAGGTTTCACTGTTGTTGCTATTTCCCTCAGATACCGACACAGAGTACTTTTAGACACAGTAGGATCCCCAATGCGACTGCAAAGCTCTTGGCTGGTAAGTCCAGGGTCCTTCGTGGCCTCTCGTTTAAGTTGTGACATGAGACGACGTGAAATAACCCTCGGCTTGCCTTTATCTGCCCTTTTGCGTACTTGCGTAGGGTCGGCGGTGAACTTTTTCACTATTTGATGACACCTCCCTATGATTTTAGAAATTTCTAGGGTAGATTTACCTTTTGAGAGTTCTGAGGTGATAGTTTTCTTTTCAGCATTACTTAAACTGTTTCTACGGCCCATCTTTTCACTAAATTCTTACACTTTTCTAATAATTTGGCACTCTCAAATTACCGTGCTGATAACAAATATGGCGCCAGTTTGTTTACATTACGCAGATCAGTACGATAATCTCAGTGATTGCGCAGGTCAGTGTTGCCAACATTGTGTGAAAATTTTGTGTGAATTGATTTGATGGTTTTTGAAATATTATAAAAAAAGTTATCTCAATAATAATTTGGCACGCACTGTATAAGTCTACCATTCGTTCTTTCTTTGAATATTGCTGTCAAATCTGGTCTGGTACTTCTGCTATGTATTTAGAGATTCTTGATAAAATACAATCTGAAATAATATAATCTGAAATGTTATCGATCCGGATCTTGACATCTGTCACTTTCCCACCGCCCTTACGTAGCTCCCCTTACCTTTTTTTATAAATATTTTCATCATAATTGTTCTGATGAACTTTCGTCTTTGGTACTTAGAGGTTATAAATTTAATTGTAGTACTATATCGGTGGTAAGGTCTAATCATTTTACAGGTGAAATTGCTAGGTGTAATTTCTATGCTAGCAGTTTCTTTTATCGCACTTCTCACTTGTGGAACTCGTTTCCGGTTTCTTGTTTTCTGGTCAGCTTTGACCTTCAAAAATTTAAATGCAATATCAATCATTATCTTTTGTCTTCTTAATTCTTGTTCTTTTATTGTTCCCTCTCCTTAATAGTGTTTTCTTTTTCTCGAATTCTCTCACACTCCGTAAGCACTTGCGTCATAGTGGATTTATTGCCTTGCTTGGTGTGAAATCATTAAAAATATCCCCTATTACTCCAATGTTGGAGACTTAATAAAAATGTGATCAAACATAAACAAAAAGAAAGTAAATTAAATCAGGTAGACTGCATAAAAAAAGAACCGATTTCATTACGCAATATTTTAATAAGGAAAAGCAAGAGAAAACTCCAGCCAAATTACAAGTAATCTACTCACAATCAACTTTTTATTTCCTGTCTTACACATGATCAATATGGCCACCACCTGCAGCCCAGCAACATCAATGAGATAAGAGAATTCCTCCTAGACGCGTATCAGCATATCACGATCCACTGAGTTGATCGCTGTTGTTATTCGAAGTTTAAGGTCATCGAGGTTAGTGGGTAGCGGTGGAACATAAACGCGATCCCCTCAAGAAAAAAAGTCACACGCGGTGAGGTCTGGGGATCTTGCAGGCCAAGCACAAAGAATATGGTCTTGGTAAGTGCTTGAACGAGGCGTAAATATCTTCTTATCACACGCTAGATTGAGAGATCGCAAACTCACGGCTAGCTCGATTTGTGGACTTCCGTGCACTCCCCTCAAACGCAGCACGGATTCTCTCCACTTGTTCCTCCGAAACTTGTGGTCGTCCTAGACTTTTTCCTTTATACAGACACCCACTCTTCTGAAGCAGTTTAAACCACCGTCGAATGTTCTTAGGAGAGGGCGGGTTAATGTTGAATTGCCTTCGAAAAGCCCGCTGCACTAACAAAAACAACCGCATTGTTTTTTCGCGAACTCTGGAATGCAGAAGGCCTTTTGTTGAGGACTCGCCGTTCCGAGGATAATTGAACGTTGCTGGAGATACGACGCGACTACAGCGCCCTCTGTGGCAGCGATTCAAAACAAAGAAAACTTCTCTTTTAAATGCATTCCATGACATTATTTGAGAATTGAAGTAATGCGTCATGAAATCGGTTCTTTCTTTTTTAATAATCCTGTATATCGAAATATATATTAAAAAACAAAATTTTAAATTTAAAATTTCAGCGTCCCCTCTGTTTTGTGCGAAGTTGCAGATTTGTAAAGTTGGAAATCTCTATCTATAAAAGGCAGGATGTGTGTGTGTGTGTGTGTGTGTGTGTGTGTGTGTGTGTGTGTGTGTGTAACGAATGCACGGCCGCAATTTTCGACAGATTTGCACCAAAATTTACATGCGCATGCTCCAAGTTAGGGAGAAGGCCAAGACCGACTTTGCATTTCCCAACTCCCATCGATAGTGGAAATAATCGATTTTTTCATGCTTCTACGGCAGTTTTCATGTAGTTTGCGGCCATTTTGTAATGGACAGAGTGAGAGCCAGTAGGTGGCTGCGACGAATAGGCAGGAAGATTCTATTGGCCAGCATGAGAGCCAACAGCTGACTGACACGAATGTTAACTAGCATGCTAGGATGCAAAAAATCGATAGCTGCATTCGTCACAAGTGGGAAAAATTTAAATCTGCGTGGCACTTTACTCCAATTGGCTCATTCGCTTGCTTAAACTCAACGTTGATTCTGATTCCGCAGAACTTGGTTGGGTGTGGAAAAGTATTTGTTGTTAACATTCTTTTTTCATTCGGTTTTTCCAGTTACGAGTCCTTTTTTAAAGCTGATCGTTTTGTGTTCATTTTGTTTAGTTCTTTTTTCGTAGCAGATTTAACGTTTAGTATAGCGCTTAGAAGAAAATTCGCAGTGCGAGATAGGCAAGAAGTAAGGCATGTAGCAACATCAGCACGGCATAGGGCACTCCTTTAAAGGCAAGGAAGGGTAAAAATATTTTAAGTCAAGTGATAGCGATTGCTGTATGAGTCGTACGATTTTTGAATCAATGACGGGCAACGCCGGGCCATGCTGCTAGTATACGATATAATTATTGACTGAGCATTTTATTGACATAGTATATATAGCAAGATAAGCTAATTTGTAAATTGTACATTATTATTATTGGGTTCGCATTGTATGGATATAACAAGTGAATCAAATTTATGGGTGCGTGGCCTAGTGGTTAGAACGGCTGTTTTCTGATCATGAGACTCGAGTTCTCATGAATTAGTCAAAGGGGTGACCTATGGGAGCACACCTTTGGAAAGTGGCTGAAAACTATACCACGAGTTGACCTGAACCTTATGAGAGAAATCGGTTAGACGGAACTGTCGGAAAGACGTCGGTGGCTGTGCTAAACACAAAATATCAAGTCATCGTAACCGAGGGTTTTAGTGTACTGGCCTTATTCAAAAAATTGATCACACCAGAAACCTTAACTAAGGTCCGCTCAACATAGTTGAAGTATAAACCATAGGTGGGTTCTGTGGGTTGAGCCGTTGTCTGTAATAGGATGTGGCTAGCCACTCTGACAGACGGGTGTGCTCGGAAATGAGTGTTCTGTAATGTAATCGATCCTGACCTGGTATCTCGACTTCAGTCATTTTCTCACCGACATGGAGTTGCTTCCCTCTGTCTTTTCTACAAATATTTTCATGGCAACTGATCTGACGTGTTTTTTTTCCCTGGATTTAAGCGTGCTACTAGATTGGCATCTAGGTCCCACCGGTTTACTGTTGAAATAGGTAAATGCAACCGTCACTTCTACTCCAGGTTTCTTTTCTTGTCTGTGGAACTCCCTTCTCTTTACTTGCTTCCCTGATAACTACAATCTTCAAAATGTCAATCGCCATTGTCTATATTCTTGAATTCCGTCCATATTTTGTCCTTTCCTCAATCCTCCCTATTTTCAATCTTTCACTTTCGCTCTCACTACCTGTAATTCCCTGCGTACTAGTGGCATTTCCGTCTTGCTTGGGGGTCGGGGTGGGAAATGATTAAAAAATAAATAAATGAATGAATAAATTAACTTTGAAAGGAGAGAAAGAAGTACCAAGGTATTGACTTAGAGAAACTGGTATGGAGTTTCTATTATTAGTGAATCTTTTGATCTCTGACCGCTTATCGATTTAGTTAAAAGGAATCGTTTGGCACAGGTTTGTGTAGACGAGCTGACTTTTTTTTTTTTTTTTTTTTTAGTTCACTGTGTACAATCAGTAACAAAATGTCGTATTTATTATTTTCACCGAATACAAACTCGATGGATTTTGAATTTACACGAACCAAGATTAGCTGAAAATATTCTTTTTATACCTCGTGATATGTTTTCGACTACGTCTTCAAATTTTCAATTTTATTTTTGAATCTTATTTTTGACGAATTTCTCATTCAACTTCATGCAGATTCTCCATATGGTCTATCTTTACACGCCAGCTTATTTTTATCATTAAACACTGAATATTACTATAACAAAATATTAACTGTATCGCCGAAGCTTTTGGTGATCAACCACCTGTTCATAATACCTACGTACAAGATGTATTGTCATATGTGGATATTTTTTGTCTAGTCAGAGAAATTATACCTTGAAATATGTTGGAAATAAGTTACTTGCCTTAACTGTAGGTATGAGAAAAGTTACAATTAGGAGGTATTTACCCCCAACCCTTCATACCAACTCTTTTCATAAGAGTCTATAAAATTTTTCTAGAATCTTGATGCGTTTAAAACCTAAGTTGCATTAATCAGTCATATTTAATATGTTGTTTCTTTTAAAACTGTCCTCTTTCAATTTTCTGCTTTTTTTACTTCCTTTATTATTTGACATCTACCCTCTTCTTTGCGATTCCTAGTTAATATTTTTCACCCCTGAAGCTCTTCTTGGTTAAATTGTTGTCTTGTAGAGATATTATTATTGTTATTATTATTATTATTATTATAAATAAATAAATATATAAAAATTAAATATAAAATAACAATAATAATGAAACTTATGCATAAAATAAAACAAAACAATAACAAAAAAAAAAAAACGTTGTATAAAATAAATGAAATAAAAAATATCATATAATAAAAATACTCCCAGCATACAACAAAAACTGTTCCTGCCAGAAATACGGACATCCAGCCAAAAGACGTTAAATTCAATCTCTTCTGCACGAACCTTGGTACGGGCAACACGTGTCCAACTTCTCTCTTTGATATGGCTTGTAATACTACGGAGCAAATTTAGCCTTTTATCACATGTACCATAAAACAATTGTAACCTAAAAATACAAACACCAATAAACACAAAAATAAATTATAGGAAATTAACATACAATTTACCATGCATTTCCTATTATTTCTTTACGTCTTATTTCCTGTTAAGTATGTTTTTATCTCCGTTAACACACGGCTAATTTCTGTTGCTATGAAGGAAGTGAATATTTTTGATGACCGTCGACGTGGATAAAAAACAACCTATTCACCCACAGTCTTGCTTAACATTACATTGAGCATTTTACTCTTTCTTTGCAAACATAAGTGTGTTTTTTTTTCTTTTTTCACTTTTCCTTTTATGTGTTACCAAAGATTAATTCTCTACCTGACAAGAACACTTTTCGTACGGACTTGGGTGGCAAATCCTGAAGGTCATATCAAGGAAATTTGTTGCAACTGTCATCCACCTCTCCTCATTGTCTTTTCCCCACTTTTCACTTTTCTATTATTTAAACTACTTTCACTCCTCAGTAATGTTTATTGTTTTAAAAAGTAATGATTAGAATTGTAACAAAACTTAAACATATGATAAAAGTGAATATATATATTATTTTTGTTCTTGAGAATTTCAAAGAAAAATATTAAACACTATTTATTGGTTAGATTGTTTATTTACAAGAAGAATATTTTTGTGTAATCAGAGGAATTATATTTTATATATCATGAAATATGTTGGAAAATTTTTTTATAAGACTTACCTTAACTGTAGGTATGAGAAAAGTTGGAATAAGAGAGGGGCATTTACCCCCAACTTCTCATACTAACACTTCTCATGAGAGTCTATAATTTTTCTAAACTCTTGATGGGTTTAAGACCTAGGTTGCATTAATCATGTTTAATTTTTTAATTTTTTAACTGTTCTCTTTTTTAGCATCATGCTACCACTTAATTTTTTTATTTTTTTTTTTTTATCAATGTCGATTTTTGTGCAAATCTGCAAAAAGCGGATCATAGAGCTTATCCAACTTCTTATATATTTTCAGAAAACCTCAACTTCTAATTGGTCAATAAATACCCAAATGGGCGTTGCAATCAACCTATACACAAGTCTTTTTCCAGTGCGTGACCAAGTCAACATTTCCGGCTTCTTTCTCTGGAACCAGTCACGTGATTACGTTGATTATAAATATCAGACACAAGTTCGTTCTTTCTCTCTTTTTGATTTCACTTACTTACGAAAATGTACTTGTAAAAGAAATCACGTCTCGACCCCTTGCGGGCGGACGCTATGAAAACATATTCACACACGCACACATACACGTACGTTCGAAACTTAATTACAAACATTACGAACACTACAAGCAACCGAAACTCAATTACAAGCTGTGGTAAAAAATTATGAAAGTTTAAAAATAGGTTTTAATACCAGAAATACTTTGTAAAAAAATTATTACCAGCAATACATTTTTGGAAAAAATATTACCAGCGATACATTTTTGAAGAAAAAATATTACCAGAAATAGATTTTTGAAGGAAAGAAATATTACCAGCAATAAAAAATTTTTTGGCATTAAATAACCCATTGAGGTGTTGATATGCCGTTAAACATAACAAATTAAACCAAACCAGAGAATGTAAATACAATCTAAAAGACAAAGCCTGTATAGCTAATCAGTATTTGAGTGACTGATTCATTCACTTTCCATGGTTTATCAACCCTTTGCAGGTTATTTAAAGCCAGAAAATATTTTTAGATTGAAAGAAGTTTTTTATTTTGGAGATGATAACCCGTAACTGGGAGGGGAGAGTGGGTGGATTCATACCTAATCAGTAATATATATTATATTTATAATTTTTATACATTTATATTCCAGAGAATATAAATATAATCTAAAAGACTTTCCCATAGCTGGGACCCTAACAGGTGTTGCCACTCCGGGTCAGGGTGGACCAGCAATGAAGAGATGGTTCCACACTCCTCAAAGCCTCCTGATCAGAGGCCTTGCTGTTGGGCATAGTTTATCATCTTACCCAGGACACCGATGTAGTTTATTGTCTTATCCAGGATGGTACATTCTCTGGAATATAAATATATAGAAACTATCGTGACCACTAAGTGATGGACCAGTTTACATATTAATCGTAATATAGAACTGATCCGCACTTTATATCTACATTATAATTTCTTGTTTGTTTACCAAATTCTGATTAGGCATGAATTCACCATTTTTCCCCTCCCAGATACGGATTAATTAGTAAACAATTATCATCTCCAAAATAAAACAACTTCTTATAATCTAAAAATATTTTCTGGCTTTAAATAACCTGCAATGGGTTAATAATCTGTAGAAAACAAATCAATCAATCAAAAATCTTTTCAAATCAGTGACTCTTGAAATTCATATTGAGTGAACTTTAGTAAAAACAAAACAAAAAACATTAAGTCAACTATCATGGTCAGCATGGGATGTAGTTGATGACCAAGTGAGTGTGACAGAAACACATTTGTGATTTTGCCATTTTGTTTTAATTGTTTTTGATGTAATGGAAAAACCTGTAACCCCCCATAAATAACTACACTATAGGTAGTAACTGTCTACAAGTAGCTGTAAGTCAACAGACTACAGAGACTAGCTGGGATCTGTTACTCAGCTCTTAGCTGCTGCTGAACTCTCTGACTTCGGGCAGAGAGGAACCCAGACCAGGCTATGCTGAAGAGCAGAATCTCATCCGGGGAGGTAGACAGACGCGAACCCATTTATTTGGAGTTTAGGGGGAAGTTTTGGCCGAGCCTTCAAGCTCAGATTGCCCCACATTAAACTCGGCCTTGTGCCACATCTTACTTTGTGGGGAGGTTAGTAAATATTACTAGCTGGGATCTGTTGAGTATGACTCAGACTTATGCGAGAACTATTGACCTTCCAACAGTAGTACGCACTGCTAGATTGATTTGCGACAACCTTGTGCAGAACTCTTACCTTTATTCTTATTGTACTGATTTTTTTTTACAATAAACCTTTAATTATTTTATCCGCCTTGTTTTTTAAGTATATATTCCTATGAGCATGGAATATAGCAATTTTCAACAAGATGGTCATTGGTGATTATAAAAAATGGATTTATTATGAAGATTCAAAAATTTAATGTCTGGATCCTGGACACATTTCTGCATCTCACTTTAAACAGAATCTTATAGGTGGAGATGGTAGGTAGGAATTCTAAGAGTTTGATGATATTGAAAAGAAATTCTTCATTACTGGAACCAGGACAAATTGATACAGCACAACATTAGCGTCTGTTATGTATTCATTTGAATGATGCATTTGGGAAGAAAACGTTTTTCTGTCAAAAGAATTTACAAAATTATTCTCCAGCATAATAATATCTGTCCTAATGTTACAAATAGAACAAAGAAAATAATCAAGCAGCTGGTAAAAAAAATTCTAAGATAAGCAGTGCATTCTCCCAATTGCTCATGTCTGAATATCATGCATTGCACCATGTTGTGTTTTCTGGTCAGCAGTTATGACAAATTCAAAACTCCTTCAGAGAATTCGTTGTATTGAAACCAATATAAATTCCTCTTTGGAGGGATTTTAATGCAGACTTATCATCTCTCAGTTGCATCTCTGTCCTTGGACAGAGTGTGCTCAGGGGCTTCTCTGTCAAAGGACAGAGGGGCAACTGAGAAAATAATACTGAGAGGTGCCCAGCCCTGGGGAACAGCTGCCCGAGGCCGCGCCCTCCCATTGCACAAGAAGGAGGGATTGGTGTTCATACTGAGGCCAGCGCAACCAACAGTTGCGGGGGCTGAGGGGAATTTTTTGACCCTGCCTGGGTGCATGCGCTCGGGTCCCCACGTTAATCCAACCTTGTGTCACATCTCATTCTTGTGGGGGTAATGAGTAAACACCGCATTGAAACCAATATTGTTCTTTTCTGATGGAATATGGAATTCAGTTTTAAAATAGCGAAATGTCATAAAAAGTTACAGAAAAATACTTTGGTGGCAATAAATTTATATGCATAAAAGACTTTACAAGAAAATATGCTGAAAACTTTTGCAACTACCTTTATATATTGTTGTATCCTGTTGACAACTGGAATAAAAAACTTATCTAGCATTGTTGTAAGACAGATACAGGTTATAAAGACATCTCAAAGCAACACAAAAACAAGCATTATCTGTTCCAGCAGTGGCAGCAGACAACCAGCCGACAGCTCCAGCCATCAGCAGCAGTTCTAGCCAGCCATCTCCAGTAGGTCTCCAGATCATGCTGCCCCAGCCATCTCCAATAGGCATCAAGCTCCTGTTGCTTCAGCCATCTACAGTAGACCTGTTGCTCCAGTCATCTCCATTAGACCTCCAGCTCCTGTTGCTTCAGTCATCTCCAGTGGGCCCCCACCTCCTGTTGCTCCAGTCATCACCAGTAGGCCTTCAAATCCTGCTGCTCCAGTCATCTCATGTAGGCCTCCAAGCCTCTGCCATTATAGATAGCTCCAACAGGCTTCCCGCTCCAGCCATCCTTGCCAGCAAAATGCAAAAAAATGTCCTTTTTTAGGATAATGCTCTCCAGCAGCCACAAAACTGTCCTTTTCAGGACAACACTCTCCAGCAACTACCAAAATTGTCCTTCTCAGGACAATGCCCTCCAGCAACCACAAAACTGTCCTTTTCAGGACAACACTCTCCAGCAACCACAAAACTGTCCTTTTCAGGACAATGCCCTCCAGCAACCACAAAACTGTCCTTTTCAGGACAACACTTTCCAGGAACTACCAAAATTGTCCTTCTCAGGACAATGCTATTTTCACCGTCAACATGAGTTTGCAGAGTTATTTTTTTTTTTTGCATAGTGCACTATACAATTATTTTTGCATATGTATTTTTCTTTAGTAAAAATAAACTTGGTAATATATTTTTATACTCGAGTCTTTATTTTGCTTTGTTGTTGCCGTCCATCATTCAGTATCAGTTTGCAGTCCAATATAACACCTGCAACAATATAATACAGACAATTGCTGTGAACATTTCATTCTAACCTACCAAAATTTAATGCAAGAAACAACAGATAGTTTTAATCTGTAGTTCCTTCATAAAAGTTTTTTTAATCATTTCACCCCAAGCAAAGCAACAAAGCCACTAAAATGCAAGGGATTATTGAGAGTTAAAGAGCCCAAGAAAAAACGTTATTAAGGAAAGAGGACAATAAAAGAACAGGTATGAAGGTGACAAAAGATAACATTTGACATTGTATTTAAATTTTTCAAGATCAAATTTGACTGGAAAGCAAGAAACCAGAAGAGAGTTCCATGAGTAAGAAGTGCAAGAGAAGTAACTGTTATCATAGAACTTCTGGTTGCATCTAGCAATTTCAACTGTAAAATGATGAGACCTATCTGTCAATCTAGTACTGCATTTAAATTCTTAAAGTCAAGGTACCAAAGAAGAAAGCTCATCTGAACAGTTAACCATGAAAATATTAAAAGAATAATATGTACTTATATAGGTATATCTCAATCAATCAATCACTCTGGATACTCCCTTTGGAATATAGCCTCACCACACTAGGTGTTACCACTGTAATTTCTGTAACAAGTAGGTTTTCACAGGATAGAGTTGAATTCAGTGTTGTGTAACCTAAATTAGAAAATTTAATCTTATGAGCAAGGGGAGTTGAGTATATATATTTAAATCCTCATAGATAACACAGAAATAATAATAACTCCTAGTTGTAAAAAACATTTGAGGCTATTAGAAGCACTTCTCCTAAAAAACAACACACCTTCTCTCAATAGTTTTATAATGTGACTGATTCCATCAATAAAACCATTATTGGTCTGAAGAAGTCCCTATCACATGAATTTTGGTACATCAGTATATACATATATATATATATATATATATATATATATATAGATAGATAGATAGATAGATAGATAGATAGAGAGAGAGATTTACTGCTCTCTCTCTCTCTCTATATATATATATATATATATATATATACATATATATATATACACACACACACAGACATATATATATACAGGATTAATACAAATATTTGTCACTTAGCTGATTGAAGTTAAATTCATCGTCTCAAATCTGGGCACTTCGATGTAGTGTAATGGTTAGTAATCTTGTCTCACTAGCTCAGTTACCATTGAATTGTGAGTTTGATCGCTACTGGGTGCCCTATACTTTTGACCTTGTGCCACATCTAAACTATGCTTAGAAAATCACCATCATCTCAAATACGGAGTTTTGCAGAGGAAATGTTTTTGTAATTATTTCTGCTAGTTCTTCATGAGCCAGTTCTTTATTTAGAAACTTTAACAGACAAATGGATCACATCAAATTTATTTTTTTATTAACCATCTGGCTTTCTTTTAAATACACTTCTCCCAAAAGTAAGTTTAAAAAGAAACCTAGATATTATAATATTTATTTATTTATCTAGACTTTTTTATTAATTATTTATTTTTATTTATTTTAAATTACTTAATAAGAAGAAAAAAAGAAAGAGAACTTAGCATTTACACCAATTCTTTTAATCACCTTATTTTCTACTGATGTTTTTCTGTATTATTCTAACTTCATTGAAAAGGGATTTGTGATTTCCCACTCCTTTTATTTTCAAATACAATCATCCACACCTGATTTCATCATTTCTCCAAGAATTATGGATTTTCTATTTTCTTCAAACCTTACTTTTAGAGTAGGCATGGACAACCTTTTTTTAGCAGTGGGTGGCATGATCTGTGGCTCATCACAACGTGAACTGCACTACTAAAATGATTCAAGGTAATTGTTTGTAGTAGGCACCTCAGCTTTTTTCTCTATGGAAGAGCATAAGCATATATCTTTTGAAATGGGGGTGGAAGTTGATTACATTTTCTGTAATTAAAAAATTATCACTGATGACAATTCAATTAACACATGTCATGATTTATTTCTAATTTATTCATTTGAAATGTAAAACATTTATTTCTTCTTTTGAGAAAAACTATTGTTTCAAAAGTAAAAGATGTTTATGTGTATGATCTTCCTTAGTGAAAATTGGCAATAGTTTAAAATTATGAAAATGTTATTTTCATTCAATGTTTACAAAATTCAAAA
>OZ010581.1:64858755-65243755 GCA_963932145.1 Acanthosepion lycidas
TAAGTGTTTTGCTGCCTTCTCTATCTCTCTTGTCCTCAATATGGCCTGTGGGAGTTAAGTTTTCCAAGTCCTCCTTCCTCATTATTTGTCTAAGGAATTTCAGCTGCCTCTTCCTGATTTTGAGTAGAAGTGTTCTTTCTCTCACCATTTTCTTTAAGACTTTCTTGTTGCTTACTCACTCTGTCCATGGAATTTTCAGTTTCCTTCTATAGAATAACATTTCTGCTGGCTTCAGTTTTATCCTCATCTTTGGGGAGATTGCCGAGCATTCATTACCATATAAATGGATGAATATCACATTGCTATCCAGCACTCTTTTCTTTGTTTCTAACAATTTTTTTTCTGTTTCTCAGAACATTGCTTTGCTTTTGGAATGTTTATTTTGTTTATCCAATGCACATCTTTGATTCTTGATGTCACATGTTCCATCCTCTTTTAAAACACTTCCCAGGTATTTGAACTTCTGAACCTGTTTGATGCTTATATCTCCAATTTCTAACTCACAACTTGGGCTTTTTCTCATTCTGATGACCATACTTTCTGTCTTCTTGCAGTTGATGATTTGCCCTTTTTTTCTCGCTTTCTTCTACTATTCAATCTAGGAGGTCCTGTAGATTCCTTTCTAAATCATACTTCAACACAGTGTCATCTGTGTATCTTATATTATTAAGATTATGCATTCTGACAATAAATTCTGGTAGGGTCCCCAGTTCCCTTAGGATAACATTGCTGTAGATCTTAGCCATTTTTTTTTTTTGCTTTTAGTAAGGCATATATAAGAATAACTCCTCATCTTAAAAATTCCATCATAAATTAAAAATGGCACAACCATAATAGCACAGCTCAAAAGTATAGATTAGAGTTCCATTAGAGCATAAATATTGATGCTGTTTTGGGTTTTCTGATTATATTTTTACTGTAAATTGATGACAGTCAATTTACATAATATCCTTACTAATTAACAAGCATATAAATGGTCCTAACACTTCCTGCTGACAAAGTGGAACAAATGATAGTAAGCAATCTTGTGGGGTTCAGAAGGGTTGCTGAAAGGTTACAGCAGGGATAATAACTTAGTTTAACTATTTGCTTACTTAAAAGAACAATATGAAGAGAAAGTATTAGATGTTTTATTGTGCCCCTAAAATAATAAATAAAAAAAATAATTTTACAGTCACTTTTTTGTGTCCACTAAAATTAAATAAATAAGAATTAATTATACAGCGACAAATAATTATAATAAAATAGTTATAACAATTGTAATTATTGTTAATTCACTCTTTCTAAACTAATGAGAATCAGTTTGACTTTTCTTTTCTACATGCACAAACATGTGACACCCTCCATATTAGAAAAACGGTGAACCAGAGGGTTGACAAAAATTTTGTCTCTTTTACTTTCAGGCCAGAACATTACGATTATATCCTAACACTCATAACCAAAATTCATGGTAAGAAAACTCTAAAAAATCAAAAGTTGGTAATGAATGATAATACTTAGGACAAGAACAACATATATAAGATTTGCCAGTGACATGTAGAAGAAGTAGTCAACTGCTAGATGTGAGTCAAGTGAATTCCACAATGAATCTCCAACTCTAGACCAACATAGAGTATTTACTACTTTATTTATGTGAATCAGGACATACTCATTATCGTCTGTAGATATGCTACAACAATATATATATATATATATATATATATATATATATATATATATATATATACCAAAGTAAATTTTATACTCAGTGTCACCTCAGAATGTCCCAAATCCTAGGGACTGTGTGAGTTTACCTAGAAAGTAAACTCAAATTGTAGAAATGAGTCTAAGAGGATGCCAGTCAATACATCAGCATAAACAGGGAAGATGAACTTAGGAAAAAAAGAATTCTTCACATCCTCGCAAGAAGATCAAATGTTCACAGAAAATCTGAAACCACAGTTCTTTGATTTAGCTGAAATGTCCAGAAGTGAATGAAATATAATGAAAATGTTGTCTCGTATTCTTATCAACTTTTACTAAGATAACATTACATATACATTAATTATAGAATGCACATACCAGGTTTTAAACTGTGCAATCAATCTATATTTTAAGAGATCATTGGAAAGTACTCTTTGGTTTGCTTTGCTTTGTTTTATGGCATATCAACCTCAATGGGTTACTTAATGCCAACAAGATTTTTATTGCTGGTAATATTTTTTTTTCAAAAATGTATTGCTGGTAATTTTTTTTTTTTAAATGTATAGCTGGCAATTTTAAAAAAAAATGTATAACTGGTAATAATTTTTCTTCAAAAATTTATTGCTGGTAATAATTTTTTACAAAGGTATTACTGGTATTAAAACCTATTTTTACCCTTTCCTAGTGTTTTAACCCCAGTTTGGGGGTTAACTATTTGCTCATAGCTGGTGCCTTAACAGGTGCTACCACCCAAGGTCAGGGTGGACCTGAGAACACCAGTAATTAAAAGGTGCTTCCATGCTCCTCAAAACCTCCTGATTAGAGGCCTTGTTGGACGTAGTTTATTGTTTTACCCAGGATGCAGATGTAGTTTATCATCATACCCAGTACGGAAAGTTCTCTTTGACTGCTTCTTAGGCTATGAGGATTTCCTCAATAATCTAACATAGAAATAAATATATATGCAAAGTGATAACAATGTAATTCAGCAGTAACATTTATTAGCATAATCTATGCAATATTTTCCAACAGAATCTGTAAAGATTATTACACAAGAGAAATGATCAAAAATACAAATCAAGCATTTAGCAAAAATTTTCTTTGACAGTAATATTCAAATTTTTTAAGATGCAGATATTTTAATATATTCCAATAAAGTTCTTTTGACAAACTTTTAACTGCATGCCTACAAAAGAAAAAAAAAACTGTGCATCAAAAGGACAGTTTTTTCCTTGACACTGCTATTATTTTACCTAAATTCATTCCTTGGAAATGTTTATTGTTTTAAAAAGTGACTATTAGAATTTTAATAAAACCTAAATATACGAAAGTGAATTTATACATTTTTTTTTTTGTTCTTGAGAATTTATAAGGAAAATAATAAACACTATTTATTTATTATATATTTTATTGGAATGGTTGATAAAACATTAGCGGATTGTCAACTGATTCAAACTTTATAAAATGGTAAATAATAAGGATTTCTTTATAGGTAGTTCACATGTTTTAATAATTTAGTAAATGTTTATAAATTTATGAATAAAAAATCCTTTATAAATTGGTAGATGATAAATATTGCCTTGCATTAGTTTTAATTGTATTAGTTTTTAGAATGCTGTAAATATAAAATTGTTCTTGTAAATAAACAGTCTATTAAATAAAGTGTTTAATATTTTTGTTATCAATTCTCAAGAACAAAAAATGTATAAATTCATTTTCATTATATGTTTAGGTTTTATTACAATTCTAATAAAAAAAAAACAATAAACATTGTCGAGGAGTGAATGTAGTTAAAATAATAGTGGTGTCAAGGGAAAAACTGTCCTTTTGACACTCTGTTTTTTTGCAGGCAAGAAGGTCCAAGTTTTTTAATAGGAAGATACAGTAGTTGGACAAATTAATTGGAACAGTTGCAAAATCCACTCCTATATTTCAAAGACCTATTATATTAAGAACTTTAACTAAAACTTCATAATTGCAGATTATATCTGTTGTAAATATGTTTATTTATCTAATTTACTGTCTTTGTCTCATCTTTTTAGAATTTAGTAAAATTTAAGCTAAATGTGTGACCCCTCTTCACGTTCGAAAAAGAGCAAATTGTTGGAGTTTGCATGGCAGGAGCCTTGATCACTGAGGTTGCTGAACTGTTTGGTTTTTCAAGAGCTACCATATCAAGAACACTGATACAATTCGAGAAACAGGGCAGGACCTCTAGCAACCGTAGCAATTCAGGCCAGACTTGCAGATTTACTGACAGGGACTGACGTGCATTGAAACGCAATGTGGCAAAAAATCATCGGACAAATGCGGCCAAAGTGACTGCTGAGTTGAATAACCATCTGAATAGTTCAGTTTCTACTAAAACTGTTCACCGTGAGCTCTATAAGGCTGCATATCATGGAAGAGCCGCTGTAATGAAACCTCTTCTCTCTACTCGCAACATTCAAAAGAGGTTGAAGTGGAGCAGAGATCACAATGTCTGGTCTGCAGACCAATGGAAGCAAGTCATATTTTCAAGCAAGTCCAGTTTTTCTCTTTTCCCAACTTCAGGGCGAGTTTATGTGTGGAGGCAGCCCAAAGAAGCTTACAACCCTAACTGCCTTCTTCCAACAGTGAAGCATGGAGGAGGATCAGTGATAATTTGAGCTACCATATCATGGAAATGTCTCAGTCCAGTAGTTGTCCTGTATGGTAGAATCAAAATCAAAGATTACCTGAACATTTTGAGAGATCATGTTCATCCAATGGCCAAGACTTTATTCCCTGATGGTGACTGCATCTTCCAAGACAATAATGCTCCAATACATACCGCTCGAGTGGTTAAGAATTTGTATGAAGAGCATGAAAGTGAGCTAGAACACATGGAGTGGCCTCTCCAATCTCAAGATATCAATATTATTGAATATTTGTGGTGCATTTTGGAGCAACAAGTTAGGGGCTGCTATCCTCCACCATCGTGTTGTAAAATGCTGGAGAAGGTTTTAATGGAAGAATGACTGAAAATTCCTCTGGATGAAGTCAGGAAGATGTATTATTCCATTCCTAGATGTATTAAAGCTGTCTGTGAGGCTAAAGGAGGACCAACTCCATATTAAATAAATTTTCTTTGAATTTAACAAGTGTTTCAATTATTTTGTCCAACCTCTGTATTTTAAAATACAGGCTTGTTAATTTAGCACCTCTAAAATCTGTTACTTTAAGTCTCCTTTTCCTCTGTGAGGAAAGGAAAATTGTCTGATTTTCACTAAGTTACAGAAGACTTACATTGCAATATCTGTCTATATTTCTGAGATGAGGTATTATAATTATTTACATTATTTACATTGTTTGGACTGTTGTCTTCATCTTTATTGGCATATTCATGATGTTTCGGCTGTTGTATGCTCTGGCTTTCTTCAGGTGATTGGAATTTCAAACTGAACCCTTTATTTTTTCCATCGGGGTAGATTGTTCTAGTTCCAAGTGCCATGCCTCTTCCAAATGTCTCAGTTATCTACCTTTAACTCAACTCTCCAAATTTTTGTTCACTACTGCAGTAACCAGGTATTGAACTCACAACTTTTTGGGTCAAATGACTGGATCCAACCAGCGATTTTATCTGATGGATAAAATAAAGAGTTCAGTTTGAATTCCAATCACCTGAAGAAAGCTGGAGTGTACATTGGCCGAAATGTCATGAATATGGCAATAAAGATGAGGAAAATAGTCTGAACGATGTAAATAATGTAAATGTAAAGACTTACAGTGCTGTTTGATAAAAATGACTCACTTGATTTTTTTACTTAAAAATTTTTTCACCTATTGTTTTTGGGGTCAAACTAATTTTTAATCTTACTAATATAAAGACCCCTTTCCAGCCTAGTAAAAAAGTTTACTCACCCTAAGGTATTCTGTTGATAATTATAATTTTGGATATAAATGAGATTTAGGAAAAAACTCTGTGCAAAAAAAGTGACTCACTTATTTCCTGCAACTAGTAATCAATAGAAACATAACCAAACAGCTTTAAATAAAGAATAATAGAGGTATAATTAATTTATAATAGGTAATATAGTTCGAAATATTTAATAATCTATGGGTCCTCCTTTATTTTGAATAAACTTTTCAACCCTTTTTGGCATTGACTTAATTAGGTTCTGGCAAATCTCATCTCCAAGCATTGAATTCCATTCGGATATGAAATTCACAATCAAATCCTCTTTGTTGCTCAACTGCTTTCTTGAAAGCCTGTACTTTATAATGCTCCATAAGTTTTCTATGGGGTTGAGGTCAGGAGATTGGGGCGGCCATATCATAACACTCACCTTCTTCTTATCAAAGTATTCCTTCATCAAGTTTGATTTGTGACAGGGAGCATTATCCTGCATAAAAATGAGCTTGGAGGGGGTCGATTTGCACCCTTTCAGCAGAAGGGAGCAGACATGACTCTAAAATTCTCTTGTACTGCTCGCTCCTGAGGGTCTTTTCAATAGGTTTTAAGAAACCAGTTCCATGAAAAGAAAAGCATCCCCAGAACATTATACTGAACGGATGCTTGACAGTATTTACTGGTAAATTCAAAGCGCTTTCAAAGCTTCTTTGGATTTTAGGTCGCTTATCCTTTGAATTTAGATCAACTTTCGTTTCATCATTTCATTTAGTAAAAAAAATCAGTTAAGTCACTTTTATCGAACAGCACTGTACATTACAGTTCAACATTCTTTACTTTGTTTTTAATGATATTTTCCTATTAGCAAATTCCTTTAAAATTTTAATAGATTGTTTAAATTAATTATGAAAGCGATATATTTGAATTTTGGCAGGAACTTAGCTTATTGTTTGTTCTTGTTTGAAAGTTCTGGGTTTCATAGTTAAAAAGTACCAAAATTGTGACTAATAATTCTGCTCACATCAAGAGTATATTTTTGAGTCCCTCTGCCTTGGGATAATGGTTAGCAATTTATGCTCACAGATCATTATTACTGTGAAGTGAATTTGATTTTCACTGGGTGCCTCATGCTTTGCAGTCAAAATAAGCTAATCTAAATGGATATATTTTTAACATTCACTAATACCTACATTTCATGTCATGATTCCTGAAACTCAATAGGGTCATACTGCAGCCATAGCCCATCTCTGTTCAGGCCTGTTTTGAATTCAGAGTTTTCCTCCTCCTAAACTGGTTGCCACCTCAAGGCAAGAGAGCTCAGTCTGCCCTGTTGTCTAACTCATAGAAAGGGGAACATGGATTCATGCCTTCTCCAAGGGCATTAACATGAAATAAAGGAACAGAATCAACCAGAAATTGAACTTGGAACACTAGTTTCACTTTCTGTGATTATAACCATTGCATTATCCACTCTACCTTTAGTGGCTCTTGGGTTTTGTATTGGTATTTTAATAAGAAAAGAAACAAACAACCATCCTCAAAAAACCCCCCACAGTAATATAGATTGTATTAAATGGTAAGGTAATTATTAAAACTAAGAAAGCTGATTTAAGACTGTTCTTTGAGTGCATCGATCATATGTCAGTTCCACTATGAATGGCTTGCATGACTTAAACTAAACACATTACAAGCATGAGTGTTATTTCTCAACTACAGTGTATTGAAAGCTTTGAACAAATCATTGATGGTAGATTTCTTCTGTAGCTATTCAGCAAGAAAAATTTGTTTTGTGTAAGTAGTTGTTGCCTGGGCTTGGTTAAGTATGGTATAAGGCTGTAACCAAGGCTGGTACATACTACCCCTGAAACCCCCAGGCAGTCCTTTGTGACCCTTGCTATCTTAACAACATTAACTTTTTTCTACCAACATTGATATACATTACAAATTAAACTAAGCACAACTGACTATTAAAAGATGAAAACAAATTTTTTGTGGATTTTCACATCATTCTGAGTTTGAATTCCACTTGAATCCATTACATTCATTTATGTGCTAATAACTTTGAGAAAGGTATGAATCCTCTTCCTCTCCCCACCAACTATGGCTAAATAGCAGGACAGACTGGGTTCTATAGTCTTGGATGGCAACTGGTCTACTGCAGAAAGAAATGGTAACCTACTGCGGGAAAAAACCTCCCTCGTCAGTCATGTATTGAAAGATACATGATCGCCTAAGCATGTATCAGGCATGGCACATAACTGAGTGTATTATTTTATTTTTCATTTCCATAATGTTGGTAAAATTACTCAACTTTTTAACAAGAAATATCTTGAGTTGATAATAAAAATTGCCGCAAAACATCGTTGATTTATTTAAGATGGAATGATCTGACGTCTCTAATTTGTATTTAGATACATTGTATTTATTTTCAATTTTTCTATTTGAATTGTTCACCTATATTGCATATAATCCATTATTGTACATAATTAGGTTACAATAAAATTTATATTTTATATGAATACTGCCTTATGAAAATTGAGATGTAGTAAAGTGTGTGTGTGTGGGGGGGGGTCCCATATCATAAATTTGGGTGAGATGAGGCATGAGGCTGTTGCACCAGCCCTGGCTGCAACAGTGGGATATCTAATGAAGAATGAACTCACTATACTAGCACAGAGTCCAAAAGTATTTGTACAGTCTTGTGGGTAATGAATTTGTTTTCCCACTTTACAATTTTTTTTTCCTTCAGATGAAACATTGCTAGCCGCTCATTACTATATCACTATTTTCATGGTAGATGTTCTGGCAAACTACATTTTAAAAGGATTCAATTTGGATTTTTCCTTAGGCTATCTGGATAGACATACACCTGATAAAGGCTGGATCTCACAACGGCTGAAACGTTGTGATAACAACAACAAAGATGAGAACATTGGTAAATACATTTCTTGGTTCCACCAGTTGAGACTTTCAGAACTAGTACCCACTGCACCACATCGTCATTTCCTTCATTTTTTTACAGTGTGGCTCATTCTGTACAAGTCCCAGGAGCCACTCGAGGTAGAGGATAGAGTAAGAGACACAGTTTATGCAGATAGGTGGGGTAGTTAACAGTTAACCCTACACTTGAACAGGTTAAAATTGTAGTGATCAGGGAAACATCCTCTTGAGAGTCGGTTCCACAGAACAGTGGTTCATGGGAAGAAGTTGCTGTAGTGGAACTTACTTCTCAGCAATGGAATACAGAGAGAATGCTTTGGTTTGTTTGTTGTGTTTTACGGCATATCAACCTCATTGGGTTATTTAATGCTGACAACTTTTTTTTCCTGGTAATATTTTGTTTTGTCAAAAATCTATTTCTGGTAATATTTTTTTCCTCAAAAATGTATAGCTGGTAATATTATTTTAAAACATATATTGCTGGTAATATTTTTTTTTTTTCAAAAACATATTGCTGGTAATATTTTTTTCCCAAAATATATTGTTGGTAATAGTTTTTTTTCTTCAAAAATTTATTTCTGGCAATAATTTTTTACAAAGTATTTCTGGTATTAAAACCTATTTTTACACTTTTATAATGCTTTTTACCTCAGTTTCAGGGTTATCTATTTGCCCATAGCTGGGACCCTAACAGGTGCTACCACCCTGGGTCAGGGTGGTCCTGGGAACACCATTAATTAAGAGATCATTCCACACTCCTCAAAATCTCCTGATCAGAGGCCTTGCTGTTGGACATAGTTTATCGTCTTACCCAGGACGCGGATGTAATTTATTGTCATACAAACAGAGAGAATGAGGGTGGTTTACTGAAATATTTGCAGATCCTAGCCATGAAGGTTAGAACTGGCAGAACTAAAGAATGGGTTCATTTGAGCACTTGAGGGGCTGACTACATCTTGTCTGTGAGAGAGAGAGAGAGAGGTTGCAGAGTGGAAAATAATTTGTCACCAACAAGGATATAGAGATGTTTTTGGGCTCTATTGAGATTGAAAAGTGTAGTTGGAACAGCTCCTTCCCAAATATGACAGCAGTACTTCATTTTCAGCCTGATCCAACTCTTATCAAAGTAGAGGATATCAGGAGCAGTCAGATACTTACTGAAGCAGTACAGGGAACCAAGTATTTTTTCCATTGCTTTAGACATGGATCGTATGTATGAGTTCCATTTGAGGTCTGCGTTGAGCTTAATTCTGAATAGGCACTCGATCATGGTGCCCCACTCCTCCGATAGAACACTCACTTATCACAATAGGTGAAAATTCAGGATGCTTTTGATGAGGATTGAACCCCCCCCCCATTCAATACAGAAAAAAACAGATAATGGGATGAAGCTCAAGTGGAACTTATATCTCAATAGTGGAATACGAAAGAAATGAAGGTAGTTTACTACAATGGTATGATGGGTCTTAGACGTGAAGGTTGGAACTAGTGGAATTAAGGAATGTATTTCCTCTGAACATTTCCCATGGAAATAGTGACAGATCAATGAGAGGCATACAATATTTCATTTGTTGAAAAGAGGTTGTCAGGTGGAAAATAATTCATCAATCACAAGTACATGGAAATGCTTTTTGAAAGTGAAGACTGGGCAGCTCTTGCCCATATATGAAGCAGTACTCCATGTAAAGGTAGAGGGTAGCAGGAGGAGTCAGGTACTTACTGGAGCAGTACAAGGAACCAAACATTTTTCTTGCATCTTTAGTGATGGACTGTATGTATTAGTTTCACTTGAGATATGGGTTGAGTTTAAGGCCTAATTGTTGCAACAAGGCATAGGGCTTCTCTGAAGAAACATCCGTTATTGTGACTGATGGTTGTTTGGGGTCCGATTGGTGATGATGGAATATAATTACTTTCATATTTCATTGCTGAAGAAGAAGTTTCACTTAGACACCTGCTTTCCAAGAACTATTGTGGATCAGATTCCCGAGAAGATGCTACCCACCCTCACCACACAATCATCACACTGTTAACCTCTTCAAGTCAAGGGTTGACTATTATCTAGTCTACATATTCTCATAATTTACACTTTTTGTTCATAACCAGTACACACTTACAACAACTTTCTTTAGCAACCCTCTACCTTGAGTGGCTCTTGGACCTTGTATTGGGTGAACAATAGTAAAAATAAACATTTGTCAGATAAGCTGGCCACTGTAGACCCTAGTCTAGTGTATGTAAAATTCCTTTACTAGATCACAGTAATATATTACAGTGGTACTTCTTTTCTTTCTATGCTCCTCCAGGTCGTGGGTGATCATGTCTCTTCACAATTTCCTCTCCTTCATTGCTCTGAGTAGATTTTGTCTTTTGTCTATCTCACCTAATCCTTGTTCTGCCAATCATTTAAACAAGCTCATTAAGTAGCTTATGCATTGCTTTCCCCTGTTCCTCTTTCCTTCAATATATCCTGTGAGTGTTAAGTTTTCTAAGCCATCTTTCCTAATTATGTGCCCTAGGAATTTGTTATATAGGAATAAAATATTGCTGCTGACACTTGAGTTTGAATATACATCGTCAGTGAGCAAACACAGGCGATCCCATTATTGAATTAAGTAGACCATGCCACTGTAGAGGAAATGCATATATGTAGGAAGTAGCTGATAACTAACGATTGCATTTCTATTCTATCCCCTATTACTATTTGGATTGTTATTTCTATTCTATCCTCTATACTATATGGGCCGCTATTCTCTACTCTATTTACTATTACTATTCCTCTATTCGGATCGCTATATGGATTACTGTTCGAGTGAGTATTATTAAGCAAGTACTATTAGTGAGAGTGATATTCAAAGGCATCTGACACCAGCATTGTTGAACGGTGTACTGTAGCTGTATCTGCGATTACAAAGTCTCTACTACAATGAGCATTACAAAAGTAGCAACAAGTATTTGTTGACATCACAAAAGAATTTCAACTGTATCTTTTTTGATGTTAAGTATGTGCTTTTTTTGTTTTCATTTTCTCTAAAACTTTGTAATTGCTCACACATTCAGTCCATGGTATTCTCAGCATCCTTCTGTAGAACCACATTTCTGTTACTTCAACTCCCATCTTCATCTGTGAGGAGACTGTCCAGAATTCATTACCATATAGGAGGACCGATGTTGCATAACTGTTCAGTACTCTTTTCTCTATTTCTAATGAAATTTTCCTGTTTCTTAATACTTTTCTTAGCTTTTGAAAGTTATCTTTTGCTATCCCAAAGTGCCTTCAGATTTTAGTGTCATATTTTCTATTCTCTGTTAAAACAATTCCTAGATATTTAAATTTTCGTACTTGTTTGATTTTGGTATCTCTAATTACTAATTTGAATTTTGGGCTCTTCTTTTTGCTGAAAACCATACATTCTCTCTTCTCACAATTGATGTTTAGTTCTTTCTTCATATTTTCCTTCACTAACTTTTGTATGTATTCTTGCAGTTTCCTTTCTGTGTCTGTTATCTTCACTGTGTAATTTGGATATCTCATGTCCTTAAAATTGTTACTTCCAATAACGAATCCTGGTAGGACTTCTAGTTCTCTCAGTATTACTTCACTATAGAGCTTGAATAAGTCCGGTGAGAAGACACATCCTTGTCATACTGCATTCTATTTTTGTGTATTTACCGAATTCATTTTCTATTCATATGCAGATGATTTGCTTCCAGTATAAGTTCTGGATTTTTCTAAAATCCTTCCCAAATATATCAAGCTTAACTAGCAGTTCCAGCAGTTCTTTTTGCAGGGTAGTAATAAAATTGTTTATTGGTAGAAGTGTAGTATCGTTCAAAGCATTATCTTAAACTTCTTTGTCGAATTGGTATGATACAGTCTGCTCTGTAACACTGTGGTGGTAGTAGATCCCCCCCCTCGCAACACATCTGATCAGATCTCATTTGATTTTAGCTTTTCTTTCTCCTCATCTTTGCTCTTCTTATCTGGGAAAGTACAAGGAAGCAGAGACAGAGAGTGATTTATACAGTAGTAGTGCTTAAGAAAGAGCAAGTGCTTTGGCAGAGAAGAGCAAAAGGGGGGAAAAAAGAGTAAAAGGGAGATGAGAAGAGAAGAAGGGGGTGTAAAGTAGTGTGCCATCATCACTAGCAGCAGCAGCAGCACGTGTAGAATGTTGCTAGGTGTAACGCTGCATTGTGGGTAGCCTTTCGCCGTCCGCTACCTCCGCCGTCCGCCATTTTGTGTGTGTCTCGTTGTCTTAGTGTCTGTCTGTGTCCCACCACACGTCGAATAGGTAAGCATTTCGCCTTCTTCTTTTTCGTTTCTGTGCCCGTTTCGGACACCCTGCCCAAGACGGGACCCTCTTGTTGCCCATCTAGTATTGTTTTGGGGCCGTAGCGCTGTCGGAAAAGAGACATCTCTTCCCGCAAAACATCGGGTCGTGGAGGTAGACGAAGAGTGTTGGTTTTGAAAAATCAGCAACGAACGAGAGTTGTATAAAATGTTGAAATGTAGTAGTAAATGTAACATTATTTGGAGGGGGAGACGAGAAAAACCGGCCTCCTCTTTTGAGAACGACTACTATTTTAAGGAAATCTGGGTTATTTTATCTTTAAATTATCTACTATACCTACATGCATACCTATATATATGTATCATATTATATCACCTCCGTTCGAATAGACCCTTCCTGTTTATTTTTATTTTTGCCATTTCGCAAACTTCGAATTTTGTCTTTTTTTTTTCTCCCCCACCAATTATAAAAAAAAAAAAAAAGGAAAAAATGTTTCTGGGTTCGTCTTGGAGGATAAAAACGAACCTATATAGAATCTGGGGTCAAAAAAAAAAAATGGACAGTTTCTCTGGTTTTAAAAGATTTGGGGGTAATGAGGAAGGAATAGTGTGTTCTTTTTCTTGTGTAAAAATATCTTTTCAGATAGAAAATTCCTTCTTTTTTATCTTTTTGGTTCTAGTTATATATTTTCTTTTGTGAATTCAACAATAATCAGTAAAAAAAATGTACCGGGTATTTTATTTTTCTATCTTAGTGGGTAACTATTTGCTCATAGATAGCAAGTTTGTAAAAATGGCAAAAATATATAGCAGCATTTTTTTTCTTCTGTGTGTTGTAAGTTAAACAATTTTTGTTTCATGAAAGTAAAAATTTGAAAAAAAAAAAAAGGGTTTTAAATGTAATGTTGGTATCTATTTATTTATTTATTTTATGTATATAACAATCTCTAGTAATACCTTTGACTTTCATCTAGGTTTTCATTCCATCAACGTTAATGATCGGATCGTATATTTTGTTTGTAATTTCTATTTTAATTTTCCGTTTAAATCTAAATTGTTTAGATTTAAAAAAAACAAAAAAAAACATGTATCAGTAGAAAAAAAATATATGAAATATCAACAACCTTTGTAAATTTCTGATGGAATCATTGAAATGATAAACTTCTCCCTTCTGACAAGATTCTGAGATGTTAAATGTAAACTGGTCCCTCACTTTATGGCCACTCGTGGATTGTTTTTTTTTTTTTTTTTTTTTTAAATTTTATTTGTCACCATCTTTCCTATGTTTTTCAAATAATACCGATTATTCTTTCAATTACTGCATTTTCTTTATTCCAAAATCTAAACCAGTGTTGCTTTTTTATGGTCATATGCATATGTAAACAAAAATATAAAGGTTTTCAATGAATTGTTTTCATTGGGGGGGGGGGAGAAAGAAACACGTTGAGAGAAATTGGTTTTCAGTTTGTTTGCTATATATTTCTTAAATAATGTGGAATTAGTCATTTGTTTTGTTTTTGATATCCCAATTCTTCTAAAATATTTACAGACACCTGTAGTGTAGTAGTTACTTTACTTTTAAATTCAGATTTTCAGGGATATTATTAGTGACAGATCTTGCATTTTTCTTCATTTATTTTTTCCATCTTAGCAACGGATGTTTGAAAATAAACGCAACTAATTAATGGTGCAAAGATGGTGACACACCTGTTTTGAAACGTGTGTCATACGGTAGCCCCATCATTTTTTTTTTTTTTTTTTTTTTTTTTAATTTTAGTTCATAGCTATGTAATTTTAATGCATAGAAATCTTATTTAATCCCTCCCTAAACCTTGTTTTAATTCTCCCTATGATAACAAAAAACCTTAATCTAACTAAGCAACACCCACTATGTATACAGTTAAAATATTTCTTGTTGCTTGCAACTGCCTCTCTTCAACACTGCAAGGAGTCATCGTCGTCATAATCATTCTGATCGCTGAGGCCTCTCTTCTCGCGAGGCTTCTGTTCGTAGACCGGCATGACGACAACCGGAGAAAATAATCAAAAGGATGATGATGATAGTTTAGCAGCAGTGAGACTAGAGGAAAATACTTTACCGTGAAGGTCACAACCCTCCCACCCCACAGCAGAAGACAATATTACTGTAATGCTACTAACATCATCATCATCATCATGCTACTTAGTGAAAGATATTAGACCATCTCCACTAATAAAAGCATATACTTTCCTTTCAGAATACCCCTTACTATTACTACTACTACTACAACATCATAATCCTTCAGCTGCTTGCATTGCAATGGTTTACTTCTATCACTACTGCTCTGATCATTATTGCTACTATAATGATCATCTATTACCATAAAAATCATTACTTCCACCGTTTCTTTGATTGGCACTACTGTTGCTCTTAAGACTGACATTTCTATTCAGATCCTCTCAAAGTTGATGAAAATGGTTGAGAATTAATGTACTGTTAATACTGTTGTGATTGTCACTATGGTAACAGAACTAAACATGATGCATCTAGAAAATGAAGTCAGTTTCCTTTTAAGATCACTTTTCTAACTTGGGATCATTACTATGGCAACAACCAAAGGTGTCTTGAAAAAAATGTTGAGATTAGTTACTCTTTCTGGTGCTAAGAATCCTGAATTAATAGCATTAAATGCACCATATTAATATTACTAAAGCAATCACTGAAACAACAAAAAGATTATTCTCATTTAGAACATAAAAACTTGTGAAAATGTATAGTGAAGATGCTCAAAAGGATGATGTTGCTATCATGTTATAATCATTGCTATGGTGATAGCCATTCTATGATGGTGATCTTGCCTGTCTATTTGCAACTAAAGGATGCAATGGTTTTCAACTAGTGATATTAAATTTCACAATTTCATTAATAATGAATACTCGATATTTTTATCATTGCTAAAGTTTCATTGATATTTAGAAAGCTCTTACATGAACAGAGGTCAATAATATTGTTTAATTCAGTATTAACTGGTAAGGTTTAACAATTGTGACGGTAAAGTCAGTAGAGATAATGTTAAAAATGTGTTTCAGCTTTTTGCTTCTTGGAAGATTATTTGCTATGATGAATGCCAGGTGATAACGTCAAAGTACCAATGCAGATTGCATAATGACAAAAACCCTTTCCTTTTACTGATGCAATTTAAAAACTATGTTCATACATATATACACATTTTTTTTATGGTTTACTTTTTTCATTTTTTTTATTTATTGTCTAACTAATACTTATCTGTATTCATGATTTATTTGATAATTTAGATATTTTTATTAAATTAGCTTGAATATTTTATTAATATAAAGGTTGTGGAGTAATATTTAAGGTGCTAATCTTACAAGCCATTCTTTGCATGTTTTGTTCCTTACTGGGTACTCTATGGCTTTGTTAAAGTTGAATGCATGCAGATAAACGTGTTGTTCTTGTAAATGAATTTCTGAAGTTATAGAGATGTTTGTAAGTTATATATACCTTGTGAAAGATCCAAACATTTACTTTTGCTCCCATCCTCCTTGGTTGCTAAGTGTGTCATCTTGATAGAATCAGGAGTGTGCTGTTATTACCTGTTGTATTTGGACTTCCTTTATTGTTACAATAAATAAGTATTTATAAGTTTTTATTATTCACATACAAAAAAATAAAAGTGTAAAAGTATGAAAACATCTGTTTATATTTTTTAGATGAGGCATTGTAACTATTTACATTGTTCGGAGTGTTGTCCTCATCTTCAGTGTCGTATACATTATGCTTCAGCTGTCGTACATTCTGGCTTTCTTCAGGTGAATTCCAATATATATCAGCTAAAGAAGGCCAGAGTGTAAAGTGGCCGAAATGTTGTGAATATGACACTAAGGATGAGGACAACAGCCTGAACAATGTAAGTAGTGTAAAGTGTGAAAACATCTGCTTTTTTTTTTTTTTTTTTTTCTTTTTCTTTTTCTTCTTTAATCATTTCATCCCAAGCAAGGTGATAAAGCCACTATGACACAAGGGGATTACTGAGTGTAAAAGAAGCTAATGTTGGACATTGTTCAGATTTCACTACCATATAGGAAGGACTGACATTATGTAACAGTTCAGTACTCTTTTTTTCTTTTTTTTTTTTTTTTTTTTTTTTTTTTTTTCTAATGAAAGTTTCCTGTTTCTTAATACTTTACTTAGCTTCTGGAAGGTATTTTTGCTATTTCAATGCACTTTTGGAGTTTGGTGACACATTTTCCAACCTCTGTTAAAATACTACCTAGATATTTAAATTTTTTGTACTTGATTCTCCCAAATTTGTTGTTTGCATCTTTGGCTGCTCCTTTTACTGAGAACTGTACATTGTCTTTTTACAATTGGCATTTAGTCTTTTATTTTCACTTTCCTTTACTACTTTATGTACGAGTTCCTGTAGTTTCTTTTCTGTATCTGCTGCCAACATTGTGTAATATTAGGAATCACAAACTATTTTTTTTTTTTTTTTTTTTTTTTAATATATCTAAAAGCTTTTCATGTAGGCATATAGAGCTTGATAAAACAAAAAAAATGACACCAAATATATTTTTCTAGCTCAATTAGCAACTGAGTTAAGACCATTCAAATGTTGTTGGATTTTCTGTCTTGAGTGCAATTGGGCCAGATGCCCATTTTAACAGTGTATATGTGAAGATGCAGGCTTCAATCAAGTCAAAAATCATAAATGCAATGTCATTAAGTAATAAAAGAAAGATAATACTAATGGAATTAATAATTATTAGACCAGACTAAGTTAAACAGGGATGGAAGAATCACATTCCATCCTAAATACAGTTCAAAAATATTACTGGAAGGCAACTTTGACCATTCATATGAATTTCTATTCTACAGCTAAGTCATTGAAACTTAATGTTTCATAGCAAGTAGAGATTAAGCTAATTTTTTTTTTTTTTTTTTTTTTTTTTTCACAGGAGTACATCAGTAAAACAACTCTTATTTCACCTTGTAAGTACCAAAATTTAATGGTAGGGCAAAAAAATATACCTTTTTGAACTTGCTTTAGAAAAAATAGTATCTGAAAATTTACTCATTTTGGGATGAGGAATTCAACAAAACAGTTATTTTGTCTATAATATTAAAACTTTTTCTCATAAATGTATTTGATTTTTTTTTTTTTTTTTTTTTTTTTTTTTTTTTTGACTTAACCAAAAAGGACATCGCTTTGAATCTTTTTATATAAAATAAATCAATAATCAATATTTCAAACAAATGCTTATTGTAAAGCCTTAAAACTTAATTTTTAAATTAAAAAAAAAAAACAATTATTGAAATGAGTAAAAGTACATTTTATTGGAACTGATAAAAAAAGACTTTCTGGGATTTAAAAGATCCGGAACTTTTAAATCAGGTGTCGGTCAGGACAGCCAGTGAATTTAAATTTCAGAAGCACCTCATTTTATATTTGCATTTGCTTCGATTTGGTTAGATGAAGTGATAAGAACAAAACATTGCTCTATAAGAAGGTGTAATTTTCATTTTTTTAAGAAGTGAATATCTCTGGTATTTCATCCACTGAAGTTTTCAACTTGGAAATCTTTTGTGAAAAATAGTCTCAAATTTTAAGCCACCAAATTGACAAGTGTCCTCTTTGCTTTAAGATGAGACTATTTTGATATGCATAGAAACACATGACTCTGAGCACAACAAGTTTCAAAATATTAGCATAAAATTCTCTGATTTTAAAATGTGGAAAAAGAAGCACCCTTTACGGAAACGTGACCTCATTTAAAGAGACCTTGAATAAAAACTAATTGTCACACAAAAGAAAGAATTGCATATTTCGTAAAGAGAAAAGATTGATTTTTCTCATACTAATTTTGTCAAAATAACTTTAAAAATTCATGAGATATTGCTAGTTGAACTTAAAGGAAATTTACCTATTTTGACTCCTTTTCACACTTGAAATTAGGCTGGTTTGGGATACATAGTAATATGCATATATTATGTTTTTAAGATTGTGTCCACCAATAATAAATTTTGGTTGGATTTCTAATTCTCTCAGGATCCCCTCACTGTAAAAGTTGTACAAGTCCGGTGAGAAGGCACAACCTTGTCCTATGCCCTCATTTCTACTTTTTATATTTACTGAATTTGTTTTCTATCCAATATGTAGGCAGTTTGCTCTTAGTACTGGTTTGGCTTTAATTTTCCTAAATGTCAATTTTATAAAAATTTTACCTTTGCTTGACACATTTAGGAAGAAAATATTAACATATCTGTAATTAAATGACAAAATGAAAATAATAAAAAAAAAAAAAATTTCCTGTGTTTTATCTCATTTCATCATTCAGTTACCCACTCTTAGTCTGATATATAGATTTATATAACTTCCATTTCCATGTTTTTAATTAGGCTTTGTTGAAAATGACTTGTATATTTTACTTTTTGTTGCTTTAAAGAAATGATCTTGTATTGTTTCATGAATCATTTGCTATGTCCCTAAAATTTCTTTTTGTCTGTGTTTGTTTTATTCTACCATAAAGCTTACCATCCATTTCTTGTATGTTTTAGCCTGACTTTATCATTAAGTACATCTTGATAAGCAATTATTTAATGAAAAACAAACATTTTCACTAGAATTGAATTTAAATTGATTCCTTTTCTATAAGTGCTTATATGATTATAGCTGCATTTTCAACTCCATATTAGAAAAAAAAGACCCTATTTTCTTTTTGTTTTGCTAATTGCATTATCTATTTCATAAATATATATGCATTCAGTTGCTGAAAAATTAAAAAGGAAATATCTATGTAAGTTATATATATTTTGAATCTCATCTTGAACATTTTCATTTGGCTTATCAGAGCTTGTTTCATGCTTTATGTTATAAATATGTGACGTCTTCTTTGCAGAATAATTCATACATAATTGCTATATAATTTGAGATGATGTGAAGCCATGTTGGAAATTCCTCAGAATTAAAATCTTACAGAAGTTAGATTTTTAAACCCTAACAAGAGTCATTTAAATTTTCTCTGGTCAAATTATTAAAAATCGTTTTGAAATATTTTCTAAGTAGAGTTACATTTGTTGTTCTCTTTTTCTAATGAATCATTTTTGCTCTTAGACCAAAATTATTGAATTTCTTTTACTCATCAATCTTGTTAGTTTTTCCAATTGGCCACTATTGAATTGCTCACTTTATTTGGATAATAATCTGTTTCATATTTAGTTGTCTCTCGTCATTTTGGCATTTACTTAACATCTTTATAGGTCTGTTATTTGCCTCTTACTACACTTCAGCAGTCAATAAATAAACAAATGTGATTCCAGTATGTCACCAATACTTATGTTGTCTGTTACTTTATCTTCATTAGTTGCACCAACTTTCTATTTGCAAAAATATTTTATTTAATCCTTAGCACTTTATTAATATTAGTTCCCTTTTCACTGCATCCTTTGTCAAGGTCTCTCAATTGCAGTATTCTTATTGTTAATTCCACTTAAACTTGTTTCCTGTTGCTATAGCAGGATATGACAACACAACTATGAAATTCATACATCGAGATCAGTCACCTTCAGTGGCAGAATAAACTCTTTGTACAGAAAATGAAGTCACAGTGATGTGAGATATATATATATATCTATCTATCTCTCTCTCTCTCTCTCTCTCTCTCTCTCTCTCTATATATATATATATATATATATATATATATATATATATATATATATAATGCTTTTTCAATCATGGTTGGTTGAATAATCTAGACATATGTCTATTTGTATTTCATTCCTTTCAAATTCACAGATCAATTACTTGATGTTGCCATTAAAATCATTAAACAAGGTTCCATAGTGTAATTAACCAAAATATTAGTTATCAATTAACTACACTTATTAACCCATACATATCTTGTAAATACAGTATTAAATCAACTCCTAAACTAATCCAAATCTTAAAAACACACAAAAAAAACAACAGCCACACTTGATGTTGAAAGTATAATTATAAAGAATATTTACAGCAACCCATCTCTCACTCCATTAAAAACTGGGCCTAACATATTATGGAAACTACTATTGACTTGTACCACTGAGGTTCCCTTATATGACCATCAAAAATAATATCTACATACAACGTTATGGTGTTTCCATGGGTTCAGTTCTGGGACCAACATTTAGTAACTTCTACATGGCTTACCTTGAAAATAAGATATTTAATACCACTAAAAAAAAACCTCCATCTACCTAAGAGATATGTGGAGATTATATTCTCCTCTCAATTAAGAACATAAAGACATGAACTACAAAAACAAGTCCCCAAAAACTCTTAAGTTCACATATGAACTTTACAATAAAATCCCTTTTCTTGATATATTGCTAGGCACCAATAATAAAACATTTACTACCTCCACATATATAACCCCCCCCCCAAAAAAAAAACTAGCATAAACATATAAACTATAAAAGTGAATGTCCCAACTATTACAAAACAGTGATTATACAAAATTTAATAAACATTGCAAAAGTTAGCGCTTCCATAAAAAATTTTCTACACAGAGTTAAAAAAAAAAAAAAAACTCTTGTTAACAACAACTTTCTAATTACATTGTTGATGAACAAATTAGACTAGCTATTAGAAATAAATCAAAAAGAACATAATATTTTCTCAAATAACCTTAAATATATGAACCTATTATACTGCAATCAAATAAAAAATTCCTTAAAAAAAAATTAATAAGTACTAATATATCCCCCACTGATCACAGTAAAAAAAAAAAAAATAAAATAAAATAAAACTAATTATATACTTTACTAAATCTAATACAACCAAATTAATCATGCACAATAACTCTTTTTAGTCAACTAATGTTTTGTAAAAGACCAACATTGTATATCAATTTAAATATCCTTTGGGAGACTGTATCTCTGACAAAAAAAGTAAAAACATATATTGGTTTCATGGTATTAATATTGTCAAGGAGGCTTACATTATACATTCAAGCTCTATTGCACAACATTTAAAGCAACATTCCTGTCTATATTCCTGATTTAGAGAAATATTAATTGGCAATACACATATACTCCAGAATGAGAACAAAAAGCAAATACTTCAAATTCTTGAAGCTCTCTATATAAGGAAATTACAACAACAAATAAAATCAGTTATGACTATAGCAACAATGTTTTAAAATACTTAATTGTAATTCTTTTAAAACAAAAATTACAAATATAAATTACCTCCTTTGATAATGTTAATTTTTGAATCAACAGGGCACGTTCCATGTGTATTTACAAAAAAAATCACAGTCACATATTGCATTAGTTTTTGTCTTAGCAATTTACCCTGAAGATGATCTTGGATGAGATTGAATGTACAGACAAATCTCTAATCTACAGATCCTCCATCAACAGACTTTGGATGCAACAGACAAAATAAAAAAATATCTGCAGGAGAAAAGCTTCCAAATCATCAGCAATGTATTTCAAGATTTGTGAACTTAGCAGAATGAGTTGTATTTCTCAAAGTGACCGCTTGGCGGCAGTAGCAGGCCTTTCAATTTTAAACAAAGATGGAAAGTACGATACATTAGTATGTACGTGAGAAATCTATTATTTTTGTTATTTTGCTTAATATATTAAGTATATATTTATTTATGCCATATATACATGTTTATAATATTTATATTGATTATAACTACTGGTAGTTACTATAGTAGTTTTATAACTCAAAAATAATCCCTTCTCATGGACAATCAGCTTTAAAGGTACCCCACCCCCATTAGTCTATTGGAGAGAAGTTTGTCTGTACTTGAGAAAATAAAAGGAATGAGAAAAACTATGACACCTTCCTTAATAAGTTTCATGGCAACATTAAGAAATTGATCCGTAAATTTGAAAGGATTAAAATAAATAGACATATGTCTAGATTATTCATCCACACACACACACACGTGTGTATATTGGGCACAGAGGTCAACACAAAGCAACAGCCTGTTTCATGCTTGAGCACAATCTTCAAGCCATCCTTTACATAGGCTCTGTCTTTGATATTGAACACTTTTACCCATAAATATAGCATACTATAAAACTATATTTTTATGATAAATTTTATTTATATTAATCTTATATATAATCTGTACAATGTACGTAAATTCTTGTGTAGATGAGGTATATGATTGCTTCACTGATTTAATTAAATATTGATTTCCATAGCAACGAAACCATTGATTGTATGTGGCTGATGCTAAAGGATTGCAATGCTTATTACATTAATGTTCAATTATCCCCTAAAATACCCTATCCCATTTCTCATTTTTCTATGTCCCCTATTTACAGTTGGATTTCATAATATTGGCTTAAGTTCAGTAAGGACAATATGGCCTGCTCTCATCGCTGTTTTTCATATGGCTGTTGGTCTGGTTTTTGTTCCATGCATACCAGTTCCATGTATTGTTTAGATTATTTTATGTTGGCACTGCACTCATAATTGCTTCCTTAGACGTGTTAATGAGTTTCACTACTGGTTTGTGGTTGAGATCTGTGAGCAGGATTAATATCTGTTGAACCTGAGAAACTCTTAAATTTAGATCTTTCGGGTTTTTCTTTTGAAGGAACTATTTTTTTCATGCACTTGAAGAAATAAAAGAAATAGTCTTTATTTGTCTATATTTCTGAGATGAGGTATTATGTACACTATTTACATTATTCGGACTATTGTCCTCATCTTTGTTGCCATATTTATTACGTTTCGACCATTGTATGCTCTGGCCTTCTTCAGGTGACTGTAATGTCGAACTGAACCATTTATTTCACTCACTGGGGTAGACTGTTCTAGTTCCATGTGCCATGTTTAATGGATGTCAGTTATAAGTTATCTCCTGTTAATTTCCCTCTTAAAGTTCTCCACTGCTTTAACCTTGAGGACATCTGTGTATTATAAACTTAATGTCTTTACCATCATTTTTTACCAGTGCTCATATTGGAATTTTTATTGTTGTTATCGCTTTTCTCTGGCACTCCTTATTACTGGTTCCCATATTGTATTTATTTCTATGCTTGGTTGGCTCAGGAGATTTTTTGTGGCCTAGCATATGAGCTGATTCCTTAAGTTTACAAATTTTCCAGTGGTGTTCTTTGTCTATGGTCTCAACCTGATCCCACAGAGGGCGGTGATCTCCCTTCTCTCTCTATCTATAGTCAGCTGCACCTGATTTTTCCACTTCCCCTCATGTTACAGCTTTCTGGTGTTCTTGAAACTTTACCATAACTGGGTAGCCTGTCTCCCCTTTATATTTCTTTCTGCAGCTGCACAGGATAGTGTACACACACTTTAGTCATGTTCTCCTCTATGGGGTGGGGGTCTTACTCGGGGAAACATATCTGCAAAGTGTCATCAAGCTTTTGAAGGTTGTCCTGATGTTATATGGACTGCAGATCCTTTGTATATTCTCTGATAACCCCTTCACATATGGAGAGAGAAGGGAAATCACCGCCCTCTGTGGGATCAGGTTGAGATCATAGACAAAGTACACCATTGGAAATTTCGTAAACTTAAGGAATCAGCACATATGCTAGGCTACAAAAATCTCCTGAGCTGACCAAGCATAGGAATGAATACAATATGGGAACCAGTAATAAGGAGTGCCAGAGAAAAGCAATGATAATAACCACAAAAATTGCAATATGAGCACTGGTAAAAAATGGTTGCTGAAGCCATTTGGTTTATAATACCGAGAAATTCCTAAACAGATGTCCTCAAGGACATATGGCACAGTGGATAAAGGCATTAGTTAGATCCAGTGACAGGACCCAAAGAGTGTGAGTTCAATAAGGCAGTGGAGAACTTTCAGTGTGAAATTAACAGGAGATAACTGATAACTGACATCCATTAAACATGTCATGGGGAACTAGAACAGTCTACCCCAGTGAGTGAAATAAATGGTTCAGTTCGACATTACAACCACATGAAGAAGGCAGAAATGTAATAAATATGGTGGCAAAGATGAGGACAATAGTCTGAATAATGTAAATAATGTAGCCTTTATTTATAGGTGTTGATTAAAGCCACAAGAAATTATACTTGGCTTCATCTGACTGATATGGGATCAGTGTACTAACATATAATATTCATTCAATTTTAGTCTTTAAAATTTCAAAAATTTTTCAGAAAGGTTGATATTTTAATATAAAAAAATTAAAACCAGTAAACATTATTTTATGCGTCTTCACCAGAAGTTTTTGTTAATACCTAGTAGTTTTTTTTTGTTTTTTTTTTAATTATTCCCCCCCCCTCCAAGCAAAGTGATAAAGCTACTAAGAAACAAGGGGTTACTAAGTGAAAGAATCTGAGAGGGGAAAAAAAAACATTAAAGAGAGAATTCAATAAAAGAATGGAAATTAAGGAGACAAAAAATTGCATTTAAATTTTTAAAGATCAAATTTGACTGGAAAGCAAGAAGCTGGAAGACAGTTCCACAATAGAGAACTGAGGGAGAAGAAACTGGTAGCATAGAACTTATGGTTACATTTAAACAATTCAGTCATAAAATAAAACCTAGCTCTCAATCTAGAGTTGCATTTAAATTTCTAATGTCTAGGTACCAAAGAGGAAAGCTAATCAGAAAAATTACTATGAAAATATTTATAGAAATGGCACAAAGAAGGCACATGATGGAGATGGAGGGGAAAATGACTGCAGCCAAGTGCTGTAACATAGCTTCCTTGTGTTTTTTTTATTAAAAGAAATACATTTTGATTGTCCAAGATAAAAGCAGATAATAAATTTGTGCACTGAATAATGTTCATTATTATTTTGCTTACAATTTTAGAACTCTATCTATTTTAATGTTTATTTCAGAAAAAAAAAAAAAACCCATAAATAATACTCATGAATTATAGAGACAAATAGTATACAAATATATGCATTTGCCTGTTCACAAGAAACTGTAAAAAAAGATTTATTCCATTAATGTTTTTATTTATAATTTAGCCACTTGCTATTAAAGAAATTTGAGTTTTATGATAATTCTGATTTTATTGTAACTAACTCTTTATTAGCTTGTTGTGATGCTGGCAAAAATACTTCATCTGTTATGTGAAAAGCAACAAAAGAAGAGTCTTGTTTGATTCATATTTGTAGATACAAGAATAAGTAGGCCTTGCAATACCTATATCTAATCGATACGAACATATTTGTCTATTACTGTATTACATGTAAACATGATGTACAGCATATTAAAAAAATACTTTTATTTTATTTTTTTTTTTTTAAATATATATTTGATTCTAACACTAGTATTTTTATTATCATGGATAAATTTTATCTTTATTTTTCTTATAGTTATATCTATCAGCTCTTTGATACTTGTTCAACCATGAAATTCCACTTTTGAATATTAATGTTACCATGGAGATGTTATTTCATTCATTTATAGTTTGTGAACAGTATTCACTTTTTGCTTTAACATTTTTTCTTAGCTTTTTATGCAATTAGTATTGTTTGTATTATTAACCTTTCTGGTCTTAATTTACTCAAGTATATTGTATGGGGGTTTTCAAATGATTTCATTATCACTGTTTATATTTTCTTGGATAAATAGCAAAACAGTTTTATTTTTCATTTGTCAGTTGAAATATAAACAAAAATTAAATTTTCATACTGACTGTATAAATTTTGCTACTTAACCTAATCTATTCGATAATTGTTGATGTAAATTTTTGTTTGGTTTTAATTGGGATTGATACAAGTTATGTATTGTTCCTTTTAACAATGTCAATTTTTCCTGTTATTCATTCATAGCCTGATTATTGGTTATGTTTGAACAAATGTTCTCATATTTGTTTTCATAATGTTTTGCTATTTGTGCCCTCTTTTAAACATAGTGGATTAAAGTGTTGGTTCTTGTGATGGTATAGTAATTGTAAGTTCAATCTCTGAGCTGGTAAATCAGACTTAGATTCTGTGAAAACGGGGCAAGCAATAATGAATCAAAGATAAAGAGAACAAGATATCTGAAGAAGACTGTGGGGGTGTACAATGGCCAAAATCTTGTGATGATAATGACAATGATGAAGGTGTTATTCTGAAAGTAAATAACTTATCCCAGAAATTATCTTTATCATCAGCAAAGACTTAGTATATTTCTGGAACTTGGTTAGTTCTTGAGATTTACTGGCCTCTTGTGCTAATATGCTTTACAACACTGACCAATCATTTTAATGTCACTTTCAGATTAGTTATCAATGAAAGCTTGGTGGTGATGCATGAGATGCAAGATGAGTCAAATGACATGGAATTTTACTCTAGTGAATCAAATGTCTTCCTTTGAAGAACGATTAAGAGAGAATGAAAAAAAAAAAAACCTTCTGTGCTACAGTCTTATACTTACAAAATCTACACTATCTAAATGCTTTTTAAGATCAGCATTGGGTTCTCATGTTCTCTCTTTTACGTTTTCTGATCATCTTTGAAGTAAGGATTTCAAGAGGAGAAAAAATTCTTGGTAAGATTAGATCTTAAAAAAAGAAGTTTACATCTTGAGTAATTGAGAAGAGAAAGAACTGCATGTGGCACTAATGTAATTTGGAAATTGTCTTGTTAAAGAAAGAAAAAATAGCTTAAATTAGAAGAAATCATGCAATAAAAATCCTTGAAGGCCAGAGATAGTTATAGTAAAAGAGTTCAATTTCCTTCTTATGAATAGAATGTCTGGTACAATCAAAAATGTTCACTTTTTTTTTTTTTTTTTTTTTTTTTTTTTTAAGTGTCAAGTGGATCTCAATTTAAAGATTACAAACAATACCTGCATTTTGTATTATTGGAATGTGTCAGAAATTTATTTGTCTGATTTGCACATTTGTAAAAGGCACACTACATATGATCTATTTATGTTCTAATACTTGAATATGAGTATAGTGTATCTACCTAGATTTATCTTGTGTTTCCTGGGAATATATGGTTTTGCCATCAGTCAAACCTCTTTCTACTATGCATATTGATCTGTTTTGATGTATTTTGCTGATGTAGTTTGACATATTGATCATTGTGTCTTTTGACTATGATTGTTATGGATGACCGCTGACTTATTGTCTTAAAATGATTGGTCAGCTGGATTACTACTCTATCATTTTGGTACAAGGCCAGTGAAAACAGAGTATTAAAATATCTTTGGTAAGAACAGTGTGGAAGAAAATTGTTGTAGTCTGAACAAGCTTGTAGTAGCAATATTTTCTCTATTCATACCAAAACAAAACTGGTTTCATTTAATCACCATAGAGAGGAACCTTTTCTGCCGGCCATCAGCATGGCTGATGCTAACCTCCACAAGAGCAACTCTTATAGCGATCACATTTTCCACTGACATGTAGTTAAGTGTTTATATTGAATCAATTGCTCAGTCTACTGCTAGAAAAGTTGATACACTGTGTTGTGCGGGATCATTTTTCTTATATTTATAAATCTATCATTCATCTTTGCATTGAATATTTTTGCCATAACTGGTCTAGTGGTCTTACTACATAGCTTGAGATTCTTGATAAAATTCAAAGAAGAGTCAGTAATATAGCCAATTCTGACCTGGCATCTCAATTTCTCACAGTGACAAGGCTTCCGCCTGTGTTTCCAACAGATATTTTCATGGCAGTTGCTCTGATGAGCTTTCCTGTTTGGTGCTTCAACAGCATAGATTTAAGCATGCTACTAGATTGACAACTAAGTCTTACCATTTTACTATTGAACCAGCTAGGTTCCGCTGCGTGTTCTGATAGTTTCTTTTCTTGTACTTCTCACCTGTAGAACTCCAATTGCTTGCTTCACTGACACCTATGATCTTCAAAAATCTAAATTAAATCTTCTGTCTTCCTGAAACAGGTTCTGTTATTCTCTCCCCCCCCCCCCGGAGTCCTCTCATTCTCTTTCCCTTCCAGTAACTCCTTGCATCCTCATTGTATTATCACCTTGCTTCGGGGTGATTTTTTTATATATATATATATATATATATATAAAGGTTGGTGCAAAAATAATGTCGTTTTCTCACATATGTTACCATGTGAGAAGACGACATTATTTTTGCACCAACCTATATATATATGAAATTCAATATCCCATATGCATGCCCATTTTTCACCATAAAAATTAATCTTACAGGGAGAAATGGCCATACATAAGGGGGTATTGAATTTCATTTATATGTAATTTATTTATATATGTTCTGTAATAAATACATTGAGCTCTCTTTGTGGATCAGTTTTAATATTTTATATTATTAGGATTCACTTGGATTACTTACCCATGGATTTTTACCCTTGTGTGTTATATATATATATATATATAATTCAAACTGGTTCTAAGACTAGTATTGGTCATCAGAATTTGGCCTTTTTTGTTCAATATCTCTATAGTTTGATTTGATAAATATTCTGCTAAAAAATGTCAATAAAGATCAATGCTTGTTTAATTTCTGCAATGTTTCAGTCTTTCGACAATATTGGATTAGTGAAGCATCTTAATCTTAATTTTGTTGAGAATTGATTATAAATTAGTAACCAAGATGAAAATATGTTTGTATTTGTAAAATATTCAATATTATAATTTTATAACCATCTGCTTATATTTCTGAATGTTAACAAATACGTGTATGCCTGTTTAAAATCCCTCTATCATGTATCAACTTGATTTCGAATTGTCTCTCTTCATCTTTACTTCCAAAATAACTATGATGATTCTTGTTCTTTGGCACAATCTTTCTTATTTAAAGATGTTTATTCATTTTTGCATTATTGAGTCACCTGACCAAACCATTTTATTTAGATGATAGTTTTTGTTTTTTTTCTTATCTGTTTGTATGTGATTTTGCTGACTTTATTTACAACAATAAGTAACAACATTTAGTCATGTAGAGTTAATCATCTCTTCAAATCAATGAAGATTTTATATTCATAGTGTGCTGTCTGATTGCCTGTGGGTATATTGCTTTTATCTAAACACCTGTTTAAGTCCAAATATCAGCCTCTTAGATATGGTAAGTTAGAAGTCAACTCTTGAAAGTCTCATTCTCTAAATTATTTTCCTTATTATTTTGGTAAGGGTTTCTTCATTTTATAAACAATAACTTATTGACTTGTTTCGCTTTCTTTGTGAAATAATCTAGGGAAATATATATTTACAAATTTGGAATTTAGAATTTCAATCAGATTTGTAAACAGTTTGGGAATAAATTGTTTCGATTGATTAAAAGAAAAATGCAGATGAAACTCGTGGAGAATTTCTTTTTTTAAAGGACAGAAAATGTTAGTTGATTCCTTTGTTTAAATTTACATTATTTTCAAACAGGAATTATATATTATTTTCATTACAAATTTACATAAAAGTAAAGAATTTAATTTGTTTTTGTTTTATTGCCTAAGATAAAAAAAAAAAAAAAATAGTAGTCTCTATTGTCATATTGTTATGTTTTAGCACTCCCGCCTCTCTCTCTCTCTAATGTATAAATGATATGTTTAAACCTTAAGATTTAAGAATATTTATGTTAAAGTGTTGAGATATATATGGTGTATCAAAAATATTTTTCCAAATTTTGGTGGCGAGTTCCTTGGCATCAAAACAAGGTAAAATGTCTATATAAGCCTATGTCCAAAAGGCCATTGTTGTACCTCAATACAACAACTCATAACACATGTTCAAAATGTCCTCCACTTGCATCTAAACACACACACATGCACCTGTCGGATCATTGACTTTCAAATACACCTACACAGTGTCAAATGCTTTTGCAGGTCCCCATAACAGGTTAATGAAGCGTCTCTGCATTATTAATGTCTGCTGTATAAACCAGTTTCTTGAGGTCACCCTACAGATAGAAATCCAAAGGATTGAGATTGAGGGAATGTGCAGGCTATGGAACTGGTCCTCTCCTATCTATCCATTTTTCATCATAGATGTCGGTCAATAGATTGTGAACAATGTGATTGAGATGTGCTGGAGCCACCTCATACATGACCCATGTGCATCTTCTATTAGCAGAGGTACATTCTCTAGCAGGTCTGTGATTGTGTTTGAAATAAAGTCACCTACAATTCCAGCCTAGACATGAATTGTAAACTGATGCTGGTATCTAGCCTGCATTGTACCATGGAGATTACAATCCTCCTTACAAATGTTGGTTGTGTAAATTTTTTATTCCATCTTTTCCAAATATTGCCTCATCTGTAAACATGACTTAAAAGATAAACAACAGATTGGCAGTTTGTGCAATAAACAATTTGCAAAAGTTCTCGCATTGTGAGTGATCAGAGGGTGAAAGACCCTGTACACAGAGCAAATGATATGGATACATATGAAGTACTATGTGGTACTATGAAATATACAAGATGTTAGTACTGCTTGATGTGTGTTGATACCTGGACTGTCTTCAACAGCCTGTAGAATATGTTCTTCATGGTCATGTGTTCGAGTGAATCTCAGTCTTCCTTGATCTATAGTTTGTGGCGACGTGGATCCTGTCTCAGCAATATGACAATAAACAGCAGCAAACATTAGATGACTTGGTTGCCTTTAGTCTGGAAGCAAATCTAATACAGCTGTGCAGATTCGTGTCCATTACCACTCATACATCCTTATGTAAAAATCATCTGTTTGCTTACGATATGAATATTCTGCAATTATTAAACAGAACACTTCTCAGTTAACTCACTATTACATACGTTAAACAAAGACAGACTAGCCACAAATGTACATGAATGACAAATGTAACCTAGTCTACATGACAACACAGCACCATCTATTGTAAACTTAAGAACTCAAAAACAAAGGATCTGTGGACATGTTTATATGGATTTTTGTCCTTGTTTTGATGTAGGGAAGTCACCCCCAAAGTTTGTAAAAGTATTTTTGAGACACTTTATGTATGTATGTATGTGTGTGTGTATATATATATATATATATATATATAGGAATCAACACTACTTGGTGACTGTCAATTTCATGCGGGAATATAATCTTGAGATCAAGTCTGAAGTTCACATTAAAGCATGAAACTGAGAGTCACCATGCAATGTTGATTCTTATGTACACAATCTGTATTTATAAATGTCCTATCTTTGATATTGAACACTCTTCCCTTATAGATATAACAAATTTTAAGTGTGTGTGCATATATATATATATATATATATATATATATATAATATATATATATATAGTGTGTGTTTGTGTATTCCTTAAGCCAAATGTTATTAAAGATAAAAGACATTTTGTGTCAATTAATTTTACTGTTCAACTTTTCCAAAATTACGAATGATCCTTCTCGGATAAGGAGAAAATTCCGTCTGAAATTGTCTGAAGTTTTTAAAGAACATTTGCTGCCTAAATGAACAGAACATGCATAGACACACCCAAATAAAGAGAAAGACTTTGTTTTTGCTCAATCTTTGATATTGAACACTGTTAAAAACAGTGCTGTATCCAATTTTTACTAAGTTTCTTAAAAGATAAGATACTGAAATAAAATTGTGAATTATAAATGATCCTTCTCCTTGCTTGCTGACTTCAATGATATTTTCCTTGAATGGAGATATTTGTCAATGTATAAAAATGTTTGACATGATATAATTGTTTGTATAGATACAAAAAAAAAAAAAATTACATAATTTGATTATTTTACTTTTGTCCTCTAACCAGGTTATTGCTTGAAAATGTTTGGGGATTAATAACATGAATACTGAATTAAAAAAAATGTAGATTAATGAGAAAAAAAATCTATGAGCTGATTGTTGTTTTTTTTTTTTTTTATAGTACATTTTCCTTCCTTAAGTAGATTTGAATGTAAATTATGTAATGAACAATTTCATTATAAATGTTTATGCAAACATTAAGAAAGTATTATAAAAATCAAAACAAGGAAGTTCAGGTTTTAAACTGTTTAGATTATTATATTTATTATTTTTTTTTTTATATGCTCTAACTATAATCTCAGAATTAGTACTGATATATAATCAGAAACTGTTTTGACAAACTGACTCATTTTTAGTGGAATTTATGAACTTTATACAAGTTGAGAACTGACTAATTAGTATTTATTTAGTGAAATAGATACAAAGGTGTTAGTATTGTATTTTATACTAATTAGCTTTGTTATTTATATCGCTTTTACATCTTTGATTTTACTAATATATAAATGATATATGATAGACTTTTTTTGCGTTGAGGTTTCATATCAGATTTTGAGTTAAATATCTAGTAATGGGCCCTGTCATCTTAACTAACAGCTATTGTTATAAATCAAATTCCTTTGCTTTCAGTAGTAATGAATATTTTGACACAGACAACTCCCTACATCGTTCTCAATAGCAATATAAAGTAGCTGACTTAATAGAAAACTGATGAGCACTGGAAAAATTGTAGGTAACGGATTTTTTTTTTTTTTTTTTTTTTTTTTTAAAGACCTTTTGGGAAGATAATTGGTGGAATGGTCTAATCATAATTTTTGGAAGCGATTCTTGAATTGATCAATGTTTAAGCTTCTCTGGCTTTTCTGAAGCATTAGTCTATTCTGATGTATATTTCCTCTGAGACAAGTGTAAAATTAGATTACAGTGATTTATTTCTTCCAATGTAGTTTAGTGTAAAACTTACTTGAGCAGAGATTTCCTAATCAGAATGGTAATATCAGTTTTAATTTATGAGGACTCCATGCTAGGCTTAATGTAACGTGTCTAAATTGTAAATTATTTCTAACCTATTCAGACCATTTTAGTATTTTTCCAGAAGTAATTGCTTCAAAGCTGCAATACAATTTTTTTTTTTCTTCTGAAGTTGGTTACCTTTGTAGATTAGATGAAGGATGAAAATAAAAAATATGTAGTTACATCAATAAGTTTATCCTGTTAAGGAAAAAGCATTTATGTTTTCAACATAATCCCCTTTATTAATTTACTTTACCAGATGCTTCTCTATTGTATAATATAATTGAACATTACCATTGAAAATTTCATATCAAAATTCTGTCAGTAACTATTGGGTTACAGATTTAGTGATCCACCCTCATATTTGTGTTAAACTGTTTCTGTTTAAAAATGCTCCAGATATAATTGCAAAGCTTTGTTCTAAAATTGTCCTTGCCAGTGTTTCTCTGAAATTTTTAGATGTAAGCATTAGTTTCCTGTATTAATTGAGATCAGTAATTGTAATTGTGGCTTCATTCCCTAGGCTTAACACTTGTAGATATTTTTCAGATTAAACTAAATTGGGTACAAAGACTGATTCATGATAAACTGAATAGGAACAGATCTTTTTTTTTTGTTTTTGTTTTACAATAATGTTCACCTAATACAAGGCCGAAGAGCCACTCAAGATAGTTTTATTGTATGGTGTTGCATGAGTGTAAGAAAAGGCAAGAAGTAAAGTTCATGGATGATAATGCTTAACCCTAGATTTGAAGAGGTCAAGATTATAGTGATTGGGAAAGCATCGTGTCATGAGTCTGTTCCACAAATCAGCAGTTCTTGGGAAGAAGCTGTCAGTGGAAATTACTTTTTACTAATTGAATAAGAAGGTAATTAGGATGGTTTATGCTTGTGTACCAGGCATGGCTGGTCCCAGTTTGAAAGGTCAGGGGTGATGAACCAAGGAATGTAGCTAGTCAGAACACATGCCATAGAAATAGTGATAAGGCAGTGAGAGGCTACCCACAAGGCTGTGTACATGTGTTTGAACTCTATAAAGGCATGCAAGTGACGACTGAGCAGCTCTAGCCCAGGCTTAGAAATATAACTTATTTATCACAGCTTCATTTTCATAGTTCTTTTGAACACTGAAAAACAATTATGAAAAGATTATTATGGTTTCATTAAAAAAAAAAATCACTATTTTTTAATCACTGGTATGTGTTGTTACTAAGGATAGTAGGAATTATCATGCCTTTGTAATATAAATAATGGAAATACTTTAGGCCATGTTGTACATGTTCTCAAAGCTTGAGTCGATTCTCAGATCTTTCAAAAAATTATTTAATTAAAATTTCAAGGATGTTTCACTACAAAATGTTCCAAAATGGGATTTATTTTTCTCTAGAGTTATTCTGATGATCTATTTTTTTCATTATTTCTCTTGATTATTAATATACATCGGAATGGACAAAATCTGACAGTTTGTGTTCTGAACATTTCAGTTATTGTCCAAAGGAAAGTATTAAAAGAATTGTCCATAGCTTGTGAGTCTTTATAAATGAAGAATTGCATTATTTGAAACAGGCAATTATTTATACTAATTTTATTGTTACTGATGTTGGAACTCCGTCTCCTGAAGAAAGGTTCAGATTGAATTTTGTTCGTTTTTTAATTTTTTTTTTTCACTTAAACTATCAATTTTCATTTTTAATTTTTGTCATGGTTTATTGCCATCTCGTTCAAGTCTTAACTTACTCAAAAATAGAATTATTTTTTTATTTTTTATTTTTTTTTGCTAGTGTAAGATATCTTGGTTTTAGCAAAAATATACTTGGTTATATATATATATATATATATATATATATATATATATATATATATATATATAATTTGGATTTTGTTTCGGTAGCAGTAATGAGAAATATTAAATAGTATTTTGCATAGAAAATTGCTGTAACAAAATATAGAGGCAGAATCCTAGAATTATTTTGTATGATTCTTTAGACCAAAACTTTTAGGCTGCCTTTGTAAATTAATTACTTTTGTTAATTTTACTCCCGAATTGTGTAATGCTTTTTCAGGATATTTTATGATCTTTGAGAGTCAGAAAACAAATTACTGTGTATTACTTAATGCTGTGTAGTAAATAATAAAGTAACTTAAGCATATTGAAACTGAAATGAGAATATGCAAAAAATTTCCCCTTTCAGCTCTAAAAGTTATAAAGGAATTTTTTTTTTTTTTTTTTTTTGCAATAAGTGATCTTTATTATCACAGAAAGTACAAAACACCAAAATATGGAGTTAGTAATTAGTTTGAATAATTGTCTCAAATCAATCTGGCAGTGGATGGAACATGTTTCAGGTATTCTCATTCTTATTGGCAGTAATCCCAAAGCTCTTGGAGATTGTTCAGATTTTATAGGAGCACTTACTGTTAGGTTGGTGCAAAAATAATGTCGTTTTCTCACATATGTTACTATGTGAGAAGACGACATTATTTTTGCACCAACCTAATACTTCAATTTCTCCAATGATGGTTCACTTATATTGAGATCAGGACTTTGTGCTAACCAGTCTTCCAAATGTTTAACATCTTCAAGAAACCTTTCTTGCACATGTTGTATGTCAAGGACCACCATTATTTTTTTTTAATTTTCTCCATCTTAGTGGATTAAACCATAGTAAACAAATATAGAACTATTTAGATTTCTATCAACTTCTACCAAATGTTTTCTACTATCGCTTTTGATACATTCCCACACAATCATGTGTCCTTCACCAAATTTTATCATCTTTGTGAAGCATCTTGAATTGTTTCTTTCTCCTACTGGTATTTTCTAGTATTAGAATGCTGACATTCAATCAATATTACTTTTCACCACTTTTTAGAATCCCATGTTAGATATTCTTTTGACCACTTCAATCTTCTATTCCAATGTCTTCTGGTTAATGATTTTTGCTGATATATGCTCATTCCAGTTGTTTTCATAATACTCCACATATTGTATCAACTGATACTTCACTGTTAAGACTGAACTGAATCCTCACTTGTCTGGCTGTTAACTTTGAATTGCCTCATAATTTCTTTCATCTCTTTTGTGGCCTTCCAGTTTTCATTGCACTTAAAATCCTTCCAGTAGTGGCAAACATCTTTTGGGTGGTTTGAACTCTGTTTCTCATAATTCTCTGTTGCCTGGCTATCTCTTGTTGAGTCACCTTCTCCTTAAGTCACAATTTTCGTTTTTGTTTCAGCAGAAATTTTAGTCATGATTTTAATGCAGAAAATGCAAGCTAATGTTCAACTATAGTGACTTGTCAAGGCACCTGATACTCATGTTAGTAAGATTGAACAATTCCTACTTAGAAATTTAAATATTATCATGTCTTTATCATCTCAGATCTTTCATTGTTCCAATAGTTTTGCAAGACTTTATTTTCAATTTTTTCAATCTGTTTAAAGTGGTGTATCTTCTGTTACACTGCACCTACGAAAACACAAATTATTTTCCAGTCATCAAGGTCCACAGACACAACTGATAAAAGTATACTGCTAAATGATTAAATTAATAAAATAAAGGTGTATAATCTTTTTATGTAGTTGACCTAGAACTATTTCATGCCAGTGAATATGTTCCAAAAAATCTAGAAAATCCCTTTATATTAACTCTATACTGATTTTTTTTTTATTTTTGTTTTGCAGCACCTTTTCAAATTCTTCTAGAAATTTGTCTTTTCACTATCCATGAAGTTCATTGAAGTATTATCAGATTTATAGTTATTTTCAATTATTAAACTGAAATTGTTAGTAATTGATTATCATGCTCAGTTAACAGAACAATTACTTCTCTACAACCTTTTGTCCATAGTTTGAATAATTGTCTCAAATCAATCTGGCAGTGGATGGAACATCGTTCAGGTATTCTCATTCTTATTGGCAGTAATCCCAAAGCTCTTGGAGATTGTGGATTTTCAATTTCTCAGTATAGAACTATTTAGGAAAAAAACATTTTAAACTTAAGTTCACGTATTCTCGTTTATACTAATTATAATTATCACCTCTACAGATATTTTTCTGCATTAAAATCATGACTAAAATTTCTGCTGAAACAAAAACGAAAATTGTATGCGACTCTGAGTAGCAGATTTTAGTTTAGTTGATGATTTAACTACTTGATCTTTTTAGAAATTCTTTTGTCCTAGAGATGGATGACTAGATGTATTATTGATATAGCATCAGTATATAGCAACTATTGAGGCTCTACTGAAAATAGTGATTTTAGTAATGAACTTTTCTTCCCCATATTTTTTTCGTGGTGAGGATATTCATATTTATTGTAAGAAAATGTGATTTAAATAGCATTCAGGAAATATTTTTCCTCCAGCTAAGGGTTAAATAGCAGGTGGGGCTCTTTAGCTTTGGTTGGCAACCAATCTAGCAGAAGGACAGCTCTGACTTCAAAACTAGTTGGGAATTGAGACTGACTACTCCACTCTGGAAAACCTACTTCCTACAGAAACCACAGTATCATTGCTTAGCATGGTGTAGCTGTGGCCTTGCTCTTCACATAGGAATCTAATGGTATGTGTGAGGATGAGATGGTATGAAGAAATATCATGTATATATTTCTGTGGAACTTCTCTATATTTTTGCAACTTCTAGTTCTTAACTCCTGCAGTGAATCGGGTAGTGATGAATGTAGTGAAAGTTAATTATTTTTCTGTAGCAGCTGCCGAGCTAGTTTGCCAATATATCATATCAAACATATACTGACATTGATAATATATAGGACTCTCTGGAGAAAAAAAAATGACATCTTTGACTTTAATTTAAAAAAAAAAAAAAAAAATGTTATCCTCTCCCAAGTGATTAAACAAAAATCATTATTGCCTTGGTATAAGTGAATTATACAACTTTCCTTCTGTTTACCAAATCTTGTTTGAAATTATTTTAAATGATGAACATTTTTAATTATGCTCCCAACAATTTTTAGTGTAGTGCATGGTAGATCTGCAAATAGCACATCCAGAGAGTTTACCATTGTGTCAAATAGTATTTTGTTTCTTGATTTTATTTTTCTGGTAGTTGATACGATCTCTGCTTCCTCTATTTGACCCATCACCTCTATAGATATTGCATCTATTACAACAATACTTCTATTGATTTTGGTGGCCTGAGTTATATATAACACACTTTGTCTGCACATCACTCTATTCCCTTTTTCCAGAGGATCATTCTCACAAGAGTCTCCCTGTACTTCTCGAGTAGACCAATGTAGTCTATGTACAGATTTTGAAGATTTACTAGGGATATTGAAAATAAGTCTGACAGAAGATTCATTTGCTTCTGGGACCTATTCTGGACAATTTCACAGTCTAAACACATAGCAGAACGTAGTTTCTTAAGAGAAAAATGACCATTATTAATAAGTTCTTTGTCTCACCAGAGCTTGTCCCAGTAGCTGTTTATTCATCCAAGGATTGAACTCTTATTCCTTGAGAGTATAGGTAACAACCAGGTTCCAGTGTGCTAAGAGAAATTAAACTTGAGATGACAATTTTTTTTATATTGAAGTATTGTTTTTAGTAAGTAAATGAATCTGAAATGGGCCTGAAAAAAAATTTCTTACAAATATATCTATTGAGTAGTTTGATTATCAAAAGATTAAGTTCAACTATAGATATTTTAATAATGGAGGTTACAATAATGTAAGACTCTTCCAGGGAATGCATACTTTTTTTTTTTTCTTTTTCTTTTAATCATTAAGAACTGCTTATCTCTTGTGATCTTGCTGCAAATCTTTTTTCTTTGTGCAGTTTTACAAAGATGGTCGTGGAAAAGGGTAAAAGCTTATTTTAAAAAAAATATTATTTCCTTTTATATAATTTAAAGTCTAATTCCCTCATTTTTGTTATGTTTTGACTGCTGTTCCCTCTAGCCCTCAAATAATTCTGTGGACTGGAGGATTAAAGTGTTGGCTTGTGGCTTTGGGTGGCATATTAACTGTCAGTTCAATCCCTGGGCTGGGTAGTACAGACTTGAAGTTGGTGGAAACAGGACAAGCAGTGAGATAGAGGGAATCAACATGTAACCTACCTAACCAGCTTGTGTGAATGGGAGGCATAGTAAAAAGACAAACATCACATATGAGCTATAAATAATAGGAAGTTGCAGAGAACCATGATTGCCCATGCCCTGAAGGCATTTAGAAAAAGAATTAAAAAAAAAATATATAAAAAGAACAAAGCAAGATATCTCTGGATAGCAGGACAAGATGAGGATATTAGTCTGAATGTAAATAAGTCTTTTATTACAGAAAATCAGAAAAGTTATTTCATAGTCATCGGATGACTTTTAATTTATTCCAATTAGAAAAATAGTCATTAAATAAAAAATAGCTACATCTTAATTATACCTTGATGCATTATTTATGTGACAAAAGGATGGTTTTGTTTGCTGTGTGAGCTTTCTTGTGACAGAAGATTATGCATATATTTATCTTGACAACATTCCATTCATGTATTGCAAACTATACATAACAGTTTAAAATGTTTTCTTTACTTTTTTTTTTTTTATTTCCCTTTTGAAAATATCTTGAGTATTAATTTGTTTTTTTTTTTTTCTCATGGTATGAAATGATAGGTTTTGAAACAATGATTGCTAGTAAATGTCAGTTGCCAATCAATAATATTATGAAAAATGCTTAGCATTGTATCACTGTTTCTTTTGACAGATCTTTGTTTTTCAGTAAATAATGTTCATGAACCAAAAGCAAAATGTTAATTTTCAAATATACTTTCCTTTTTATCACTTGGAAAATATTGGATATCTAAGCTTGTTGGAGCCAATATTAATTTTGGTTGGCTTCAATCTGCCTGCAACCAAAAGACTTTGATATAAATTATCTGAATGCAGCTTATCAGTTCCTCTTTGGTTGAGGATACAGTGTATCAAGTCAGCTTTTAATCATATTTGCACTTAACATGTTCATTCTGCACTTGGGCTTTCTGGCCAGCTCTTGCTTACTTTTCTCTGACAAAGAAACTTTCCTTTCTTTATTGATTATTTTATATATATATATATATATATATATATATATATATATATATATATAAAATCACAATGCAGGATAATAATATGTGAGAAAAGCAAAAGGAAACTGAATGAAATTGGCTAAACTACATGCCCAGACACATCTGAGCGGGTGGGGAAGTAAATTAAAAATTTTAATGTTCAACATTTCCATCCTTTCCTGTAGGTACATAATTTTAACCAAAGCTTGTGTTTTTAAAATCACCCCCCCCCATTTCTATCAACAAAAACATTGTTTTAATATTTTGTTAAAGGACAAAATGTGTTTCACATTGTCATTCACACACACACACACACACACACACACACACACACACACACATATATATATATACACAAATAGTTATCCACCTGATGATTGTGTTATTGTATGTGACTCTGAGTAGCAAATTTTTATATTGTATTAATAATATTATAACATATATGATCTTCACTAACTTGAATCAATTATTGGACAAATCTTATCCCAGAATTACCCAGTTCTTGCAAATTTAAAAAAAAAAAAAAATGAGGTTCTCAATACCTAAACTGTAGAACACTGCTAAGAATGTTATCTTTTTAAAAAGATATAAATACCTTACCTACTACTACAGTTTCACCTTTTGTATCTTCAAGCTGGTTTGGTTATCATTTAAATAATTATAGTGGAACTGTGGTAACAGATGAAGTATATGCACTCATATATATATATATATATGAAGCTCTATCTGATAGTCTGCAATTAATATTGTTGATGAATTCCTGAATGGTATTTGTTTTAATGAAAAATTATTATTAGTCTAATGATGAATTGAAAATATGGATTTAATGACATTAATTGAATAAAGAATAAGGTGGACAATTATTATAGATTCAATATATTTTGCTCTTTATTTAGCTTCAGAAATTTTGGAAGTGAAATGTGTTGTCCACTTCTAAAATTTCTGCTGAAGTTAAAAAAAAAAATTGAAACCTGTTTAATTTACAATTTATTTTCTTGCTTTGTATTTAATATAAATGAGCGTCAGGGATTGTTTGTTTTGTTTTGTTTTTTTTCAGTTAATTTGCATAATTCATCTCTATTAAATTTTAATTACTTTTCTAATGTAATGAAATGGTTTAAAAAGGAAAATGAATTGAAGATTTCTAAATAGTTGTTAGATTTTTGTTATTAATGCTTTGGCTTGGTCATGAAGTATGTTTTGAATGTTGCTGTCAAATCTGGTTTGGTGTTTCTGCAATCTATCTGGAGAGTCTTGACAGAATCCAAGGAAGAATCTACAATGTTACTGGTTCTGACCTGGCATCTTGACTTCAGTCATTTTCCCATTGCCGTATCATAATTTTCTTGTGCTGCTTTTATAAATACTTTCATAGTACTTGATCTGATGAGGCTTTAGTACCTTCACTTCACAAATTTAAGCAGAGTACTAGATTGGCAGATAGGTCTCATCAATTTGTTGTTGAAATTGCTAGATATAACTATAAATTATATTCTAACAGTTCATTCTCTTACAATTCTTACTTGTGAAACTCTCTCGTAGGTTTTTTTTTCACTTTCCTGTTGATTAGAATCTTCAAAAATTTAAAGGCAATGTCAATCATCATCCTATATCGCTTTTGAGTACTGTTGGCCTCTATCCTTCAAAGTTTTTCTGAGATTCTTTCATCCTCAATAACCCCCTTGTGTCTTTGTGGCTTTATCACCTTGCTTGGGGTGAAATGATTAAATATATATTCTATACTGGATGAGGTTGAATCAATAAATTCATAGCCTGACACATAGGTATTAAGTGAATTTTGATTTCAAATTTTTATTGTATAGTTTTTTTGAGAGCTCTGTGATTATTCCATTATTATATATTCATAGTTGATTTTTTAATATTTTACAAAATTTCTATGTAAATGTGTTTGGAATGAACCCTAAGAATGAAAACATAATTGTAATTAATCCATCTTTAAATTTTCTTCTAATTATGGTTGCATTCAACACTGAATTAAGTGAATTGAAACATTTGTAAATGTGTGTAAAAAAAAAAAAAAAATGTTATTTTATTATGAGGTTGCCAATTTATTGTGTGTTGCACAAATAAGCTTCAAATAATAATAGAAACTTTTGATCTTTTAGAAAATCATATTCCAGTTATTGCCAATCACGGATCATAGCAATTGTTGTACAGTGTTAAACGGTTGAAAGCTCTGCAAATTTATATTTGTAATAAGCAGAGCATCTAACAGTGTGTTCATTTTAAAATAGTCTAATTAAAAAAATAAATAAATAAACATATAATGATTTGCCTTATTATTTAAAAATAATCTTTTAAATATATTTCAGTAGGTTAAAACAGTGATTCCCAAACTTTGTGTTTGTGCTCCCTTGTGTACTAAAACACAATCCTACCCGAAATGCATAGTCGACCTTTGATTGGATTTTCTTGGTGCTAGTATTGCATGTAAAATGAGTATTTTAGTATTTTGTATAATGATTTTTATATAAATGAGATACACTGTAAAGTGAAGACAAAATACTCTTTAGGTACAATGTATGATTTATACTATGGTTCAGATGTATCCCACCCTCTGGCCTTCCTACTCCCCAATCCCCTGGGTCTTTCTATCCCACTGTTGGGTGCTGGCTACTTTCGGAATCACTGGTTTAATATATCCAGTTATGTATACTTGGTTATTTTTTATTTATTCCAAAGTTGATCTTTGTAATATTTTGCAGTGTGTGTGTAATTTTTTATTTTTAATCGGTATTACCCCATGCAAGGCAGTAAAGCCACTAAGTCACAAGGGATTACAAGGTGTGGAAGAATTAGGAACAGAAACATCAATAATGAGTGGGAAAAGGAAAGAGTAATCAGGAGGACAGTAGATAGTGATAGACATTTCATTTAAATTTTTGTAGATTAAAGTTTGCTAGAAAACATGGAGCCAGAAGGGAGTTCCACAAGTGAGAAGTGAGAAAATAAACTCTTAGTATAGAACTTATGGCTACATTTAGCCAGCTCAACTGTAAATTGATAAGATCTTGATGCCAGTCTATTACTGCACTTAAATTTATAGAGTCTAGGTCCTGTGATGAAGAGCTCATCTGAACAATTACTATAAAAGTATTTATAGAAAAGGCACAGAGAGGCAAACTTACAGCAGTTGGAAAGTGACTGAAACCAAGCCACCAGATATGCATGAAATGAACCCTAAGAATGGAAACAGATAATTGTAATTAATCCATTTGTTCAGGTTTTCTTCTGCTTATGGTTGTATACAATTTTGTAAAGTGAAGGAATGCAGAGAATTTATTTTTTTTTTTTTTATTTGCAGCAAGCTTTTAAGAATTTGAGTCTACCCAAAATGGTACATTTAAACTACTAAGACATATGAGAAGGGAAACTTTCTGAGAAAGAAATAGTAGCATTTATTAAAAATATATTCACTTGTTCAAAGATGATTTGGCATTCAAATTGAAATAGGCATATACAAATAATAGATTTTTCTTATTGAGTCTATTTGGAAAGTAAATTTAGTTTTCTAAGTGAAATGTGTATTTTCCTTTGCTCAAAACAGACTAGAAGCTATGGCTGGCTGTTTAAGCCAATTTAGAGTTATCAATAATTCTGAATTGGGTATCTGCTTCAGATGTTGATTTAAAAAAAAAAAAAAAAGTTGTATTATTTTATTATTATGAACAATATTTACCAATTGAATTGTGTACACAAATCTTAATAAAAAGGTTTTACTACTCTTTCAACCATTTTGTCAGCTTTTATCCAAGTTAATTTTCAAAAATGTTTTGTGGATTTTTTGAAAATGGCAAATCTTGTAATGATATTTCCAAACTTCATTCCAGACTGTCTGCTGATCATCTTTGACCCAAATCTTTTTGGTAAGACATCAGTCAGAAAACTGTCGCTTTTCAGTTTGAATTGCTTTGGAAATTTAATTGAAGGTTTTGACTATCTTTAGAATGTCTTATTAGTAAATCTCGTGCCTTCACTGTCTTTCATATTTGTCATTACTAGTCTGTGTGTCCAATACAACAAACTTTTCAGTTGTGGACCACATACAAAGTTAATTTTTCACTTATCTATATATTTTACATATATTCTTGACATTGTTAAAAATATGCGAAATTCAAGATTCATTTCAGAATCTGCCTGAAATAACTTGATTGAAATCATTTGAATGTAAATTATTGAAGTAATTTAAATTTCCATTTGTCTCAACCACAAACAGTAATGTTCAAGTGTTTAATTCAAATGACTTTTTGTTACTAGCTCAATTCCATCTTTGCTTCCAATCCTGAAAATATTTTTGATAAAATTCTTTGTCTTGCTATAGTTAACAGAAAATTATAAAGACATAACTTGTGATAAAACCCAAATTTGCATCCTACAACTTGTTAGTCTGTTGTTCATGGACGTTGACTTAACCATTTTAGCCATTAATATGATTAAGAAATGTGCAAATCTATTGTAATTTACTATCTTCTCCTCTCTGATTCTCTCTACCATCTTTGCTGTACTACTTTGTAATGAAGACTTGTGATATGAATTTGGATCTTGTCAGAGCTTACTTTATATCTCAAGTTGTTTAATCTAATTGCTGTATACAGCCCCTTGATTGGTCACCATCCCAAAGTCACTGCTAACAAATATAACACAGCAAGGTGTCATAAAGCAAAAGGTGTAACATGAAGCGGGAGTGGATGTTTTTGTTAGTTTACTATTTTTACTTGTCGATGGTTACTAGATGAAGTTAATGTTGTATACTCACCAGAGTGAGATTATTGAAGAATTCTTCCATTCACTCTAGTGGGCCATGGTTTTCTTGATCTGACGACTTGCTCAAAAGGCAGAAAAATTATGGATAGAAGAAATAAATACTGTTGTAAAAACTATTAACATTTTAATAACCTAAAGACTGCCAAAGGTTACAATCACTCTGGTCATTTCTACTAAGGTTCTTGAGGCAATGATAATAGTTAATAGCAAGGATAGAAGCTTTTGTTTGTACGTTATAGGTTTCTGCAGCTTAGAGAGAGAGAGTTCTCTCTGGGTGCAACAAAAAAACTTTCTAACTATGGAGCTCAGTTACCATTTGTTTAGTGGCGAGGAGGGTCATGTTAATGGATATTATCTTTCCATAAAGACTTGTTAGGAAAGCACATGGCCCCTTCTAAAAGTACCACCAATCAGATTTTGGATTTAGACACTTTGGTAAGTATCAGTATAATTTGGTGAGAATACCTCATTAAATAAACATTTTGTTGGATTTTTGACAAACATCAATTTTATCACCACAGCTTCCTCAGGGTTGTGAAACAAGGCAGGGAGAATTCAGTCATTGAATGGGTTCAAATCCTACTGATGCTTTCCTTATAATAATTTTGTAGATTTAGGTTAATATTTATAAACTGAACCTTCTTCCATCAGATTATACACTGATCATATAATCATCTATGCTTTTATTCACTTAGTATTCTGACTTTTTTTTTTTTTTTTTCTATACTAATTCTTACTCTCTCAATACTTCCAAATTACTAAATGACATTTCATGCATTATTATGACTCAGAGTTACTGCCCTGTTATAGTTGAATTGTTTATCAATCTGAAGTGTTGTATTAAAAATTAATAATAGTATGGTGTAGGGGTAAAATAATAATACAGAAATGCTTATTTACAAATTTTAAAAAATATTTTGGACATCAGTTGGTGATTAGTTTCAGAACAAGTTGGATAAAATTTAGAAAACATTTTTTCACTTGTGACCTTCTGCTCACTGATTTTGAAACTAATTTTATTAACCCACATCCTCCTGGTGTCAGTTTTAAACTGATCCCCACCCAATCCATTAAAGCATTTAAACTATAGTTCTGGAAAATCAAGAAAGTGTGATCTTTAAAAACAAAATGGTCCCAATATATGGAGGGGAGAGGTAAGATGCCAGTTTAAACTGAGGTTAATGAATTTTTTTTTTTAGTTTGATAGGGTACTTATGGATTTAAGTTTTAATTTAATTTTATGATGTCCTCTATTTGTATTATGATGTCTTCTATTTGTATTATGATGTTCAGCTTGAAGCAGTGTCTTTATCAATATTTGGATTGTTAAAATTCATTTTTAAAAAAAAACTTCTTATATGACTTTTATATCCTTCCTGCTTAAGTCAATTTCATTTACTGTCAATATATTTACTTTTGAATCTCTTCTGCTTTAGCTTGAAAAACTTTCAAGATGGAATTACTTTTTTTTTTAGTAAATAGATAAAAAATAATAAAATAAAATTTTAATGTTTTTAATTTTTTTCCATTCTTTGTATTGAATTATCTAAATGAAAGTGCTGTTTTTTGATGGATACAAGAATTGACTGGAAAATAATAGTGAAGTGAATAAAGTCCTCTTAAATTTCTTGTCACTGAAGAATTATCATCACTTTGCTGCATTATAGATATAGAGAACAGCACAACTTTCTGAGATGACAGCAAATGTCTCTTCTTTGTCAGCAGAAACAGACTTAAGTGAATCTGTTGTCATTTCTTTCAAACGCAATTCATTTTACTTTTCTCCTGTGTGTGTGCACGCACACACAAGTTTACAATTTGTATTTATTTAGAAATTATTTTTATCAAATCTCATTTGTAAAGTCTACTTACTTTTCAGTTGATAGACTCATACTAAAACACTTTTGGATTTCTAAGAAACATAAAATTTTTAGGTTAAATCTAGGAATGTTAATCAGAAAACTTTTTTTTTTTTTTTTTTTTCTTTTAAATTTGCATCTACAATTGTTGTTCAACACAAAATTACCAATTAGAACTAAATAAAAACATCTTTCTATATTTCTGAGATGAGATATTGTAACTATTTACATTGTTTGGACTATTGCCCTCATATTTATTGTCTTATTCACAACATTTCGGCTGTTGTACACTCTGGCCTTCTTCAGGTGATATATGTTGGAATTTCATCCAATGAGATAGATTTGTTCTCATTCTGGATATCTCAATTTCAATCTATCCCAGTGAACAAAATAAAGAGTTCGGTTGAAATTCCAGTGTATATCACCTGAAGAAGGCTGGGAGTATACAATGGCTGAAACATTGTGAATATGACAATGAAAATGAGGACAATAGTCCAAAAATGTAAATAAAATAAAAACAGTTCATTAAGAAAACGTTCCTTCAATCAATATAACTTCTATATATTTATTCTAACATGACAACAAGTTTTCAGTTCCTTTGCTGGAGAATTTAACATGAAATTCATTGAAGTTTTATGTTTCTGATTAATGTTCTTGTCTCTAAGCTTGAGACTTTGGCTCAATAAGTAGGGTGACTGAACTTTAGTAATATCATTTTTCCAGCATGAAGGCAGGTATGGTTATGATGTAAAATGACACCATTTATAATCACTAAGTTGGGTTGGTGTTGGCTTCAGCTTTAAATAAACTCTTTCAAGGTTTATCTTCTTTTGCATTCTCTGCCTGCAATACATTGTGCATTATATAGTATATATACTATATATATATATATATATATATATATATATATATATATATATATATATATATATATATATACACACACACACACATAGTGAGGGCTTGAATGTGGGATCCCCTTTGACATTCACATGTTTCTTTCATCAACCTGATCTTTTGTGCTGGCCTATGGTAATGAGGGAGAGGTTGTTGAATGATTTATACATAAGCATATTTGAAGAAGGCCTTCCTCCAAAGGTGGACTTACTGGCATTTATACCTTCATCATATGATTTTTATCCCAGAGATTTCCTTTCTCTTGGGCAGACAACCTTTTACTATGCCTAAGAAACTCCATCTACCCCATATACAGGCACACTTTGATTAATGCATTTTCAATTAGTGCACTAAAATTTTTATATACCAAAACATTCTTTAGTTTAAGCATAGTAATTGAAAAATTGACTTTTTTTTATAGTTATCAATGTACACATTAACCACACTAATCAAGGTATTCCTGTATATGTTTGTGTGTACAATAATTGTTTGGTTATTCTAGGGAAGGCCTTGTATTATAAATGACTCCTGTTTCACCAAATGCTGCTCATAGACTTTCAGAATTGACAGTGTGGTTTTAGTTGATATTTTGGCTTCCCCATCTGTATCCAGTCATTGGACAGATCTTTGGTAATCAGGGAGCCCAAAAAAATTTTCTACCTTCCCAAAATCTGATGAAATGATCAAACATTTTTTTTTTTTATTATTATTATTATTATTATTTTTAATTGTTTTTTATTTATTTTTTTATTGGTCTGGCTAAATTTTTTTCAGAATTCCTTTGTATTAAATTGGTGCAAAAATAATGACGTAATAATGTTGTTTTTTTACGTTAAAAAATACGTCAAAAAACAACATTATTACGTCATTATTTTTGCACCAACCTAATAATAAATACAAAATTCATTTATCATTACAAGTAGTGATATGGATGCAAAAGCAAAATTTCTCTATTTAGAGCCAATTTCATGCTGCTGAACATGATTACTTACTGTAGACCTCTTGTTTTGTTCTTCACTTTTAGTGTCTTCCATTTATCAAGCTAGTTTTTTCTTGTTAGTTTCTAATTAGCATAGCTAAGGCATAGAGTCTATATAAGTACCCAAGCATATGGGTCGGGGCATTATTTAGTAAAAATTTTATTTTTACTAAATAATCCTCAAATAATATCTAGGATTTTACATTGAAATGTTATTGGTTATTTTTTTAAAAATAGCAAAAAATGTCGGTTTTGTAAAACTACATTGTATGTTTCATAATGGATCTACTAATAATTTGAAGTACTTGCATTCCTTGAAGGTTTATCTTTTGCATATATACAGTCTACACCACATACTCCTCCATATAAGAAATAAATGTACTGATAATTTCTAATCAGATAATTTTATCAAAATATATTTAGAAGTTGTATAACTTTCTGATTACTTTTTTTATCCATACTGTAGTTATTAGAAAATAAATTACCCTTCAATGGCACTTGAGTGAATATAACAATACATATATATATTCTATGTGATATTCTCTTCCAAATTATCTTCCAAGTTTTCTCAAGGTATCTAAAATCAATGACTATAACAATTCGAACTTTGGAAGATAGATTTTGATGTAATCATTTACTTTTCTCATTTACACGTCTTTTATGATCCTGTCAGAACACTTGCTATTTATTTTCTCTCTCTCTCTCAACAGCTATACTCTGTCTAAAACAAATGTTCCGGTCATAATTATTAGCACTTTAAGCTAGAATATGTTGAACCTTTAGCTTTTTGAACAAATTAATGAATTTTCATTTGAAGCTTTCTTTCTTGCTTTGCAAAATATAGTTATTTGAATTTTTCTCAAATCAAGGATAATATTTCTGCTATTTACAGAGCAATCATATTTTGTCTGTTTTTATTTCTTGCAGTATTGGATTTTTTTTTTTTTTTTTATTGCTTTTGCTTGTAATTTTTTTTTTTTTTCTTGGTTTTCTGTCCATAATTTTGGGCTTCTATCCACATGTGAATAATTTTAATCAACTCCTATTGACTGCCAATCATCTGTGCTTTACCCCTCACCAATAATAGATAGATACAATATTGATTTATGTCCAGCATCTATGTTGGCCAAAACAGTTTCTGCTGTCTTCCAAGTTAATTGATCTGAGGGCTTCTCTGACTAAGGCTAAATGGAATAGCTTCAGATAATTTCAGACATTTCTTTGGTACAGCATTTTACTGTTTGACAGAACCTATTTTTGTTTAAGAGTTAAAGATGATAAACCTGCTCTTTAGGGATTTTTCTTTTTCAGAATAATCCACATTTGTATATTTTTGTGACTGGCTGTAAAATCTTTCTATTTTTAAAAAAAAAAAATTTTTTTTTTTTTTTCTCTCTCTTTTTTTCTCTCTCTTCTTTTTTTTCTCTCTCTTCTTTTTTTTTTCTCTCTCTTCTTTTTTTTTCTCTCTCTTCTTTTTTTTTCTCTCTCTTCTTTTTTTTTCTCTCTCTTCTTTTTTTTTCTCTCTCTTCTTTTTTTTTCTCTCTCTTCTTTTTTTTTCTCTCTCTTCTTTTTTTTTCTCTCTCTTCTTTTTTTTCTCTCTCTTCTTTTTTTTTCTCTCTCTTCTTTTTTTTTCTCTCTCTTCTTTTTTTTTCTCTCTCTTCTTTTTTTTTCTCTCTCTTCTTTTTTTTTCTCTCTCTTCTTTTTTTTTCTCTCTCTTCTTTTTTTTTTCTCTCTCTTCTTTTTTTTTCTCTCTCTTCTTTTTTTTTCTCTCTCTTCTTTTTTTTTCTCTCTCTTCTTTTTTTTTCTCTCTCTTCTTTTTTTTTCTCTCTCTTCTTTTTTTTTCTCTCTCTTCTTTTTTTTTCTCTCTCTTCTTTTTTTTTCTCTCTCTTCTTTTTTTTTCTCTCTCTTCTTTTTTTTTCTCTCTCTTCTTTTTTTTTCTCTCTCTTCTTTTTTTCTCTCTTCTTTTTTTTCTCTCTCTTCTTTTTTTTTCTTTTTTTTCTTTTTTTTTTCTTTCTCTTTTTTTCTCTTTTTTTCTCTTTTTTTCTCTTTTTTCTCTTTTTTTCTCTTTTTTCTCTTTTTTTCTCTTTTTTTCTCTTTTTTTCTCTTTTTTTCTCTTTTTTTCTCTTTTTTTCTCTTTTTTTCTCTTTTTTTCTCTTTTTTTCTCTTTTTTTCTCTTTTTTTCTCTTTTTTTCTCTTTTTCTCTTTTTTCTCTTTTTTCTCTTCTTTTTTTTTCTCTTTTTTTCTCTTCTTTTTTTTTCTTTTTTTCTCTTCTTTTTTTTTCTCTTTTTTTCTCTTCTTTTTTTTTCTCTTTTTTCTCTTCTTTTTTTTTCTCTTTTTTTCTCTTCTTTTTTTTCTCTTTTTTTCTCTTCTTTTTTTTTCTCTTTTTTTCTCTTCTTTTTTTTTCTCTTTTTTTCTCTTCTTTTTTTTTCTCTTTTTTTCTCTTCTTTTTTTTTTTCTCTTTTTTTCTCTTTCTTTTCTCTTTTTTTTTTCTCTTTTCTCCTCTCTTTTCTCACTCTCTTCTCTCTCTCTTACAGTAATGAAGAATGATATACATTTAAAAGTCTATTGTGATATTTTCAATTGCTTTATGAGTATCAAGCTACTTAAAGGTATTGATGTCAACATTGCTAATCTAGGCTTTTTAGGGTAATTGATCAGTTTTAAGTAAAAGGTCTACTTGCTCAAGACATGCTATGCACAAATATTTCTCTGACTTTCAACCCAAATATATGGAGAGAACTGCACAGGTGCTCACCTGTGTAGCAACCCTATGACCATGCCCATTCATTGGACTGATGGTGATGTCTCAAAAAATCTTATTTTAGTAATAGGAACACTAATGAATCAAAAAATTAGTCCTGTAAAATTAGTAACTGAAACTATTATATAGTCTCTTAGTTTCTTTTTTTTTTTTCTTTTTTTTTTTTTTTTTTTGTTCAGATATGTCTTAATATGTATTCTCCAAAAAACATGTTTATAAAAATAGGATTAAAAATTTTAATGAATGCCACCATTAATATTATAACTTTCCATTTGAAGTACTTATTTGTCCTTTATATTTAAAGACTGCATTTAGTTTCATTTTAGCTTAGAAGATTGTTTTAAAATGGCTTTTCTCCTCTAAATGTGAACAATGCTAAATATGATTTGTAAGTAATAACATTTTTGTTTTTTTTTTTTTTTTTTTTTTTTTTTTTTTTTTTTTAGCTGTTGGTAATTTATATATTGACATTTTAAAATTTAAAATATGCAGTAACTAGTTCCTGTTTATTTTATGAAAATGTTTTTTTTCTTACTATCCAAATTCAGACAATTTAGAAAAGAATTGATAAATTAGGGAAGGAAGCAGAATTTTTGCTGTTGAATGCTGAAAATATAAAAATAAAAAAAAATTACTTTAACAAAAGATCTGTTGAAATTGTTGCTTTCTTTTTTGTAACATACATGTCTATAGGTACTATGTGAATGTTTTATTTATTTTTAGTAGCATTTCTTTGATATTTTTTATAAATAACATAAGTGTAGAGAAAGTAACTATATTTGATTTGAATAGAAAATTCAGAATGTCTTTGCACGATTTTGGTCATGTTTTATTTCTCAGATTATTGGATGTCAGCATAAACAGAAATTGATAGTACATTTGATCTTTTCATATTGATGTATTTGGTTAACCGGTTTTATGTTCATAAGATTACTTGGAAAAAAAAAATTTTTTTTATTTTTTATTTTTTTTTTACTAATTATAAAGAGCTTGTACAAAGAGTTCAAATAATATTATAGATAAGCTCTTCATTATTAGAGTTTAGCTGAGCTATTAAGGAAAATTTACTTATTGCAATCTCTTGATTGAATGAACTATTATTTTGTAATTGTTTATATACTAAACATGTATGTGCTAAAAATCAACTTTAGAGAATTTTTATTCCTCACCTTTCTCTCTCTCACACACACACACACATATATATATATATATATATATATATATATATATATATATATATATATATCTATATATATATATAACAACAGTGACATTCACATTTATCATATAGAAAGTGAATGAAAATGTGACTTGCATATGAATATGTTCAGTATAAGATTTGTTTATTTTTATTGTATGTATCATCTTTGGTTTGTACTTTCCGTCAAAATTTTATTATTTCTATTAAGCGCATTTGGTCATTTTGTAAGGGAAAATTACTAAGTAATTGCTGCATATTAAGATTAAAGTCTTAACTGCAGAAGCTGTTTTAAACCTGAACTTTATTTTGGTATATTGGCAGAGAAGGATAATGAAACGAAGACTTATACTTTGATGAAATGACATTGATTACTGATATTTTGTTCCCCCCCTTTAATTCTAATGTATGTGTAGTGGAATTGGTAAGTTGAGCACCAATTACGGCCTGTTGCATTTACTTTTGCACAAATGTCCTTCAGAAAGACATGATTCCATCCTCCCCCACCAAGTTATGCATTAAATAGTAGAGTAAACTGGGTTCTCTAGTCTTGGATGGCAACTGGTCCAAGAGAGGGAAATCATTGAATTTCAAACCATGAAGAAGACAATGAGAAAACCACTCCACTATATTTCCCAAGAAGTAATGGCAATTCATAAAGAAAGCTATGATCACTTATGTCCTGAAGGGACAGGCCATTAAAAAAAATGTGGGCAGGGTTCATCAAGTTGAATTTACTGCCTATAAATTCCTCTATATTTTCTAGTTAAAGATTCTTGCATTCAGAATCTGACAGAATTGTTTTATCTTTGGCTTCCTTTTATCAGCAACACATTCATCATCTTGTAATTTAGGCAACTTATGTTGCTGATGTGGCAGTAGACACTTTGCTAATCATTTGATGCTGCTTGTTACCCCTGGGATATTTACCTCTGTATGTAGAGGTTCTTCAAATAATAATGATTGACCAATCAGTTTCATAGTTCTCCACCCTTAAGGTTCAGATATAGCATTGAATGGCATAGCATGATGTTGTGTTTAAGGTCTGTGTACAAAGTGTGGGAAATTGGAAAGGGGTTTTCTCTCTCTTTTTGCTACTACCTCCTCAATTTCTTCTTTGCTGAGTCTGTCTCTTGACCTTCCTATTGCATTCATAGTCTATTTATGTAAATCTGCATCCGTTGCACTTGGCTTAACAGTGTGTGTGTGTGTTTAGGAGGGTGAACAAAAGGAAATGGGGCTTCTTGAAAAGTGCTTATTTTGAAATAGATTGTACTTTCTATTGTCTCTCTATAACCATTCTGAGACTGTATATGATGTTGTTCTGATTGTTTTTCAAGATGTAATTCTTCACTTCCATCATAAAGATTCTATATATATATATATATATATATATATATATACACACACATACACAAATATCTATCATATTTAATTTTTAAGTAATGTTATTGAATTTACTTTATGGTGTGCATCATCAATTCCATGACTAGATGTGGTTTTACTGAGTGTCTGACCAATTTCCTCCACATTGGAAGCTGGAGAGGTATTCATGTGTAGCATCTGTTTGGCAATTATATCTGGTGGAGCCCATTCCATTTCAGATGAAAACACAGCTGATGTCTTTTAACTTGAAGGCTCAGCTTGGTCACAGACTCATGGTTGGTGATGCCTTTGGAGTATCCTCCACTATGACCATTGGGAGCAGTCTAAGAAGCACTCTACTTAGTGATGTCATACCCAAGCTGGCTGCCTACATAAACCACTTTACCCTCTTGTGCTAGATTCTGTTGATCCTACAAAAATGCTCATGCATCCTTTTACAGGTCTTGTTTTTAATCCGGAGTCGAGTAACTTGGAATGCATAAACTTTATCAATCTAATTATTGGCTCAATTTTGAATTGATTATGGACTAACTTTGCTAGAAATCCTTTTATGATTCTTTTGTAAAATTATAATCTGATTGGTAACTGCAATCAGTTGTATCTTTCCTTGACATTTTTCTTATATTGCCATTGACCAACAAGAATGTTGTCAATTTATCATGAGCTATTTACAACTTGATGACATTTTCTGTTCAAGCTTTCCTTTAGGAAAATGTTACTCATGTTAAGAATGACAAAAGGAAAAGCTGTTTTTTGTAAAACTTATTTGCTCTGATTTCTTTTTTTCCAGACATTGGGGAAAGTGTTGCATGACCCATATATATGTTAATGTGCTCTAAGTCACTATTTTCATATAAACAAATAAGATTCATGTTGTTGCTGAAGTCTCACATAAAATCTATATTAGCCATTCATCTGCCCAGTATTGATACTTTTATTATTACATTGTATCAGTACTGTCCTTTTGTCTTGTTTGTTATTCTCTTAATTGCTGGCTTTTTTTTTTTTTTTTTTTTTTCTCTTAGTGACTGTTATTGTTTTCAACCATCATCTCCACAGATCATTGGTCATTTTCCAAAAGCTGTTCACAAATGTTGCAGCTGCTCTTGACTACATCTTCCATCAGTTGTGAACATTCAACAATCCCTCACAAAAAATATTTATTGCAAATGTATGCTATGCTATCCTTCCTGTTCCCTCTGTCTAGCTTGCAAGAATGAAGCCAGTACTCAAAGGCCATTATAAGTGGCATGGTCATTCACCTTGTCATCTTGGAAAATCATTATTGAAACTTTTATAGCTAGGTTTGAATTACTATTTTCTCTTTGTATGAGGAAAACATATGCAGTGTGTTTTTTTTTTGTTTTTTTTTTTCCCTCTTTCTTTTCTTTATATCTAACTAGCTATTCAGTATTCTGCAGAGGCCATAGATTAAAAATAAGAACAAAACATTCTTTGGATAAAATATGCTGTGGACTTATTCTATAGAGGCTGTAAAGTTAAGAGAAAAAGACTGACATCTAATAGAAAGAGCACTTCCTAATTTTATATCAACTTTCAATGTAGATGCCATGACTCTATTATTGTGAAAGGATGTTAGATTTTTCTGTTGCACCTTCTCCAACCTGTAAACTGCACCAGCAGACACAATTAGTTGTCATTTATTGCTTAGTTTTGATTAAACTTTTCTAAAATGCCCATATTGAAACGTGTGATCTCTCTTCAGACATAGATTCATGTCAGCTTTGATGTTTTAGTTTTGGCTTATTTTCTTTAGAGGTTATTGTTGTTGTTGTTATTGGTGGCTTTGTCTCTTAATGACAAGTATCTTCCCCATGGAAACGTGAGAAACAATAGATTACAGATTTCTAATAAGAAAAAAAAAATTCAATACATAAAACCATTGTTTGCTTATTTGAATCTAGGATACTTGGTCTGTATTATCAATATTGAAACAAATATTTTTCTTGCTGGAACAATTAGCAAGTGTAGCTGAAGATAAATTAGTGTGAGCCTTGTGGAATTTTAATTACTGAAATTTTAATAAGCCAAATAATTAAAATCTATGTTTATTTACTGACACTTGTTGAACATTTTTTGCAATGTTAACTGAATATTCATTTGTGACTTAGCATTTTTCATTGATTATTAGTTTAATTTTTATTTTTCTCTTTTTTTCTTATTTGGTCTGTTTTTTGCTAAACTTCATGTATTACCAACAAACCACATAATCCACAAGATAGTGCTTTCTCTAAAATGTTGAGATTGAAAAAAAACTTGCCTCAAGAATTTAGATATTTAAGCATTCCAACAGAGAATTATAAATTATGAAAATATTTTAAATTATAAATGGAAATTATATATTTTTTTTTTTTTTTTTTTTTTTTTCAATCTATTTAATGGAATGAAATTTTCTTGCCTGATTACTAAATGAAGAAATCTATACTTTTTTGTATTTGTTTCTATTAGCTTTTTATTTTATGACCTAAATTTTATTTAATTTTTTTTGCCTGTCAATTACTTGGTTACTTTGTTGTCATTGGTTACACATTGCTGCTGTAAATGTGTTGAGAAGAAAATCATATACAACTCTCTACAATTATTGTGATTTGTGCCATGAAACCAGTCATTAAGTACAGAACAGTTTTAGATAAAAAACACTCTGTTATTTTCATCAAGTGAGTGCAAAAGAAACCAACCAACCAATGGCCTGTTTATATCTGATAGAGAAAATTACTGAAAAGAATACTCTATAGATTTGCAGTTTTTGTTATGTCTGATATGGATCTAGTTTTGTAGTAATTTTGAGGAAGTGAATAAAAAGCTGGGATAGTTGTTTTATGTCCTCAACCATATTGAATCAGTGCATTGGTAATAGCTTTGTATTGCTTTTGTTAAATGCTCAGAGGTTACAAAATTTCATTGGTTAGTGTAAATTGTGTGTTGATCAGAATTTAAAGAAAAATCGCCACAAAAAAGCAATTTGAAGAAGAGCTAGATTTTACTTTTTATAGATCTGGTATATTAAGTCATTTCTAGCATGGTAGTATCTGTGGGATTCACTATTTATTCTTGACTAACTTATCAGTAATCAAGCTTTCTTTTCTCTTTATTTCTGAAACCCTTGATTAAATCCCTGAGGCTTTTATTTTTTGGTCGATCCTGAAAGACAAATGTTTTCACATACATACACACACATACATACATACATACATACATATATATATATATATATATATATATATATATATATATATATATATATATATATATTCATAATGAAGTACCATGTGTTGAATAGTATGTGGAACAATTCCAAAAATTGCCTTGAGCCATTAGAGATTAGATGAGCCAACATTACTTCTTAGGAGATTTGAAAACTTCTTTTTCTATTAGGTCCCTGGGGTATATGTATATCCATTTTTATATTATATATACAGCCATGGACAAAATTATAGGCAGGTGTATAAAAGTTAGAAATATAATTGAAACTCATTTATTTTATCATTTAAAGAAAAAGAACAAAGCTTTTAAAATAAAATTATATCTAATACTCCATGTGGCTCCTTTTGCCTTTATAACTGCCTTTATGTCCTTTTGCATATTGGAGACCAGCTTAGCACAAGTAATTGGCTTGATATTTGGCCAATCTTCATGAAGTTTGGCTTCTAATTCGTGTTTGGAAGTATATTTGTGCACCCTTACTCTTGTACCTAAGCGTGACCACAGAATGGGATTCAGGTTAGGAGACTGAGGAGGCCACTTCATTACCTTACCCTCACTTCGTTCTTTACAATCTAACCTTTTCAAAAATCTGGATGTGTGACATGGTGCATTGTCTTGTTGGAAGATTACACCATCTGGTATGTTGTTGAAAATTTTATTTTATGAAGGTTGGTAACTTTGGTCTAACATGCTTGGAATTCAGTTTATCCTCACATGAATAACATTCCTGTCTTGGAAGACAACATGCAGCCCCATACCATTACACTCCCACCTCCAAATTTTAACAGTTGGAACAATACATTGAGTATCATATGGTTCCCTAATTCTTCGGTGAACATAAACCACTTCAGAGGTTCTAAAAATCCTGCTAAAAATAAAAAATTTAGGGATAATTTTTTAGTCAATAAAAATGCAGTACTAACAGGCATAATAAAATCAATTATGCTCAATAAATTAGTTTCAACTAATAAAGGAACTTCAAAGTTGTTTTCATCAAACCAGACAGCTTTTTGCCCAATCCTCAGCTGTCCAATTTTCATACTCTTTTGCAAAAGAAAGTTTCTTTTTCTTATTAACCTCGGACTGCAATGTGTGTGTTTTTTTTTTTTTTTTGTTGTTTTTTTTAAGTTTACATCTTTTGAGGCCAGCTTCTGCTAACTGTGCGAGTCGATATTACTTTGTTGCCTCTCAAAATACAACAGTCATGTTAGAAGATTTTTTTTTCCTATCACCTAGAGACACTCTCTTTAGCAGTTTGTCTTGCCTTGAGTTTGTACACATTTTCTGGCCTTGACGTCACAATTTTTGAAAGAATTGGTTTTGTTATCTTTTAATTGTTGGGTTGTACACCGTTTCTCGAGCATTTCACTTTTCTTGCAATTTTGACTAGGGATAACCCTTCTTTGAACAATGCAATAATTTTAGCCCTTTTAATTTCAGGAATGTTTATCTTCAGAGACATTTTAAAGAAAGAAGCACTTATAAATTGATACTAAACTTGTTACTAAAAAAAAATTAGTAAAGATTTAGCACTACAGATTAAATTTCAAATAAATGATTTTACCACTTATGCTAAATAAACACAAATTGGTACCCATAAATGTCAGTGAAATATCAATTCAAAAATGTTTATTATAGTGTTTTCAGCTAATATATGTATGAGTTTCAATCATTTCTAATTTTTTTATGCCTACCTCATAATTTTGTCCATAGGTATATATATATATATATATATATATATATATATAGAAAATGTGTGTTTGTAAAATGAAAAAAACTACATTAGCAATTCATTATTGTCTTCTGCACATATGAGAAAGATTACTTATGAAGATAAGAAGGGGAAAACATTCCATTTAGATTCTAGATGTGATATATTTAGCTTTAATAACAGTAGCAACAAAAGATTATGCGGTAATGAAATGTGTTACCTTTATATATATTTATATAAAATTATTTTGGGGAAGTAAGTTTTAGATTTAATTTCATTTAATGTTGAATTTCCTGCTCAATCAGTTTTTCTGATTCCTTGAGTTCTTTTAAATGATAAAATCTGTTAATAACTGCTAAAACCATCATTATTTTAGCTAATATAATGGTTTTAATTTACCTAAGATATTTTCAGTAATGTCTGCTTTTTTAAGTGGATGTTTAAATTAACATGAAAACTTTATTAAAATGAAACCTTTTCATTTAAAAGAAAGAATTGCGTATAAAGCTATTTTTGAGAAAAGATTAACAAGATTATTTGTTAAACATTGAAATTATTCTATAATTAACCTCAAAATTCATGTAGAATATCTGTATGAAAAGAACATATGATAAGAAGTTATGTTCTGTTAATAGATTGATATGAAAGGATGGGACCTATAAATCTGTATCATTAGCTGAAATAAAGGCTCAATGTAGATCATTATCTACCACATAGAGAAGTGATCTTTTCTAGTGTTCCTTTCAGAAAAATAAGCAAACTCAAATTACACTGACCATTATTAATGGATCTTTTTGCTATAAGTACCGTGTGTCTATCTGCAAAAACAGATTTCAGCCAAATTTACTGAATGAAGTTAGCGCTTTCCAGATATTTTAAGGATATTTAGAAATAATCTATTAAAAGTCCCTGACTGTGAGGATGTCCAGTGCATAATGATTTATGAGTTGTTAGTATTTTTATTTTAACTTTCTTCAAACGGACAATGTTTTTAATTAGAATATTTTTAAGTTAAAGACAGACATAAAGAGATCCTGATTTGCTGTTTCGTCCAGTTGTTTGTAGACTAATTATTTATGTTTCATCTTTCTTTAAACAAATAATATTTTAAATATTTAAAAAAAATATTTTCAAGTGAATATGATTTTAAAAAAACTTTTTGGCACATTAAAAAAATATTTTTGAGTTAATCTGATTTAAAGTTCAAGCTTATCCCGGAAGTTCTATTTCTGTTAAATTCTGTAAACAATCAGTAAAACGTTAAACATGAACTTGTAAACCAAACCAATGATGACACAAACGAATTGAAATACTTAACTAAATCTTAATAAAATTAATTTTCAATAGAATGTTGAAATCAACTTCAATGTTTTATAACCTGATATAATGGGTAATCTAGTATAAAATAAATTTCCTAGAGTGCATTCCAGAATATTGTTCCTATATTTATAAGATGCCACCAAAAATAAAATGATCTTGTCAGCTATTTTGTAAATTCAAAATATGATTGACATGACAAAAAGATACCGACAGCAATAAAAAAAGCTATTTTATATTAGTAGTAAATTATTTTTGGTTAAATTATCATTAAATAATATGTCAATTATCATGATCAGTGTTTATGGAAGCAATTTATTTTAACCTTGTCAAATATTTGATAGTGTTATTAGATATAAACTATTGAAATGCTGACTAATTAGCCATGTATCTTTTTTTTTTTTTGTTGTTTAGAAACAAGTTCATTTCTAAACTGCTTTTGTTGCAAATGTTGAAGGGGTTGGTCAGTGTTTTTGTTTCTCTCTTAATAGTAATTAACATTTAATCAATGTCCTTATTTAGAAGGGAAAAAACTCTCAGTAATTCTCTTCCCAGTGTTAATGCATTCAGTGAATTTGTTTTTACTAATTTTCCTCGTATAAATAACTATTGCCAGTTTGTAGATTTTAATCGTCACTAATAGACAAATTCTCCCAGTTGTCTCATCAGTAATAAAACAATTACATCCTAAATTTAATGTTAGTAGTACCCATGAAAATTTTATGGTTTTCCTATTTGAATTTTCTGACAAATTTTAATTCTTAAGTGACTGATTGAATAAGCTCTTTGTAAGTTACACAAATATAATGTACCTGTGGAAATTCACTTACTGCATCATTAAATATTTCAGCTTCACAACTTTAACAAAACATTGCAAAAGCAATCAAGTATGAATGCAAGTCATTATTTATGGGGCACAAATGAAGAGATTTAAAATTGACTAGATTTTCCATTTCACTGAAGTGGATATTAAGCAGGTGAGAGCATTATTGCTGCCTTCCTACCATTCTTTTTTTTTTTTTTTTACCCACTGAAACCAAATGGTGTCTTTGATATGATGTTTGTTTGTTTGTTTTTTTTCTTTCCATCTTACCTCGCAATCAAAATTGAATAATCAATTTTTATGAGGTACTGACTGAGAATAATGTGTGTGTGCTAATTAACTAAGGAACAAGCAGAATTATAATCGTCCTTTTGTGAGTAGATAAAAAAAAATATGTTTATAAAGACAAACTGATTCTTGTAACTACATTTATCACATCAATGGTGATTGTCCCATCAATTAATTTATTTTCACATACTTGACTCTCCCTTTATGTCACATTACATATGCCAATATGTACATAAATGCAAATGTTATTTCTGTTTGCTGAATACCTTTTTTTTCTTTTTTTCTTTTCTTTCTTTTCTTCTTTCTTGTTCTTTACTTTTTGGCAGTTGTAAAGAATTAAGAAAATTGATAATTTGAGATATTAAGCTTGTATCTTCTGAGGCAAGAAAAGAAGATAAAAAAAAAAAGAAAATTGATACACACTCCATATTTGTTGAATCATAACTTTGTGCAAAAGAAGTGAAATGAACTAATTTATATAAAAATATTTAATAATGTCTGATGATCACAAATAGCATGAAACCCAGGGTCACAAACTCGCATCACTCCAACTAAATGTTAGCTATATCATTGATATTGAGCTATTTCCAATAAGTACCACACACACATATATATATATATATATATATATATAATATATATATATATATAATATATATATATATATATATATATATATATATATATATCACATAATATCTCTTTAATATATTTTCTAAATTATTGACACATTATTTTAAATGAAATTGCTATTTTATTTCTTATTTGATCATACCATTATTCATTTATTTGAATTCTAGTTTTGTAAGTAAACATTTAAAAGATGTTTTGAACTGTGGTCTTATTTTTGGTCAGTGAACTTTTGTCACAAATTGTGTATCTGATTGCTCAGTATACTGATACTTTTATTTTGAATGTTGTATTTTTAAAAGATTTGTTTTCTTTTTTTTTTTTTTTTTTTTTTTTTTCTTGGCTTGACAACATAGAAACTGCTTTCCAGCGTCAGTTTTTGTATTGTCATGATTCAAGGTTAAACAGCTTGGTGTGCAGTTCCCATGTTCAGATCTAAAGGAAATAGAATGAATGCTTCATAATGATTTAGGAGTAAAACTTTTTCTGATTCAGTCTGCATTCTTCTCTATCAATTATAGTAGAGTTAAAAAACAAAAAAAAAAAAATCAAAAAAATCTATTGGAATTGGAGAATTAGTATCGGTTTTATGCTTCCAGTTAAGGATATTTTTTGGATTAGTTTTCCTGTCTTTGAAGGTGTGATTCTTTTTCCCTTTCAATGCTATAAACAGAATGGGTAATTGATTCTCTGGGAAATTTTCTCCTTTTTAATTTTTTCTTTTTCTTTTTTTTACTAAATAGTCTTTTTTGCCTTTCTAAAAGTGGGTGGTTGGGGGTGGTCAGTATTTTTATTTTTTTTAAGCTTCTGCCCAGTTTACTGCATTCTTTTATCACAATATTTTTTGATTGATCTTCTTTTGCAAGTCATATTTGTCACATGAATTGTACTTTCAAATTAAATGATGCATTACATGTTTTTGTTTCCAGGATTTGAATACCTATTAATTCATAGAAAGAAAAGAAAAAGAAAAAAAAAAAACTCTTGAAATTTTAGGGTGGGGTATCAATTCAAATTGAAGACTTGCTTAATTGAATGTGCATGTAATTGTAAAGAATGTCATGTTTGCATATGTAATTATTTTTTTTTTTTTTTAGTTCCAGTGTATATTTGCAAATAGATAAAAAAAGAAAGAACTATTATGCTGTTTAGCATTAAGAATACTTTTAGGACATTCTTAAAGTCCTTCATTAAAAACATCACTGGTGGCTATATCTAAAATGCTTGGGGTGGGGCAGGTAATCAGTTCATCCCAAGCAAGATGATAATGCCACTAAGATGCAAGGGTTTACTTAGAGTGAAAGAGAATGAGAAGACTTTAGAAGGAACTGGAAACCCAATCAAAAACAAGTAACAAGAGATAAGCCACTATACCTGTTTAAGAGACTAGGGTGGAGTGTGAGCCGGATGATGGCAAACCTGTCAACTTAAATCATCAAGTTGTGTTTACTTCATTAAAAACCCTGAGTACAAAAAAATTAAGTCTTTATACATTAATCTTGTGATAATCATGGTATATTTTGTAAAGTATATCTTTTGATACTAATTATTTTTGTACTTGAAATCTTTTGTCAGTTGTGATATTTATCAAACTCTAGTTACACTGATCAAAAATGAAATTGTTATACTAAATATGTATTTTTAATTTGCTGAAGATTAAACATATTTGTAATATAGTTGGATTATACCATAAATGAACATGCATGCAGATTAATACTTTCATAGATTCCATATTAATACACTGTATATCTTAGTTGTTAACACGGGTTTGTACACTTGCATGCAAACAGTCATTCTGTTGACAAAAACCTCTAATGTTATTCTTTTGTACTTGCTGATGCAATACAGCAAAAATTGTTGATGGTCTAACTGAATTAATTCGGTGTTGTCTCATCAGCTTTCATATGTGTTCAGTATGGCATAGAGCTAGTGATAATGCCAGACGATGAAGTCGCTGAACATCTTGTAGAGTAGCATGGGCATCATGTGAGTAGGTACTATTCTGCACATCACCTTCCTGTTAAAGGTATGGTAGTGGTACAGGTGGAACTATGCTTTGGAGATACATGACACTTTCACCATTGCTTCCCACGGATCCCACAAATGAGCAGCAGTTGTTTCTTATGATGCCAGAGACTTAGGTGTCATGAGCGAATATGTGCTCTGGATGAAGTTATTCCCTAGGTCTGCATTGCACATACATATGATTGTCACATGCATGAATGCTGAACCTGTTCTCATCGATGAGCGTAAGAAAGCATTTGATCCCCTAGGTGACCTTCTCACAATAACAACACAACATTGAATAAGTCAAGGTGGAGACATGTATACCTGTAGATTTTCAACAAGTAAATGATTCCCAGTGGCCAGTGTTGAAACCCTTGAGGCCATATTTTCCTTTAGAATGTATTGATCTTTGAAAGTGGCTGTCTAGAACCTGGCTTACATTTATAGAAATGCTCATTTGACCACCGCTGCTAGCACTGAAGCAGAATTGACGTGTCACATCCAACGTGTGAAGCAATTCTTCAAGATGGCAATTCAGCCTCTTGAAAGCCCATAATCCAACCTCTCTCAGAATGGAACAAAAGGAGCACATGTGCCTCTCTAGAGCCTGGTACCCGTCTACACCAGGCTCTCTCACCATATTGAATCATATCCCAGTGTACATCACTATCTAAAGCTCAGGCATAGACATTGCACTACTATGATTGTTACTGTGTCACAAGATGGCTGAAGATTATGGAAAATTTTATCAAAATATCTCTCCACAGCTAGTTTACACACACTCTTTCCAGGTCAAAATTAGTATCATCCATCAGGGTGTTAACATTTTTTTTTTTTTTTTTTAAATTCACAAAAAGAAACAAAGTACTCTTTATTGTATATCAGTACAAAAATTGAATATTGTATAGTTATCTAATTGTTATTGATGTCCTCATATGTAGGATCTATATTCATTTGTTTTTTTAAAAAAATATTTAAAATGGCTTGTAAATATCTAGAAATGAAATTTAAAATATTTTCTTGCTGCTAGGGGAAAGAGATTCTGCTTTCCTTTGATGGCAGTTTTCTTTCTGTATGGTGAATATGAATTGAAGAGTTTTACCAGTATGTCAATGGAACTGGAACTACAAATTGTTTGAATTTCAGGTTTTTGCTTTGACCATTGTTATTTTCCTTTATGTTGCCATCAGCAGAAAGTGCCTATATTAGTAAATCTTTGTTACTGTTATGCATTAGCCATATTACAGCTGTGATATTTTTCCAGATTTCACTGAACTGTTATGAATAGGTGCTAAAAAGGTTCTTGTTCAGCAAACAAGGATTTAAAAAAAAAAAAAAATCATTTGGTTAGATTTTGAAAAGTTGATCAGGCTGAGAACTTTCAGCACTCAGTTAGAAACTATTTGGATAAATATTTCTAATTTCTTGGCATATATATATATATATATATATATATATATATATATATATATATATATATATACACTAGCAGTAGAGCCCAGCTTTGCCCGGGGATGTAACAGTAAGAGATAGATCAAGTATCGACCATCATAAAGACTGAAAAATAAAATTGACAAAGATTATTGTTTAAGGTTGATAGACACGCATGTCTTAATTAGTTTTTTTTTTTTTTTTTTTTTTTACGAATTGGTTAAACTCAAACAAAAACATTGTTTTCAATCGTTATGAGTCTATCGATTGAATAGAATTTTATTATAAACAATTGTCTTGCAAATGGAATTTTTAAAGCATTCTGAATGTAAAAATAAAGAAAAAAGTGTGCAAGACAATAAGAAACACTACCTACCAAAAAAAAGTGAAGTTTTGTTGAAATCGGTTGAAAAACATAGGAAATCTGATCCCATATATAAACGAACACACACACACACAACCTGGGTTTTATAATAAGTATAACTCGATATGAGTTGTCCCCCTTTCATTCTGGCGACAGAATTGTATTTTCAAATTGATTTCATGCAAAAACAATTGTTTTTCCAATTTTTGGCGCTGTCAGAACCACCGCAAGGTAATTTTATGCAATCCTGTGAAGTTTTGTTGAAATCAGTTGAAAAATGTAGGAAATCTGATCCAATATATAAACGTACAGACACACACACACACATAATCTGCGTTTTATAATAAATAATATATATATATATATATATATATATATAATCTCGATAAGGAGTGTATATGTTGTTTTTTTTTTAATCTTTTCTCTGCTTCTTATTATCTCTAGAAGATGATCAGTCATTGTAATTTTATGTACACAATATTGAAGTGTTCTCTGAATTGAGACATTTTCATAACAGAAGTAGCATTAAGCATTTTTTTTAATTTTTTTTTTTTTTTTTTTTTTTTTTTTTTTTAAATAGCATTGGACTTTGTTGAGAATTCTACAGAGGATTAAAGAACTATTTTGCTGTAAATTCTATAAGTTCCTGATAAAGATTTTTTGCAGATTCTTTTATAATAGTGTTTCATTTTTTTTTTTTTCTTTCTTTTGCTTCTAATTAGTAATGAATATGATCTCTTGAGTAAAAATGAGGAACTAAATTTTTCTAAGAACTGCTTTATGATTGAAATTCAATTAGCCAAAGGCAGTAATTATTATTCACAGCAAAAGAATTGGTTCTAGTGATAAATTAGCAGAAAACAGGAATTGATCTCAGACTTGGGGAAATAGGTTAGTAGTAACTTGTGCAATAGAAATATGTTCAATTGTCTTCTAATCTGTTCATGCAAATAGATTCTGGGGAAGCGATCTGGTGTAAAAATATTAGAAAAACAAGTTAAAATAATAAAGAAAAATTGAAACATGCACACAGGCTTGGATTGTTGATTGCAGTATGGTTGAACATATGCTACCTGTAGAATGAAGTATAATAGAATTATTAGAAGAGCATTGTACATAGAATTAATTTTGGCAGCACATATTATAAAGCTTAGTGATTTCATTTAAAGGCTTTTAAGTTTACTTTTAATAATTGCATATCTTGTGATGCATGCAATAATGTACTTTCCTAAATTCTTAACTATAACAGTAGCTAAAGGTAAAGCTTGTCAAAATTAGATTACATTTCTAATTATGTGGATGATATTGATGTGCCAGATAATTATAATTGTATTATGAAGCTTTTGAACATTATAAAAGCGTTGTTATTTCAATACCATAATCTATTAATTGTGGCTGACAGGAATTTTCACCATTTTACACTTCTATGACTTAAATGTGTATGGCAGAAATTTCTGCCACAGTTAATGAGTTAATAATGAATTGTAATTTTGTACACTTTTGAAACTTGTAAACTATTAGAAAATGAGAAGAACTGAATGTAAAGACAGTGAAAAATTAGTTATGTTTAAAAGTGAGATTAAGAGTGAAATGAGAGATTATAGATATGTATGATAGGATACATGAGTTTTTAATTTATTCTTGAGCACATTTCCAAAAGAGATTTGATTTGAATCAAACAGACTGCAATCTCTTGCCTCTAAGCAAATTTAAATTGAAACTCCAAAGAGTTAAATTTAGTGTTGACTGACTGAAATTCCATTTGGACTAGCCAATTAGACAAGAATATATTTCTGTTCTTTACTATCTTGTAAAGAGGTAAAAAAAAAAAAGATTTTTAGTTAATGCTTCATTAATACTTGAAACAAGATAATTCATGTTTCAGAAGATTTTCATTGAACTTTTCACATTATTTGGATGGGATTTTTTTTCTTAGTCTTTGACATTCTTTTTTATTTTATATAGATGAAATCAGTGTAATTAATACACTGATGATTAGTTTTTTTTTTTTTTTTTTTTTTTCATATGTATTTAAAAGTACATAACAAACTGTCACATCTATACATTAAGTGCAATGTGTTCATTTAGCTTCAGCTGAATATAATTCTACTAGTTTTTAGTGTAACTTCACTAGTATGAGTGCTTGAAGAAAACAACAGTTGTTAATAGTAAGGGTCCTAAACTGTCCTCGTTTACATTGTGGAAACATGTTAAAAAAAAAAAAAGAAAAAAAAAAGAATTTCTATCAATTTCAATTGCTGACATTCTGTTTATTTTCAAGGCTATTTTGATAGAATTATTCTGTAAACAAAATTGAATCTTTTCTCTTTATAAAGATATAATTCTTTCTCATGTGATTATTAGTTTTTATTCCACTTCTCTTTAAATTATGTAACAATTTTAATGACAACCAGCACTTGTTTTTCTGCATTTTCAAATCTGATAATTTTATAATTATGTTTCTACAACTTGTTGACTCTCCCCACGCATATCAAAATAGTCCCATCTTAAAGAAAAAAGGAATGCTCGTCAATTAAAAAAAAAAAAAAGAAAATTGCACCTTGTCGAGCATGTCTCATTTATAATGAGTTGGTTTCTTATCTGCACTGTTAAAACTCTATGTGCATGTGAATAGAAAAGAGGTCATACTGTGTTTTAGTGACAAACTGTTTGTTCCTATGCATCAGAATTAATATTGTTGACTGAGTGAATAAACATTGCCAGCTGAGCCCCATTTTAAATCATTTTTTTCGTCTGAATATTACAGTTTAAATCTTTATCTTATTTTATTTAATGATGCATTTTAAAACTGTATAATGTATTCATTATACAGTGTTCCTAAAGTTTGAACACGTAGGCAAAAATGCATATTTTCAAGAAATGAAATAGAAATATTCGCAAATAACATCTTCAATATGATGTCCATCATTTGTGATGCAAAGGTTGATGTGCTTTGCAAGTCACATGAACTCAGTGCAATAACTTTACATCGCCATCAATTTTAGCACATTCACTCTTTGTGTTCAATCAAGTGTGTTGCATCTGTGATTTTCATTGAGTACACCTTCTCCTTTAGCATACTCAGAAAAAGAAGTCAATTCTTTCTTTTCACAAAACCATGTTTAATCTTTGGAGATATATATTTAATGAGATTTCCTGTGTATCCAGATTTTAAGGACATTGTATTTTGTCTGAACTGTGATTCTTGAATCATTTTCAGCTGTTTTCCTCTCTTTTTTTTATGCATTTTCTTAAAACATTAAACAGCATTAATATTATAAAATAAAAAAAGATAAATATATGAATTGGATATATTCTTAGTTATTTAAATTTTGCTCTCACACTTTCTTTATCTATAAAAAAATAAAATAATATTTTTAAAAATGTATAGTTTTTCTTTCAATGTTCACTCATTTCATTTACATTTGTAGGTGACAATATTTTCTCTAATACTCAAAATTTCAGTATTAAATTAAAAATTCTTTTAAAAAGTAAAACTGGATACATTTTATAAAAAAAAAAAAAAAATAAATAAAATGATCTGGATATGTTTTAGCTTACCTTTGGAGCATGGGTCGATAAATGTAATGCGATAATTTATAAAATGTAATCTGTTTCCTTTTTTATGATTATCTGTTTACTAATTCTTTGGATTAGGTCCTATTTTGGAGGTTAACAGAACATTGTTACATTTTCTTAAAAATGGATACATTTTATAGTTCAACATTTGTAAACATGCATTTTCTTTTTGGAATTTTTTTTTTTCCTTTAAGCATTTATGAAAGATAATAACATTTTTTTTTTTTTTTTTTTTTTTTTAAGTAGCTATCTGTTCCCTATTTTGCTTTCTTATATTTTAATGCTTTCCATGCCAAATTTTCCTACCTGGTTGATTAATAAAATTTACATTTAATCTTCTGTTCAGTGGATGATGAACTCCGTCCTGAGAAGTACTTCTAAGTGGGCAAAGCAGGCCCCCAAATTCTTTGCAATGTATGCTGATAAAGTGAAATAGTGATTACTCTGATATAACCTTTAATGGAACTTCATTTCCTCCTCTAAAGGGACAAAAGAACAAAGGAAAGGCACTCAGTAAATCTGTGTATTCAAATAACTCTAGCATTTGTGATGAAGAAGAACCACTTCAAATGATCTTCAGTTATGAGCAAGATCAACAAGTGAATTTTGAATGGTTATAACTTTGTTGCTAATTGAGCTACCGAGATAAATTTGGTATCATTTTTTTTTTGTTTTGTCAAGTTCTCAGTCTGTGTTAGATATTTTTAATTTTTAAACATATTTAAAATAAAATTTTAGTTTGTCAGCTTATGAGCAGATAGATTGGAGTTTCTTGAGCTAATTGTTTTGGTGAGCTTCCTCTTTGATATCTTGACATCACAAATTTAAGCACAGACTGGTAGATTGGTCTCATCATTTTAATGTTGAAATTGCTAGATATAATCATAGGTTCTATGCTGTTTCACTTCATATTTGTGGAACTCTCTTTGGACTACTTGCTTTCCTGTAAACTACGATCTTCAAAAATGTTAATGCAATGTCAATCATTATATTCTGTCTCCATGGTTCATATTTCTTTATTGTCCTTTCTCCTTAATAATATTTTTTAAGTTTCTTTCTCTCTCAGTAACCCCCTTGTGTCTTAGTGACATTATTGCCTTACTTGGTGTGCAATGATTAAAAAACATGCTTTTGGCTGTCCAATGTTCAATTTGGTATCAGATTTAAAACTATTACTGTTTGCTTTAACCTATGGAGAATTCTGGTATCAACTTTAGAGATAAAAGTCATTGGTGTTTGTAATACCTTTTTCTTGTAGGTTTAATGAATATTATAAACCCTGTCATGAAAATGTCAATACAGTATCAATTTGAGATAAGTTTCAGACTGTGTTGTAATGATGGTTCCACTGGTTGAAAAGAAGCTTGCATATTCTTAAATTTCTTCAAGTATATTAGCACTTACCCATCACTGTAATTTGTTAACTAATACCATTTTCTAAATTCTTATTGAATTTGGAATGTGAGGCATTTTATTAAAGCTGTAGATCTGGTTTTTCTGTTAATCTAGTGCTTGGAGAGGAGATTATTTAATGTTTTGTTTATCAATAGTTGTTTCAGATATTTTCATAACAAGCCTATTTTTGCTATCATTATATTTTGACATTTTAAATTTTATCAAGGTTTATAGCACAATTCCTTGCTGCAATAACACCACTAGTTCTATTCATGCTGTTACCTTCTCGTTAACTATAGTAATGAGTTGTAATTTAAAATACAAGTGGAGAGTGAAATGTGAGCTTTTACCTTTTTATGCATGTGCTTTAAAAAAAATCTTGTTAATAAATGTCCATCTCTTTCTCTCTGATATTTGACCTAACAAGATCCTTACTAGTTATATAGTTTTCTTTAGGAATGTGTCTCTTTCTTTCTTTTTTTTTTTTTTTTTGTTCTTACCAATATGACCTAAATTAGAGATTTAATTTGAGATTACAGAAAACTATCAGGTTGAGCATGATATTTCCTTATAGGTCGGCTATCCTGACCTACTTTCAAAACATTGTTCTTTGTGCAATGCAGTCAACAGAACATGGTTTATTTACACTTGATTTGCTGATAATATTTATGAAATGATCACACATAATAGTAATCTGATGGATATTCTTACTCAGAAATCATGCTTTTAATTTTTTGTATGTCTGAAAAGGGACCCTGTCGAACTTCATGTAAGATCTTTGAATTGGATGGAGAAGTAATATTGTTTTGTCACAGTTATCAACATCGATTACTTTATTGTTCTGAAGCCACTTTTGAAAATGATATGATGTGAGCACGTTCCACTGAAAAGCGTATTTTTCACTTTTTTTTTTTTTTTTCTTTTTCATTTAGACTTCCATTGATTTTGATTTAATAACTTTTTATTTATTCTTTCCTTTTTTTAACCAGTGTGCTTGATCTTCAGTGATGTAGTCACAGTATTATAATTCTTCTGTAGATATCCTTGACCTGAAGGATGACATTACACAACTGCTAACCACAATGAATGTCTGCCAGATATCTTTAGATATTAGCTTGAATTACAATCTCACAAAAGACTAACTTGATCTTAACCATTGTGGTCAAGTCACTGTACTATAATAACTAGTGTATATTAATTACTATGAATTGCTACTTATAGTGTTATTTGGTCATCAGACACTTGAAGAGATAATTATTATTTTTTTATACAAGAAGGCTCCCTTATGACATGTGATCACTGAAGCAATGTTGAGCCTGTTCAGTACCTAGATGGGTGACCACTTGGGAATGCCAGGTGGTGTAATAGGTGCGTGTGGTGTAATATATGAACCACCCTATCTACCCAACTATGGGATAAATAATAATAGTTGTATCTGAAAATCATTATTTCAAAATAATTAATACAATACTCGCTCACCAAAAAAAAAAAAAGTTTTTACAATCCAAGATAACCCACAATAAGATGTATAGATTTATAAACCATAAAGACAAATCGATCAATCCTTGTAACATGCCTACCTTTTGTCAGTATATACAGTGAAGCTTAAATTTTTGTTTGAATCAACATTGTGAATTAGTTTAAATACTTAATAAAATTATCATTGATTTGATTCGTTTTCTATGGCTTATCAAACCTCTGCAGGTTATTTAAAGCCATAAAATATTTTTAGATTGTTAGAGTTTTTGGGATAATAATGGCTTACTGATACAAGTCTTACTAATTAACCTGTAGCTAGAGGGGGAAAAGGGGGATTCATACATTTCCCAAGGGTATTTGCACATAAGTGAATATAACGAATCCAATTGGAATTAAAACTCAACTCTCCAGTTAACAATTCTATGCTATTATCTATTACACTATCCACACATCAAAGCTTCTAGCAATGGGTATACCAAAGCGGTCACCCATCTAGGTTCTGACTAGATTTGACATTGCTTAACTTTGAAACAATGGTTCTCATAGAATCATCAATGTGATATGGCTATAAGACCCTGAATCATGGTTTGGACATAATTTAAAAATTTGGAACTTAGACATTAAGTGCTTGTAATGTTTGAATACTGCCAAGCTTGTGATGTCATTAGTGTATAAATATAGATAGGGAAAGCTTGTCTTGTGCATAGCATAGGCGGTTAAATGGTTTATTGTGGGTGGGTGTTAAGAACATTTGAAATAGGCAGCTTTAAAATAATTAATAATAATTTCCAATTTCTGTTTAAATATTTAAAATCCAAATCATTATGATGAATTTCTTGAATGGGTACTAAATTTTGAAACTTTTTTTTATATATTGCAATTGTATTGAGAGTCAAAATTTCTAAAATTCCATTCATTTTTCTTTGTGGATGTGCCGGTGAGGCGATGGATAGCAGCTTGGGATGAGAAATCAGATAGCAGAGTTCGAATCCCAGTCAAGTTAATTACATTCACTTATGTGCTAATACCCTTGGGAAAGGTACAAATTCATCTCTGTTAATACAATATTCACTTGCAAAAAAAAAAAAAAATTCTTATAATTGGAAATATTTCAGTATTATATAACCCACAAAAGGTTGATAAGCTGTAAAGGAACAAATCAATGATTTTTCTTTATCACAGTGTTGTTTGTCAGGTCACATTGTGTTAGTGCTTGTTGAAAGATATAGATAGATTGAAACCTTCTTCACTCTAAAAAGAAAAAGGCAACTGGATTTTTGATATACAGTTTTGCTGAAGATACAGCCTGTCATTATAATTGCTTATTATTTCCTTTACATTTCAGTTCTATGTATTTAAGATCAGCAAAATGAAATAGTCTTATATTTGGTTTTGCTGTTGCTAATGAAGTGAAAGATGCTGTCAATGGTCTCCTTGACATATTTCTCTTTTGATGCTTTTCAAGATATCATTTTCATGATGGAAGCCTGGATTTTGAGGATAGAAAGAGGAGTGAGGAGAGATTTTTTGCTTAACTATCAATTATATTTGCATTCTATAACATTAAAAACCGTTTTTGTGTTTTTCCATTTTATAGCTTGTTACTCTTGAATCAGATTCCTTTGTACGTCATCAGAATAAGAGGGTAGATGTATAATTGAGAAAATGTTTTGAAAAATAAAAATCCAAATATGAATTGGAAAAATATATTAAAAACAAGTGAAATTTTCTATTGGGACATATTTCGAAACCAAAACGTTTTCTAACTTTCCATTTGTGATGTGATGAAAGTTGGCAGTTACATCAAGATTCTAGGTTAAAAAACTAATAATTTTAAAAGTAAAGCACTTACCAAATACCTAGATATTGGTCTTCAATGTATTTTTTAAAGCTTGATTTTATATACATACATATACACACACACACACACGAAAACAAGGTTTGATATAAAAAAATATTGTGACTGTTGCTATGGTAACAGCTAAAAATATATAGTGAAGATGTTTGGTATACATTGACCTTGGACTCTGTCAAGCATACACATTGTTATAACCTTCTCATGCTTCATCACTTTTGTTGTTTATAGCAGTGTTTAGATGGAAAGTGTGTAGTGTGTGGTTCCATCAGTGATCATAACTTGTGCAGCAGTTTTTGACTGAACACAACATTCCCCAGGTTCAACAACTACCATATTCTCCAGATCTCCCCACTTGTGACTTTTTCCTCTTCAAAAATCAAGTTCACTTGAAAGGAACAAGGCTAAGGCATTGAGGCAATCCAAGAAAATGTGATGCAGCCGCTGCTCGTTATCCCAAAAAAGGAGTTCCAAGAATGCTTTCATCCAATGTCTGCCAAGTCTGAGAGAAAAAGAAAAAATCATTAGGCGTTTAAACTTAATTTACATTTAAATTCAGTCCAAGTTATTGGAACACCCTTTATATTTCTACTTGTGGAAATGTTATTACAGTGGAATACTTAAATAAACCCAGTTTGCTATTTAGTAAGTCTGCATATGTGCAATAGTTTTATATAGTCCTAAAGTATAGTTTCATCAAGTACACATCATTCACTCTATAAATGCTTTATAGGGGATACATAATTTTTTTTTCTGTTTTCTTGCACCTAATATCTTCTATGCTCTCAATAAAAGCTAAAATGTCCTGACACTGCACCTGAGATAGTTCATATTTATTGATTAATAAATTCTCAATTGTTATTCTATTTTATAGTTTATTTAAAGAATTTAAATATAAACATTTATCTATGACTATTAATATACAACTCCATTTTCTTTTTTTTTTTTTTTTTTTTTTTTTGAGCTCTACAAGAGAAAGAGTAACTAAGCATAGACAAAAGGAACATTTTGTCTGCTTTTTCTTTCTTTTAATGGAAGTCCTGTCATTAAATATGAAATAATGAATAATGCTATTAATTTGAGAATAGCAGGTAGGTACATGTTTTTCAGGCTTGAAATTCATATAATAGACATTGATTGGATTTTTTTACTTTTTATTTATCAGATGGTAGATCGGTATAACTAGTACTGTGTTGATCTTATGTGTATGACGTGACATGCTGAGTCTTGTTTACCACTGGTTATATAGTCATATGTTTGTTTTGCCAGAATGAACTGCCTTCTGCATTAAACAAGTCTAGACACAGTTGCTAGGGTTCATTGTAAATGCCAGGCTACTTCCTCTGCGTCTTGGCATTCCACGTAGCTTTAAAATTGTACATAAGATTATAATAATTGAATTTTTTTTTTTTATTATAAAATCCTTCCCTTATCCCTGAATCAAGAATGAGTCATAATTAATTTTACATACCAGAGAGCTTCTCAGTAAAAGTACATGTATGTAAAATAAATTGATTTTCTAAGATGATTTTTTTCTTTTTCTATAAAATAATGAATATTTACTGTTATTCTTCTGTTATAATTCAAATGTTATTATTTAGTATTCTGTGGTTTTTAATGTAATCACTGCAAAAATGACTTTGTGAAATGGATTATGACTTTTATATTGTGTATAAGTCACCAATATGTTTTGAAAGCTAAGCTTTTTTTTTTTTTTTTTTTTTTGTTTCAGTGAGGGATAATGTGTATATTTATTAATATATACTTAAATGCTCTGTTATATTACATTGAGCACTATTTTATTAACACCAGGACACAATGATTCTCTCTCTCACACGCACACACACACACACACACGCATATATCGTTACTAATATACAAAAAGAGGCTTACTTTTGAATTTCCTATATATTTGAAAACTTTTTGCACAGTAATTGTCATTTATTTTTAATGTAACTTTAGGTAATTCTTCCAATTCACCAGTAAATTTTATTTATTTATTTTTTTTTTTTTTAAATTATTATTTTGGCATGATTTAATTTGGAATGCAAGTCTTTCGAGGGGTCAGAATTAAACTTTTAAACCATTAACTGTAGAATAGTTTAAATATATTTGTTAGGAAATAGTTTATACATTACAATTATGCTTATCATACTTCTGGGTGTCTCACACTAAAAAAATCATGAATTGTTATAATAGGCATTTTTGACCTTTTACCCAAGAGCAAAGTTTTGGCTGTAGCTGGGCATCTGATTGTTAAAAGTTGTAGTTACCTAAAAGCTGATAGTTAGTCTCTCAAATGTAACAAGAAACTATCAATCTTTCAGTGAAAATGTCATAAAAGTATTGCTTCAGGGCTTCAATATTTTTTTAAATTTTCTCTCAATTTTTTTAAGATACTGAATCAGTAAGTGTAACTTGCACTCTTCATTTCAAAGTTAACCTTATCCTAATCATCAAACTGAATCAGTGTCTTGCATAGCTTCTGCTGATTTAAGAAGAAATAAGGAAAAAATGTTATCGAGTTTTCATCTTGAGAAAAATACTTTTTTCTCTTTCTCATCTGATTTGAATGATTTGTATTTGAATTAAGCCATTTCTTTTCTCTTTAATTCTCATCAATTACCATTTTCTGCCCATTTTATTAATGTAGTATCTAGATTTTATAATATCAGTAATTGAAAACCAATATTTCTTGATACCTGTATCCATTAAATGTATTTGCCTGTCTGTATGTAGATTGAAAGTGTACATTATCTTCTGAGAGCATAATTTATAAATTGCATTACTTTCATTTTGATATAAAGATCTGATTATTTGATTATTCATACTTTACTGTAAAATAATATAATTATATTTACCATATTGTGAAAATTCATTTTTTTTTTTTTTTTTTTTTTTTTTTTTTTGCCTAAAAATTTGAGCGTTCTTTCTGAAGTGAATAAAAGTTACATTGGCCACTTAGAAAATTAGAATGAAAATATAACATTTATCAAAATAATCTTAAATGTTCTTTGTGCTCAGATTTGTTGCTTTCACACACACATAAAGAAAACTAACTCATTTTTACTCTTTGCATTTCTTGGCTGTGAAAGATATTTCTAATATTGACTAGAAAATTGTTTAGCTTCTAATATCAATTTTTGGAGTTGTTTAATAACAGAAAAAGTTTTCACAAACATTCATGCTAAAACGGGTAAAAAAGAAAAGGAAATCAATTTTTTAAAGGGTAAATTATGCTTATTTTTGCTTAAATCATACAAAACTATAGAAATGATGTCTTAACTCATTTATAGAAATAAAGAAAAAAAACAGCAAAATAAATGTTAGTCTTGAATTTTTTTATTTTTTTTTTTTTTTTAAACATTCCATGCATTCTTTAAGTTGGCACCATTCTTTTTGCTGCTTTTCTCTTCAAGAAGTGTTCATGCAAATATAGCACTGTCTTTGGCTTGTTCTTTCAACTTTATTTGTATTTCGCAAAATGATGCGGCCTCATGAATCCTAGTAAATAATAACTTCATGAATCTTAAAGTTGCCGATTAGACATTTGCACTTGATCCATGAATTAATGATGTCTGTATCATTGGAAAGTTTAAATCATTGATTGATGATCTTTGTTGATTTCCACTGAAACATCAGTTGATGATGCCTGATGTTTAAGGATTAATGATTATTTTTCTTTTTTTTTTTTAAACTTCACAAAAAAAAAAAAAAAAATCATGATAGTTTATAAAGTGCTTTTTTGATATAGTTTAACTTCAGTATTAACCATTATCAGAGATTGTCAGAAGAGACAATTCTTAATGTGATATCTTTTCATGATTCAGTACCGATAGGGGTATAAAAATAATGATGGTTACTATACATTTAATATATTCTTACTTAAAAAATTAACTGACTAGGTATAGTGGGTGAAATGATAAAGTAAATGTGTAAGTGATGTTACAAAGTTGTATTGATTTCTATCTTACGAGGAACCTTGTTTCAGATCTTTGAAAAATAATTATATGATTTTGAATTTTAAATCATTCATTATCATGTCAATAATTTTATTTTTAAGAGATGTTTAACAGCAAATATTATAAGGTTTGGATTTGGAAATAATTTTGTATTGTAACCAGGGTGATTCACTTTAGTTTTTCAGGATAAAGTTGCTTTTTCTGCAATATATATTTAATAAACGTGTTATGTTTAGGATTTTAAGCATTATCTTAACCTGAAATGTATTTGGAGTCTGACAAGAATTCCTGCTATAAAATTTACCACAAATAAATTGATTGATTAGATATTCAAATTCAATCAATCAATGTAATCAATCTTTAAATTTTGCAAAAAGCATTATAATGGGTTCAAATTTTCTTTAAAGTAGTGGTTATAACATAGACAATTTTCAAACCTACAAAGATAGATCAATAAGTCTGACATGTAGTTAGTAACTGAATTTTAATCTGAAATCTTCATTGTGTAACTATTGATCTATATGAGCTTATAGAAGTTTTGGGTTCAGTGTATTAATGAGAATGGAACTTGTTGAAGTTGTTTTTCTTTGAAACTATTGTATTTATTTTAAAATTGAAAAAGGTAATTTTATAATCATTTTTTGTAATTAATATGGCATTAAAAGTTTCAAATATTTAACTTCAGTTGTAAGCAAATTGGCTTTAATGAATTTGCTGTAGAATGTCCCTTGTTAGCTTTGAATCCTTTATTGTATTTGATAGTATATAAAATCTCTCACCCCCAATTCAGTAAGAAACATTAAGAAAAAAAATTATTGTATAGTACATAAACTTTATCCATATTTACAATTTGATCCAGTTCAAAAGGAATTTATTTATTTCTTACAAACTTATGGAATTGTAATATTTGGGGGAAAGGGGAATCTTGTATGGCATCAAATATGGCAATTTTTCTTTCACTCTTTTCTAAACATTCATTTTTTTTTTTTTTTGTCTTTGTAAGTAAAGAAAGTACTTGTGTGATTTAATCTAATGTGTTACCAATTTGACTGAAATTATGTACAATTTTTATTGCATTCTAAATCACTAGGGGATTGTCGAGTTATTAATTAATCCTTTTCTTACAACTTTCTTTTCATTGGCTTATCTAATTTCTTTGTAATTATTGAACCCATTAGCAGTCTTCTGTTGGATTGTTTTTAAACGTTTTTTAATTGAATTCTATTTGTCAACTTGACAAGGTCTACCGCTATTTAGTTCAAAGTTTAATCTGTCATTAAGTTCTATTTCTAGACCTCATTCTTGCCTTTTTGGATACAGGCTGGAACTTGTTTAAAGTGTAATACTGAGTAATAGAAAAATTGTTACGTATATGTTTTACAGTATAAAAGACATTATATGATGCTATATATATATATATATATATATATATATATATATATATATGTATGCATGCTTGTGGCAATATCACATTGAAAAATGTCAAGCCTGGGGTGACTACTTGGGAATACAAGGTGCTATGGTCTAATGGATAATGACTCAGAATGAGATATCAGTGTAGAGTTCACTTAAACACCTTGGGGGGGAAAAGAATGAAGCCATCTTTTTTTTTACCCAGCTGTGGGTAAATAGCAAGACAGTGTCCTCTAGCCTTGGTTGGCAACCAGTCTAAGAGAAGGAAAACTCTGAATTCAAACCAGCCTGGAGTGAGCTGGTAAAGGGAGGATAAGCTTAGTATAGGATAACCAACATTCAGCTAGGAGATGAAACCTCCTAGTCAAAAAAAATAAATAAATAAAAAAAATGAACCTGCAATTGTATCATCATTTGACAAATAACACACAGTATACCAGTAAAGGTCATGGTGCTATAATGCAGGTCACAGGTGATTGACCACTTCAAACAATTCATTTTGCAGGTTGTTCAGTAAAAACTTAGAATTTACTGAATTGTTGTCTGTTCTTGACAGGAGAATGCATTCATATTAACACCCATGCACACACACCCATTTTTATATATAACAAATGGGTGGACACACACTCTATTTATTCTAGACATTGGATGTGATATGGTCAATTAATTTAATTTGATTTATGCTCCCCACTTATCCTCGGAGAACCTAATGTATTTTTCCTCACATACAGTTTTCTCTTTTTTCCATTCTAATCTGAGGATGCCAGTGAGGGTAGACACTCTTGGTGAAACACATTGTTTATAGATTTTTCCACTCTGTTTCAGATACTATTAAGCTAAACTTGCTTAATGTAAGAGTTGCGTACGACATTTAAAAGCTGCAAGACATGAACAAAATTTACACGTTTTTATTACATGCACATTAACATTAAACTTGCATCATAATCCAATGGAGTCTCAATTTATACCCAGTAAATAATTATATAACTTGAAATTTTTCTTATTTACCTTTTATATTAACTGTGATGAAAAAAGGAGCCCAGCCAACATATTTCCACAAAGTACATATTAAAGGTCAAAGAGACACAGTTTGGCCACCCCTGCTTTTTGGTCAGCAACAATATAGCCTTCAAAAGTTTTCTAGAAATCAATAAAATACCTACATAGTATTGTAGATATCCATTTATTTTGTGAAATAATGGTAGCACTCTGTTTGGTCAAAATTCAATCTTTTGGTGGTAGGGTACATAATGAGGAAAGAGGGCTTGGAAAATATGATACCCACGGAACATTGAAAGCAAGAGGGACAGAGGAAAACCATGCATAACCTACTTTGTGAGCTTTAGTAAATAAATGTCAGAACAAGAAATTTTGGAGAGCCATGATTACCTACATCCTGAAAGGACACAGCACATAAAAAATAATTTTTATTTACAAGTTGCCATACCAAAAAGTCATCTTGTTTTAAGCTCTCATTTATATTTAATTATATTTTATAAAATAGCAAGAATATTTGTTTTCATATAAAATAAATGTTAACACAACATTTTGGAGTCTTGAAAAACTGAAAGGATATATAAAATACAATGTTTCATATCTTACTAATCTTACTGTATTTTCTTGTGTATGTTACAAAATCTTGTTTATAGATTTTTTTCCTCTTTGTTTCAAATACAATTATACATCCAACACACAAACATATCACGGGTAGCCAAACTTGCTTTATGTAAGAGCCACATACGATGTTTGACAGCTGCAAGATATGAACAAAATTTACATTCATTTTTGTTACATACACATTAACATTAAACTTACATCTTAATCCAATGGGGTCTCGACTTTTCATAGTATGTACAAGAAAATACGATATGTTGTGTAGCTTGCTTCATTAGATGTGTTGCACTTTTGACATTCATTATCCATTCAGATAAGTAAGGATAGCTACCAATTTAATGATATTACCAATTAACTAATGTATCTCTTTTATATCAGTAACATTTACTTATCGTAACATATACATTATGCCTTTGAGTTTACAATCTGAGTAAATGAATTGGTTTTAAAATGAGATTTTTGATTACGTTTTGGGTTCTGTTATTTTATTTATTTTTTATTGAAACATTTGAGATAGAATTCTACCACTCTTCCAAAAGAGCCGATTGATTATTAATTATATAATTTTGTCACATAAGTGACTTTTCATACTATGACAAACCATCAATAGACTTTTTGTAACAAATACTTTCTGGACTTATTCTGATTTGTAATGAGATTTATGTTAAGTTAGATATCCTTATATATATATATATATATATATATATATATGATGACCTTCTTTGGTACTAGATGTTTGTTTTAGATTAATCAATTCAAAATGCTGACAAAAGTAAAGATGTTTTAATGTATTTTTTGGTTTGCCTTTAAACACCATGTTTGCTGATAAATGAATTGCTCCAGGCTAAGTTAAATTGTTTGAAAGCTTTGGAATGCTCTGTCATAATAAATGATTTAAATAGCATCAGTGGAGGATTCAAATAGTAATTAAAGAGTTTGTTTTGGATGAATTACATTAGTGAATCTTTGATTATTAAGCTTTCACCATTAGTCTATTTGTTTCATCTAAATTTATCTGAAGCCTGCTTGCAAAATCTCCAGATTATTTGAAACCAGAAGTCCTTACCTCATCTTCCCAATTAAAAAATGAAAACAAAAAACTCTATATATTTTCTATTAGGTGCTGCTTTTTTTTTTTTTTTCTCAAAGTGTTAAGGTATTAATGTTAAATATACATTGAATAACAATCTGGTTGCAATTTCACTGCCATTGATTGGAAAAATGTTAGTGTTAAAGAACGGACATGATTGGTTTGAACAGCTATAAGATTTCCTGAAGTGTAAATAAAACAATGCCCACAGGTTTCATGGATTTAATAAACTAACAACTATCTCTACTGAAACTTGAAATTAGATCCTCTTTTTTTTTTTTTTTTTTTTTTTAAATCATTTCACTCCAAGCAAGGTGATAAAGCCACTAAGATGCAAGGGTTACTGAGAGTGAGAGAAACCATGAAAATGTTTGAGAAAGGATCATAAAAAAAAGCAGGATTCAAAAAGACAAGACAAGGCAAGATGAGATGACAAGTGTTACCAATTATATAGTGCAATTTGAATCTTTGACCTGTTAGCAATTTAGTGATCTCTTTTGCAAGTTCAGATAGTTTCAGGAAATGATTTGCTTAATCTGTGATCAGTTTCCAGTTTTGCTAACTTAGAATATTTTGCAAACTCTTTGCTGATAAATGGTGTTACATTTGAAAATAACATTTTCATTTGTTGCCTTGATCTATCCAATACCCTTCTCCTTGTCCTTTCTTCTATCACTCCTATCTGATCTTTTGTAACCCCTTGCGTCCTAGTGGCTTCTTGCCTTGCTTGGGTTGAAACACTTAAAAAAAAAAAGAAGAAATCCAATGTTTTGTTGGCAACCTATTTCCTCTCTACGGCTATGTGTTAAATAAGACATATATCTGGAAAAATCATTGTTATTCACAAAAATTGCTAATGCAGTATTCACTTGAAAAAAAAAAAAAATTCTTATAGTTCAAAATATGTTTCAGCTTTAAATAATCCACCAAGGATTGATAAACTATAAAACAAAAAAAAAAAAAAACCCCAAAAAAACAAATCAATCTTGGCTTTTTGTTTGCTTATTTTAGTATATCAGACTCTCTAACTAGTAGTATAGATTTGCTGAAGTAAATCAGTGAAATACATGACTTGCCTTATTTGGAAGCAAAGTATACATCAACACAGCTGATGAAGATAGTTTACAGACTTAGATGAGGCTACTAAAATGTAAATTGTGTCAACTTAGTTTTTACTGTTATAAAATAATCAACACAGTAGACTGAAATCTTTAATAATATCATAACAATCTTGTGATACTTTTTATGTATTACTGTGGGATTATTTTAAATGTTTTATATTTATACTGAACATTTGAGAACTTGGTGAGAATTTATGAATCCTGGAATGTAATTATTGTAGAAGTCTCTACTTTTTAATGTCATTATAATTGTTGTATTTTTTTAAAAATAGCTACACTGAATGAAAATAAAATAGCTAAGTCCTGAAAGACAATGTGCAAAAAGTAGTAGATATTCTGATGAGATTTTCAAAGACATCGATCATCTTATAACGTAGTGACCAGTGAATCATGTCATAAGATGACATAGGTATATTTAATGTTATGTAATATCAGTCCTCCTATATTGACAGTGAATGTGGAACCATCTCCTCAAAGATAAAGTGATAGAAATGTGGCTCTACAGAAGTATGCTGCGAATAACTTGTACCAAACATATTGGCAATGACAGTTTTAGAGAAAATGGAAACAAAAAGGCCACTTTTAATATCAGAAAGTCTTGAAATTTCTAAGGTGCATAATGAGGAAAGAGGGCTTAGAAAATTTGATGCTTACAAGACAGATTGAAGGCAAGAGGGACAGCAAAACCGTGTATAACCTACCTAGAAAGCTTGAGTAAATGGATGGTGGAGCAAGGCTTAGAGATAATAAAAAGACAACATTTATCAAGAGCTACAAAGGACAGGTAATTGTGGAGAGACTTTATCACCAATATCCTTGAAGGGACAGGGAATATAAAAGAAAAACCAGTACACCATTTATGTCTGAACTTTAGAGGGTCATATATACTGCAATAATTATCAGTATGATTAAATAGTCCTGTGCAAACTGGTGGGATGTCATGTCGATGTATGCTTGTTCATTTTGTTCAATTAGAGCTGTTTGAGAGGAGCCATGGATTACTTTAGAGGAATGAAGCACATTTACACATGAAACATTGGTAATTCTAGATGTTGGCAGCAGTTTTCAAATCAATATTCTAACATCTATAGACCAGGTTCTGGATGGCCACCTAGTAGATACACTTAGAAAGATCAGTGCATTGTAAATGTAACTGGCAAACTGCATATCAACACAGACTACTGCTGCTTCTAAACAGATTTTGTGTATACTATGCAGTGGAATTGCATGTGTTTTTTTTTTTTTTGTTTTTTTTTTTTGTTTTTTTTTTTGTTTTTTTTTTTTTGTTTTTGTTTTTTTGTTTTTTGTTTTTTTATTATACAGCTTATTAACCCTTTGCAGGTTATTTAGAGCCAGAAAAGAGTTTTTTAAATTCTAAGAATTTTTTTGAGATAATAATAGTTTACTGATACAAGCCCTATTAATTAGCACATAACTGGGCAGGTCGAGGGAGATGTGGATTCTTACCTATCCCAAGGATATTTGCATGTAAGTGAATATAATGAACCCAACTGGAATTGGAACTCTGCTCTCCCATTTCCAATTCTGAGCTGTTATCCATTATATTCCTTGCACGTCCATGCTTACATTACCCAGCATTGGCAAGTGGTCACCCATCTAGGTATTGAACAGGATTGTGTTTGCTTAACTTCGGTGATCGTATGAGAACCAGTGTTTCAATGTGATAGGGCTGTAAGTCAAAATTCCATGTGGGTCACTTTAGTGAACAAATGATGTATCATGCTGTTTGATGATGAAAGCAGTTTCCACCTTCATACAAGTAATGGATTGTTGTGTATATGTGATATAAACTTTGGAACTAATATTTACCTTAATGTATCCACCCACAGCATGTGGGATACCATGTGCATCATTGTTCAATGACTTCTACTATCATTCTTACAACAGGGACAGCAGTCTACTATTCCATGATTCACTGCAAAATGGACAATTTACTGGCCAGCACAAGTGCTAGACATTTCTCCGTTTAAACATGTATGGGATATAATGAGTCAATGCCTGATTTGCTCAGTTAGCCTACAAGAATCCTTGCTGCATTATGCTAACAAGTGGAAGAGTTAGAATAACATATCAGTGTATGGAACATTCCATCTGTTTGATTATATGCAATGTGAGAGTACAACCCTGTGTTATGGTCCAGTGAAGATATACAGTGAACTGATATGGGGTCTGAGTACTGTTGGTGGTAGATCACTTATTTTGGCACCTGTGCATATTTTGATCTCTCTATGTGATTATTTAGTGTAATAATCCAACTGTACATTTAATCTTCAGTAGACTCGAGCACATATTCAGGGTGTTGCAATTTTCAGAGTATTTCTCAGATTAATGTCTCATGCTTTTCCACAATTTTTTATTATGATTAATTATGTTAAAATAATGCAGTTAAAATTCAATTATTTAATTATTAATGATTTACTATTTCAACTGATAAGTTTAGCAAAGCTAAAAAGGATAATAATAAAAATGAAAAGTTAAAAAAAAAAAATCAATCCAACAATGAGATGTTTGATGTTAAAAGATGCTTCAGATTTGATAAATTAATTTATTTAAGAGAAATAATCATGAAACTGTACCAATCTAATAATAATCACCTAATTACAATTAGGGGATTGTGGCTACATCATGTTGAAACATTGGTTCATATACAATCGATCGTCGACATTAAGCAACATAGAGCCTGGTCAATACCTAGATGTGTGACTGTTTAGGAATACCAGATCTTTTTGTCTATAAAAGATAATTCATTGGTGTGTCACAAATCCTGTTGGATAGGACAAAGAAGGAAAATAAAAGTGGAGAAAGTATATCTACTAGTGGAAGGAGATAATGAAAAATACTCTTTGTGTGCCAAGAAAGAATTTGATCCTTATTTGAAGAATAAGAAGGCTGTTTTTGCTGACTGTATTCTGTATTGATGAAGTACCTTTTTCTGGTTCTGGCATCATTCTACTTAATAGAATATCATAGGTTGGCTTTTACGATATGTGAAAAGGAGGAAAACCAGCAACAACTTTGGGTTGTGGGTGGAAATTGTTTTGTAAAGCAACAAGAAGGTAGAAGTAAGTGATCCTCCCATGTCTCTCCAGTTGATCTGTTGTCTTCATTTTCTCGCATTGCTTGAAATTTGATAGTAACATGCTGAGAAAGTAGGAAGGAAAGAAAGCTTGAAGCAAGAATCATATATAAAAATGGTCTTTCTCTTGACTTCCTTTCTTGACCTACTTCTGTGTTTGAGTTATTTTTTTTTTCTTATAAGACATTGACATGGACTTGGAAGTTCAAGAAGTATTCATAATATTAGCAGAAAAGATCCAGGAGAGACAGACCCAAGAACATAGGGATGCAACCTCTCACACTATGGAAGTAACTTGTAGGTGTGTGGAACCTCCCCCTCCCCAATATATATATTTTTTTAACTTCTGACTCCCCTGTTTCTTTCTCTAAATATGGGGGAAAGAAAAGTAAAAATTTCTAACAAGCTTTTTATGTAGGTAAAAAAAAAAACAAAACAAAAATCTCATCATAGAAACACAATACAAACAAATCTTTGTTGTCATTAAGAGGAAAGATGTTTTCATGTAAAAATTGTTTTTTGTCTTTTTTTAGAAATCTTGGTTAAAAAATTTTCTTTCATTAAAAATAACTTTGATTTGGAAATTCCTGCAAAATATCAGTTTTTTAACAAAATTTTCAGGACTTATTCAAAAATAAATGAAATTATTTTTTAAACTTTTCTTTTTGAGAAAATTTTAGTAAAAAGCTGATATTTACTAATTTTTTACATTTATTACCCCCACTCATTTAATATTTTATGAAAATTTGAGAAATTCACTTTTGTTTCACTTAATGCTTATATTTGTCATTGGGAAATATAAATCATCAAAACAGGACTGCCAGAAAATCTGCCCAGAATAGTAAAATAAAAACCACAATAAAACTAAGACTTCTATTTAATTAGAAAATTAACTCCACTAGAATTTTAAAACTAATTTCAAATTTTTTTCTGAGTATCAGTGGATTGATTTTTGTAAATAAGCATGCCCATGCATGACATTAAAAATTTATTGGTAATTTTCTATCATTTTCTCAACAAACATAAATAAGGCTATAAAACCAAAATACCTAAAATTCAATAAAATATTGCTAGCAAGTTAAAAAAAAAAAAAAAAAAAAAAAAAAAATGTATGCTGTAAGTAATTTCTTTTAGTTCTGTCCCCTTTACTTAAATTTCCCAAACATTAAGGTATTAATAAATCATTTAGCATGCCAAGAAAACGTGTTCAATTTAAAAAATAAAATAAAATGCTTTTCTACAATATTTTAAATTAAAATCAAGTAATATTTGTTTCAATTCAAATTAAGTTTTAAATCTGCTAATTTTCTTTAAATAATGTTTCAGGAAAATATAATTTATTTTTGAAATATTTTTTTTATTTAAGAGAATTACTGTATTGACAGATTTGTCAAAAATGGATGAATTTATAGATTTTACTAAATAGAAAATTTGGTTTGAAATACATGTAAGTATTTTTGCTTATTTGGAATATTAAATTTAATCTATAGTTTGGAATTAAAATTAAGGCTCAAGAAAGATTTTATTTTAAAAATGCATTTTAAACTTGGTGAGAAACATGTGAAAGATTTCAAATAATTTTGTATAATTTTTACTTGAATTTCTTTTGTTTAAAAATTAACATTTTCGTTTGGTATATTTATTCCAGAATATTGGTAAAATGAAATTGGAAAAATTGTTTTTTTATCAGTTTTATTAAATTAAATTTTATTTTTCTAATTTTTTTTTCTTCTTTTTTTGATCAGAAAATGGACTACTTTTGTTCAAAGAACATACCTTACTAAATCAGACTAATAACTAATAAACCTTTTCAAACAAATGAGTGAGGAAATGGTTCTAATTTTCCAAAAAAACTAACATCTTATTCATGTAATAACCTTCATATTCCTGTCATATTAATGTTACTGATTACTTCTCTTTTTAAGTATATTGTATTTTTAGCATTGCAGTATTTGTCAGTTGTCAGTATCTCAAATACTCAACATAAAGAAAATATTTGGTAGAAATAGTCTTGTCTGATCCTCTCTCTATGTGGTTAATTGTGCAAACTTAGGTTGGCTGTTACAAGCTGCTTATTTAGGCTTTTAAACATTTTGACAGTTTTGAATATGTTTTATCTTTCCTTTGCTATCTACCCTCTTTGTTCAGCTGTGAAGCAGTAAGCTGAAACATGTCCTGTTATCTGTAGTCATCATGTCACTGTTATTATGCTATCACACTTGCTACATCTGTGGAAAAAAAAAAAAAAAAAAAAAGTGAGAATCTATACCATAAATGGATAGAAATGAACATTGTATTTTGGGAGGCTGTAAATTCTTGAATATTTAACACTTGATTCTGCCCACTCTTTTACATGTATATATTTGCTTTTATATGTTTCTTTAGAATGAATCTATTAGCATTTTGCATCTTGGCTGCTAATCTATCAATGTCTATGGACCCAGCCATGAGGTTTCTGGTTGGTGACATTTTTACATAACTCTCCTCATTTTTCACAGAGATAAGTGTTGTTGATACAAGGCTCCCTTTTACTGTGACATGCTTGCTTGACCTTCAAAAGATGAATTTTCTCACAAGTTAGGCTGACACCCAAAAGAAGATAGCATTTTTATAATTCACTATGAGAATTTACAATTCTGTTTACTCTTAAATAATCTAGAATTGGAATCGAATTGACCAGCAATACTTTCTGTCATATCTAAAAAGCTTTAAATTGTATATAGTGTATTTAAAAGATAATTGATCAAATCATTATTTTAGGTTGTTGAAAAAGTTATATTTACATCTAGTTAGTCTTTTAGATTCTTGAAAAAAAATGCTGTATTTACTGAAACAACATTATTTAAGTAAGTGCATAATATAAGTTCTTAAAAGCATATTTGATCAAAGCAAGCAAATTGATTTTTAAGGAAGAGAAATGGTTTTTGCTCACTTAAATTGTAATCATTTCATTTACAAAGTATTTTTAAATGTGTTTTGGGTAAATGAAACTATTTTTTTCAACCTGTATGGTGTATTGTTTTTCAGGTGTATTTGTTATGATTATTATTTTGTAGCAGCTCTAAAACAAATGTCTTTGGAACTTTTTGTTTTCACACCTTGATCAAAGTGCACAGAGATATTGATCTTTAGTACTAGAACTGAGAAACTGTCCTCCAAACTGCACCTTTGCATTGCACTGAAATGATAGGGTCAGGATATATTTTTGTGTTTTGTACTATCACTTTCATAATACCATTTTGATTATTATGTTATTTCTTTTCATGCTTTATATTGGATTAGTTCATATAACCTGGCAAGAAAATGTCTTTATTAGAAGAGATGTTCATAATATTCATTTGGAAATGTTATATGGTATAGAGAATTTAGTATTCACTTATTATTTATTTCTGTTCTCACATACTTTTTTTAATTGATTCTTCATCAGTTAATTGTTTGTTTAATGTTTTTTTTTCATTAGAATGAATGAATTTACACAGACAAAACATACCAATTTTAATGTGGCCAGATTGATTTCATGCATCTTAATAAAATATGTAGGCTTTTTTTTTTTTTTTTTTTTTTTTGCTTCATAGATTTTCTTAAAAAGTTAAACTCTTTTTGCATTCATTATTTTTTTAATTTCATTTTGTCTGTTTGTTCTTTTTGGTTAACTGGGTTCAGGCCTGTTTTTGAGCTGCTTCAAAAACTATTTTTATAAGGCAAATTTAAATGTCCTTTTAAAAGTTATTTCCCTACAGTCTTTCCTTTAAAAGTTATTTCCCTATAGTCATTCCTTTAAAAGAAGTGGATAAATCTATGCAGCTTGGAAATGTTTCTTGAAAATCATTGATATGGTAAAAAAAAAAAAAAAAAAAATTTATCAAGTATTGAATTTTATCTATTATAGGTATAAGAGAATCATAAAATGAAGTGGATTCTCTTTCTCTCTCTTCTGATTGGTTAAGCTTTCTCATTGGTGCTTGTGGTGCTTATTGATTGGTTGTGTTTATGGTTCACTTACAATTTCATATAAAAAAAACATAGGTTGAGGCTTTTTTTTTTTTTTTAAAGAGACAAAGAGTTTTTATCTTTTTAAAAAGATTTTTACAAAATTGATTTGTGTGCAATTATCTTGCTCTGTCTTCTGGTGCTTTTGTGAAAGCCATTTTATTTTTTTTATAGGAAAGTAAGGTGTAATAAATCAATGTGGAGAAACATTTTGGTAACAGTTATTAGAAAAACTACAAATTAAGGGTTTTAAAAATAGCATATTTTTAAAGTAAAAACATTTTGGGATTCTAGATTGATATGTTATTTTCTTGATTGTTAATTTTTGCTCTTTTCAGGTAATTTTAGTTGTAAATAGGTATGAATGTTATATTTCTGAAAGTTTTATATATATATATATATATATATATATATATATATATACTTTGCTATTAAAGTTGAATTTCAATGTAACAAATTTATCAAACAGTAATAATTAAGTTCAGATTATTTTGACTTTTTCAAGTATATAGCAGGCTTTTAAGAATATTAAAAAAAAAAATGTTGATATCTTTCGTTTTCTAGCATTTTCATATAATTCTTGTTCTTGCTTTTATTGCAGGACTTGTCCATTACAATTATTATTTTTTTTTTTTTTTTTTTTTGTTTTTGCTTATTGTGTATAAACATTTGATATATTTGGTTTATTGGTTAAAGCAGTATATTTGGTTTAACGGCAGAGAGTTTTGTAATCTCTATATACCATGCCTTTTCAAGATAATAGGTAATCAAGGCTCTTTATGATTTTCTGCTTTTTACTACTTCTTACTCTTTTACAATTCCTCTTTGTCTTTACGATATTTGTTTCACCATTCACTTCTTCAAATTCGTTGAATAGGTTATTTGCTGTTTCCTCTTGCTTCTCTTGACTCTAATGTACCTTATGAATGTTAAGTTCTCCAAGTATTCTTTTCTCAATTGCATCCTCACACCCTTTTCATCTTTGTTTACTAGTAGCAATTTTCTGTTAGAATTTGCTAGTTTATCACATATTTTGTTTATGGTATTTTTAACATTGGTTGGTAAACCTATATCTGTCACTTGAAGTTTTTCCACCTGAGAAGAGATTGCCCATCATTCACTGCTATATAGGAAATTAGACATTACATAACAGATTAGCACACTCTTATTTTCTACTCTGTGTTAATATACTAACCAGATAGTTAAATTTTTGTACTGTCTTGATTTTTCTGTAGCTCAAACCATAGCCTTTCCCTTTTGCTAGCACTTTAAGGAAAGTCTCTCTCCATCTGACACGCACACACACACACATCTTCAAATGAGACATTTTGTTTTAGTTTGTATCTTGATACTTGAAAATGTGATGTTCATATGGTGTAATTATTAACCAATTTAGCTATTTCTTTAATTTGAAAATGGGTTTAATGATTTACATTCTTTTTAATTTTTTTTTTTTAACATTTCATAATGTTTACGGAATTACTTGGTATGAATGTTCTGGGCAACATTTAAAAATATTTTTAAATAATTACTTCCTTTAAAAGGGCTTTTATTTAAGCTTCTTTAAATGTTGTAAAATAGCAAACCATAATTTCTAGTATAAATAATCTTACTGGCCTTTTGTAGGTTCATTTGTAATGAGTATTAGTATAAATCCATGACTCATCAAATATATAAAGATCATAATTAAAAAGAAGAAGAAAAAAAAAAATTCTTTTTTTTTTTTTTTTTTTTTTTTTTTTTTTTTTTCATTTTCAAAAATTTTCAGTATATACAAAAGGTGCTACTGAAAAGTTCTTTGCCTGATCCACTTACAATAATCTGAAAACATCTGATTTTTTTTTCTTTTTCTGAAGGGCTTCTTAGTTGGGCTGAGAACATTATGACACTACTTTGTGTATGTATGTATGTATGTATGTAAAGCTGTTTAATTTAATGACACAAGGTCACAAGTGTAGAAGAAGTCAGTGAAGGTTAATAATGACACAATGGTATCTGCTAAATTAACTTTCCAAACCTGGCTCTATGGTGAAGGGCTCATTTTTTTCTGCAGTTTTTATTTTAATTAACTGTGTTACTTAGAATGATTACTTCGTTACTTATTTCATATTTTATCTCGAACAGTAAATTGGTTAGTGCATTATTTAAATGAGTTTTTCAAACTTTATGAAGGCATGTTGAAAGCATCAAAGCAAAAACTTGAAATAATGCAATTATTATTTATTATGAATTTAAATTAAAGTACCAACATTTTGGCACTGCATGGGTTTTGCATGTTTTTCCTTTTATGATGACACTAACTCTTTGTCTTTCTCCAGTGTATTGCCTATCTCTAATCCTTTGGTTCACCTTGATATCCTACAACAGCTCCATTGAAATTTGTTCCTTAAATTGCCCTGGTTTTTGCAGCCATTGTACTATTTTTTTTATTAATTTATTGGTGAATGTTCATCTGAGGATGATAAAGATGACATTGAATATTTCAATTGAGAAAAATTTGTTTCCATTTTTGTCTAAAATAAAATGAACGAAGTGAAATATCTATTAAAACTATTTTCAATTGATAAAAGGTTACAAAAATTTGCTGCAGTTGGCAATAAATGTAAGTAAATTAATATACTAAAATAAGTAACCAAGTAATCGTTTTAAGTTCTGGATATTGGTACCACTTTTTACTTTTGTATGGTATTATATAATATTGTGAAAAGTTGTGTATAATATGTTCATTGTTTAAAATATACCTGGTTTTCTCTCTTTACATGAGGATAGGAGAGCTGAAACTTGATTAAGCATGTGGCACAGTGGTTAGAACATTAATGTTGTGACCATGAAACCTGGGGTTTAATCTTATGAGTGATTTGTCAAGGAATATCAGTTTAGGAAAGACAATCCCTGATTGTGGCACCATTTGGGAAGTACCTGAAAATGATAACTTTGAGTTGTCTCAAGCCTTGTGAGTGAAATTGGTTAGACAGTACTGTTTTGAAGCTAGCACGCACAGTTGCATATAATTATGATTGAGGGTTTGAATGTACTGGCCTTTGTTCAACTGCTGATGATATCATATTGTGAACTATCACCCAGTAGCTGTAACTAAGGGTTGCTCAATATAGTTACAGTATAAACCACAGGTTGGCTCTCCGGATGTTGAAGAAAACATATGTGCCTGAGCAGGTGTCTGCAACAGGTATTAAAAGCCGTTCTAGCATACTGGTGTACTTTGAAATGAATAGCCAGCCGTTAGCATTTGATGATATATCATAAATATTAAAAACAAAATGTGTGTTCTCTTTAAAAATTCCTACTTACATAAGGGGCACAATAACGTATATAAACCTCTGCTAGAACATAAAATCCCTCTTTAAAATGCAGATAGTTCAGCACTTGACATTTTAATCTTTTGTTGTCTAGAGGAGCTGTAAGAATAAGTCTCTTTTAATCGGTTTATGAATGCCAGTTTCTCTCTAAATAGAACAGATTCCTTAGTTGAATCTTGGTATACAGTGCGAGGAAGCAAAACTCACTTGTGCAGAAAGAGACCTATTAATACAAAAGGATATTATTAAAACTCAGATAATATCAAAATAAATAATTTATACAATGTGTCTTTCATCAATTTCAATTACAGCCTCAACATAACCTTGAAAACCAGCCTAACCACAAATTCCTTTGTCCACTCTTCCTTGATAGCATCACTATAGGTATTAAGATTGGAGATTTCGATGGCCTGCTCCAAAATGTCTCACGTGATGTAGTCTCCTGGGGTGATGTTTAGGCTGGAAAAAAGTTAGAAATCATCTGATCAGAAATAGGTAAAAATTTGCTTTGCAGAATGGCTGTGAGAGTGGGAGCATCTTCCTGGGTTCACACATAGTTGCACTCTGGATGGTTGTCTTTGAGCTATGCCAAAACATGACAACTCAGGACCCCCCTCCCCCTTTCTCAAAGATTATAGAAATGGAGTATCTTTTTTTTTTCTGTTGGAGACCATTAAACCCAAGACCATGACCTCAACTAAAATATATGGTTGTAAAGGTACTCTTAACATTAATTGTTGACTCTGTGATGGTTGGTTTGGCAGTTGAAAACAGTGTCCACTGTAAAAGTTTCTCATGAGAATATTTTAATAGTGAATCCATGATTCTTGAGTTACCTGAAGACTTTTTGGCATCTTTCCAGCCTTCTAGACTCTATTTACTCCATGAAAAGTTTCCTTAGCATTCTAGTGTATAATTTAAAGTGTAGGTCATCATGCGTGGCTATTCTGGTCTTTGGGTCCACTTTCAGTTCAGCAGCTATCTTATGCATGGATGTTGTTGAGTCCTTTGTAATTTTGGTCTTGAGGGCATTAATGAAATCCCAGTTCTGCTTTTAGTTGATTCTGCTACTTCCTAGCTTCCTCTGGATAGCATTGTAGTAGAAACGAAAGCCCCCACCCCATACAGACTGAAAAAGATTAAAACACAAATCGACTTACTGACACATTGGGTTCACACATGCCTTGCATGTAAAATATCTTCGAAGGAAAATGGCTACCCAGAGTCAAGATATCTAAAGACAATAAGGTCATGTGAGATTTTACAAGTTATATGAAGTAGACTCTATAATGTGAAACAAAATTACTATGGACACTTTTTTTTTTTTTTTTTTTTTTTTTTTAAAGTCTTACCTGGATACTGTTAAATAGTTTAAGTTGTTGTTGAGGGGTGGCTTGGAGTTGGTTATAAGCTATAGTTAATAATGTGAATTGTTCTGAAATTACTCTTGAATTGTTTCCTTATGCTGTTCCCAATGAACTTGTTTGTCACTGATGGTAGAGACTGTTTCAACACATTTTTCTTCTGTCCATATCTATTCCTAAGGGTGCACCAACTATATTAGGGTTGATTTGTGCATTTAGCATCTCTCTCACTTTTTACCATTTGTTCTTTTTTGAAACCATTTTACATGACATTCCTGAAAAACGTGTATAAATAACTGATAATCTACCCACCACCTTTTTTTTTTTTTTTTTTGTAGTTTAAATTTTACTGCAAATTTTGTTTCTCCACTCTGTTCATCTCTTCATTATACCATCCCTGTGGCAACAATCTGATATCTTATGTGAAAAATCACTTAACTACACACTGAACCCAAACAACTCATTCCATCATGTGTATTGAAGTTGGTGTCAATTTGTTTATTTAGAAGGCAAAATTTCAAATATGTTATATTATTCAGGGAATCTTGATATTGGAATTTCTAGTTCTGTGCTTGTTGTTAGTTGGTCTCTAATGAAAACAATAACAGTTTGATTACATATTGATAGATTTAAAAGATTGTGTTGTTTGTTTGACAGGTTATTTGAAATAACTAAGCTGTAATTACATCAATAAATAACTAATGTTCATATATTTTTATTTAAAGTTCCATTAAAGTAAGGGCATTTAACTATTATTTCTGGGTTGATGTGTTTCATTGGTTATTTTTTTTTTTTTATAAGTTATGATTTTCTGCTCATTCTCTATCTTGGTTTAAAACTATCAATCCTCTATACATTATCAATTTCTATATCAATTTACCTGAAATTAAACATTTCTTCTGGATCATTTCCCAAAAATATACACACTATTCAAATATTGGGTATCCATTAAAAATAAGTGATAAAAATGTGTGTGTATGTGCAAAAATTCATATATAAATAAAATATATCTGTAAAAAGACTTTAAAAAAAAAGACAAAAGGAAAACTTTTCTTTATTAGTGTGCTTCATCCTCCAAATATATATATATATATATATATACACACACACACTCTTATGCGCATGCTGTCTCTCGTTTTAGATCACTCTCACAATAATAAGCTTAATACAGAGGGTGAACATTAAAAAAAAATACCTTACCCTTCACTTCTCTGTTAAATTTTTGATTTTTTTTGTTTTGCCCCTTTTCAGAAATTCACAAAACATAAAAAAACATAACTAGAATCTAAACTTGAATGAATAAATAAATAAATAAAAATGACTATTATACATTCTTTATTTTTCTAATTTGCAGGGTGCTCTACAGAACCAAGGGAGCCTAAAAAAGAAATATCTTCAAAGCTATATGAAGATATAGTGAAAGACAGGGAAAACACTCAAACCTTTTCTTGGTAAGTAAATTTTGGCATATGAATTTGGGGATTTTGCAATGACTTTGCCAGGGCTAAGGAATGTATGTTTGGTATTCATGTATTTCATCTTTATATTTTTTGTTTTATTGATTGATTTTTTTTTTTTATGGTTTATCAACCCTTTGCAGGTTATTTAAAGCCAGAAAATATTTTTAGATTGTAAGAATTTTTTTCCTTCGAGATAATAATGTTTTAGTGATACAACTCTTATTAATTAACCCATGGGTGGTGGGGGGAGGAGGTAGATTCATATCTCCCCCTAAGAGTATTTACACATAAGTGAATATAACTCCCCCTAAGAGTATTTACACATAAGTGAATATAATAAACCCAACAGGAATTGGTACTTGGCTTTCCTATTTACAATTCCAATCCATTTTCCATTACACCACCAACACATCCTAGCTTACAGTACCTGGTATTCTAAAGCAGTCACCCATCTAGGTACTGACCAGACTTGAGGTTGCTTAACTTTGGTGATTGTATGAAAACCAGTGTTTCAACATGATGTGGCTGTAAGCATGATTGCTGTGATCATTTCTGGAAATTTGTACTTTATTTTGTAGCATATAAAACTCTGAACAAATGTTTTTCAAGAATTGCAATTGTATAGTATGGAAGACACTATTCAATATATTTAGATGCATAATCTTTCTTTTAAATTTTTCTGCAGGATAGAATATCTGAAACACAATAATTGTGATGGTTTTGTTTAAATTCTCAAATCTACTATTGTTTTGAAGTTTATTCTTCTGTCTGTCTTAAATATCCATGTTATTTTTAATCATTTCACTCCAAGCAAGATAATAAAGACACTAAGGTTATTCGGTGGTTGAGAATATGAGGAGAAAAACATGAGAGAACAACAAAAGAATAGAACATTATTTACATTATTCGGACTATTGTCCTCATCTTTGTCGCCATATTTATCACAGCATTTAATTTTCCCTCTGAAAGTTCTCCACTGCCTTAACCGGGTATTGAACTCACACTCTTTGGATCTTGTCACTGGATCTAACCAACGCCTTTATTCACTGTGCCATGTGTCCTTGAGAACTTTCAGAGGGAAAATTAACAGGAGATAACTGATAGCTGACATCCATCAAACATGGCACGTGGAACTAGAACAGTCTACCCCAGTAAGCGAAATAAAGGGTTCAGTTCGACATTCCAACAACCTGAAGAAGGTCGGAGCATACAACGGCCGAAATGTTGTGATAAATATGGCGACAAAGATGAGGACAATAGTCCGAATAATGTAAATAATACCTCATCTCAAATATAGACAGACTCAAAAGAATAGGAATTAAGGAAGCAGAAGATAACTATTGCCATTGCATTAAAATTTTGAAGATCAAAGTTCACTGGGGAGTAAAAAGCTGGAAGAGATTTCCACAAGCAAGAAGTGCAACAGAAGCTCTTTTTAGTGTTAGCATAGAACTTATGGTTATATCTAGCCATTTCAACTGTAAAATTATGAGACCTTGCTTCCAATTTAGTTCTGTGCTTAAATTCATAAAGTCTAGGGACTGTAGATAAGTTCATCAGAATAATTGCCATGAAACTATTTATAGAAAAGGCACAGGGAAGCTACATTATGGTGGTGGGAAAATGATTTTGTCTTCATTGAGTTCCAAGAATTGATGGTCTAAGAATGTAGATGGATTATAATGTTACATTTTTATTTTTTTCTCTACCCTCTACTTTGCATTGTCTGCAGGCTTTCAAGAGAAAATAAAACCAGTGTCATTTTTTTTTTTAAAGAGTGAAAGGAAACAATTGCTTCAGGAAATCAGTCATATTTGTATGCTTTAACAAAGGTGTCTAGCCTTTTATATTGAAATGAACTTCTCTACCATAATATCTGTCTGGCTTTGCTATAACATTCACTTATGAAACCTGGGTAAAAGGACAATTTTGTGAAATCATTATCACCATAAACAACCCCATGGACAAGTGTCAGTTAATTTTGGGGAAAAATCATAAGTGACTGAAACATAAAATTGAATAGTTTATTTATTTCTTTATTTTTTAGCTCTTTAAGAAAAATCAGGTTGTTAGTTTTGGAACCTGAAGGGTTACTTGGATGCTTATCATCAAAGAAGACTTGGAGAATTTGACACCTACAGGGCATATTGAAAGCAGGAGGGTCAGGGAGAATTAATGAGTAACCGGCCTAATATCTAATAAGTTTGTGTAAATGGTGGGGGGTAGTGGGGATAAAAAGGGGATAATAAAGAGTCACATGTTTATAATTACAAAAGTCAAGAAGTTGTGGAGAGTCATGATTGTCCACATCAAGAAGGTAAATGGCACAGGAAAGAAAACTGAATCATAACTCTAAAAAAGACCAAAAAAAAAAAAGTATACATATAGGTGATCATGTTTTGATAGACAAAATGATCAATTTTGTTCAAACCATCTTTCAAACATTCCTGCTGATAAATTGGAATGGTCATCATATTTTTTGTTTATATATTTTCCTTGTTTTATTTCCTTTGTTGTGACTATATGTGACCAATCTTTATTCAATCTTCACTTGCCTGGCAGTTAATTTTGGATTACCTACTGAAATTCTTACAATCTTGTCTAACTTTTGTGGTCTTTTGGTTTTCATTGCATTTAAAACGCTTCCAGTAGTAACAAACATCTTTTAGGTGGTTTGAACACTGTTGCTGGGAATTCCCTGCCACTTGGTGATTATCTTTGTTGAGTCAACTTCCCTTTTAAAGTCACAACCTTCATCTTAGTTTCAGTAGCCATGATTTAGCCATGATTTTAGTGTTAAAAAGAAAGAAAAGTAAAGTTAGCTAATATTCAACTACAATGACTTCTCAAGGTGCATTGCATTCATGTTAATAAGTTGGAATAATTCTTATGGTGTATCTTCTGCTACACAGCACCTATGAAACTGCTACAACTTATTTTTCAATCCTGAAGGTGAACAGAGATTTACTGATAGAAATATACTGCTAAACGATCTTCTTAAAATAAAGGTGTGTAATCATTTTATGTAGTTGGCTGAAAACTTTTGCATGCCAGTGTACTGGTTAAATTTAAGAATTGAACTTACTGTCATGTGAACTGTGAAATTTCTTTTAAACTTTACGATGCCCATTTGCTCAACTTTACAATATGAATTTGTGAGTGTGATTTAAAAGAAAAAAATGAATGAGATTAAAACTCCTGTTAATTTAATTCCTAACTCTAGTTGTTTAAAATTGTAGGATCTTGTAAAATTGTCCTACTCTTTCTTATGATAACCATATTGAAATTACTGGTGATATTTACATTTTCTATGCCTGCCCTCAAGAGTTATCTGTGAAACATTTTAATATGCCCTTGTAAATTGTTTAAATGATTAATTGTGGCATGTAAATAGTATGGCTTTGCTTTTCCTTTTTTTTCTTCTTCTTATCACATGAACCTATAGGCAGTGCAGAAAGGCTGTGCACCATGACCTTACTATATTTGATAAGACTAAGGAAATGCTCAAGGATAATCTGTCATAATGTCGGAATGAACCTAATCAGATGGTTGTAAAGTAAAAATCTTGTCAAGACATTTCAGATCGCTTCTTCCAAATGTCTTTAACTGACCTTTTCACTGGGCTTCTTTTCACTTTTCTTAATCTCTCTCTCTCTCTCTCTCTCTCTATATATATATATATATATATATATATATATATATATATATATATATATATATATATATATATATATGGTCGTACACCTACATGTGACATTGAAGATTAATATTTATTTATGTTACAATTGATTCATTTCTTGGCATAAAAATTTGTAAAGAAAAAAAAAAAAATGATTCTATTTTATGGGTGGACATTGAATTTATGTTTGTAATCTTATATCATTCGTATGCATACTCTCACTGAGACACATCTTATAATAATTCTTAGCACGACCATTATGCACTGCCAATACCTCATAAATAAATAATAGACTATTCTGTTTTGACCACCTGGGAAGACAAAAAACGCATATCAAGAGATGCTACTTGGTATTTAATGTCTGTTATTTAATTGAAATGGGGAAAAAAAGTTGTCAATTTCAAATCTTTTCATTTGTATCTGCTAAATTCATAGAATAATGGCCAGCATTCATATTTATGATTGTTATTGCAATATAAGTTCAAATATTTAATGATGTGATGGGGGAATTTCTATGGATATTTTATTGTCGTAGAATTTGCTATGAGCTTATTTAACCATTAACTGAAGAATTAAGATTCATCAGAAAATTCAAATAGGAAAACTGAAATTTTCACTGATATTTCTAGTTACATATAATGTATATTTTATGTATATCATTTTTATTCTTATATAAATTATATAGGAGAGATTCCAAAAAAAATTGAACAAAAAATATAAAGAAAAATATACAACAGACAGAAAGAAGTTAGTATCTTTTCCTATCAATTTGTATATATGTTCATTTTGGAAAAACAAAAAAAGTTAACAGTATAACCACTTTGAATCTTGGTGATAGCTTTCATTCAACCTGGAAAGTAGATAAAGTGGATTTTGTTCATGCTGTCCATGTTGGAAACTTTTCATTGGCCCCTTAGTATTGTGGGGCAGCGGGTTGGTCTCCCTTTTGATGACAGTCCAGATGTAGTACATAATCTTTTACTTATTATATCCAACTTAGGATTTTGATCAGTTTTGGGATTGTTTAAATATTACGCAAGAATTAGTACTCGAATACTTTTATACTTTGGTGTAATAAAATAGAAAAGAGATAAGTTTTAAACTAACTAAACTAAAAGAATTAGTAAAGTATTTTAATACGCTATAAAATATATTTATAATATATATTTAGCAACTCTCTTTTTTGGTTATTTTTTTTTCATTTAGTTGCTTATGTCACACTGATATTAGTTGTGAAATTACTTAAGATTTTGTCAAATTGCTTATAAGTTGTATTTGGTAAGGGTGAAAAAGAGGGATTCCAATCAGAGTGTGGAGACCATATGTTGAGGATGAAATGATTGTGAATATCTGATCACATGGTTCTCCAAAATATTAGCAGATATGGATAATCCTCTCTCCATTGCATTGTATCTGATCTCCTTGTGCACTTCATGTCTGATAGTGTACTTCACTATGCTAAGCTGCTTGGTGATGACCCTCATTGATTTTCTGGGGTTTGTAATTGATGATGTCTTGGACCTACTGGATTAATTTGGCTCTCCTTACAGTATCTGGCAGTTTAGAATATTTCTTTCTCTGGCCATGACTGAATTATCTCTAGCCAGTGACATCCTGTATTTTCAGGGCCTTGAGCACAAAGTACTTGGCTACTTTCAAGATGTTGTCTATCTCCAAGTTGCTGTTGTTAGTAACTAGTACCACGAAAACAATGTCTTTTTATTTCCTGTCAGATTTGAAGCTGCCATGTTAATGCCCTTGATACATCTGAAAAAGAGATGAGAATGTTAAATTTGGTTGCATGACAGATATTATGTTAGGTTGTTTTGTATTTATGGCATTTTAAAGACTTGTCCTCAGCTACCTGTTACCCCCTGTATATAATGTCAGTTTAAATTCAGAATTAAAAATTTGGGTATTAAATGGTAGTAGACTGTAGATTCTTCATTGTTGAAGTTCTTCTATTGTGTTTGATTAAAACTCATGGATAATTAAACATCTTTGAGTTTTGATTATATTGAGTTAACTCAAAAGTTTGCATATTAAGTAGAAAATTTACTGAATAAACTTTTTGGCTAACCTAATATTTAGAATCATTAACACTATATATTATACCTTTGAATCATTTCCTGCCAAACATCTTTAAATTTTATGCCTGATGCCATCATCAAACATTATTTCTGATACTCTATTTCTATTTTTAATTTGAAAAATTATTTTTTTTAAATTTAGTTTTTGTTTTTTGTTTTGCTTTTAAAGTAAATGAAAGTTATTTGAAATTTAGATACAATGAAAATTTGATAGAAGTCTTGATAAAACACTTTGTCAATCCTGCACATCAATATAATAGACTGAATATAATTTAAATTTTATTTTTGATAATCTTGTAAAGAGGTTTATTAAAAAAATAATAATGTTATATTGTCTTTGGAATCAAACGGTAAAATAATCTATTTTATTCTGAATAGTCATTTAGTGTAATTAGTTGAAATGTACTTAAATGCTCATCTATTTTGCAGTGATTTATCTCTAAAATAATAAAGTTATTGAATGAAGCAAAAAAAATGATTAGACCAGTGGTTCACAACCATTTTGGCCTGATGCATCCTTTTATTGAAGTTTGTTTTTTTTTTTTTGTTTTTTTATTTTTTACACTCCTGATCTGCTCCAAATTCTGTAAATAAAAAAAAAAACAAGAAACACACCGAAAAACACACACACACAAAAAAAATGTCCTCTGGGTGGTGATTCTGCCCTGGTTAAGACACATGCAACAATTTTATAATGGCTTGATGTAGTGAAAACTATGCCTGAAGGAAATAAATTAATAAAAATACATTTATTATTTTTTTAATGCCTGAAAATTTATATCCAACCAACATCAAACTATTTTTATTTATTTGTTTTTAGAGGTCATCTTGAAAGATTATCTTAAATACGTCCCAAAAACTTAGCAGCCAACAATAAGTTGGACACATACAACAACAAAAAAAAAAAAAATTAGGAACTCGCCTTATTAGGAATCTGTTCTCAAGGGTGCCATGGAGGAGAGTAATTCCTTTTTGTTTATTAGCCATATAAGCTGAGATAGAGTAAGAAAAGGCAGTGAAAATTATTTCTTTATTTTGGAGTTCACGGGCTCCACTTCAATTAATACAATGCTGACAGTATGCAGACTTCTAGTTTAAAAGATAATTATTGCTCCTATTCCTATCCTTTATAAAAATATTCACTTTAATCATATAAATTAAGTTCTATTAGTGTAATAGTTATTTTTTGTAAAATAGAATTCGCTACAAACTAATGCCTTTAGAAAAGCATTATTCCATCTCTGTTGAAGTAGTTGGGCAGATTAGACCTCAAGTCAGGGACAAATTTGAATTTAAAAACAAGCCTGATGAGTAGTGTTTTATTTTATCTTGCTTTATTGCTATTGCAGTACATGTGGTGGTCAAAATAACCTACAATATTGTAATAAACTCACTGACTGTAGATAGTCGGTTTATGCAGAACAGAATCTTTTATATGAAGACAAATCATTTTTCCATATATAAAAATCAATTTTTGTAGGGTTTTTAACCAATGGACTGATGTCTTAGAAGGTTAGTTTTTGGCAGTGTCAATTTGAAATGTCAGTTATACATTTTTTTTTTTTCCCTAATTCACCCCAAGCTAGACAATAATGTCACTAAAACTCAAGGGGCTACTGGAATTGAAACAAAATAAGACAACTAGCATCAACTGGAAACCCAATCCTAAACAGAGAACAAAGGATAAACTGCTACTCTTGTTCAAAAGACTGGGGAGGAGTGTGAACGGGACAATAGGTGAACATATCTACTCCTATTGAGGAAAAAATAAATAGTAAATACTATTTCAGAGTATAGAGTTGAAGGAAACTTAAGGAAGAGCTGGAGACCTTGTTCTAAACAAGAAACAGAATTCTTCAGATCTTTGTTATAATTGCAATGGATTTTAAAGGCTACTTCAATCTCTTTTTATATTAATAGATGCCTTTGAATAAACAAAAATAATTTTAACCATTTTTAAAAAAAAAATTTTTTTTTAAATAAAATAATTACTTTGAAGATTGAAGGTTAGAAGTAATTGTGATAAACTCATACTAAAAAAAAAAATACTGTTGAGATTGCTAAATATAAACATAATTTATATTCTAATTATTTCTTTTTTACTTCTCTCCTGTAGAACTCACTTTCAGCTTCTTGCTTTCCTGTTAGTTACCCCCCCCCAAAAAAAAATTAAATACATCAGTTGTCATTTTCTGCCTCCCAGAATCCTGTTCTTTTTATTGTTTTCTCCTCAGTGATTTTTCAGTTTCCTTCACTCTCAGTAACTCCTTGTATCTTAGTGGCTTCATTGCCTTGCTTCAGGTGAAATGATAAAAATAGTGATTAAATTCAAATTTAAATTACTGAAAACTCTAAAGTGCAATGATCACAGAGTAATTTTAATATCTTTTTTTTTTTCTTTTTCTTTTTTTTTTTTTTTTTTAAATAGTTGAATTAGTAATGTAGCTTGAGTAGAATATCAAATGATGAAACCAACTCTTTTAAATGACCCACTTTATCACAGTTTTCATGTCCCGTTAGTAAAATGATTCATATGGTTAATTTTTAACAAACTGGAATAGTGTTATCACATGCCTATCTGGTTTTGAGAGTTTTGAAAAGAGTCTTTATCTTTAGTTTAGGTCTGTAACTTTAAGAATTAAACATTTCAAGAATAGTCAAACTGTTTGCTCATTCAATTCTCTTTACTCTTAGCTGATCAATATTGAGCACATTAAAAGGAGATATAAAAAAGAAATATCTTGAAAGTTGGGATAGTATGAAATCATTTTTCTTTGAGAGAAGGCAGTCTTTCAACCATTTATTTCTGATGTAATCTGAATCACTGTTTTCTGCTTGGCTGCATAATTTGAGAGAAAGCAGGGAAAATGAAAGACAAAGAAACAAGATAAAATTGATATATGATTTGCTCGGAAATCTAAGATGATTTTTGCAAGGATCTATTGACTGTAGGTTCATTAGAGGAGACTAAAGAGCAGTCTTGTTGGCTATAAATTGGTTGCTTAGCATTGGTATCAGAGCCAAAATACTTTTCGTCTTATTCACTGATTTGTTCATGGTAACAGATGAACAGCTTAGTTCCTCTATACATGCAAAATGATAATGCTTCATTATTTATGTTGGAATACCAGAAAATCCCATTCATAGTTTGTTTAGAGTAGGCAGAAAGTCAGCTATTGCTGTATTACACACAGTGATATCTGTAATGAAAAAAATAAGGTGTTAAGAGCATATTTTAGGTTCATCAAGCCAAGTTTAAATATTAAGTTTGTAAGAAAGTTCACAAACATTTTTCAAATTTTCCAATTGTAGAACATTTGTACCTTTTCAATTCAAGGTTGTTTAAAGGACTGTAAACCTTCAGGATTTTCTGTTTTCATGTGGTTTCAAAGCATTCAGAGTGTCAGAAAAAAAATCAATTTCTTGTAAGCAAATGAAAATGTCTGCTGCATGCTTTTAAAGTGGGCCTTAGTTCAACTGGATCAATACAACCAAATAAACTAGGCATTTATAGAAAAGAGATATCAGTTGTATGACAGTTTATGAGTGGCCCTCCAGGTTCCAGTACAACAAACTGGAAACTCTGGGCAAGGCTTAAACATTTGAGACAAATCAAGATAAAATTTGCCAAGTTCTTGAAGCATATGTACCAGTTGACCAACTGAGAAATACTGCAACAGTTTAATTTCTCTCCACTATTCTTAGCCATTTGGCTGGCATTTGTAAAGTCTCTGACATCAGAAATTGGATAACACATTCGCTGACGGACAGCATCTAAAATTGTTGATTCGATGCAATACATATCTTTGATTTCTCTGAAATGCATTCATTCATGTCAAGACATCATTGTATACTGAAAGAAAAGTGAAGCTTGAATATGAACACTACATATAGGTTACACTGGAGAAACAAAAGTGCCAGTGTTGTAGCTTTATCAAAGCCAGTGTTGCATTAAGAAAAGATATATATTTTTCAGTTGGTAAAATGGACAAGGCATTGTTTACTGCTAACTACTCAATCAGAACAAGTGTATTACATGCATTTGTAAAGTGTGGCTAAAGCAGATGCATAAAAATTGTCATGCAAAATCAAATTGCACCACAATGTAAAATTCATGATGAATGAATTAAGAAGAAAACTTATTCCAGTTGGTGATTTCTGTTAGGTTGGTGCAAAAATAATGACGTTTTTTGACGTATTTTTTAACATCAAAAACGTCATTATTTTTGCACCAACCTAATACCTGGTATGCTCAGCTGAATTGTTCCCTTCTGATAATCACCTCCTTGTAGAACTTCTTGAATAACATAATCAAAATATTAGTCATTTTTGTTGTTTTTGTTTTTTTTATTCAGAAGTAGCCTTCTAGTGCTAATGCACTAGATTTGCCTACACATTAGTAGCAAAAATTGTTTGGTAAAACAGTTACCAGCCCAATATATGGGAAGGTTTGAAGAATAGATTGATTGAGGCTTTCAATTTTATGTTATACTACAATAATTGTAATTATTATTTTGCATTTTAAAGTTTTTGTAGGTGTAATATGTTTGGTATCCCTGTAGAAATTTGACAGGATTATATACATGTCATCTGCTAAAATTACTGCTTTATAAGTTGGTAACATGCTTAAATTTTTATTAAACAATCTTATTAGTGTTCTTGTAAATAATTATATTCTTTATTGCCATTTATTTAAAAAAAAAAATATTTTTAGCATCATCCTAAGAAATAAAGAAGCTTCTCCCTATCAGATTTAAAAAAAAAAAAAATATTGAAAACTTAGGTTCTATTCGTCAATTTTTGTATAGAATCAAAGTGAAAAGTTGCTATATGTTTTAATAGTAATGAATTAGCAGATCTATATCTTTCTGTCAGCTCCATTTGTAATGTGTGTGTGTGATAAATGTATTGATTGTCGGTAGTTTCACAATGTCTAAATCGAAAGCTTTGGCCTGAAGACAATTATTAACGATTAATCTCACAAGAGTAGGGATGCTTCATCACTAGGATAAAGAGTATCTTCCCTATCAGAAAAGGAGACTAGATCCATCTTGTTTATTAAGAGAAATAAGAAAATCTTGAATAGCTTGTGGGAAATGTCAAATTTATTCTATTGTCTGTTCTCATGTTACATTTAAAAAAAAAAATTTTTTTTATCCTACTTTAAAAAAATGTTAAATATCGGTTTCTTCCCTTCCTATCAGCAAAAGTTAAACACTTATAAAATATTTTCTAATAACAGTGCTTCAAGGACTATACTTGTTGAATTTTCTTCTTTTTAATTGTTTAAACTATACTTTTGTATGCTTTCATTGTGCTTGTTTAAAATAGAATTTTTTTTCTTTCTTTTTTTCTTTTTTTTTTTTTCCAACCCCATTTTTTTTTTTTTTTTATTCATTTTACTCCAAGCAAAGCAACAAAGCCACAGGGAGTTACTCAGTATAAAAGAATATAAGAAAAAGTAAACATTGTTAAGGGGGCAAAAACAATGAAAGAAGAGAAATTAAGAAGATAACGACTGACATTGCATTTAAATTTTTGAAGCTGAAACTTGACTGGAAACCAAGAAACTGAAAGTGAGTTCCAGAAGTGAGAAAAGAAACTGTTAGCATAGATTTCTAGTTACAGCTTTTTTTAATGGTAAACTGATTAGATCTTGCCACTAAATTAGTACTGTTCTTAAATTCTAGGTATCATAGAGGAAAGTTCATCAGAACAATTACCATTAAAGTATTTATAGAAAAGACACTGTAGCTGTGGGAAAGTGACTGAAGTGGAGATGCCAGATCAGGACCAATGACATTGCAAATTCTTCTTCTTTTACTAATTTTAAAATAAGTATTTGTTGCAAAAAGAAAATAAACTGGGATGTGGTGTTGAATGATTGCTTTTGACATACTAAAAGCTTAAGTTTGAAACAATTTTTTTTTTTTTTTTTTTTTTTTTTTAAGAGTTTGGTCATCCATATCATGTTTAAAGGTTACACAAACTGCACATTGAATCAAGAACAAAGTTTCAGTAACATACAGCAATAACTGCTTATTTTTCATCCTTTTTCTTAAAGAAAAAAATGAAGATATATTTATCAAACAATCTTTTTTTTTTTTTTTTTTCTCTGTTCGCAATATCTTACTTTGGTGGAGTTAGATGTTCACTTGTGTGGGTGTTTTTAAATTGTTTTCATATGCATTAGTTCCACAAAAATGAGTGTTTTCTACGTTATATTTGCATGGTTATCAAAGGAAAAGTAAGAAGACATTTAATTAGTTGATTTGGTTTCAAGAATAAAATGAGTATTTACTTTGTGTAATTGTTGAAATCCTAAATTGTGAGGTTCTTTTTCACTGGTTATGTTTTTGCATTTGTGGAACTAATAAAGTTTCTCTTGTCACTACACTTAACTAAGGATTTTTTATTGTTTCCTGAAAGAAAAGGAAAGAAACTTTATAGATTAGCCAACATTTCTTTTATATTTAAACACTGGCTTGTTTTATGGTGGGAACAAAGCAATAATTTTTTTTTTATGTATATCTCTGTGTGTGTATGTAAGCTTATTAAATGTTGAACTGTTTTGCTCAAGAATTATGATAGAAAGGGGAAAGGATATGAAATGTATGTAGTTCTTGTTTGATCTTATTATTTACAGTCAGAGAAAAGGTAATTAGGCTGTTCAGATTTCAGAACCATAGCCCATCTACTACAAATAAATGTTTTCTTTATTTCAATATATTAAACTGACTTTGAAGGCTATATTAGTGATGAATTTGTATATAAGATTTTGAAGCCATTTCCATTAATACCAGTCTTTCAGTTTTAACAACCTTTTTTTTTTTTATAAGCTGTTAAGTCACTTTAAAAATTCTTAACATTTTAAACCATAACAGACTTTTTTTATCTAATATATAATATATATTATTCTTTCATACTGTGATTTAAGTCTTCTGCATTCCAACTTGCACTAAGCTGAAATTGATAAAAAGTGTATTTTATGTCTTGGACAGTTTTTTAGAAAACCTACATTAGTGAAACAGTTTTTGGCCAGGTTCTGCATCAAATGTGGATATAGATAAATGCACACACATTAAAAGAACCAATTTCATAAAATGCAGCTAATATTTGCTGATATAATTGTTCATGCTAATATTGTATCTGCATTAAATAAACTTGTGACTTGATGGTTTCAGAACAGTACTGTTTATTCAATTTCACTCACAAGGCTTGAGTCATGGTATGCTTTTCAAGCACTTTCCAATGATATACCACACACTGGGATCACTTTCCCAGGCTGATAGCATCAAGAAGTCAACTCCCTGATAAATTGACCATAGTGAGATTCAACTCTAGACTATGCCTAGAAAGTGAACATTCTAATCCCTCTGTCATGTGACCAAGGGTTTGAGCATACTGGTCTTGTTAAAACTGGTGATCCTGTCAGATTATGCATTCTCTTCCAAAAACTGTAACTAAGATCTGCTCAGCATAGTTTCAGTATAAACTACAGGTTGGCTCTGTGGGTGCTGAAAGTAAATGTACCTGAGAAGGCATCTGCCATCAGTGATTGGCTAGACGCCCTAGCAGATGAGTGTGCCCGGAAATGCATAACTGGTCATTATTAAATAGAAGACTACTGTCTTACCCCACATTTATAGATTATTGAGAAAAAAAAAATATTAATAGCAGAAAAGTAAATTGACTATAGACATCAGAAGTCCAAGTAATCATTGTTTAATTAAATATAAAAATGATTTTCATTCTTTAAATATAAAATCTATATTGCTATATATGGGCACTTGGCCTAGTGGTTAGAACGTTTGCTTTCTAACCATGAGGGTTTGAATCTCACCATGTTTTATTTGTCAGGAAGGTGAATTCTTGATGTTATCGGTCTGGAAAAGTGCCTGAAAAACCATACCACAGGTTGACCCAGGCCTTATGAGTGAAATTGGGTAGACGGTACCCTTGGGACTCATCAATAGCTGTGCTAGCACAAAGTCACGAGTCATCATGACCAAGGGTTTAGCATGCTGGCCATGATCAGATTGTTGATCATGCTCTTTCCCAGAAATTAGGTTGGTGCAAAAATAATGACGTAATAATGTCGTTTTTTTTTTACGTATTTTTTAACGTCAAAAAACGACATTATTACATCATTATTTTTGCACCAACCTAATAACTCATGTCTACTCAGCATAGTTGCAGTATGAACCACAGTGGTAGGCTTTGTGGGTGTTGAACAGAAATTTGCCTGAGCAAGCGTCTGTAATAGGGATTGTTTAGCTGCCCTAGTAGATGGGTATCCTCGAATATGAGTGGCCAGCTATAGGCATTGCTATAACTAGGCATGCAAAGGTCATTTATCTGTTTTCTTTTAAGCCAGCTTCAATTACCATAGCAATGACTTGTGATTTTACTGCTATCTTAAAAGAGAATTTTTTCAAGGCCGTCACCTATGACACTTTGAAGAATGATAGCTGTACATTTGATACTTAAATTGTTTGCATTTGAAACATTTATAGTCAAAATAACATTTTTTACTTAAATGTCGTAAACACAAGAGTGATCAATCACAATTTATTTTGGTATTTTGTTCTTAAACATTGAGATTTGTTTTTTATGAAAAGAATTGTGATAAATATTTTTTGTTGGTTGCAATCCAAAGTAATGATTTGTTTTGCCTTTTTTTTATTTTATTTTTTTTTTATTGCTTTTTAATCATGCTGCTTCTCATTTTGTGTCAGAGTATTTGTGCTTTCAAGATAATTAGGAGTGAATCAAATCACTTTTTTTTTTTTTTTTTTTATAATGCAATAAAGACATTTATGAGAGAAAGTTGAAAAATGGCTCTTACAAATATATATTTTTTAACAGTGTGATACAATTTATAATATATACTAGTTGTCTGTCTTCACATTTATTAGGTAGGTTTCACCTGCAAAAACTTGTTTTCAGTAAAGAAACTTGAATGTAATTTTTAAAGAATTTTAAGTGTATACTTTTATATAGAGTTACCTCATTGTTATTAACAAATCTCTCCTGACACAAATTATGTTTTTATGACACCTTTCTGCCAGAAAGAGTGTCACAGGCTGTAACACTAAGCTCTATTTTCTGAACTCGTTACATAGGGATACATTGGTAAATTGGTTCAGCATTTTCTACAGTATAACCTACCTTGGGTTAATGTCGTGTACTTCCTTTTTGAAGATTATTGTGAAATTATCAAGGTAAGAAAGAGGAAAGATTTTTAACAATTGATTACACTATTTGATCAGATAAATTCTCCCCTCCAATTTTAGCAGAGATTATTATGAAAAAAAAAAAAAAAAAAAAAAAAAAATTGTTGTTGGCTGGTATGGTGTTGGAGCTCTTTATTCATGTTTCCTAGGTAACCTAATTCAAAACAATTTTTTTTTCATTATTTTTTCTTATTCTCTCACACTCGGTAACCTCTTGCATCTTAGTGATTTTAATGCCTTGCTCGGGATGAAATGATTAAAAAAAAAAAAAAAAAAAAAATACAAATTCTTGAAATTCTAATATTAGTGGAGTGAAGAAAAGGGTGGCTCTTCTATACTGTTAAATATATTAGGTTGGTGCAAAAATAATGTCGTTTTCTCACATATGTGAGAAAACGACATTATTTTTGCACCAACCTAATAGCTAAATTTGCAAACAATGATAGATTGGTTTCAACACTTGTAAAAAAGAAAATCTGCCTCTAATGTCATAAGCAACTGAAAAGAAGTTGACTCAATAAAGAAATTGTTTTTGTTGTGTAAATTATTTGCTACATTTTAAGAGTAAATTTTTGAAGAAAAAAAGATGAATTCTTATACATGGGTAACAATTTCAATTGTTTGAAATTCATGCATTCTTTGAAGGGGTCTACAAACAAATCTTAGCTGCAGGTATTGTGCTTGACTTTTTGCTGAATTAAGTTATATAAAGGGTTAAAGGTAAGATAAATAAAATCAGGCCTATAATAGTCTGCCTTCAATGTTTTCTATTCAATCATATCTTTCATGTTAAACATTAAGTTAAAAAAAACTGTTTTGCAATAATATTCTGTCCTAATTAACTTTAATACATAATAATTAGATAATATTTCTGTTGAAATTTGGATTCCACTGTAAAGTACAATAACAATAAATGATGTAAACATTCCTTTTTTACTTAATACTATATCTATATTAAGTTTATATCATTGGGCAGATTTTTAGTGAAAAGCTTTCTGAAATAACATGATGCTTTCTCTGCTACTATGGCTAGTTGTGTCCAATAATCTATTGTTCATAATCTATTTCTTTATTGGGCATTCTATCATGGCAAAATTTCTCTTAGTTTTAATATTTATTTTTTTATTTGTTTCTGTGTAGACCTTTTTGTTTTGTTTTTATAATTCATATAAAAAAATTTCACTATGCTAGGCGTATGTCAGCAATGTTTTTGGAATTTTTCACAACCGATTTTGTTTTACTTTCAATTAAAACAAAACAACAGTATGACTAATGAAGCATTTTTTTGTTTTTAGTTTATAATTTCTTCTGTTTATGCATAATGTGTCCCCCCCCTCTCTTTTTGTGACCTCTTCCATTATAAGAATCGATTTTTGTATGAGAATAAAAAATAGCGAGTCTGGAATAGATTTGTTATTTTCCACTGACACCATAATTTTTCTTATTAGCACTCTAAATAATGGTTTTCAAAATCATCTGCCTATTAAGATACAATTAGATAGATGGGCTACATTTATAAAGAAAATCTATCTCTATACCTAATACATTTAAGATACTTTCAAAAATAATTTTATTTATCTAATATTTATTTGAAACTCATGCCGGTAATTTTTTCAAATTAATGGTATATTTTAATTATTCACAATGAATGTTCCTTACTAACCTTTCTTTAAAATCTGGGTTATATATATTAAAAGCTATTTCAGTGTCTACTCTTAAATCTTATATTTTCTACTCCAATCTGTTGTGAATAATTCTGAATATCATTGTAAAGATATTTCTGTTTTATCCTGATTGATTTGTCAGTGTAACTTTCAAACTATCAAATCAACATTCTTTCTAAGAATTCATAAAGGGTAAGTCATGTCTTTATTATTTCTGTGCATATAGAAAAATGCTTTTCAGTTTTAATATATATTATGTTTTCTTATGACTCTTTATGTGTACTTAAAAAAAAAAAAAAAAAAAAAAGCAGGGAAGAAACCATGTTTTCTTTATCTTCTGGAGATTTTTTAGATTGCTTCTTACAATGGCAACAACAAGCTATTGCTACTTTTGCTAAAAGTGATTTGATTTCCCAAAGAGATAAAAAAAAAAAAGAAGAAACAAGGGTCCAAGGAGATTGGTTATTCCATCTACTTCAGAGGGAAGCTTCCTTCTTTCGATATCAGATGTTTCTTTAGGCAGTTTCTACTGCAGCAGTAAAATAGAATGTGCTGCTACATGTAACCTTTGCTAAAAGATTCTAGCATTGTTGCTGTATCCTCCTATTAAAAAGCTTTCAACTTATCCTGAAACAGACTTGTTTGTATTCTATTGTAAACATTTCTTAGCAAATTTAGGTGACCTAACTGTTGCCTACATTTGAAGATTTATTCCTGAAAAAGAAAAAGGAAAATTTGCTTCTGCCATATGTGAGTTGTGTTTATACTACATTGTTCTTTCTATTGTTGTATTTTACAATTCCGTCACTAAAAAATGAAGCATATTGCTGGACTAATTCTAAGCAGATTTTGTGTGGTTCAATATAATTAGATAGGATTTTAACAAATTTTTTTGAACTTCTGAAAAAATCAGAATTTAAAATGAATATTTTTCTCTTCAAAAGCAACACATGGCTTGAAAAGTGGAATTCAAATATTTATCACTAAAAATTCTTTCGTTGAGATTTGTAACTAGTGGAAGATTACCAAAAGGTTACAGACAGAATTTTCAGTAAATAATATTGAATTTGTTAAAAGAATTCTTTAAATAGGAGGATGTGTGAGTGGTGTAATGGGTAGTGAATTGGAATGAGAAATTGAAGAGCCGAGTTTGAATTCCAGTCAGGTTTGTTACATTTGCTTACACGTAAATGCCCTTGAGAAATATATAAATTTATATCCTCCCTCGAGCTATGGGTTAAATAGTAGGATTTTCATATGGAAAATCATTGTTATTCTCAAAAAATTAATGCAATATTCACTTGCAAAAACAATATTATTACAATCCCAAATATATTATGACTTGTAATAACCCACAAATGGTTGATAAATTGTAAAAAAAATAAACCAATTGATCAATCTTTTAATGGACACATAATTTTAGAAATTATGCTGACAGAAAACAAAAATTAAACACCCTAAATAACTATACTAATTTTTACTTTGATGTGTTACGTGCATACTGAAAGTTAGTAAACATTTAGAAAAGATTTTCAAAATTGTTTGGCTATTTTGTGTTTTAGAAACTCATGTAGCAGTGTGCCATCTGTGTTTGAACTTTAGATGCTGATATATACTATGAAAAAAGTTTCTGTGTGATGAAAGTGCCTGTATTCCCCTTTTATTCAATTAGAATGCATTTCAGGATAATCAGTTTGTAAACCTGGTCAAACAATTCAGAGAATTGCCAAATATGTTGGACATGAAATATATGCAGTGTTTTCATGTTGGGAAAAGTGATCAACAGAAGATTCCTAAAAAATGTAGACCAGTTTCTGGTTGGCCATGTTGCAGAAACACTTGACAACATTGATTTTATAGGCAGCATTCACAGTTCAAGATCAAAGCAAATATAGCCTCAGGAGAGTCAACACAGACTTTTTGGGAAGGATTTACTTTCAGCAGGATTATGGACATGTAGTGAGATATCACAGTAAGGTCATGTGGACATTTGAATGGTGCTTTGTGATGAGAGCAATTTTAATGATGGTTTATATGCTTGTTCAGTGTAGACACTTTAGAAGAGGACAACTTCCAGAGTATATTTACTCATAGCGTATAAACTCATCTCTTGGCATCATGGAATGAAATGCTGTCGCTTAAAACTCTCAATCGCCTTCGGTGTTTGTGGAGAAAACTTAGAACAGTGTACATCCAGAACATTTTCACATGCTCTGCTGCTGCTTCTTGCACTAGGAAAGAAGTGTGCTGTTCTAGTGGAATAATGCCTACCTACATGATGCCCATACTACTTAATATGCTCTGCAAGATGTTTGACATTCTCTGACATTTGACTCCACCTACAACTCTTCCTGTATTTTATCAAATCAACAGGTGCAATAGGCATAAAACAATGTTATTTTCTCTCTGTATGAGTGTCCTTGATACATGCTATATTTTTTAATATGTACATGTATTGATAAGTAATTATTTACTTTGTTATAATACCTGTACATTTTAATTCAATTCATCTCAAGCAGGGCAGTAAAGCCAGTAAGACACAAGGGGTTACTGGGTGTGAAAGAATTAGAAAACAAAAACATTATTAAGGAGCGAGACCAATAGAAAAGTGATCAGGAAGACAGATAATGCTTGACATTGCATTTAAATTGTTGAAGATCACAGTTTGTTGAAAAACATGGAGCCGTAAGAATGTTCCACAAGCAAGAAGTGCAAGAAAAGAAACTGTTAGCATAGAGCTTAGGTTACACGTAGCCAATTCAGCTGTAAATTAATGAGATATTGTTGCCAAGCTAGTACTGCACTTATATTCATAAAGTCTAGGTATCATAGTGAAGACCTCATCTGAAGAATTACCATTGAAGTATTTATAGAAAAGGCACAGGGAAGCAACTTTACGATGGTGGGAAAATGACTGAAGCTTAGATGTCAGATCCAATAATATTACCATTGCTGCTTTGGATTTTATCAAGAATCTCTAAAAATATAGCAGGAGCACCGGACCATATGTGGCAGTAATATTTGGATCATGAATGGTAGATTTACAGATAGATTTTGGAGAGAAAAATTGTCTTGCATGATACAGTAAACCAACTTTCTTAGCAGGAGACTTAGCAATTTTATTTTGAGTAAATTGAATCGCATACCCAGGGTGTTGGAATTGTATTTTCTTGCTTTGTTTGTACTCAGTATCTTTTTATACTTCAGTGATTAACATGTTGAATTTGAATCCAGTCCATTGATATTATTGAGATTTGTAAACTCTTATATAATGAGCTGTTGTTACATAACCACTATTCAACACTTTCCCTGGTCCACTTGAAATGATTTTAGTAGTTGTTAGTGTTTAGAAATTTGATTACATTATAGTAAACCATATTTTTAATGCCATGTCTGTTCAGAACTTGTGATCATGGTTCTTCAAAGCTTCCTTTACTTTTCACTCCTATATGGTAGTGAATGATGGACAATCTCCTCACAGATGAAGAAAAGACTTCAAGCAACAGAAATCTTATTCTACAGAAGGATGCTGAGAATAACTGGGGCCAAATATATTAACAATAATAAAGTTTGATAAAATGGAAACAAAAAGGTCACTTAACATCAGAAATAGGCAGTTGAAATTTCTAGAGCATATAATGTGGAAAGAGGGCTTGGAAAATTTGATACTCACGGGAGAGATTGAAGGCAACAGGGACAGAGAGAAATAATGCATAATCTACCTAGTGAGCTTGAGTAAATGGCTGGTGGAGCAGGGATAATAAAAAAAAAATAAAATAAAATAAAAAGACAGAATTTATTAAGAGTTATAAATGACATGAAATTGTGGAGAGCCAATGTTCTGAAGAGACATGGCAAATAGAAAAAGAACAAAATTCTAAACACTTGGGGCTATATGACAATAATTATATGGACTTATGATATTTAATGGAAAATCATAACTCCTTTTTAATGTTTGAGATGAAAGCATTCATGTTATATTTTGTAATATTGTTGTACAGAAATGCAAAATGAAGTGATGCTTAGCACCATATCACTTTAATATACCTGGAATATTGTCATTATATCAATCTCTCTAACATAGAAGGTAAGTTGAGGACTATTAATTAATGAAGGACTAATGGAACATTTTTTTTTTAAATTGTCCAATTCATTTCTAAGTATCTGATTGAAATAATCATGTTAAATTTATCATCACTATTTTTTCCTTAGTGTTTTTCTCATGACATGTATGTGTGTATATTTTTGAAAATAAACTATTTTGGCTGCTTTTAATTTTTTTTATCATTCTTAGGAAACCAGTGACTGATGAAGCTAAAGAATTTTTTTTTTTTTTTTTTAATCAAGTGTCAATTTCTGCTTAAAAACTAATTGATCAAACTTGCCTTATCACAAATGATAGTAATGTGTGTGAATAAGCATACAAAACACTTATGCCTCTGTATTTCCTAACTGTGATACATTTGTAAATATATTTCTTTGTTACAAACATACATTTTCATGAAATGCTGATATTTGTATACCATATGTGTATGTTAGCACTGGTTCAACAGTCTTATTAGAGATAAGTATGCATATCTATAAGTGTATCTGATGAGGGTGCAGATTTAGTATTAAAAAAATGCTAGGAACAAGTGAATGGAAGACATCTAAGATAGAAAAACGATTTAAAAAGTTAATTTATTAACATGTTATTTATGCACTAAAATTCTTGGAGAGAAAAAAGTGGAACTACTGTACAATTAATGTATAAAAGCTTCTATGTATTTACTCTTCATACAGACATTATATATATATATATATATATATATATATATATATATATATATATGTATATATATGTGTCCTATGAATGCATTTGAATGTGCCTATCAGATGATGTATTGATTTTTCTTGTACAGAACCTGATTGTAGAGAAAAGCCAATGAGGATTGAATATGCTATCAATGGACTCTCAGATCAACTAACCAAAGCTTAGGCTGACACAGGGTCATATTTGTGAAGCAACTAGTAATGGTTGGATTCACTAAAGTAGAAATGGTTTATGAAACTAGTTTGTTTAGTATCACTATACAATGGAAATTCTAAGTAGATTGTGTGCCTGTGCTTCAGCTTACATTTATGTGTGTTTGTGTATGTGTATATATATATATATATATATATATATATATAATATAGTATGTCCAAAATCATACAGAAAAGCATTCGGATGCTATCAATTTTAGCAGATACTCCAATTTCATGCAATAGATTTTCAACTTAAAATAAAAAAAAATGGGCTTAGCTTTTACTGGAAGAAACCTGAGACTTTGAAACCAATGAAAAACCCATTTATTGAATTAACACACTTTTATGAAATTCTTCTGTGTTTCTTCCCCTTTCTCGAAAACACATTATCTCTGTTCAACCGTGTTAGTTTATTACATGTTCAACTAGCTATTTGTTGCAATCTGTTCTACCTTTAATGATCAGTGCATTTGCTGTTAGCTTTTTTTTTTTTTTTTATCTTGTTTCTATTGCAGCAGAATGTAGGCAATGAATTTGCCTCCAGCTTCATTTAATTTTTTTAATTGAAATTTCTTATATTTGACAAGTGAATTAATATATTATTTATATTCATGATATCCTGGCCAAAACCACATTTTCAGAACTTTTTCATTGGTTTGTTGTGAAGAATATGATCGATTTTTCAGAAAAGTTAAACTAGGAATGTGACTATCGTTGGAAAAAGAAACTTTTCTTTTTTTTTTCTTTAAGTTGTAAATTTATCCTCTTTTCTTCTAAGCTGACCTAATTCTATAATTTATAGTAAACATTCTGTCATTTCTATCTCCAACATTTTATATTAAATTTTTTTAAAGGTTATAAAAAATTAATCTGAATTAGAAAATTTCTTTTTAAAAATGTTCAAGAATAGATTGTTTGGTTATTTATTTTTTAAACTGTTTAAGTTGTTATAGAATTTTTGTTCTTTCATATATTTAAAACTGGTAATAATTTAGTTCCACTTACATATTAAGGCTATGAAGAAAATTGCATAACTCATAAATTAATGCATTTAATTCATTTGTCTGTGGTTATTTAATTTGTTAGAAATAACATTTGTGGTCTGTTTACAAAGGAATAGATGTTTAAATGATCACATACCAGATGAAACAGGAAATAAATTATCTGATATCTATTGGTTTGCTTCCCCAAAAATTAGAAATATGGTCAAAGGCATCTTTGTAACATCTTGGAAACAGAAAGGTGTGAGCTCTATTTACATTATTCGGACTATTGTCCTCATCTTTGTCGCCATATTTATTACACCGTTTCGTGGTGGTTGGAATGTCGAACTGAACCCTAGAATAGACTGTTCCATGTTTTTAATGGATGTCAGTTATTTTACCTCTCCAAGTTCTCCAGCACATTAACCAGGTATTGAACTCTCACTGTTTGGGTCCTGAAACTGGATCTAATCAATGCCTTTAACCACTGTGTCATGTGTCCTTGAGGACATCTGTGTATGAATTTCTGGGTATTATAAGCCTAATGTCTTCAGCAAAAATTTTTTACCAGTGCTGATTGCTATTTTTGTTATCATTTCATGTTTTTGTCAGAGCTCATATTGCAATTTTTGTTATCACTTTTCTCTGTCACTCCATATTACTGGTTCCCATATTGTATTAATTTCTATGCTTGTTCGGCTCAGGAGATTTTTGTGGCCTAGCATATGTGCTGATTCCTTAAGTTTAAAAAATGGTTGCTGAAATTAAAATAAAATTAAAAATTTAACTAGGATTGGCTAATTGCAGATATACAAGAAAAGATAAGATATACATTTAGGTGTTTGTTTTTTTTTTTATTATTATTATTTTCATAGTAACAAAATTTGACTAAACTTAAAACTCTAGCTTATTGACATACTAGAAATATTTTTCATTTTTTTAATATTCATAATTATATAGTTTTAATGATATTAGTAACAATATTATATATATATATATATATATATATATATATATATATATATATATATATATAATATGACAATGGTTTAATGGATTAAAGCATTGGTTCATTACATAATAATTGTGAGTTGCAGTTTGTACTTGAACTCTTTGGAAAAAGGGTGAGCAATAACTGAACAGTACTAAATAAAATAAGAACTAGATGAGATATCCCTAGATATGGACATTGGAATCAGGACAGTCTATCCCAGTAGATTAAATAAAGAGTTCAGTTCAGAATTTCCTGTAGGTTGCCCAGATCGAGATATATATATATATATATATATATATATATAATGAAGGTCAGAGGGCACAATAGCCAAAAGCTAAATATCAATAACTATGCTATTATGTTCATCATTACAAATTACTATTGAGTAATTAGTTATCATGTACTACTTTGTCGAACATACACATTTCTCTTTGTGATTTTTCTTTTAAAAGTTGGTAGTTTGGTTTTTAGCCATTGTTCTTGCATCTTTTCTCTCCATTTATATTTGCAACATATTTTCTTACTGATCAATTCAAAGTCCTTGCATATTACTCTTTAATTTTTTTTTTCAAATCTCCTTTTGTGATATTCTCAAAACCATTTTTCTTGTTTTTATCTTCTCTATATTTGCAGTTTCTTTTGTTTTGATAGTTCTATAATTTGTTCAACATTTTCACAATTCTCAACACTGTTCCCATCACTCAATATCTTTAAAATATCTTGTTTCCTTTCTGAGATTATATCTCTCTGTTATGACCAATGGCAATGTTTATCTATCTGAAATTACAATAACTATATTATTATGTACATTTGTTTACAATATGAACAACCCTTGAAATATATAATCGAATCTCGCACCACCAAATAAGTTACAAATATTTCTGCTAAAAACATAAGTTGAAATTTGCATGACAGTTTTTTTTTTCATATAAACATAAGTATATATTGAAAATATTGCCATTATCAGTTGGTTATACATTAAAGCCATGTTGGAAGTACTATCACGGTGTATTTCTACTTAAGCATATTAATTTCCTAATAGAAGAAAAACCTGTTCAAATCTGTTTTGATTTCACTGTCTTACTGAAGATGACCTCAAGGACTGTAGAAATGTTAATAGTATATAAATATGTATGTCTCTGATATCTATTTGTAGCTGAACATAAAAGATGATTTGAAGAATGTTTTTATTCTGTCTTGAAGAAAAGCATTTGAATTTTTAAAATAAATTATGAATAAGTGTAATTTTAAAATGTTTTTGACATTATTCTAAAAGTTGACAACATATTGAAAAAAATTTTGCACTGTATTTGGACTATTATTTGAATCTTTGTTGTTATCAAAATGTTTCAACTGTTGCTCTCTGACCTACCTCAGGTGTATATTGTTTTGGGTAACCTACAGGAAATTCTGACCTGACCTCTTTATTTAATCAATGGGAGTAGACTATTCTTGATCTGCTGCAAATGTTTAGGGATATCATCTAGTTCTTACTTTTAGTACTCTTCAATTATTGCTCACCCATTTCCACTGAGTTCAAGTACACATTGCCTGCCCCAGGGATTGAACTCACAACCACTGTGTCACCAAATCCATGAACTGATGATGCTTTAATCTACCAGGTTATTTTGCTGAAATGTTATAATAACAATGATGAGGACAATAGTTTAAATATAAATAGAGTAAATAACTTCTCATCTCAGAAATTAGAACAGAAAGAATGAAAATTATTTATTATTTAGGTTTTTATTAGGTTCCCCCCCCTTCTTATTGACCTCTGCAACAACTAGTTCAAATAGTCCATTAAAGAACATTATACAATTAGAATGAAAGTCATAACTTAGGATGAAATTTGAACCTGAAATTTGAACTTGAAAATTAGTATTTCATCGATGATCATGATCAGTCCCTCAACTATTTCAATCATTGGGTAGGGGGGGCGGTGAATATTGTGATGGTCATCCTTGGTCTATGCACTAAGCCTCTAGGCTTTGAATTTAGTGTTGTTATTTTCCTAGACCAGTTCCCACCTCAGGCTATAGTATTCAGTCTGTCCTATTTACCTAGGGGTGTCTATTGATACCCTTTCACAAGGGTGATAGCACATAAGTAAACTTGACTGGAATTTGAACTCAGCTTTCTGATTCCTCAATCTGAGTTGTTATCCATTATTTTGCTATGCATCGTTGATACCTTAATCAATTCAAACTGTGTTCATAATAATATTGTTGCCACTCTACTTCAAACATCACATTCTATGTTTACTACTTAGAGGTTAGGTTTTTTTTATAAAATGTCCAAAAAAAAAGTGAATAAAACTGCTTTTGTGAAAAAGAAATGCAAGAAATAATTGTTTGGTATATATGACCCAAATAAATACCAGTTCAATTGAAAATCATCTTTTTCTTTTCTTTAACACAAAATGTGAGAAACATTAACTTTCACAGGATGATGTCTATATGATTCTTGAATATATGACCAATTCGGAATATCAGTAGGAGCAAAAAGAAAAAAAGAAAAAAAAAAAGAAGTTTATAGAAAATGCTTATTCTATTTTGAACTAGCAAAAGAAAAAAATGCAATTGAAATCTTACATTTTTTTTATATATAAATGATCAAGTATTAATATTTTCCATAGTAAAATTTTCTGTTATTTTAGAATGACATCTGCCAAAAGTTTTAAGTGAGAAATATTTCAATGTCATGGTCAGCATCTTTTATCATGTTTAACCCTAGATAAGTAAAGTATTTAACTGAGAAAGTTAAGTTGTTCTTATTACTTAATATCAGCTTTTTTTTTTTTTTTTTTTTTTTCATAGCAAAATAATTGTAAGGAACATTTTCAAAGATTTTACTCTGATTTTTTTGGATGTTACAAAAAAGAAGAATTTTTAGACTATTTCTCTGTATCCATTTTAGGGACATTATGTGCCTTGTGTTGTAATGGATATTCACTTGGAATGAGAAATTGTAAAGCCAAATTTGAATTCTTAGTTGGATTTGTTACATTTACTTATGTGCAAATATCTGTGGGAAAGGTATGAATCCTTCTTTTCTCTTCCTCCCTAGCTATGGGTTGAATAGTAGGACAGACCAAGTCCTATAACCTTAGTTGGCAAGCAGTCTACCATAGAAAGAAACAGCAAACTACTGTGGTAAAATCTTCTGCCTAGTCAGTTACGAATCAAAAGTGAAATGATTGCTCAAGCATGCATCATGTGTGACTGAGATGAGAAGGATTTTTCTAGAAATGTTATTAGCAGCATATTTAGGAACTTGAGATGTAAATAGTACTTTTTTTTTCTTTTTTTTTTTTTTGTTCTAGTTTAGAAACAAAAGTACATAAATACATCAATAAGTTCATAGCCTAATAATGAAAATCATTTATTTTCAAGGAAAAAAAAATGTGTTATCGCCTTCCTTGTTAATGTACATGTGAACATTAATCATATAATCACACTTTATCCAGTGAATATTTAAGATCAAAATTGAGCTCATAAATAAGTTAAGCCATGGACTTATTGATTGAGCCAAAATAGTCTGTTAAGACAAAGAACAAAAAGAACTTGTTGATGTGTCAGAAACTAATGATTATATTCACATTTTCTTTTTGTTTTATGAAATGCTTGTTTTTATTTCTTAGGCATATTGTTTATGTGGGTGTTATGAATTAAGATATCAAAAGAAAAATGCAGAAAGAAGCTTCAAACAAGAAAAATTTATAAAATAACAAAGAAAAATAAACAAGTTTTTATTCATATTGTAATTAAGTGGGAAGTGAAAACTAAAATGACTATCATTAAAATTATTGAATTTCTATTCAAAGGTTTAGTAACCATTAAATTAGTATCATGGGGCTAATAAGGATGTCTTAAAATGATATATACACCAAATTCAGCATGTCTTTTTACTTACAATAAAACAGCAATAAAAGTATCAGTTTTAATTATTTTCATTTCAAAGCAGAGTATTTTTTTCTTTTTAATATCAAGAATATTTTGATCAGTAATTCATCAAAAGATACTTTGCCACTGATAAAACTTGTTTATTTCAATTTCATCCTTTAAGGTGCGAATTCTTATAAATATTGGTAATGTATTCACGATCTGAAATAGACTGGCTTCTCTTTCACTTCACCTGATGGAATTATTTTCGATTGGATTACAGGAAGTATAAAGAGTATAAATTTAGTTCCCTAACCTGACTGTTACAAACAATTGATGGGTTTTCAGTTAATCATTTCAAGAACGAACTTGTCTGGGATACTATAGACGGTTTCTTCATCAAAAGTTATAAAATTACTCTAGGTGAGAGATTATTTTACACTGTTCAGTTGAACACACTTGCTATTTGATAGCTTTGAAAAATGTATTTTGATCAAAATCAATTCAAAAACTGAATCACCATTGATTTAATGATATTTGACATTCAAAGGTTCAATTCCAAGTTTGCTAAACTTCAATAGGACATATTTTTTTATATTTTTCTTAAACACAACACTTTATCACAACAAGTGTACGTATTTGAGTATGGTGCAATTTTTTTTTTTTTTTTTTTTTTTTCATGCAAAGAAAAAAAAAATAGGAGTAGTACTATACATGGGTAAATTTTTTCTGTAGTGGTTAACATTCATGCAAAAAAATTCAGGGGTCACACTGTACATGAAGTAGGCTTATACATTGAGTATATATAGTAATCCTTTTATGTTTTCATTTTATAAAGTATTTTTTATTGAAATATTTCATGCTTGCACAAATGCCAACCTTCTTTGCAAAACAATCCCTGGGTATACTTTAGGTTATTAAAAGCAAACAAAAAAAAACAATCTCTCTCTCTCTCTCTCTCTATATATATATATATATATATATATATATATATATATATATATACACACACACACACACACGCACACCCTCTTTTTCAAGGGAGACCCTGAAGAATATCTGCAGTGAGTAAAGCTAAGTACTCTTTCTGGAGGAGTTCTTTTGTCTGAGATGACATTCTCTGTATTTAGAGCCACTGCAAAGAAGGCATAATTTAGGATGTTCGCTTGAAAGACTTTAACTAGATTATGCCCATTAATGTTGTGGCACTACACCTCCAGAAATCTTGTTTAATGAAGTTAAAATAACTCTTCCGTACTATTTGTTGCAACCTTAGATTTAATCCACTGTGTTATTAGAAGATGTGTTCATTTTTTTTAATATAAAAAAAAAAAAAAATGTGCATGTTCATGCATTTATATATCAATACATTAAAGGTGATTCCTTTAATTGGATTCCTGATACGAATAAATTCAAAAATACATAGTGATAAACACCTGGGCAGAGCATTTTGAAATTATAGAAATTGGTTTTAATGGTAATTCAGAATTACGTGACATAATGGAAAAACTATACAGTTTGTAGCTTTCATATTATATAGACATGATATCAAAATCTGTCTATATTTCTGAGATGAGGTATTATGTACACTATTTACATTATTCTGACTATTGTCCTCATCTTTGTCACCATATTTATTACAACGTTTCGGCTGTTGTACACTCCGGCCTTCTTCAGGTTGTTGGAATGTCGAACTGAACCCATTATTTCGCTCACTGGGGTAGACTGTTCTAGTTCCACATGCCATGTTTTTAATGAATGTCAGTTATCAGTTACCTCCTGTTGGGTTTGTTATATTCACTTGAGTACAAAAACCCTTGAGAAAGGTATAAATTCACCTCATCTTCCCCCAGCTATGGGTTATTTAGTAAGATTTGTATTGCCAAACCATTATCATCTCAAAAAAAAATTATTGCAATCTAAAAATATTTTCTGGCTTTAAATAATTTGCAAATGATAAATAATCAATCCGTATTATAAATACTATATCATTTGGAATTGTGTCTGGTCGTTTAATGTTCTCGGCTTCTGATAAGATTGACACAGGTGAAATCAAGCTGCAGATCAAAATATGACCTTAAAGATGATGGCACTGATGAGAAACAATATAATTAAACCTTAGCAATATATGAAATTTAACTGAAAAAGTTTTGGTCATACATAATTTTGCTTTGCCTAACAAAAATGTTTAATGCCTAACAAAAGTGTTTAATGCATTAGTCCTATTGTTGTCTCTAAATATGAGCAAAATGGATAGATTAATTTTCCTGAAAATTTAGTACTATCATCATTCTATTATTGAAACAAAACTCTGACCCATTTTCATATTATTAGTATTTAATTTTTTACTATTATTTTTAATTTTTGGACTACTGCTGTTACTGCTACTTGTCTGCTGTCTTTTTATTATTTCTAATCATTCCTGTGTTTAAAAGCCTATATATATATATATATATATATATATATATAAAAATCAATGGAAAAAGGAATTGGTCAAGTAAGCGAGATCTTTACTCTGTACTAAAACTTGTAGAGCCCTTCAAATTGAACTTATTTCACCTATGCATGTATGCACATGTCACTATCTCACCTGCTGGATTTACTGTTCTCTACCATGGTGACAATATAATAAAGCAACAGGCTGTTGACATGTTGGAACATGACAGTTAATAAATGTCCTCTTTCCTTTCTGCTAGCTTGGGAACCTTTGACCAAAAGGAGGCAATTTTAGCTACTTACTTTGAAATAGTGACAGGTATTTTGTTGTTAGACTGGGTTTTAATTTTAGGATTTTAAACTTTAGCATCATGCAATACAATTTTAATTTCTGTTTGGAAATTAAACCTTCAATAGATGATAGGTATTTATTTTTTTTTTTTTTATCTTTATGCTAAAGTGGACAGAAAATTGTAAAATTCATTTTTTTTTTTTTTTTTTTTTTTTTAGGAATTTGAATTCTTTTCAGAAAATGTTAAGATTTCAAAAATAGACACCTGTACACATTCTTAATGTCTTAGTCTACATTCAAGCATTCATTTATTTTTGAGAATACTTTTTTTTTTTTTTTTTTTTTTTTACATAAATATTTTGTAATTTAGCTTTGAGTATTCATCTAAAGTGATGTATAGATTTAACTAATTAACTCTAATTTTGGTGAGAAGTTTTATAATGAAAAACTAAATCTTCCATTTAAATATTTGCTCTTTTAAAATTTGTCTTAATAATACCATGTCATGTGAATAATTGTTTGTTTCAGCTGTGAGAACTTTTTTTTTTTCTTTTGTGGTTGGTTACCATAATTTGTTTCAACATCTGCACTGTTTTAACTTAGTCAGCACATTAACTATGCTTACAACTCCTGTCACCCACATACTCACATTCTCAGATAGCTTTGTGGGTAATGCTGCTGCGGTTGCAGTCATTATAACTGTGCACAATATAGATTGACTGTATCCTGTAATGTCATAACAAAATATTCATTGTGTTTATTTGACATTTCATCAACAACATGATGTTATGGATTCCATAATGACTGTTGGCTTTCAAGTGAGAAGCTACCTCTGGCATATCTTGAAGCGAATACTTGCTTTATTTTTTTAATTTTTTTTTTTCAGTCTTATAAGAGTGTTAAAAATTGAAAACATATTTAGCATTATAGATACAAGTCTTAGAACAATGTGTTGTCTCTGTAAATTTAATGACTAGAGACTTAATCTGTTTCTCTTGATTATACATTATTTACTGTTACTAATATAGACTGTAGATTAACCTGCTTTCTCCACCATCCTCTTAAGTATTGTGTGTAAGGAATGACTCCTAGTAGAACATTTGACAAGGGATTACAGGGTCTATCATTAAATCTCCAATATTAGCAAGATGAGATTTGATAACCGACTAGTGGCTATTTTGGAAATTATAAGAATGCAGGAGATAAAATAATACTCTCTCATAAAAGTAACAATTCATCTATGGGCAATTAAAAATGCAGCATACAAGCATCACTTTATGATTTCTTGGGATTATTTTATTTTGTCAAATTAGTTCTTTTCAAATGAAGATGAAATAAAGGAAAAGGGTAAAAAAATATTGTGAAAAGTAAAAAAAAGAAAATTGTAAATATGTGTGTACATTTTCCACTGCTGTAACTTAGCTTTCATATTCCTTTTCTATAAATACTTTCATGGTAATTGTCCTGATAAACATTTCTCTATGATGTCTAGACTTTATAAATTTAAGCACAGTATAAGATTGGCTGCAATGTTTCATCATTTTACAGTTTATATAAATCTAAGTTCTTTGCTAACAATCTCTTGCACTTCTCACTTGTGGAAATCTCTTCTGGATTCTTGCTTTCTAGTCAAGTTTGATCTTCAATAATCTAAATACAATGTAAATCATTAACTTCTGTCTTCTTCGTTCCTGTTTTTTTTTAAAAAATTTTTTTATATTGTTCTCTCTCCTTAATAGTCTTTTTTTATTTCACTTATTCTCTCACATTCAGTAACTCCTGGAGCCTTAATGGTTTTTATTGCTTTTCTTGGAGTGAAATTATATATATATATATATATATATATATATATATATATATATATATATATAAAAATTTATTTTAGGATATTAAAATGAAAACATGTTAAAAAATCGCTATACAATTATGATTATATTTCGACAATATGACACAGACACACACACAGACACACACACACACATATATATATATATAATTATTTATTTAAAAATTATAACATAAATATGTTATAAAATCACTACAAAAATAGCCATTTTGTTTCAGTACCTCTGGCGTCTTATCAAGTGATGATGTTGAAACTGGGGGGAAATGTTGTTAGCTAAGCTGGAATGACCAATCAAAATACAAGTATACAAGAATTCAAAAAACTTGACAACGAAGTAAGGTTATAATTATTATTAAATGCTTTAAAGTTGGAGTTATACTAAAATAGAACTTATTCTAACTAATAAGTATTATATGATAAAATTTGAAATTAAAAAGAAAAAATTACCTATATGAAAAGAGTTCATACCTCAAGTGATCTTCAGACCATGGTTTCAAGATTGTATTGAAGTGTGAAACAAGAAATTATCATGTACTGTTGATTTCTATATTGACGCTGTTTCCAACCTGAAAATATTATCTTTGGTATTGCACCCACTTCTTCCATAAATATAGCATATTTTAAACAATATAACAATTACCATGGCTGAGTGGTCAGAATGTTAACATTTCAGTCATGAGATCCAGGTTTGAATCTCACCAATTTTGATTTGTTAAGGAGGTGACTTGTCGATAATATTGGCCTGGGGAGATTATTCCAGAGTGTGTCACCATTGGGAATACCTGATAACCATTATACAGGTTATCTCAAGCATTGTGAATGAAATTGGTGGGACATAACTGTTTGGAAGCTGTAGGTAGTTGTACAAGTACAAAGTCACAAGTCATCATGACTGAGGTTTTGAACATAATGGTTTTTAACTACTGATCACACCAGATTATTCACTCTCTCTTATCAACTGTAACTAAGGTCTGCTCAGTATAGTTACTGTATAAATGATAAATTGGCTCTGTAGGTGTGTAGAAACACAAATGTACATTGGCAAGTTTGAAATGAGTGCCAACCATGCTTATAATATATATATATATATATATATATATATATATATAAGTTTTCATGTCTGTTTATGCATTCACATGATTTAAAATGTATGTTTGAAGAATCCTGTCCACCAATTGTTACATTCTTGACAATAAATTATATGTTTACATACCTATCTTAAGAGCACATAAATTCATACCAAACAACTCAAACACTACTGTTATTAAGTCTTCTTTCCTGAGGGGAAACTTATTCCTGTCTTAGTTAACTTTAACCTGCATTTGACTCGTAGAAGTCAACAAACAGGTTTTTTACTTTTCCTAAAAACCTCATTTTTATTAGTGTCTTCCTTGCTTTCCTCACTCATCTTATTTGTACTTTATTGACTTAATCTACTTTACAGCTCCAATTTACTACTAGATGCACAGCCTTTAACAGGCTGAAAAGTGAGGAAAATATGTTTTTGCTATAGGAAAATCTCAGGATTTAATAAATGCAGCCACCTATGAATCTATAGTGCAAGTAATTGCCTGCAGTTGTTTAAAAAAAAAAAAAGCTTTAATTTAAATCCTGATAAGAGAATTAGATTTAGGAACAGTCTAGCCAGCATGAATTATGTTTAATTGTTTTATCTATTCCTGTGTTGTTTCTTTTTTTTTTTTCTTTTTTCTTTTTTTTTTCTTAAGTTTGATTGTGAAATCTTTATCCTCAAATGATTCTACATTGATGTACTTCTGGTGTTGTAAATATTCTTTGATGTAGGAAATGTCGAGTGATGCTAGAACCTAACATTTCTTTGTTTTTGATGACTGATGACTGAATTATCTTAAAGTGGATGTGTGTTTATATTCCCCTTAGAAAATACTGTCTCTAAGGTAAAAGAAAAGCATGTAGATATTTTCTCTTCCATTCCTTTTATTCCTGGTTTGATTGATGTCCCAGAAAGCATTTCTTAGACATTTGTAAGCCCAGAGTACTTTACAAAAATATAACATGGAACCAAATTCATGCATTGCTTTTCTTCTTAAGAATAGCCATAATGGAGAACTGACATCTGAAGATTGGTTTTTTGCTTTGGATCAACTTAACAAGAGTTTGGTTGAATTTTGTTTTACATTGATATAACTATTTCCACTTTCCTTATATATATATATATATATATATATATATATATATATAAGGCAGGTAATGGGTAGTTTTACTTCAATATTTTTCAGTGCAAATTATATAATGTACAGGTGGTGTAATGGATAGTGGCTTGGAATGAGAAATCGGAGGGCCGAGTTCAAATTCTAGTTTTGTTTATTACATTGACTTATGCACAAATATGTTTGGGAAAGGTATGAATCCATATCTTCTCCCCTCCTTGTTATGTGCTGAATAGCATGGCAGACTGGCCCCTCTAGTCATGGTTGGCAGTTAGTCTGGGAAAGGGAAAACTGAATTAAAAATCATGTGGCATTGACACTGCAATTGAGGTATTTTAACAGTCTGTTCCTTAATGGTTGTCACATTATGATGTTAACCAATTTAAGCTGAGTTGATACATACAAATACTTACGGGTTTATAACAATTATAAATATTAGTGAAAGGGGGTTGGTCCTAATAATTTTATCATTTACCAAATTAGTCCAGTTTAAAATTACATAATTATCTGTCTTATAGAACTTAATAGTTCCCAATTATGACAGTACCTTCTTGACATTTTATTTTAATAACTTTAAATCTTTTGTTTCTTTTGAAAAAGACAATCTGATAGCTGAGACAGTTTTGCTAATGCCTTCATAACATTAGAAATGAGAAATTTTAGAGAATTCCTATGATGGCTGCTTTTGCTTTTTTCCTTCTATCCCATCTTTGATCATGCGGTGAATTTAAGCAGACAACATTGAAGTGGACTTGTCTTAGTGTATCACTAAATATTTAAAAAAAAAAAAAAAAAAAAAAAAAAAAATGGACAGTGAACAATTTGTGCATGAACAAGGTTAGTTTCTTGTCCATGTAATGAGTATACAAGAAAATGGTGTTTTGGTATCCTATTGATATCAGAAATGATATTTTCACAAATGAGCCTGATCAGTTTTCATTGAATATTCTTGAAAATTGTATGCTATTTAGATCATATGTTTCATACAAGGAGTGCTGAAATATTATGAAGCTCTAACCCACTTCCCGAAATTTGACTTGTATTAAAGATAATTTTCTAGACTTAAAAAGACTGAAATGCTTTAGTAAGACTTCCACTGTTGTATGATCTTTTTCTATAATTTGCTTATAGGTGGATTAGTAAATGAAAAAGATTAAAGATAAAAAAAAAAAAGAAAAACTGATTGTTTAGAAAACAGTAACCATGTAAATACTGATTGTGGCCAGGTAAAATTGTTAGAATTTTAGCTTTTTCATGTTGCTTACATTTGAAAAGTTTGCCTGCTACATAATCTGAATGATGAATGGCATTTGACAGATTGACCTGGAGGTAATGGCTTTTAATAGAAGATTCTTTATACAGAGGGTGAGAATCAGCTAATGATTTCTTCAGTTTAGAATTGGTGTCTCTTAGTTCACCTCCAGGAATTTTCATCTCTCTCTGTGTCTGAGTTTCACATGTGCTTGCACACACACACAGACACACACAATTTTCTATATTTATCAAGTAAATGTGTAAAAATAATAACGTAATAATGTCGTTTTTTGACGTTAAAAAAATACGTCAAAAAACGACATTATTACGTCATTATTTTTGCACCAACCTAATAATAGGTGTATACTTGCACTGAGGAAGAAAATCATTGAAAGATTAGAAATAAAAACTTGCTTATAATCATTGATAAACCATGGAAAATGAGGAAACTGTCATTAAATGACCAGCATTGCCATTTTTCAGACAGTTATTATTGTTAATGGAAATTACTCAAATTATTATAATTACTGATATTATGTTATATGCAGTTTACATATATGGTTTTAAATGAGTTACATGTATAAGAAGAGTTTTTTCTTTGCCTCAGAAAAGAAGCTAAAAAGCTATACTAAGTAGAACTGAGGCAGTTTTGTTGCACTGAATATATTTTGCATGTATAACACTTAGCTACATTAAAGAAAAAAATTGATGCAGGAAAATTTACATAGATTGAGGCTATTGCTTTTTAAGTCTATATTAACAAGAAGCATGTATCTGTTTTTATATAAAGCCAAGGTCTTTTTTCTGATATATATTGTAAATAAAATTAGAGGCTGATGAGTAGTTAGAAACCTCTGAAAGGAAATATTCTGTGCATATGTGATAAGTCCTATAACTGTTACAACAAAGTCACGGGAATGGTCGATTAATAAAGAATTATTTATTATAGGGCAGAGTAAGAATCAAACTGTCATTAACTTGTAAGAATAGTTTACTAATTACTGTTCCACAATGTAGGTTGGTTGTTTGTTTTTATATATATATATATATATATATATATATATATATGGTTGGATAGATTGTTAGCTCTATCTCTGATATTGAGCGCTTTCTAATAAGTACCGTGCATTTAATATATAAATAATTATATATATATATATATATATATATATATATATATATATATATATATATATTTTTACATACACACACTTTTCTCTCTCACACACACACAAACACATATATATATATATATATATATATATATGATTAATACAAATAAAGTTTGTCACAGTTGATTGATGTTTTCAGCATCTCAGCTCTTGTGTTTCATAGATTAACTTTTTTGTAATTGTTCAACTCATACGCTTCAGGAAGTTTCAGCAATTAACTGCTTTTTTTTAATTTTTTTTTTTATTGTATTTTCTTTATAGTAATTTTGATGTAAACAGTTTATGGGCTATTTGGGATGTTCTTATTGGTATTAGGTTGATTTTCTTTCTTTTGTGTGCATGTTTCAATATATATATATATATATATATATATATATATATATATAAAGAATAGGTCTGCATGCAAATGACTGGTTTATCATTCAAATAATCAGATTTCAGGTTTATTAACCTATAATTTTTGGAAATAGACAATTTGTATTTTTGTAAAAATAAAAAATAAAAAAATTAACAGTAAAACAGTGCATACTAATAAGTAAAAATGAAATAGTACGTCATTATTTAATGATAGTAATAACATCCCAGATAAATTTTTAGATGTTTCAATTTATGTTACTTGTCTAATGTCTAATTTGTAGAAATAAGTTTTTGTAATTGATAACACTCATTCTGTAAATATAAACAAAGTGAACAAATTACATAATTCATTCTATAGCAATGCATGATTATCAGATGCATCAGTATTTTATAGAGACTGTATACAAAGCACCAAATATTATATTTTTCTTTCTTTTTTTAATCATTTTGCCTCAAGCAAAACAATAAAAGCTACTAGGTACCAAGTAGTTACTGATAATAAAAGAACAGGATCCAAGGAGACAGATGACAATTGAGGTTGCGTTTAAACCTTTGAAGGTCATGGTTGACAGGACAGTAAGAAACTGCGAGAAAGAGTTCCACAGGCAAAGAAGTGCAAGCTAAGAAACTATTAACATAGAACTTATGGTTATATCTAGCAGTTTCAACAGTGAAATTATGTGACCTCATTTCCAGTTTAATACTGTGCTTAAAGTTTGCAAAGTATTAGGTTGGTGCAAAAATAATGTCGTTTTCTCACATCGTAACATATGTGAGAAAACGACATTATTTTTGCACCAACCTAATAGAAGTACCAAAAAGGAAATCCAATCAGAACAATTACCATGTAAATGTTTATAGAAAAAGTACAGGGAAGCTACATTAGAATAGTCGGAAAGTGACTGAAACTGAGATTACACACGTGTGTGTGTGTGTGTGTGTGTGTGTGTGTGTGTGTGTGAAGATGATGATGAGACAAAGTGGAAAAGTCTTTACCAAAGATGCATTTCTGCTAAAAATGTGTGTTTTCAATGGCTTCTTCAGTTTGATAATAAAAGAAAGACATAAACATTGTGAGGAAAAAATGTCTTGGAATCTCTAAGAAGTGGGCATTGTAGACCAAATTTGTTACCCCAGCTTATCACCTCATGATTTAGGCTTCAAGAGAGTGTCTGTTTGTTGGTCTTGTTTATTTTATCTTTATAGAGCTGTTTGGTATTCTTGGATTTTATATCTGGGATTTATTATTATTTTATATACATGCATACACATATATACTCTGACATATGTGTACCCACACATATATCCACACAGGAGTATACATGTTTTAGACCCTTATGTATCCTACTTGTACATGCATGCATACATATACTTGCTCATCGAAATATAGCATCAGGTATGTATGTATGCATACATACATAGACCTATAGTAGCTTTTATTTTTAATTTTTATATGTATACCTGTACACATGTTCATACATACTATTATCCATATCTGTATACACCTATATAGGGATGTGTACTTGAAATCACACAATATATCTAATATATATATATATATATATATATATATATATATATATATTAGTGGAAATAGTTATATGAATCTAAAACAAAATTCAGCCTTGTAAACAAAAAGTAATATTTGAATGACATTTTTCTGTCATGGTTATTTTTCTGCCTGATTGGTAAAAATGGCATTATGTTCTTTCTTGTTTACACAAACAATTTAGTTTTACTCATCTTAATAATTTGTGCTGTGAAGTTAGCAATTCTCATCTTGGAAGCCATTGCTAACTTTTTTGTTACAGAGTACTCAGCTGATGTGGTTTTATGCTAAAATTAGTTAAGGCCAACAAGTATGTGCATGTCGCCAAAGTATTCAAGAAGTTTAGAGAAATGTTGTCTACAAAGAAATCTTATAGCTGTCAAAAGATTATCGTTTGATTCAGGTGCCTATCATAAATGTTTACCTCATCTCTAAGTATCTGCAGCCCTTTCTGGTTTTTGCTACTCACTTTGGACAATCATTTCTTTGGCTTACAATGTGATTAACTGTTATTTGGTTTGTTTGGCTTCAACTTGTTTACACTGAATATTCTGTAATATGACTTTTTTTTACTTACTGATTTATTCTGGTTATCTGAGAAAGATTCCCTATATAAGTATTCATATCATGGAAGTTGTCCAAAAGATTCCAGATCTGTTGCTGTATAAGTTCAGCCCTACTGCTGTTTCTCTTGTGTCTATCACTTTTCTGCTGTTGGTGCACTGGTTGTTATAATTGGGCTGTATGCATTATAATGTGGGTTGCTTCAATCTGATCAACACTCACTCTTTTTTTTGCTTTTTATTTTATTGATTAAAATTTAATTGAATTTTTCATGTTGTTATATCATGTAGCAATTTTTTGTTACTCTCACAATATAAACTGGTTTCACGGTTTATGGCCATAGCATGTTGAAATACTGGTTCTCATCTAATCATCAAAGTTAAGGAATGTCGAGCTTGGGCAGTATCTAGATGGATGACCACTTGAGAATACCAAATTGGTGGTATAATGGCTTGGAAAGAAATTGGAGAGCCAAGTTCGAATTCCAGTCAGGTTTATTGCATTGACATGTGTAAATACCTTTTACAAAAGGTATGAAGCCACCTATTCTACCCAAGTTTAATTTAATATTCAGTTGGAAAAAAAAAAACAAAAGAATTATTCAATCCAAAAATATTTTTGTTTTAAATAACTTACAAAAGGTTGATAAGCCATAAAAAAAAACAAAAAAAAGATTCTTAGCTAAATTTTAAGTTAAGAATATTTTCATTGTGTGAACAGGGGATAATAGAAGGCATCATTACTTACTGAATAATAGCTTATTGAGTATTTACTTCTATTTAGAAACATGGTTAGGTCAAGTGATCTAAGCTAGAGTGGCTGATACCAGAAAATTTCAAAACTTTTTCTAGATTACTCTCTTCTCTTTATAGCCTTTTGGCAGAAAATTACTTACTAGCTTTGTGTGTGGGTTCTTCCAGTGGAAATATTAGCCGTTTCCATAACATTAAACATATACTGTCGTTATTTTCTCTTCCAGTTACATGTGCTTACATTTCAGTTGTTGCTGTTGTTGAAAGTACTCAGGTGATATGTGTTGTTTCTGTTATTTGGTACAATTCTTGGTATTCTGTTGAACCAGTCCATAAGATTTGAAAAAGGATGGTACTTGCTAAAACCTACAGGCTTCATTCACATGAAGCCACATTTAATCATCGATCTGAGAAAGAGTTTGTGTACTGCCAACAGTTTAGATATTTTTGAATGAGTTAGGTGCTATGCACGGCATCCAGATGAAAGTCTGGAATCTGACCAGGCGTAAATAGAATAAGACTGAAGATTTTAGGTTAATGTTTTGGTTTTGTAGTAATTTGTGGTGTTGAGTGTGAGCACAGTCTAAAATGACAAAGAAAATCTCTCTTTTTTTTTTTTTTTTCTCTCTCCCTCCAAGATATTTGCTAATCTATAAGGAAATGAAAAATTTAGTGCGAGATATTCAGATAAAAATAACAAAAAACAAAAAAACAAAAACTGAAGCAAGCAAAAAATTGTTATTTAAAACATTTAGATTAGACTAGAGTTTACTTGATTAAGTTAAGCAATGCTGCACAAATTAGATACATTTTGTTTTTGTTTACATTGCTTCGGGCTTCTGTCCTACTGAAATAGTTTGTAAAACATGGCTGAAGGTTGATAAAATGCGTTAGAAACTGGTTCAAGATGTGATGATATAGAATGTTGTTTTATTTTAGCCTCCCCTAGAAATGAACTTTATAACATTCGATTGCAATTGTTTGATAGGAAATGACTAATATAGTTGTCGCTAGAAATTCAGGCTTGATACCCAGAAAGAGATTAATGAAAATCTTCTAAGACTATTGTTGAAAACAACTGAAATAGTTTCTCTTAATGCATTTGTCTTATATTACGAAAATAAATAAAAATGATTGTAATATAAAAGAAATAGCCCTCTTGTAACTAATAATAGTTTTCACTAATACAGTAGTTTCTGTTAGTATTGATGCAACTTTTAATGTTTGGATTGGCTATATATATAGTGTATCTCTGCTCATGTTTTCTGTATTTGGCTGTTGATTAAACTAGGAAATATTTTCACTGTAATATAGCAAACATCAGAGCCTATTTTACAGCAGATATTATATAATATATATTTAAAGATGTTGCTAATAGTGTAATTTGGGTTCTTCATTTCCAAGAACCTAAACCATTTGAAGAGTTGACCTCTTTTTGGTAGAATACTACCAACAGATAATTCTTTTTTTAATCCTTTCAGCCCAAGCAAGTTAATAATGCCACTAGAATGCAAGGGGTTACTGGGAGTGAAAAAGAATGAAGACTTTATTGAAGAGAAAGGACAATAAAAGAACAGGTTTCAAGACAGAAGATAATAATTGGGTTTGCATTTAAATTTTTGAAGATTGTAGGTGGCAGAAAGTAAGAAATCCACAAGAAAGATGTACAAGAAAAGAAACTGTTACAATAGAACATATGCTTACATCTAGCTAGTTCAACAGTAGGACTTAGTTGCTAGTCTAGTAGCATGTTTAAATTCATATAGTCAAAGCAGCATGGAGGAAATCTCATCAGAATAATTGCAATGAAAATATTTGTAGAAAGGTCAAAAGGAAGCCACATCAGTTAGAAATTGACTGAAGTTGAGATGCCAGGCCAGGATTGATTACATTGCAGACTCTTCTTTGAATTTTTTTTGGAGAATCCCAAGATATATAATAGGAGCACCTGACTAGATATAGCAGCAATATTCTATGTACGGACTAATGGTAGATTTATAAATGTGCAAGATGAATTCATAGTGAATATTTGGTATTTGGTAATTACTTATTATTTTTAAGTTAAACACTGGAAAGTTGCTGGTGATAACAAGAAGCATTATTCTGTTGAGTCCTTCTTTGACAGCATAATCTAATGAAGACAATGAAAGCAATGATTGTTTTTATGCAGATGACAAGGTGTTTCACAGATATGATGTCATTTGAAAATATCTGCGTCACAAGTGGTTAATATTTAGAATGAAACTGTTAAATTAGTGGTGCTGAATATAATTTTATATCACTGCATATTGTTTTCTTTTCATTTTTTTTTTTCTTTTAATCATCCACTGATTGTTTTCAGACCTGACATTTGAAAATCTTTGAACAAGTTCTTTTTCTTAGCTGCTGTTTTCTCTGCATATGTAACCTGAGCACGCTGTAATTGCTTTGTGTGTGTGCGCCACAGAATTAGGCTTAAGATGATGCTCTGCTACATTGGCACATCTGCTTTTCTGCTTTATTATCATTATAGGTTGACAGTAGATATTGGAAAGCTACTGGTTATTTAACTCCTTACATTAGTAAAGTGATCTTAGCAGAAAAACAAGAAAATGCCACATTTGCATACCAGCTTAGGAAAGTGATATGCAGTGCTCCCAAACTTATTATTTTCTGTCACTCTCTGCTTTTTACTTTTCCTAAGACTATAATTTGGCTAGTTTAGACAGGAAGTAAATGTGCTGGTAAGCACATTACTTTTATAGATTTTCTTTTTCTGATCTCCTAGTTAAAATGTGATATTACCCAAAGAATGAGATATCATTTGGTGCAGTTATGATTTAACCAAAACACTAATATAAAAATATCTAGCAAGCTAATTAAAGTGATCAGCTTGGTGATTTAAATTATTTATTGATACTAAAAATACACTAATCATAATCCATGGTCTACTGATCAAGTTTAAAGATGCCATTTTATTTCATATTCTACTCTATATTAGTTTTTTTTTATTTTTTGGTACCTTTTAATGAAAGAGAAATGATTTATTTCAATCTGAGAAAATCTTTGTTTATTGTAAGGTTTTGAAAAAAAATTTTTTTTTCATTTGTCTGATGCATACCTTCCAAGTGAATTGCAGGTTAAAAGTTTGTATGAAACTGGTTTTGCTTTTTGTTTGAATTTCTGGAATGAGGAGTTATTATTTACAACAGTGTTTCTCAACTGCTGTGCAAGGGCACAATAATGCCCCCAACCCCCACCAGAAGTTAACAGAAGATTAATTTATGAATTATTTTTATATTTAAAAAAAAAAAAAAAAAAAAAATCTTTAATTTAAAAAAAAAACTTGTGACACCAAGCAATGTCATTTCTTAAAAATAAATGCTTATTTCAGGAGACTTCTTGATTATTTTCCTATTTTCAAATTTCAGGACCTATTTTATCCTATTAAAATTTAAAGTGCATCCCAGAGAATTAGTTATCCTGCAAGTGCATCCAGAAGTAAAAAAAGGTTGAGAAACACTATTTACATATGGACTATTGTTTTCATTTTGTTGTAATAACATTTTGACCATTGTACCATTTAGTCTTTATCGGGCATATGTTGATCTTGGTCACCTACAGGGAATTCTGAATTGAACCGTTTATTTAATTTATGAATGTAGACTGTTCTAATTTTATGGGACAATAACCTTTGTTTGTGAGTTTGGTGATATAATAATTGTGAGTTCAGTCCCTGGGCTGGGAAGTGTGTACTTGGACTATGTCAAAATAGTGAGAGCAATAACTAAGCAGTACTAAAAATAAGAACTAGATGAGATATCCCTAGACATGGGCAATGGAATGAGAACAGTCTACTCTTGTAGATTAAATAAAGGTTTCTGTTTGAAATTCTCTGTAGGTTACCTAGATCAATATACACCTGATGAAGGCTGGAAGATAAGGACAATAGTCTGCATTTAAATAGTGTAAATAAAAAATGATTTTGCTTTGTTTCTCTTTTGTCACTGTGATACAAATGTAACGTCTTTTAAAATGGCACTGTTACTTCAAGAACTAATTAATTAAGGGTTTCATCTTTAGAAGAATCTTATGAAATGCAACTATTTGTTTATCAGTTATGTTGACACTGATTTTAATCTCTCTAGTAAAATCTACTTTAAATAAGTAGTAGACACCTTTTATTGTCATATAACTGAATAATTTAAAACCTGCTCTGAGAATGTGATATGTTTAAATTTTGTAGATGCAAGGTGGGGGGAAAAATCAAATTCACTTAAAATTTTATGCACACATGAGAGAATGCATGTGCTCTGTAAGACAGACTTTGATACAGCTATCTGTACAGCTATATAGTGTGTATTTATACAAAGATACACATGCACTAATTTTGAAAATATCCACACTGTATAAAGTAATATTTGAAAGGTTGTATAATCTTCTAGATCATTTTCTAGTGTTTTTCTAATAAAATGCATTAAAATCTTCTACTCTTTATGTAGACATTTAATATATCTTGAATAATGAGTGCGTACGGTCTTCAATGTCATAATGAAGTTCAAAGGAAAACGAAGAAGCTATCAATAAATCTCACTTCCTACAGAATGTTTTAACTGATTTCTATCACTAGTTGGAACTGATTTAACAAAGTTTCAACTGTAATGAGGTTTACAATTATTGTACAAGACTCTATTTATAGTAAGCATATAATTAAAACAAAAAAATTACTCTCTTTAAATTTGTATGTTTGATGAAATTATCATTAATTTTGTTTTGATAAATTCACTTTTTATTTCATCTGGGTTATGCATCTGTATACACCAGATGTCAAAAATTTCAGCATAAAGCTAAGCATCTTTGTATCTTTAAAGTATTCCATGTAAATTTGTAACCTGTGTTGTATCTGATCTCTCCCCATGCATATAAGACTGACTCTATTGATAAAACTGTTATTATTCTGAAGAAGTCCATTCTGGGGCTGAAATGGTTTAGATTTTTTTTTTTTTTTTTTTTTTTTTTTTTTTTTGGCATTCAGTTACTCTCTATTAGTTTGATAAATAAATTTGTATATCATATTCATTACAGGCTCAGGATTCACATCCTGGTGTCAAAATTATGTCATGTAACAATGGAGGTAAATAATTTTTATCTACTACTCTTATTTATAAATATATTTTTTAGTTGTAGAATTAAATCCATACTAACAAATTCTTGGTGTATTATAGACTGGCTATGTAAAAGAAAACATTGTTTCTTCTATTATTGTTGATGAATTTCAAATTATTTATTCTCTATTGTATCTTGGTGGTGTATAGAACTGGCACAATGCAATTAATTTTTCTGGTAAGCTTGCATGTTTCTCTTTGGATATTTTATTTGATGCTGTAGTCATAACCAATTCCAGCAGCTCATTAGTGTACACAAAAAAAGAAAAGGTGGGAAAAAAAAACATTGTTTGCTACGTGTGTGTGTATGTATATATATATATATATATATATATATATATATATATATATGCATACACACACTTGGGTACCTGACTGTCAGATGTTTGTTTTCACTTAGAAATTCTAATATTTAATTATTTTTCTCAGGTTTTAAATGAACTACTGGATCTGTTGTCTTTCAAGTGTCTCTGCCTGATTATTCAATTCTTTGCTCTAGTGAACCGCTCTATCACTGCCCTAATATAGCCTGCTTGCTTGTGAGACTTACTAGAAAAAAGATACTTGGTAATTTAGCTGCATTGTCTTGGCTATAAACTGTTAATTACTTTTGACTAGTAAATGCCTCCAGCTTGTTGCTTCACTTGTCTGCCTGTAGGCATTAGACACAATATGTTTACACATAAATGAAGAAAAAAAAAAAGTATCATAAGAATTTTGTAGATTTTAAAAGTATTTAATTCACAATATGCACTAATCACTTGTTTGGGTTTGAGATCAGTTTCACTTGAGTCAGTGATAATGTTTCTAAAGCAGTCAGTATTTGACACTCAGCTACAAACTTTCAAGTATAGAACCAAATTTTTCAAGTTCTTACAGATATGTTTTTGCTCTCATGCAGAAATTTAAATTATGTTACTGAGCCAAACATGACTAATTATTATCAATTTTTAGTCTTTATATTATAGATATATTTAAAATAGCATTTTACAGTTGAAATTGTTAGATGTAAATGTAAGTTCTATGCTACTAGTTTCTTTCACACTTTTCGCTTGTGGAACTTTCTTCTGGCCTCGTGCTTTACAGTTAACTTAAAAAAAATTTAAAGACAATTTTAATTGTTATCTTCTGTCCATTTAATTCCTGTTCTTTTATTGCTCTCTCTCCTTAATGTTTGTCTTATATTTTTTCACACTTAGACCTTACATTTTAATGGCTTTATTGCCTTCCTTGGAGTGAAATGATGATAAAAAAAAAAAAAAAAAAAAAAAAAAAAAAAGTGTTTAATCAATTGTGTTAACATTGCTGTTCTTTAGGCTGCCTGGTTAAAAAAAATGCTTTCTATTTTAGTATGATTTAAAAAAAGACAGATATATTGAATATATGAATTGCTAATTGGGGAGCAGAGTTCCAAATTATGTTAAGTTCATTAAATTCACTTATGTGCAAATACCTTTTGGGAAAGGTATGAATTCATTTCTACCTCCCAGCTATGTGATAATTCTTAAGACTATTATCATTAAATCATAATCTCTCCCCACCTTCCCCCTGCAAAAAAAAAAAATCTTATTTTTAAACTATTATTTTAGTTGACACTAATAGCCAAACTGTTATATAATGTCTACAAAAACATAAATGCACTTTTATTGTTTGATTTTAAAGTAAAACTTTTTACTCTTCTTAATTTCATAATTTATCATATTAGTAACATGAAATTCAAAATACCACTAAATGAATAAAACCAATTCAAATTTTGTCATTGGATATGTTCTTTTTCATTCCCCCTCTTATTTTGTTGCACATTATTGAGCCAAAGTACTTAATCAGACCAACCAGGGTTAATATTGATCAGTGTTGCAGTTGCTTTTAATACATGGAATGCTTAGAGGTAACATTGCTCATGAAACCCTGCAATTCACTTTGCTGGCCCAGTTGGTTGGCCTTATCACTATAGCAATTGTTTATCAGCTGCAAGGTATAGTGTTCAGAATGGAAGAAGTGAAGAAAGCAAGCAAAAACCTTTGCTAATCACCAAATGACATGCTCCTTTGCTCTGTTACAACTTTACCAAGAAATATTAGCTGAAAAGATAAATTGTTTTGGCATTAGCAAATATTAGACAGGGAAAGTACATTTTGCTTTCTTGTGGTATGCACTGTACTTGCCAGATTTTCACCCGACCAAGAGAGAGAAAAAAAAAGTAAAGAAAAAACCACTATTACCTCAAAAGACAATTATACTATTATCTGTACATTTACTGATTGCAGATTTCTGTTTTACTTTGTTACTGTATATTCTACAAACATGTCATTCATAGGAGATGTAGGAATATATACCTTGTTTGTTTTCAGTATTAATAAACAGACTTGTTTAGGAGTTAATTTACCTTCCAAATTAAATTACTAATTAGTAATTAACCTTATCTGTGTGAGCAAAATTTGTTATGCATTTACATTATTTATATTTGAACTATTGTCCTCATCTTTGTTATCTTCACAATGTTTTGGCTGTTGTGGCCTCAGGTGTCTATCGATCTGGGTAACCTATAAGGAATTCTGAACTGAACCCTTTGTTATGCATATTGAAATTAAATGGCCCACATAAATACCAGTATGCTAGAAAACCCAAATATTCATATTTCTTTAAATTGTGGTGTAAATAAGGTAGCTCAGAATGAGAAATCGGAGAGCCAGATTCGAATTCTGGTTGATTTCATTACATTAACTTATGATGCACAAATACCAGTGGGAATGGTATGAATCCTTTTCTTCTCTTCCCAACAATGGGTTAAATTGTAGTACTTGTATCTGGAAAAACCATTATCTCCTTATATTGTTAATGCAATAAACACTTGAAAAAAAAAAAAAAAAAATTATATATATATATAATTCTCAATCTTGTAAATGGTTTAAAAAAGAAACAACTGTGTAATGAGTAGGCACTATTATGTTCATGTTAATATTTTTTTTATTTAGAATAGTACTTTTATGCCAGATGAATATCAACTCATACAAATGAGTTGAGCACTGGAAAGCTGAGAAAAATAAAATGAAAATGCCTATCTTCATTTATTTTACGTTTCAATAGCAAGTATTATTTGTTGCTAATGTAGCTGATATCTGTGGAGACATAGACAAAAACATATTGTGTTGTTTCATCTGTCAATAGGAAAAGGAAATAGGTTTTTGACCCACATAGAATTGTTGATGTATCATGAAAGTTTTGAGTCAAATGAGAAAACTGATATCTGCAATGAATGAGTTATATTTTCATGGTGCAGTATATTTATAGAATTATATTTGCTTAATAATTTTAAACCAAATATTTCCATCAGATTTCCCTGCAGCATTTCAAGATGTGGATTTTATATTTAAGGAAATAATCAATGTTATCCGACATGAAATTCTGTTGAAAATCTGGAAAGTGTCATTTCTAAGTCAACTTGATGTCTTTTTCACATGAGCCATTGTACCTAACTTGATGCCTTTTTTAAAAAAAATTCAGCAGAGTTTAGCACGTTTCTCTTAGTGTGGAAATTTTTTTTCCTCATTTCTTTTAAACATTGTTTCAGTATTTGAACAGAAATTCAATTTTCTTGATTTTATAGTATTTTAAATTTTATTTCATTTTTTCCCCCCACTTTACCTTCTGACACAAAAATGCTCAATATTTTTGCTGCTTTGTAAAAGCAGAATGACATTTTTATATCATCCTGAAACAGAATTGTATGATGAACAGTGCACTATTGATTTTAAATGTTGCTTTACTTGCCATTTTTTTTCCAAGGCTAATAAGTAGAAATGAAGGAAAAATACTTCTTAAAGAAAAAAAGGACTAATGCATCTTAAGAATGATCTTATGCTTTTTTTTATTTTTTCATTTTTATTTTTTTCAACCCGTAATGTCCATGTGTGAGTATGCATGCGCGTGTTAATTTTCATGTTTTCTTTTAACTTTGTCATAACTTTGACTAATTTCCATGGTTGCTGTATTTTTATATTAAGCTTCATTGAATAGTTTTGGTTTATTGGGAATAAAATGTATTTCCTAATCTTCTCAACCCTGACAAGGTAATATGCTGTTGGCTAGGCTTTTGATAATTAGGAATTTTGGCTTGGCTAAATACATAGCATTGAAATATTTGATTGTTCTAATGATGTAGTTAGATATTCTGTCAGTATTGCTGTGAAATGAGGTGGCAGTGCTGAAAAGTTCTTGGCTTACCTGACTGCTCTAAATCTGACCAAATCTTTTTGGAGAGCTTCTTAAGAGCATTTCAGGATCTCCTTTTAAAAGTGTAGTTTAATTGTGAGATTTTTTGATGTTTTAACTATTGGTGCTTTTTTTTGTACTTTGCTTAATCAACTCCCTGTGTGCTGAGACACATTATGCAGCATAAATTAGGTGACATAGTAAATGTGAGTTCAATCCCAGGGCCAGGCTAATGTAGGAACTGGGTGAGCAATAACTGAGCAGTATTAAATAAGAACAAGAGGAGATATTCCTAGACATGGACAGCAGAATTGGAACAATCTCTCTCTGTAGATTAAATAAAGGGTTCAGTTTGAATTTCTACTCTGGAGATTATCTGGATTGACAGACACTTGAAGAATGCCTTGGAGGGCAATGTATGAAGCATTGAGATAATGATAATCCAAGCCTAACTAATATAATTAAAGTAAGTTTCATTTACTCTCATTTTTTTTTAACCTTATACTATTTACTTGACTACTTATTTAGATATCACTTAGTGTCCAAGTAACTTTATTTTTCATGGCACACATTTATTATTGGTTATCTATTTGACTTGAAATTCTTTAGTGATTATCTATTTATCTAATTGTATCTTGCTTAATTTAGTGACTTTTTTTTACCCAATCTTTCTTACAATTATAAATATTTCTAAAGTATTAATGAATTTTATTATTTAATCTGATATATTTTTATGACTTCAAGCTTTAGTAGATGCTCCATTTATTTTAAACAGTGTTTTCTCTACTGGTCTGCGTACTTGAGAAATCTTTGAAGCTCTTCATAGCTGAACAGTAAAAGCATGCCATATCAGATGGTGGTTCCTCCTGCAAAGGTGGATGCTGGTTTGAATTTGTTGAAGGGTACATTACTTTTATTAAATTTGAGTATTTACACCAGTAGATGAACTACTTTTTAAAATAATAAGAGTGTCTACACAGAATACTAAAAATAATGTTTGAAATAATAAAAATATGTCAGAGTTACAAAATAAAATCAATGAATTCTTTAGAAATTGTTTCTGATTCTGATATGAAATTGAGAAGATATGTATGTTGGGAAAATATGAACAAGTTAGTGTATTTTAAAGGCAAAGTAGGACCTTGCTTTATTGTGATCAGATGGTAGTAGTTCCACCTCCAAAAGTGAATGCATGGTCCTGTTTGAGAGTACATTTCCTTTAAGTTTTCTGGAGTATGCAAACTGGTAGACAAAATAAAATACTGTTTAAAATAAACAAAGCCTCTACTTAAATATGGTTTCCACTAAAAATAGCACTTGAAGTAATAAAAACTTTCTAAATATGTAATATATTTAAATAGGTTCCTCCATTAGGTCACTTAAAAAAGCAGCATATCACAATTAAAAAAGGCTCATAAATCAACAAAAACAAAGTTTTGTCTCAATGTGTTATTAATTGAAAGCTAAAGCATTAAATTTATTACTTACAGTAAGTAACATATTCTGGTGTCTTTCAGACAGAAATTATATAGATTGGAATGTCAAATATATGCTCGATTTTTGTTTAATTTTTCTTAAAAGCGGCCATTTTCTTAAATTTTAAGAAATTTGTAAACAAACAAAATTTTGATTTTAAATTTCTTCCTAAAATAAATTTATATATTTTTGACACGTTATTTGAGTAAAATTAGAAAATTGAAAGTTAAATTAATCTGATATGAAACAAACAGTACTTACTTATAGCATAAAAATTTGTATCCAAACATTTCTTAATGATGTCTGAATTTATCAAAGAAATCGATTGTGATGAGGTGATGACAGATTACTATGGATGATCAAAATTGACAATTTTTGCAAAGTAAGCGAATGCGGTTTTTCGTTTTTAACTAGTACTTTTTAAATATTAACATTTTTATTCAGCAATTATGTAATATCTATTTTTTATTTCATACTTTCTTAATTAGATAATAGTTTAAAGTTTTTTTTATTAATTAGATAATTGTTTCAAATTTTTTAAGGATTATGTCATGTATATATTTCCATACGTAGAAATTATGAACGTTTTTTTTTTTTTTTTTCAATAAAATTTAAAAAAGAAATATTTTATAAATATTTTGGGTCAAACGACTCTTATGTGCTTTTCACATTTCGATTCGTAAAATTACTTTTTCATTAACGTTATCATTGCATTACATGCTTGAAAGCAATAAAGAATTTTAAACGATTTTTGAAGTATTAAGTTAATGAAAAAAATTTTTAAAATGGGAAAAAAATTTGTAAAAAATACATTATTCATCGAAAAAATTTCATTTTTTCACAAAATAATGTCCTTAGTATAACGTATTTACAAAAACAGGTGAAAGCTTTTCTAATTAATTAATGTCATAGTTTTTTACATTTTTTTATTTTTTTTTTTTATAATTCAGAGCAGATTTTATGATACGGGGTACTGTTTTACAAAAAAAAACAAAAAACTGGTTATTTACTTTCTACAAAGAGTCCTGTTTATAACTAATAAAACAAATCCCACGCTTGAAGATTTAATTTCTTGAAATTTCATGAAAATATGTAAGTGGGTGGAAACATGTTAAAAAAAAAAAAAAAAAAAACTCTTTTTAACAAGATTTTCTAAAAAAAAAAAAAAAAAAAAATTTCAAAACTAATTTAATTCATTTGTGAATAAGTCCTGAAAGTTTCATTAAAATCTGACAATTATTTGATTTTTGCAAAAATTTCCTAAATTAACGTTTGTTTTCCTCGGGGAAAAGCACAAAATAAAACAAACCTTTTTTTACTCTTCTCGCGCTGTTGTAAAAAAAAAAAAAAAAATTTTTTTTAACCAAAATTTTCTACATGCTAGGAATGAGTAAAAAATTTCAAAAAATACTTAAAAAATACTTTGGTCTTTCCTCTTCATAACAAGATAAACATATTGATACAAAACTTTGTTTTCGCTGATTTATGGACCTTTTTTCATCGTGACATGCTGCTTTTTTACGTGACCTAATGGCGGAACCTATATTTAAACATGAAAATTCAGTCATGTTAGACAAACATTAAGCCTTAACCTGTGTCTTAATTTTGGCAGTGAACCGGATGTTGACTCAAGACAATTCATGGAATGGTGATGAAGGTAGAGAAAGCAGTGATTGTCTTAAAGTTGCTAACAAGATATTTCACCATGATATCATAGTCGTAAATGGTTAACAACTAATAAAAAAAATAATGAATCGGTTTGCATGGGAGAAAGTAGAAATACTTCCCACATAAGGGTAAGAAATTAGTGGTGTCTTCATCTAGCTACTGTCTTACCACTATGGGAGGTATTTCTGTGGCATGCTGTATAAGTCAGCCATTTTCTTTGGGAATTCAAAGATGCCAAATTTAATTCTACTGGCTGAGATTTCTTTTTGCTTGATGAACTTGGTTCCTAAAATTGAAATTCAACATTTGGTTTTGTCTAATCCACATTTCTTTCCCAAATCAATGAAGTCAGCTGCAACTTTGAGGAATATAAAAAAAAAAAACAACAACAATTAAATAAAGCATGAAGATAAAAAGGACTCCTATTTTATAAATACTCTTTTAATCGTGATATGAGCATTCCTGTCTGAACTCCTATTTTGAAAACTATAAAAGATTTGGTATTCTATAATTGCTGATTGTCTAAGTAATAATCTTTTGCTTTTATTGATCTTCTGGTTCTCTCTTGATCTTGTTTCTATGAATCAAAGCATTTCTGATGTCTGACTGCTAATTAATAAATATTAAAACACACTCTCTCAGCAGAAGACCTGTGGCATGAAATAAGGTTTATATTAATTTTAAAACCTTTTTGTAAATAGTTTTGAAAAGCAACTGAGGTATTCTGGTTGTCTTGCTATAAAGTAAAAAGATGTTTCATTGTATTTCTCTTATTTGCCAATCTATTTTTCAAGTACCCTTTACTGAAATTTACTTTCTTTCCCAACCTCCTTTATCCCTGGCTTTTTGAAGTCCTGAAGATTTATGTTACAAGTACTGGTAGTGAATCAAGGTTATTTAGAATAAAGGTTCAACCTAGCAGGGTTTAAAACTGTCACTTTTTATTATAGTGTAATAAATTTTATTATCATTCTGGGAATTGCAATGTGGGAATTCTCAAGGAAATGGAATCTCTAAAACATGAATAATTTTTCAAAATTCTCATTTTCTCACTTTGTAATTTGATATTTTATTACATTTATTCAACTTCTGTGCACATTGAATCTTTTAACAAACTTGAAACAAACTTTTTTTTGAGGGTCTTTTCTGCTGTGAACAAATTACCTGAGATGATTAATATTTTTTTTAATAGAAATAAATCTCTGACAGTGATATTGTCCTTTAGATTTTATTTAAAATATAATAATGAAAGTGTATATACAGTGCACATAAAATGATTAACTAAAGTTTAAATGCATTCTGTGCAACTTTGATATATGTGTAATGTAGTCATTTTCTCAGATCAATGATTAGAAATGCCTTCAAGTGAATGAATCTTAGATTTTAAAGATGATTCCTTTTGCAGATCTTTCAAACTGGCAGTACATAGTCACAAAGAGCTTTAATAAAAAAAAAAAAAAAAATCACTTGTAAGCTTCTAACAAAAACTAAAATGGGTAGCACATATAAGTAGAAGAGAAAATAATGTTGTTGAATGTTCATACTACTTTAAACAAAAGGTTTGTAAAGAAACTGACATCAATACTAGAAAGATGGATGACAGTGGATTTGAGTAGTCTAATTTTTTGAAAAACTGCTTTAAGAAAAATATTTTTAAAATTTCAACTGACAGTAATGCTGTTTGGTCACTGAATGCCAAACATTCCTGTATTGCGATTCATGATTTGAAGAAATCAATGGAATTATGTTAGGATGGAAACTAGAATATACTCCCTTTCTTTCTTTCTTTTTTTTTTTTTTTTTTTTTTTAACAGGTATTTTTGTTTTATTACTTAAATAACATCACTGTAGTTTGGTATGAAATGACGACACACACACACACATGCCTAAAAAGAAAACTATACTAAAATGACGACCAGATTGAATTTCTAGTCTAAGTTTAAAAAATAACACATTGGTATGTATTTTGATTATTTTTACTCTTCTCTCTTAGCACACTAACTCTATAGAACATTTATTAAACTTAATTTTCGTTTGTTTATTATTTCCATAATATTGAAGTGTCTAAAGATATGAAATTAAAATAAGTTTAAATTTTCTTTCCTATTAAATTATAACAGCATGTGATAAGTTTTAAACATTTTTTTGTCTTTCAGTTAAACTACAGCAGTCACCATGATGGAAGAAGAGAGGTAGGAATCTATCTTTAATAATGTTGATCCAATAAAATACCTTTGTTATAACATCCTTTTAAAAAAAAAAACTAGCAAGGAAATATAGTTAAAATATGACTTTTTAGGTTTAGCATTAAAATCTTAAGAAATAGTTTTCAGAGGAAATCATCATAAATTATCATAATTTATATCTTAAACTTATCTAAACTAAGATTTTGATTCTGCCTCCTTTTTATTGTTTTTTTTTTTTTTTTTTTTTTAACATTTTGAATAGACATTATACTAGATGCATAAATAATTGTTTAAATTATTTGAAATTTTAAGTATATATATATTTGGTTATAAAGAAAAATTTACAGATAATCAGCAGATAATCGAAAAAGATGCCTCCAGGTTTTATTTTTAGTTTTTGGACAATACTGTTGAAATTTTACAAGACAATTATAAATTTAAACAAAACATTTTTGCATCAAGCTCAATGTTTATGTCTATAAATCAACTGAATTTCATTAAATTTTAAACCTTTGCACTCAAAATGACAACTGCTTAGTGAGACTCTATTGGAATGGTAAATATATAAGAAAATTTGGAAAACTTTTGACATGTTTTACATAAGAATGACAGTGTTTCATAGATGAAACCTGTCATAGTTTTTTAAATTCTTATATATTTACTATGTATATAAACTAAAACCATGCCTTAATTTTTAGTGACTGTTTATTAAAAGAGAACAAGTGTTTTCTTTATATTTTAATAAACCAAATATAACTTATTTTTATACTATTCTTCAACCAATACAAAACTCAAGAGTCACTCAAGGTAGAATATTACTAAATGAGGTTGTTGCCCAGGAATGAAAGCATCAGAACTTTTGATCATGCTTGAGCAGGGGTCTTGCATGCTGAGATGAGAACTCACTTACTTGGGAGTACTAAAGAACCTATAAGAAGGGGTGGGTGACAAATGCTGCTTGAACAGGAGCTAATATCCCTTACCACTATTAACTAGTATTTTATTTTATTTTTTTAAATACCAGTGGTTATGTTAAAAATGCTTTTCTAATTATTTGTAGCTTTGATATCATTATTCTATAGATACTTCTATAATAATTGGAAGCCTTGGCTACAGAATTGTGCACATTGATTTATATGACTTCTATAATAATTGGAAGCCTTGGCTACAGAATTGTGCACATTGATTTATATGACTTCTATAATAATTGGAAGCGCTGGCTACAGAATAGTGCACATTGATTTATATGACTTCCATAATAATTGGAAGCGCTGGCTACAGAATAGTGCACATTGATTTATATGACTTCTATAATAATTGGAAGCCTTGGCTACAGAATAGTGCACATTGATTTATATGACTTCTATAATAATTGGAAGCCTTGGCTACAGAATAGTGCACATTGATTTATATGACTCCTATAATAATTGGAAGCCTTGGCTACAGAATAGTGCACATTGATTTATATGACTCCTATAATAATTGGAAGCCTTGGCTACAGAATAGTGCACATTGATTTATATGACTCCTATAATAATTGGAAGCCTAGACTACATAATAGTTTGCATTGATTCATTTGACTTAGCCTAAAATATTTTTTTTTTATAACTTCTAGTTGAAGAGATAAGTTATTATTCTTTATTAGTTTTGCATATTGAAAGACATTTATGGCATACACAGGCTTTGATTAATTCTTAGCTTAATTACATATGAAAAAGCAAACTTTCAATTATTCATATTTAATTAGTAATGATTTATTTTATGGGTTCAATCATCAATACATATTTAATTGTTTTATTGTTAGTGTTAGACAAGATTTCGATAATTAGGCTACAAATTTTCATGATTTTTCTGTTGAATGTTTGCATTTAATCTGCTTTGTCTTTGATGGAAGAATCGGATAAGAAGTTCTAATTAATAACACTAACCTAAATTTTCTTAGCTTCAAATTGCAATAGTTAAAAAAAAAAAAAAATTAGCACAAGAGTTATGATCCATTCAATCTTTTTTGAGTTGAAAGCAAAATCTTTTTTTTTCTCTCTCTGTTGAAAATGTAAGTTATCAGACACAAATGAAATGTCATTCAGTTCTGCAAATGAAATTTTTAAATTATAAAACTGACTCATTACAAATAGGTTGTTAACAAATTTTCAATTTTGTTGCTTTCTGAGTGGTTGCAAAAATACATAAAGCAATTTGGAGTCTATAAATAAGAATAAAGTCTCGCAGGAATTTTCTTGAATGCAAACCATTCCTTGTTTCTTTAAATTTCAAGTGATATTCTATTTTTTGGGAGACTATAAAATGTGCTTAATTTGTATATGTACTGTATAAGTAATATAGTATTATATCAGCCTAATATAAGAGAAAGCTAAAATATACTTTTTAAAAATGTACCAAATATAGTCATTTAGTTTGCTGATACTTCCATTGTTCAATGTTTTGAAATCGATAAAACTTAGTAATGAGTCAAAATTAAATCAATATATTTTAAAGCATTTTTAACAGACAGTCAATTCATTTCAACTCAGTTTAATAATAAGCTTTATTTTTTTTTTTTTTAAACAATTTATTTATACAAAAGTGCTATATAAAAGTTTATTTGAATTCTGTCAAGGTTTACTATGAGTGTAACAGTTTTTGGTACGTAAAAGACAGTATTATGAGTGCTTACCTCAACTGTCATATCACATGACAAATGTTTATATGAGCTTTATTCCATCATTCATAACAAGGACCTGCCATGACAGTGTCAACTCATCCCCATTCTTTTCATATTCATTTGATGAGGAGGAAGTTCCACTCATGGCTTCTACCCCAAAACTCTCACTTTGTAGTACAGATTCTGGAAAGTTAACCTCTTCAAGTTTTTGGTCACTGTTATCTATTCTGCATATTATGCACCTCTTCCCCCTCCTCCCTTTATGCTCAAACTTGAGTGGCTTTTAGGCCTGGTTTTGGGTATTTAAAAAGTTATGCTAGTGACAAGACACTTAGGAAGATGGCTGGTGATGAAACTGAAGTTGGGGAATAATAGATTCATACCTTTTTTATGTAACTAATAGTCACATCACCCTATGCTTTATGCAATCTAAGCACTATTAAATTTGTTTGGCATTGTGGATTTTCAGTAGCTCCTTGTAAAATACTTTTTATGTATAAAATAGAATATTCTTTAATATAACTTAAGCTGTAATGTTGGTGCTTTGTTATATAAATATTTTCATGGTAATTTTTCTGATGTGCTTTCCTCTTTGGTACCTCAGCTTTGCGAATTTAAGTGCAGTAGTAGAATGATATGTAGGTTTCCTCATTTTACAGTTGAAATTGTTGGATGTAAGCAAAAGTTCTATGCTGATATATTTTGTTTGTGGAACTCTTCTGGCTTCTTGCTTTCCAGCCAACTTTGATCTTCAAAAATTTAAATGTAGTGTTGTTATCTTCTGGCTATTTAATTCCTGTTCTTTTATTGTTCTTTCTCCTTAATAATGCTTTTCTTATGTTCTTTCATGCTCAGTAATCCATTACATTTTAGTGGCTTTATTACCTTACTTGAAATGATTAAAAAAGAAAGAAAAACTGGCATTCAGATTCAAATTTCTTTCTTTGTTCTGTTCTCAGTTTTCTGTTTACAACTCAAGATTATATTGTATATCCTGAGGCATCTTATTCATTTTGCCCTGCAGCTATAAGAGAATTGCATTTATGGCATCTTAAAATATCCCGAATCAAACATTAGTAATAGTTTTACTATGTCTTTTAATTTTTGTTATCTTCATTGAGCACCAAAGTTTTCAGCATAAAATGAATAATCTTCTGTTGTGAAGTGAATTCAGTATTTAAAATAATTTCTACTTTTAATTTAATCTGCCATTGCCAAACTGTTTATTTTTGGCCTGGAAGTTGTTGATTGTGTCATGTATGAAGAAATGTCCATAAAATAATGTGGAAATGGAAGAAAAAAAAAAACTAAAATCAAAATGTGATATACAAAGCTTACAATTCTAGAGTTGCTAAAATCATGTGTAGGTCATTGGTAAAAGACTGTTCAATTTTTAGGTAAGTTCACAAAGCACTAGCTTCAATAGCAGTTTTCTTTTTTTAAATTGGTAATTTTAATTGATCAATCTGAGACATTGCTGAAACAATTTTCATAATATTTAGGGGAAAAAAAAGTTTATTTTTCTTGTGGTTTGCTTTTTAATTATTAGCCCATTAAGACATTGTAATATCTTTTTAATATAAAAGTTTATTTGCACAAAATCACTCATAATTATTTCCTCTTAAAACAAATTGCTGAAAACAAGTCTTATTAAAAATAATGAAAATGTGCTTTTCTGCTGAAGACATTTTGTTTGGAGAACCTGCTACATAGAGTATTCCACAGCAATGATCAAGTTTATTACAATCTGGTAAATACTCTTGTATTATTATAGTTACAAGAATTTCCTATTCTATATAACTGAGGGCTTTATTTTTTTATTTTTTTTATATTTTTTTTATTTTAAAATCTGCATATTTGAAATGTGTGGATTATATGAGTAACCCTTTAGCATTTCTTAGATGCTCAATTTAATTTAATGGTGAATGAAACCAATTGGTAACATGGTCAGTGCTTCTCAATTGGCAACTAGAAATCTATTTGTATTTCATAGAATTGATATTCCCATCACTCCTGTTCAAAGTATTCACATCCAAAAACATGTCTAAAAGCAGTCACAGAACAAAATAAAAGGATTAAAAATTACTTGACATAAAAAAACTACCTACTTTGGCATGAAATGTACCTATCATAAGGTTTATTTGCTGGTAAAAAAAAAATACCTTACCTTATCCATCACTTGTGTGCCCAAGTGAATGATTAACAATAAAGAATTAAGCTGGTATGGATCTATTGGATAATAATTTAAAACAAAGTTTCTTAAGGTGTAGATTGTTATTATTCAGTTGCAACTCCAATTATAAGGTTAATTACATGATAATTGATTGAATATTTGTTTACTGTGAATAACTGTTTAGGCTTGAGTAAATTGAGCAAATATTGACTCATAGATTTTCTTTGTTTAAATGGTTATTTTTAGGCTTATTTAAAAGTGAAATTTCAGCCTCTTGTTCTTGCATGAAAATGCAATGCTATCACATACATAGTCTGTAGAATGTGGAAACTTCATATCACACCAATGAAGAAAAATAGCTGTTTAACTTTTTTCTGTGTTAACTACAAGGATTTAGTTTCATTGAAGGCTCAGATTCTATTTTCATTTTTAAAACTATATTAAGAGTTTACAGAATTTTTGAATATTTATCAAAGTTTGTTAAAATGTAAACATTGTATTTTCTATTTTGCTGATTATAAAAAAGGTTTTTTTTCCCTTTAACTTTTTCTTGAATACACACTGTTTAACTCTTAACCTTTATCACTCTCTTTGTGACTTCATTTACTGTACAAAAAGTTTATCCTGCTACTGAAGGTGACTCTGATCCCTGAACAATAGTGTGTTTGAATTTCATAATTGTGTTGTCATATCCTGCTATGGCAACAGAAAACAAGTTTGAGTGAAATTAGCAATAAGGATACTGCATTTGAAAGGCATTGAAAAAGAATGTATTGTAAAGGGAAGTAATATTAATAATGCAAAGTGCTAAAGGTTAAATAGTAAGAAAAGGTTGTATGATTGTGTACAACAAAACAGGCAAAAAATGAGAAAAGGTATTTTTAAAGGATAGTTTTCATGCCTATTTTTGCTTTAATTGTATACAAAAACTATAAAAATGTTAACTCTTTTAGATTATAAAAATGAAGAAAAAAAATAAAAGAAATATTAAGTTTCTAAATTTAATATTTTTTTAACAATATGATATTCCTTGAAGCATTTCATACACAAATGAGTTGTGCATTCTTTGCACCCAAGTTGTTACCACTTTTCACCTCAAAAAGTATGCAGACATAGCACTGTCTTTGGCTTGTTCTTTCAGCTTTATTTGCAGGCAAATACTCCAGGAAATAAGAAACTTGTGTATCCTAGAGCTGCTAATTAGTTATTCAAATCCTGAATGACTGAGGCCTGTATTGTAGGGAAAGTTAAAATCATTTGATGATACCCACTGTTTAAGAGTTACTATTTTTTTCCGGCATCTTTTATTGTCCTTTCTCCTTGCAAAAGTCTTATTTGCTTTCACTCCCAGTAACCATCATGTCCTAGTGGCATTTATTGACTTGCTTGGGGTGAGATGATTAAAAAAAAAAAAAATCTTTGACTTGTAATGCTGAATTAGCTATTGTTCAGGAATGACAGATAAATTCAATGGATAGATTTTTTTTTTTTAACATTGTCTATTGAATATTAATTTGAAAGCTTTTTTTGTTCTTGTTTCAATAACTTTTTATGTACGTACTACATCTCTTTGATATCATATTTTAAAGTATGTAAATTGACTTGCCTAACAATTACCTTGGTCCAGTTCTGGTTTAAACTTGAGTTGTGATAGCCAACAAAGTTGGGATATCTTTTATCATAAGAGCCATGCCATCTGCACTAACCTTTTAAGTTGCAACAAAAATAGATTGAAGCTTTCCTTGTAAATAACCCAGATGTACATTCTCTCAATGTAGCTAGTGGCTAACACTCTTTGTGCTTGCTTCAGCCAATCACTATCATACCAGTACAAAGAATCTTTTTGTCAGTAAGTAGAGGCCCAAACTCCGATCAATCATATTTCTACATTTGCTAAAACTACTACTTTTAAAAATCCTGAGATCTGCAGTTATATTTAGATCAAATTCACTCATCTTCTGAAAAACTTTTTGGCATCTTCTTAGAATAATTTGCTGAATGGGAATCAACTTTGTCCTCTCTTTTGTTCACCTTTTCTACTACAAATTATCTTTTGCTCTTACTTTCTATAGCCTTTTCTCTCTCTCTGAAATATTTTTCGTTTTTGTGGGGGAATGCCCCAGTGGACAGTCAGTGGCTGTGTTCCACTTTGTAAAGTGAACTTATATTCAATAGCTTCTTATCGTTCTGACCAAGTAACCTTCCATACCTTTTACTGAGTGCTTGCTGTCAATATCTCCATCACACACACCTCCACTCTATTTGCATTTCTACAGGTCTGTCTCCTCCTTTCTGTAATAATGGGGAAATTGGGGAGAGAGGAGACAGGAATGATACGTAGATGGATAATTGATGGCTATTTTATTATTTGCAGCACCAGCTTGGATTTCAAATCTCACTATAGCTTTTAGTTTCATCTAATAATATTTCTGATATGTGATGTGCTTAATTTGTTGACTAGCAGTTTGAGAAGCCAGCACTCCAGATTAACATTAAGACTGTTACTGTTAAATACTCATTAGAAGGGGACTGGTACAAATTCCAATAATAGGGTTATTTTTCCTTTTCTATTATCGTTTTCGTATAAATGCAAAGTATGAGTTCTTGTTATGTGAACCTTTTTAACATATATGCCCTTTACTTATTGAATATAGCCTATTGTGCAATAATAGTTAACAAGTTGTCATGTATATCATTGTTACTCAGTAGTATATTCAATCCTCACTGTTTGCCTTATTATTGTGGCCTTGTGCCAAAGCTGAGATTAGTAATTAATTATTGAATGTATCTCCTTGATTATGAAATTTACTGTTAAATTATTTATGTTAAATGTCTCTCTATAATCAAACTTATAAAGTTAGGAATTGAGAGCATAGATAGTTATCACAGATTTTACAAATAAACAAATTTTTGATTTTTGTGAAGTAGGAAATTTGTATTGTATCAGTCTTCTAAGTAAAGAATCACACTGCATTTTTTTTTTTTTTACCTTTCAAGATGATTTTAATTGTGGCTCTCCACAGTTTCTTGTCTTTTTGCTTTCAGCAGTATTTTCTCTTTTTTTGATATCATTACTTCATTTATCCCTTTGCACAAACTTTGTAAGTTACTCTGTATTTTTCTCTGCTTAACTTGGTTTTGATGTGATCTGTGAGTGTTAAATTCATCAAGCCCTTCCTCACTTTGCTGTCTTTTTCGGATTGTTAAAAGCAATTTCTTTGCAGTTCCTATTCTCTTTAGATCTTCCACATTTCTCATATGCTCTCTCCATGATATTCTCAATATTTGTTAGGAGAGCCACATTTCCGTCACTTCAAGTTTTCCATTTGTGACTAAATTGTCTAACTTTCACTGCCATATAAGCACTTATATATTCGATAGTATTCCAGAATTCTTTTCTTTGTTTTTGTGGGCATTTTTTATTCTTTCATACCTTCTGAACACTCTTTTGCTATTCCAATGCACCTTCAAATTTCTGTCATACTTTCCATCATCTATTACAACACTGTCCAGAATTTCTACATTTTTTTATTTTTGACATCCCCAATGTATAACTCGCATACTGGCCTATCCCTTTTGCTGACAACCACACATTCCATCTTCTTAGAATTCTCTTTCTTGTTTTCCTTGAGTGTTTTGTCTTGTAGTTTTTTCAGTATATGTTGTTCTCATTCCTTGAATTATTTTAGAATAATCTCACTGTACAGTTTAAATATGGTGCGAAAATACTTCATTGTTTCATTATTATTGTGTTGTCTATTTGTTCCCAAATTTTTGATTATTTGTATATATTTTTCATGCAGATGAAACTATTAATATTTGGAGCTGTCATTCTTTGATTGCCTTTGTGCAGTATATGAAAACAGTTATAAGTCTTTGTATATTTCTCTTGATTAGCAGCATTCTGACCATATTGTGTCTCTTGTCCCATGTATAAGAAACATTTTTATATTTGCTTTGTCAAATGGGAAACATCTTTTTTTTTTTTTTTTTTTTTTTTTTCAAGACCAGTAATGACAATTCATAGATCACAAAGAGAGACTGCCTGATTTGAAAAACGCTATTTGAAATTTTGGTTTTACATGGATTTTTCTACTTTATAAACAGATATGTTCAAATCCTTTTGGTAAGGGCAACATGATACTATTTTTTTGTAATGATCAATAACATCTTAGTGAAAAATAAAAAGACAAAAGCAGATACTTCTTGTTTGTAAAAAAAAAAACAAAAAACTATTGACTTTTAGTAAATAGTCAGAGCAGTTTGCAGGCCATTGTTGGTATTCCAATACTTTACTAGTTCAAGAAATATGAATATATAAGTGTTTCATTTTTGTTTGCTATCTACTACTTTTAAAGAACACTAACCTGAATGCATCACTCTAACTTACTATCTCAAGATGGGTAGGGACGTTATTTACCAGTATGATTTTTTTTTTTTTTTTTTTTTTTTTGTGGTTGGCTGATACTTCAGGCTGGTCTTGTTTTGCAGATGTTTTTCTTTGGCACAACTTGGCTGATAATCAACATGATATTCTTGTGTTGTTTTGCTTCTTTTGTGCTGCTTGCTTCCAGCAAGCAATCTCTACAAGACCACCCAAAAATTGATTGGTCAGTAAAAGCTCCAAATCTCAAAATAACTTTCTCCTCTTCCTCTCTCAACAAATAATTTTTTTTGTCTGTCTCCTGTTTAGTAATTATCTTGTGTTAATTTGTCAGTATGAGAAAATGAAGGTCCTGTGTAGTTTGACACCACACCTCATTAAAAATCCTTGCCCACCTTTTGGTCGGCATCTTGTCACTTTGGTATTGAATAGGCAAGGGCAAGGAAAATACTCAGGGATCAATCAGTAGAAAGCTGTTTTCTTTCTTTTTCTTACTTTCTTATTTTCATTCTTTGAATGAAATAGTTAAAATAGTTACATGTATATAACACATTGGTTAATTGAGGTGAAATGGCTGCAATATATAAAGCAAAAGAGTGTTGAACTTGTGCCAGCTAATAAATCCCTGTCTCCTCCTCACCGAAAGAGATTTAAAGATGAAATATTTTGGTGCTCATAAATAACAGAACTGTCTTTGGCACTCTTGCCTGATTATTAGGCAAGAATAATCAAAATAAATTGCAGCTTTATTCTTTTCCTGCACGTGATTCCCCACTCGCACAAAAGGAAGGAACAATTTTAAAATAATCATGGAATTTCTGCTGTTTTTGAATACAGTCTGTAATTTAGGCCAGCATTAAAGCAGGAAACAGGAAAGAAATTTCTTAAATCCTTACCCCCCCCCCTGCCCCAAAGATAAGTTTAATGCTTTTAAACCACTAATAATAACACTATCTCTGGGTTCTCTTTAGTCAGTAAAATTGGACAATGTTTAAAAATAAATTCAATGAATGAATAAATATTTAGCATTATATTTCCATTCAATAGATTTCAACATTTATCATAATGTGCATTCAACCTTCTAGCTACTGATCTTGTCTTTAAGTAATACTCTTTTGTTTTCTTATTGGAGGATTCAGTATTTGACTAATTCACAAACTGGATTATATATGCAAATATAATAGCATCGCTACATATGTTAATTATTACTTTTTTTTCATTTTTTTTTTTTTTTTTTTTTTTTGTTAATACCAATGTTTTTTGTTAATTGGGCAATTCTGATTTTATTCCCATCTTTATAAGATTGATATTTGTTTAGTGTTGTGCATTGTTTTTATTATTTAGTAACTTTTTCTTGAAAATAACAAAAAGTATTGGTATGTTTACAGATTTGCTGTATTGAGGTGAGTTGAAACTTACAAATGTGCTGTTGTGTTTGGTGCTGTAGAGCTTTGCCGTTTTTTTTTTTTTTTTTTGTTTTTTTTTTTTTTTCTTCTTCTTCTTCTTTTTAGGTACTATGCTTGGAAGGGTTAAGAATTCTAGAAATGAAAATCTTATTTCTGATAACTACTAGTCCTGGGTATGACAATATACTACAGCCGGCAACAAAGCCTCTGATTGAGAGACTGGAGGTTTTTTTTATAGTAAAAATACAAGCAATACATTTTTATATATAAAAAAAAAAAAATACCAACATTGCATCAGTCAACATGAAAGAACTTTCATTACATTAGTTCATATAATATCTAACCATTTCTTAAATCAAACTGTATTCCAAAATATAGCTTCAACAAAACAACTTACAACACACATATCACCACCTCTCGTAATCATATCCACACAAACATGTATATGCTCAAAAGCTGAGTATCATCTACCATGTATTCAATTGTGAAAGAAGAATAACATATATCATTTTTATTACTTCAAAGCTCCCCCCAAAATTAAATTTCAGCATTAAATAACTCATAAGGAGTTGATATCTTGTTAAACAAACAAATAAGTCTGATAACTGATATTTTTGGACATATGCCAAATAGGTAACTTCCACAGGAACTTGAACATTCTGATTTGTCTGCTTTATGGTTAGGCTTTCTTATTGATTGCTTCCTGATTGAAATGAGTGTGCTTCCTTTGTGAGATGTGTTGTAATTAAAGATATTCCCTAGTATATGCAACTATTCTTCCTTTACTGAATTAAATATATACATTGCTATCAGTATTGATTTGTCTCCGTATATTCGCTTACATCATTCTGTTAGAGAACATTTGTAAAAGCAGCAGGAATCTTTGAATTAGTTTTGTATTTCTATTGACAGTTTGTCATTTCCAGTTACTCTGAAGAAATCATACTGAATATTTTGTCCAATTCCCAGTTAGCAATCTCTCTCTAAATGTATTCTTCTGAATGGTAGCAATAGAATTCATCACATGCAGACATAGAGACTTTCTAATTTCTCAAAAAGATGTGTATACCAAATGAATTCGTCATTTGCCATTGTTGATTGCTTTCATCAGATAGTATCTTAAATGTTGTAACTATATAATACTAGGATTATCAGATGGTAAATTTATCTATTGTTTTTTTTCTCTCGCTTTTTTGCTTGTTTTCCTTTTGACCTGTCAATTATGCATTTTTTCTTATGAATTATAGCTGCTTTGAAATACAGTACTGACCTGGGTATAATGATAAACTACATACAGCAGCAAGGCCTCTGATCATGAGGTTTTGAGGAGCGTCAAACCACCTCTTAATTGCTGTTGTTCCCAGGTCTATCCTAACCTGAAATGGTAACACATGTTAGGGTCCTAGCTATGGGTAAATAGTTAACACCCAAACTGGTGTCAAAACACTATGAAAGTATAAAAATGTTTATAATAAAAATACCAGCAATACATTTTCATAGTAAAAAAAAAAACAAAAAAACAGCCATATATTTTTGCAAAAGAAATTATTAATGCTCTTAAGAAAATTAAATTTTGGCATTAAATGATCCATAAAGAGTTGATATGCCACTAAAAAAAATAACTAATATTGAATCACAATAGGTTTTATTTCTAATATTTCTGCATTCTGGTTTGAGGGAAGATTTTCAAAGTTTGTATAAAAGATTATTTGCTGATGATTATAGCTGAGACTTTGTAACTTAAAGAAACCCAAATAGTTTACAGTATAGTAACCATAGAAGAGAATTGGTAAAGGTAAAATTCCTAAATTACCAGTTCTATTCTTGAAGAGAAAATTGATCAGCTGCAAAAAAGAAAAAAGTAAATAATAGATAATTGAAAGGAATTTGTAAAATAGAAAAAGAAAAAAAACTTGAATTAATTTCCATGGCAGTCATCTTGATTGGATTTTTTTTTCTTTTCTGAGAACCATTCTCTTATCAGAATTTCTGTGAACTGTTTGACTTTGCATTAGACATGAGTTATGTTTGCTTTCTGATAGTGACAAAAAAAAATGGAGGCAGGGGAAATGAACTTACCAGATAGCTGTTAGCAAACATCTCTCCAACAAATGCAATAGCTTTTTATTAATACAATGCTGTTCATAAAATCACATGACCAAACAGCACATTTATAATATTCTATCTGCACTACAAATGTTAATATAAAGAACAAGTATAAAGCCTGTGTGAAGTGGTGAGAGAGAGAGGGCATACTCAACTGTTTTCTTACTCTGATGAAGTATATTTTCAAAAGTGTGTGACCTGCAACTTGATAGCAAACCACAAAGGGAATTTGCACTTTTATAGACATAACATGGTTGCAATGGGTATTTTTAATGCTTCCTATTGAAGCTTATTTTGTATTGTAAAGAAAATAATGACAATAGATTAAATTACCATCTCAATTGCACCTTGTAATTTTTGCGTAATGAGATTGATTGCCATTCGAAATCTCGTTTGTTTATCATAAATCTTTTTATACATTCGTATTTTTTCTCAATGCCAACAATAACTTAATAGATGTAGTTATGTTTAATTATTCAGTAAATCAATGCATTTAAAGTGTTTTTTAGTGATTTATTTACAAGAATGTATTTGTGGTTAAGTCGTAAAATTCCTTTTTAGTTAACCTTAATAGGCACATTTTATTTTTAGAATTTAAGCCTTTTAGTCTTATTGATCCAAATTGCTGCTATTGTTTCTTGTAGTGAAATCAGCCAAAAGGATTGCTCAATTTCTTTGTTCTGACACATTTGTCACTAGAGATGAAAATGATATCTATCCTCTTATATGGCGATGAATGCTCGACAATCCCTAGAGATGAGAAAAATGTGGTTCTACGGAAGGATACTGAGAATTCCATGGATGCAACGAGGAAGTCTTAAAGAACACTTCTACTTAGAATCAAGAAAAAGCAGCTGAAATTCCTTGCACACATAATGAGAAAGGAGGGCTTTGAAAACTAAACTCTCACGGGACACATTGAGAGCAAGCAAAATAAAAAGCAGAGAACCACCTACTGATTAGATTGTGAATTGATGGCAGAACTGAGATAGAAACTTTAGCAAAAGTAAAAAAAAAAAAAAAAAAAAACTCTATAAGGGCTACAAAGGATAGGAAGTTTTCTAGATCTGTGATTTCCATGTTCTGAAGGGATTTGGCACATAGTTAAAGTAACTGTTTATATCTTAGTGCATTATTAATTTTCTATACTTGACAATATCAACATGATATGTCTCCAGATAGTTATATGAATATTTTGAAATAATTTAAAGATGGGGTTCCCTCCTATATTCTATTACTGTTTGAAAGCTTTGACCCAGCAATAAAGCTAGAATTTAAGGTGGTGATAGAATGCAACAACCATCTTGGTTATTATCTGCATATTGATTGGCTTGTCACAGAAAGAAGTACATTTTTAAAATTTGGTCATTTATTTAAATTTTTTATCATTGTTTGATTTCAGTAATTTGTGTGCATAATATATATATATATATATATATATATATATATATATATATATATATAATAATCTGTTAATGCTAATCTGTTTTCATAATAAAATTGGGTTTAATCAACTGATGTTGGTAAAATCTGCAGGATATAGTTATACATGAAGCTGCAAAAGTAGGTATACAGTAAGTATTATAACAATATTACAAGAGTGGTTCAAGGATTCACTTAATTCATTAAAATTATTTTTAGTATTTTTATTTTCATAATTTTTATTATAATACATTTATTATAATTTTTTATTTTTTAATAACGTTTTGCAGGTAAAGAGGAGTGTGTCAGTGTTGGAGTGGGGGGCAAACAATTTGAACATTTGAGGGATTGATATATTTATTATTATGCTTGCATATGCAATGCAATGCAATACATTTTGTATGCTGTATTCCTACTTTTGCACCCCCGCCTGGTGTGCCATGTGCATTTCAGACCAAAAGATGTTTTTACTAGAAATATTAACAATAACTTGTTGGTCTGAGATTTTATTATGCATTTCAAACATTTTTCATCATATTGTAAATTAATATATATGGTTAAAGTTATTAATATTTATTTCTTTTAAATTCAGATAGAAAAGCTGTCAAGTTTTGTAAGTTATTCAGTGATGAGAACCTAAGTTGAAAATAGCAAAATATTAAATACAAATTATAGAAGACTCAAAAAAATTGAAAAAAAAAAAACAAACTTTAATAATACAATAAGAGATGTAAGAAAACTGAAGACTAATAATTAAGAGTAATATATTACTTAACAAGCATGAAGCTGATGTGGCAAATACAAAGAGAAATGATGCAGAATATCAGAGCAATTTGCTAAAGACGTGTAATCAACCAATCTACCACATTTAAAGGTGTCAATTAGATGGAGATCAAACTGATTTTTCAATACTAGTTTTTAGTGATGAATGTAGAGCTACAATGGGTGAATCTGATGACTAGTCAAAAAGTTGTCCTTCATGGAAATAGTCAATCAGTATGATTTAAAAAAAAAAAAAATAAAATAAAATAAATAAAAATGGGAGTTGGAATAATGTTTTGGGCTAGTATATATGAGGAAGGAAAGCTTGGAAAATCTGATACTCACAGGATAGAGGGACAGAGGAAGACAACACATAACATACTTAGTGAGCTTTAGTAAATGGATGGTTGAACAGGGTTTAGGAGAAATAACAGAAAGACAAAGTTTATTAAGAACTGCAAGGGACAGGAAGTTGTGGATAGCCATTATTGCCTACGTCCTGAGGGAACATGGTACATAAAGATGATGATTGAAGTTGGTGACAATATATTCCTTCAAAATTGATGATGATGCTAAGAAAAAAATTTGAAACATCTTGGCCAACATACCTTTTTGAATGTTATAGGACACAAAACAAGGTGAAGAGTATTTTTGTGCAAATAATGTTGTTTCACATTTTGCAATGCCCAACTATTGCCTACTTTATTAAAAAGGGATTTAAATTTACCAAATTAATAGAATGACTTTCAGCTTCTCCAGATAATAATTCAGTAGAAACTGCGTAAAGTTTATCCATTTTATAAAGACATTCACTTTATATAATAACGTTACACACAATATCAGCTGTATTTGGTTATAAAGTTGTGCCATATGTTATTTGTTCAGCGAAATTAAAACTTCACATTGGAAAAAGGCAGACAAATTGGGTTTTTTGAAAAAATAGGCTTTGGAATATAAAAATATTTTATAAATCTTTGGTTTTGTAATGTTTTCCAATTTCATTTTTCTTCGTCCTGAGTTTTATCTGGGTATAAAAGATGTTTTTCTCTTGGCTGTAATGTAGAACTGAACCTGGTTCTAATACATGTCTATTTACCCTTAATTAGCAAACATATTCCACTATTGAATAAAGAATATATTTAAAAAAAAAAAAAAAATTTCTCTGGATGAAGTAATTTCTTTAAAAAAAAAAAAAATGAAAGAAAAAGTGGTCTAATGACTTGAACTGATAGACTGGATTGGGGAAATAATATGGTTTATGCTTGGTTGGTTATATTTTTAACAATGGCTGCTGTTTGGCTGTGTTAGTCATTTGAAAGTCTCTATATTGGTTTTAGAGCTTCATACTTCAGATCCATGCATTGGTTATTGCAGATTTATTATAGCTAAAGTGACCTAGATTTAGCATTTGTTATTAAATTGTTCACTACTGAGAGAATTGATTGTCTTAAACTTATTTTAAATAGTTTCATTCATAGTTAACAAATAACTAGAAGCAAATCCTATGATAGCAGGTGTGAATGATTTCAGAGATCACAACTAGACAAACATTCAAAATAGGGTTTGCATAATCACTAAGGTAAGGATTTCTGTTTTGAGTATTAAAGTGTAAGCCAAGATGCTATATTTTCTTGTGTGCTAGGTTACTTACTGAGATCTGGGGAAAGGAAGTTTTGACTTTTCAATTTTGGTAGAATCCTTACTTGTTTCTGATGTAATGATGATGTCCATATTGCAAATGACTGTGGCAATCACAGGTTCTCAAACTTAGATTTGAAGATATCAGTATTCTCACTTGAAAGACACATTAAGTTTGCTACATTTCTGGCTTAATGAAAATATCTTTTTCTTTTTGTTTTTTGTTTTTTTTGTTTTTTTTTTTTTTTTGTAGTAATATATTTTTCTAATGTATAATTGTCAATATTTTATACAAAATTTCTCAAACATTCATGCTGGTAAATGTAATTAATACTATTTAACAGAGCATTTACTTAAATAAATTATATCTGTAAAAATAACATAAATGGAAAATATATTAAAATAATTGTTGGAATTAATCCAATTCATATATATAATTTTACTCCAGGCCACACAATAAGTCTACTACTAAGACAGAAGAGGTTACTGAGAGTGAAAAAGACATTGCTCAAGAAAAAGGACAATGAAAAAAGAACAGCATTCAAGGAGACTGATGATGACTGATGTTGCAATTGAATTTTTGAAGATCCTTGACAGGAAATCAAGAAGTTGGAATAGATTCGCAGATGACAAGTGTGAGAGAAGAAACCATAGGATGGAAATTACTTAGCTATTTCAACAATAATCTTTTTTTTTTTTTTTTTTTTTTTAAAGTATGGCTTTGTAACAATTACTTTGAACCTTCAGTCTCCAAAATGATTTTATTTTAAAAAAAAGAAAAAAAAAGGTGTCAAATAATTTTTATTGATTTAAAGGCATCTATTAGCATAAGAAAAAAAAGAGTGAAGTAGCCTTTAAAATCCATTGCAATAATAACTAAGATCTGTAGAATTCTATATGTGTATAACTAATATTTTCAATTGTAAGTTTCACCTAGTTTGGTAGAAGGCTATGATAGTGAGGTACCTCTAAGGAAAGTATTTATGAAATGTGCTTTACAGATATTTTATTAGTGTAAGATGAATTTATAAATATAAATGTCTGTAAGCTCTACTTGTATATTAAATATTAAGTTAATAATTTTGACAGAAATAAACTGAAGAAATAAAGAAAAATCTCTATTTAATCACTATTAAAATGAGTAAATTTTGTTCTCTCAATCATGAAATCATTTAATGAAATGTGTTCAAGCTATGAATGAGACTCTGGTCCATTCTCTGTATACACTGACCTCTTCTTAAGAGGCTTAAGATGTTAAGTACAAAGTACTTAAATATGCCATAAACTCATGTCTGGTAGATAAGAAGTAAAGGAATTTATAGCTATGATATTATAGCTTCAACTTATATTGTTGTTTTAAGACTTTGCAACTTGGACAGAGTAAAGTGTGCTTTTCTGTTTTGAACAAGCCATACAAAATTTAGTCTCGGTGTTGCCATCTACATTTAACTGTGATAGATATGTAGACCTTGATTTTATATTGTCTTTCATCTTGCAGCTGAAGTCGTTTTCCAGAATTATATACCTCTAGGCTAGTGCATTGAAGTTTTATTACCTACATGAAGTTATTCTGTGATGTATGTCTTGTGGTGGAGGCTGGGGAGAGAAAAAAAGATCAGCTATCGAGTTTCTCTCTCTAATCAGCTTGCACATTATAAATATATTTAATGGAAATAAGCAACTTTTAGGAATAGATGAACCAACAGCTGTCTTTGTGTTTGTATATTTATCTTTTAATAACTGAATTTATAAAAAAAATAATAATGGCTAAAGTTGTTGTTACTACAAAGGATAGTTTAGATTGTTTAAGTGTACTTTTTTTATTTTTTTTTATAAAGATTAATTTTTATTTGCTTAAAAAAAAAAAATCAATAAGTATATTCACTTGAGACAAGATACATTCATGCAAGGAACAATCCTGTACAATATATGATCATTCATAATATCAGGCAAACAGTAGAATACACCTATAAAAACATATTTGGATGGTATATAGCTTATTCTGTATCTGGGTATAAAAGCTATTAAAAATGTAATAAAATTATATGAATGTTTATATATTTTTTTTTTGTTCCTGTAAATAGGATCAGTCAGATTTTGATTTTTACAAACACCCATACTTGAAATTGATAACAGTGAAATTCAAACTTTCATTCATCAAATTATTAAAATTCTAGTTCTCAACCACCAGAGCAGGAAGCTGAATTGATAAGTAATGGCTGCTTAATTAAAATAGTCTGCAAATATGATATATTAAATATTTTGTATTTTTTTTTTTTAGAATATATATATATATATATACAAGATACACCATTATTTTGTAGATAGTTTATTTTTCTTTTAAGTTAAGAAGATCGTACTGGAAGGATTTTTATTGAAAAGAAAATTAAAGCTGATACTAAAAATAATTGTATATACAAAAATATTGAAAAATATAGACAAAAATAATGTGGAATATTAAAATAAGAAAATAACATAAAACAAAAAAAATTATTAAAAACAGTTTTATTTAGTTCAAAACCTATAAAATTCTCCCTGCTTTAATTTTAACTTGAAAAGGAATCAAATATTTCATCACTGGATCCAATGTTATGATCAAAGAGAATGTCATTCTTGGTCCCATCCATTGCATTACTGCTACGATATTACTTAAATGACTTAATAACTATGTAACTTCTTATTTTTTGCTCACAAAATTGTAACCTATATATATATATATATATATATATATATATATATATATATATGAGCAAGCATCAGTTTTTATATCTTTGGTGTATAAGGCACAAAAAGATTTGACTTCAAATTGAGGTCAAAATATACATATTATATACACTGAAAAATATGCCAGACTTGCATTATGGGCTTCTTATTGAGATTTACATTCAAACTATATGTTCAGCCTCATGTTAACATTGTTTTCCATTGCTTTACTTGATCATAGTCGCAAAAATATTCTTTAATGAATTATACTCTCCTCCAAAATCTTTGATTTCATAACAAGAAATATAGTTTCCAAATAAAACTTCTTTTTTTTCTCATGTTATATAATGGCTTTAGTGAAAAACAATAAGTTTTAAATTTCTTTGTGTTTAGGATGAGGATATTTTTTTCTTTTCTTTAATTTTTGAAAAAGAAAATTGAATCACAAGAAATGGCTGTCACAAAATTTCCTATTTTCTATCAATAATAGAAATGGTATACTGAAGTGTCACTTCAAGATTTCTTTTGCAATGGTTTTTGTTAATTCAGGCATGGAAGAGTCTAGTGTAAACAAACATGGAGATACAAATGATGGACATGCTTAGTCAGATGGATACATTTTGGGATTCATCTCCTCTCTTCTGTACACTCATTTTTATTATTAGAGCTGTGTATTTGGGCAGTGATGGCAGAGTAATGTCTTTTGCATTTACTTAACCACTTGGGTCAAATGCTTCAGTGCAACCTGATGGAAGAAATGTCACAGTTTTTAGAAATAAGTTTCCTTTTTTTCTTTTCTTCCTTCCTGTTTTTGCTTCATCTTCAATTGTTTCTTGGTCTTGCATTGATTTTTCTCCTGTTGATAATAAAACGGGCATTTTTAATGTAAATTTTATTAAAATAAAACATTGTTAATGCATTTTCAATTCACTCACTCTCTTTTTTTTTCTTTTCATTTTTTTTTTAACCATTGAATTTTGAATGAGAATATTTCCTTGAATTCTGGTACATATACACTTTTGTGTTTGGTAGTTTGTTATCACATACTTTTGTGTTTAGTATTTGTATTGTATATTGTTTCACTGACTATTATACCTATTTTAGATGCCTAATAGATGTGTCGGTTGGAGGGGGGGATTTTAAAAATTCAATTTATTTTTGGAAAATTTCTGAACCCACTCCAAGATTTTCATGACTGCCCCCCCTTATTAATTTTACCCCCCCCCCCGGAAACAATTATTAAAATTGGTTTAAATTTTTACTTGCACCATGATTGCATAGTTTTAAAAAGTGTTCCAATTTTTTTTCTTTTTTTTCTTTCTAGAAGTACCAAAATCAATGTTTTTTTTTTTTTTTTTTTTTAACACTTCTTTACTTCTAAACTTTTAACCCCTTAAATGATTTTCTTCCCATCACCTTATTAAGACTTCCCTTTATTGCATATTGAGAAAAATCTCATTGTATTAGGCACCTAAGTGTATTTCAGTATTTTATATTTTGTCTTATTCTGTTGGTATTTTGCTGTTTAATATATTTTTGTATTACTTTGTTTCAAGTGTGTAAGTAGTTTCATATATTTTTTTTAATATACAAAGAAATCATTAGACTGTTTAAAATGATTGAAGGTTTGTTAGAATGTTAACGTGTACCAGAAATTGAGCTATTTTGTTCACTTTCAAAATTTGTATTAAAATAACTTTTGGGACTGATATCTTTTGACAGTTATTCTTTCTATTTATAAAGTATTATTTCTCTCTCTTTTTCCTCTTTGAAAATTGACTACTTACTGAATTATTCGCATTTTTAAAACATTTTTTTTTCTTCTCTTTTATTTAATTGTAGTTCTTCATTTATGGAATCTGAGTAAGTTACTGTCCCTTTATCTGTATATAACTTTTTTTTTTTTTTTTTTTTTAATTCTAAATCTGTTTTGACTTACCTATTTCAATTTACTAACTGGTTGGTCAGCAGACACCAGAATGTAAGTGTGTCTTTTAATAAAAAGCTTGTTGCTTTTGATTTGATGGGCTGCTTTGCTTTCTCACTCACCATTTCTCTCTTTGTATCTCGAGTAGCATGTGCAGACATGGATGTAAATACATTTTCCTTTTTGTATGTATGTCTGTATATACATAAGAATGATAGGCTTTTGCATTATATCATTCATTGCTTATTCTCTTAAAATTATTGCATGATTGCTCTATGTTGATTTATATGAAACTGTATTCAGATTATGCAACTCGGTGTTTCTACAATGAAATTAGTATTAACAAAATAGATATTGGAAAAATTTTCAGAGTATACATATATAAATATACTATAGGAATTTAAGTCTTCTTACAATAACTCTTAGTTGTGCTGACAATTATTGTCATCTCTCTGTGGCATCCCATAATTATTCCTAGTTATGTGGTTTATCCAATACATGTTATATTTAATTGCTCCAACATTTCTCAGCACTAAGAGTACTGTTTGCCAGAAATGTTGTACTCTTCTCATGTTGAAAAACTAAGGTGGGAATTATGAAGCATAAACATAGTAAATGTATACAGAATGAACTGATTGGCTGTTGTAACACTTTTAAAGGATAAAGAGCATATCATGCAACAAGTGAAAGGTTCTGCATCAATACAGTCTATTATAATTAATAAGAAACAGAACTAAAAGCAATAGAGAAACTTCTGTAGGTTTGGATAGATAATCAGCATCAAGTAGCTGAAAGTCAACTCTTTCTTTGAAAAGCGTGTGTGTCTCTCTCTCTCTCTCTCTATATATATATATATATATATATATATATATATATATATACACACATACAGAGAATTCAATTTTAAGTACTTTTAAAAGAGCTTTTTAATGCAAAAAATATCATTGATTATTTACCTATTAATAGACTGCTTTCTGAATTTCAGTGCAATTTTTTTTTTTTTTTTTTTTTTTTTTTTAATGGGTGTTTGATATCCTTGAGTGGTACTGAGTTTAACCATTTATTTTTATACTTGAAATGTGTTGACATGTTAAGAGTCTGAAATAATTTCCTTCTTTTTGTTTATTAATTCATTCATGTTCTTTAATTGTATGATTTTCAATTCCTCCTCCATACATAGATTTTACAATTTCTTCCTCTGGTTTTTGTCATCTTTTTTTTTTCTTTTTTTCTTTTTTTTTTTTTTTTTTATTATATCTCATTTAATTACGTTTTCAGTTCTCATTTTAACAACATTGTTTTGTTTCTCCTTCATATTTGAATGGTAGCAAATGGTTTACATAGCTTTCTTTAAATTCATTTTAAGTTAGTCTGATATAAATCAACTCCTCTCCTGGTTTCACCATTATTGTTAATATCCCTCTCGTGTGTGTGTGTGTGTTTATGTGTGTAATATATATATATATATATATATATATGATGTTGTTTAGTGGATACACATATTTGAGTAGACATCTCTTTTCTTTTTTTTTTGTTAAATTATGTAATTGGTATCTACTGGCCTGTGCATTTGAAAGTCTTAAAGAAAATATGCCTTTTTGAAGAGTTTGACCTGGTATCTCCTTTATATTTGGGAAAACATCTTTAAGCTAAGGTTTGGCTTTAGATTGCTAAGCCATGAAAAATTTTACCACACATACATAGAGCTATCTATGAAATTTTATTTCCTGGAATGTCATGGTCCTATGAAAGCAAACTTTGTTTACTTAGTCGCTATTAGTTACTGTCACTTGTTTTTTCAATTTTGGAAATAATGTTAAGTTTAATGACCAAGATAGATGACCCATTTTTATAATGGTTTTCTTAGCCAGGAACTTGCACATCATGTGCCAGAGTATTGTCATGGTAGAGAATCCATCTGCTACACCAGTGTTTGGGTCTTTTTTTCTGAACAGATTTTTGTAACCATTACAGCATTTCCAAATAAACATAACAGTTTGTCCTTGTACTAAAAATTTGTAGTGAACTATCCCCCCTATGATCAAAGAAACTCACTACAAGTGTGGTTGTGAACTTCAAGCAAGATGCGTGCTTTGCTTTTGACTGAGAAAAGTCTTTGTCTTCTATTATATGAACACAAACACACAAAACCATGCGTTTATTGGAAAACACAAGATTTCATAACTGGTAATGATCTAAAGATTATTCAAAAGATCAGATGAAACTTTGAAGTCAATGTTTCTGCTCATAAGTACAATCTTTGAAATTTTTTTCATTCCTAAATTATTAGAATCTACTGCACTGCTTTTCTATTCATCTTCAGTTCTTCCGCAGGCAGTCATACACAATCTTCAATCCAAGTGCATCAAGGTTCACACACTAGGCATATTTATATCTCTTGTGTTTTGTCTGCTTGCTTCTTATCATCAAGCTCATTTCTTGTCCTTCTGCTTGTGCCATGCAAAAATATTCACCTGTTCACTGTAAGCCATTTTTAATTATGGTAATGTTTCACAAGCACTCTTATCAAGCTTTACATAAAAATTGATGTTAATCTGTTGGTCCAGATTCCTTTCATTTTCCAACTTGCTTTAAGTTTTGGGCAGTGAATGGCTTATCTGGTCTGTCTTTCAAGAAGTCAGAATTTTGTACATGTCTGGACGTGCTCAGGTACAAATGTTTGCCTGGCTCATTAACCCACTGATACACTGCGATCATTCATTAGTTATACCTTGTTTGTTTTTCTGTGTGTGTGTGTGTATATATATATATATATATATATATATATATATATATATAGGTTTGTAAAGTTTCTTGTATATCTAAGCATGCATTGGATGGTAATGTGTCTTCATAAGTGTGTGTGTGTCTCTCTCTCCCATAGGAGGAATTCTAATGTCTTCACCTTTGTGTGATCAGCCAGTGCAGTGGTGTCATTCTACTTTAATATATATATATATATATATATACGTGTGTGTGGTATTTCGTGGAAAGTGCTCAATATCTGTGATAGAAGTAATATATGTGGTTGCATGGAGAGTTGTTAGTAACCTTTTGTGACCTTCAGGCAAATCGTGAAACCTAAGGACACAAACAACTCTCCATGCAACTGCATATATACATATATATAATTTATGACTGTGTAGTTGTTTACTGTACTGTCAAATTTTTTAGTGTAATCTTGTAATAGCATGGCACTGGTGAAAGAAAATAATAGTATCATGCCCAAAGATGAACAAGTACTATGCATTGTAGTGTCCTTTTCCTCTCTCACATTCTACATAAAGATTCATTAATAGGCCAAGTCATTGGGAAGAAATAATATAAATAAAAACAAAGATAACAGAAAAACATCAGTAAATTTAAAAAAAAGAAAAGAAAAAAAAAGAAGAAATTGTACACTTCGACAAAGCTTTATGCAATATAACCCCTCTCAGTCTCAAAAGTGACTGCAGGCTTTGATTGGGTAGCTCTTGTCCATATTGGCCATTGCATCCACAATGGTTGGTTTCCTTTTTGACAATGCCCCAGATGTAGTATTACAAGAGATTTAAATTGGGAGGGCTAGTCAGCCATATGACATGATTGTAAGAATTCTCAGCTCATGGGTCATGTATGAAGAAGCAGTGTCCAGCAGGAACATGTATGGCTCCCTCCTGGGCCAGCTCCTTCATCTAGAGCTTGCTACAATGTCCAGCACCTTGATTTGGGTGGTAACATTAATCCCGATGTCCTGTTAAATAGTTTAATCATAGGCTTTGCCACCTTGAGCTGTTTGGCAATGGCACTAATTGACTTGCTAGCATTGTAGTTGAGGATAACCTTTTACTCTTTGGATGAACTCTGCTGTTCTTTCAGTATCTGACTGCATAGAATGTTTCTTTCTCATGGCTCCAGATGACATGTCTCAGCAAGAGGCTTCCAACTCTTTCCTGACTTTGAACATAAAGAAACTGGCCACTTTCCAGAAGCTAGCTATCTCCATGTTACTGTGGATGGTGGTTAATGCCATCAGCTTGGTTTGCTTTTTTATTTCCTTTTATCAAACTGGAATTTTACAAGTTAATACAATATCCAAAAAAGAAATGAGAATGTTACAATTTGGTGCATGCCGCATCAGATCATCTTCCATTCATTGTGTTTTAAAATACATGCTGCACACTGTATAGTAATATTTCATAATTATGAATATGGACAGTTATGACTGGTGAATCTGATGCATGTTCAATTCATACATTTTATTGTTGCTCTCAGAGAGTTTTAATTTAATATATTTCTCTTGACATTGGTGACCTTGAGATTTTAGCTAAAATGACCTTTAGCCACAATGAGGTATAATTTTGAATATGATCATTTTGTTACTTTCATATGTAAGGGGTACATGAATGATAAATCTCAAGTAAAATGAATGTTATTTCAAGGAATCAATATGATGCTGAACTATTATGAACATTATAGGGTAGGGAGAAGCATAAATTGGCGCTAGTCAGGTAGAAATAATCTGTTGGTGCCCTGAGCATTATTTTGCAGGTGAGGAGAAACAAAAATCTGTTCATTGCTCACTTTACTAGATTTTTTTTTTCTGAAAGATTGGAGGTAAGGAAAATTGAATTATTCCTTGTGTAATCTAAGTAATAACTTAAAATGCAGTTGGCTGATTAGTTTAGAGTAATTTTGTGCTCTAAAGAGAAGAATCTTTTGGATAGAGTGGATAATTTTTCTGATAAGTGGGGTTTTTTGGGTTTTTTTTAGATAGGGGGAATTCTTATTTTTATCGTGTAAAAGAAATTAAATTTTGTTTTTGTTTTCTTTCTTTTTTTGCTATAATATAGCCAACCTCTCATTATCATTTTTATTGACAATATAACTTGTAATCATTATAAAAAAAAAGATGAAGTTCCTAATGTAACTATTTGTCCACTTAAAAATACTTAGACTTTGGTTTCCTTTATAATATAGCTTCATTTTAAGTTGGGTAGGATAAAGTTTTTGTTTTTTTCACTTTTTTGTCTCTCTCTCTCTCTCTCTCTCTACTCACAAAGCACAGTGTATTTTTGTGGTATTATAATTTCACTTATTGTCAGTAATTAAGTTTTTAACATTCCAGTTATTGTGTTCTACTGTCATGTTTTATTATTACTTGTATAATACGTATGATAAACTATTATAAATTTTATTTATGCTTGGATTGGTACTGCTGTTGAGGATCCGTATAGTAGCTGTGTATACTGTGAAAAGTGTTACATACATACACACACAGATGCTGGTAAGTTTGGAACCAACTAAGAAGCCCCTGTAACAAATTCTGATGTTTGGTCATATGATTGATTTTGGGAAAGGAGTTGACCAATAAATTCACCCCCACACACACAGGGTGCACCAGGTAATATGAAAACACTTCTTTACTGGACCATAAAGGAAAGACAATCTAATGTTATGTGGTATGTACAAAGAATTTTGATATTAACATTTCCTTTCAGATTATATTGGAACATTAACATAGCAGCTTCCAATATGATACAGGAAATGAAAAGACCCGCCAATGCTCATAGCACTAGCCACTGACTAGCAGGTGTTCATCTACTTGAAAGTGGTCAGTTTCTTCGTGTTCAAGGTCAGAAACAATCTGGAGACCTCTGATGGGGGGACATGTCAGCTGTGGCAAAGTGAAAAAGCAGTTAGATATCATAAGAATATCAGAGTTCATCCAGCAGTTTCCGAGAAATCATCAGTCAAGGTGAAGGCCATTCTTGAGCAGCTCAAGAGTGCAGTGTCCACTATCAGGTGATAACATTAGGTACAAGCCCGACATGATGAACAAAGAGCAATTCATGTCGGGCAAGATTTGGAAGAATCATGTCATCTAATCAGAGTACTTGCTGAAGAAGATCAAGTACACTAAAGAGCCCAGCAAGTTCTTTTGGAATGAGAAAAACTTTGACCAGGACCAATAGACAAACGGGTGAAGTAACAGCTACCCACAGTGATGTATACCAAATTTCAATTGTCTGTGATGCTCCTGGGGTTGTAATTAAAGAGGGCCTTGTTATGCTGCTTCAGTTTCTCCTGCAGAGCCTCATAGTCAGTATCATTACCATCAGAGTACTGATGGCTAGCCAAGTATTGCCATGATTGTGTCGTATGGCTTCCTAGTTCTAATTTGAATTATTTGAGCTACTTTAACAGGAGTGTCATTGAAAATAAGACCAATCATTGGCCCTGTGATACCAAGGACTTGAAGGCTGTTGTTGTGGATGTGATGGACAGCATAAACAAACTGATCTTGATATGAAGTTACTTTCAATGTTGCTTCAAGCCTGAGAATGGTTTTATTTACTAATCATTTGCAGCTTTTCTATTTTTTTTTTTTTTTTTAATATATGCTGATTTTTTTCTATTGAATAACATTTTAATTTATTGTTTTAATATTTGTTCTTAATTACCTCTTGCACCCTCTCTCTCTGTGCGCACACATACATTGGGTAACTGAATGACAAAGGGGAAAACCTATGTAATGTGTTTCATTCTCTAAAAGGACTTCATCAGGTTCAAAAGGACAAAACGTGTATGAGTGTGTATATGTATTTAAACTCCCAATGTTTGTATTCTGAAAATTGAAATGATTTATTGTATTTTTTTTTAATGTCTGCTGGATATGGTGATTTCATAAAATTGCATCAGTGTGTAAACTTTATTGCAAGCTGTAAGAAGATAATATGCATGGTTGTCAGCAAAAGAGACAGCCCAAGATGTACATCGCATATAGAAGATGTAAAAATTAAGCAGATTCAGAAATGATATCTAAGTAATTTAGCTGTAGAGTACAGTAAATGTGAAACAGATGTCCAAAGGAACATAGGAATCCTGAAAGATGTCTTCCAGAAACTAAGCAAAGTATAATGAGATGGGAGAATTTTCGTAAAGAGTACTGAACTGGTTTGTAATATCTAATTTCTTATATGATAGTGAATGCTTCATGCTCCCCTCACAAATGAAGAAGAAAATGATATATGTGGCTCTGCTGCCAAATGCTAAGAAGACCATGGATAGAGCATGTGAATAACAAGGAAGTTTTAAGGAACTTGATATATTCATAAAGAAACACACTCTCTCTCTCTCTCTCTCTCTCTCTCTCTCTCTCTCTCTTATATATATATATATATATATATATATATATATATACTCACAGTTCATAGATTTAGATTATTATAGTATGGTTTAATAGGATTAGATCAGTTCACCTTTTGTCCTGTTCACACTCCTACCCAGTCTTTTGAACAGAAGTAGAACTTTTTCTCTTGTTTCCTGTTTAGGATTGTGTTTCCAGTTTCTTCTGAAGTCTTCTAATTCTCTTTCACTCCCAGTAGCTCTTTGCATCTTAGTGGCCTTATCGCCTTGCTTGGGGTGAACTGATTTAAAAAAAAAAAATGAAAAAAAAGTGTGATGATGGCACTGGGGAAAAATAGCAATATGAGTGATAAAAAAAGAAAAAATGGAATGCTTGCTAACAAAAGATTCTGTTTAATATATTTTAAATATCTTTGAGAATTAGGTAATCAAGGGAACAAAATGAAATTTTAATAGTTTATTATTTTAGGGATGAAGAAATGAAAAAGAATTTTAATGGCAGTGAAATAGGACAAGTGTCTTCTTTTTAAAAAAATACTGATCTCTAACGCCTATAACTGTGGATAGAATATCTTTTAATTTGCATTGGTACTTTAGTTCACAAACTCCACTTCCTCTTGTCACGTTTTCACTGTGCTTATTTGTCTACAGAAGCTGTCAATTATGGATTTGTTACTTGTTTCTCCTTTTCAAATTGTCTAAACTTACCTGGTGTCGGAGCGAAACCTCTGTCATTCCTGGCTGCAACTAATAATAAACATAATAGCTCAGCCTCAGCTGGCCTCCTTCCCAGTGCACCAAAGTGGGTGGAGTCGGGCGGTGTATTGAACATTTTTTTTGTCCTCTACCTCATTTATATGTAAGGGTCCCATTATTAAAATAAAAGGCCTTTTTGCTATGCCCATCTCATTGCAAAGATCATTAAATAGCTTCACATGATTTTATTTCTTTCTCTTTATCAGTCCCCCCCCCCCTTCGTTATGGCTGCTTGCTAACCAATGCAAGGAGCTATTGCCTTATCGCAGATGATTAAACCTACTTTACAAGATCCCTTGCCTAAAAATGGAGTTTGGTGATATCTGTTGAGTGGTGCACAATTCTTATTGTACCATTGATATTTATGCTTCTTTGTGAGAAGGGCCAATTCTCTGATTACTCTTGGTGTGAGGATCAACAGTTACTTCCTTCCTTCCTTTTATTATTAATCAATGAGTCATTGGTAACTGATCCCTAACCCAAACCTTTCCTCAAATAAAGTATCTACTTTTATATTGATCTCCGTATTGGTGATGATGGAGAGAGAAATGAGAATACTAACATTTCTTTTTCTCTTTTCTTCCATTAAAAGAAAAGCAAGTGTTCATTCCAACTTTTTTTTTTTAATTTTTCTCGTATTTTTTTCCAATAATGTGGTAAAGAAAATTGTATTTTTACTTAGATAAAAATGCTGCACAATATTTTTTTTTTATTAAATTAAAAACAGTAAATTATTGACCCTTGAAATGCCTCAGATGACTCAGAACGTGGTGAAAAAAAAGAGCACATTCTCTCTTTCTTTAGGTTCCATTTCTATTAATTCTTTGCTTTGCTATTCAATCATTTTTGTGTTTTCAGTACATTTTCATTGATTCTCAATTCTCTGTATGATCTATATTACAACATACATGAAAGACTGACATTACTTATAAAATTAATGCATCTTTGCATTCTAAATATATATATATATATATATATATATATATATATATATATATATATATATATATATGTGTGTGTGTGTGTGCATATTTTTAGGTATGCATACATATGTATTCATGATCACAGATTCCATTTTGTCACTACTGATGCCTATCTATATTATGTTCTTTGTAAAATTTCTGTATACCACTAGGTAAGTTTTGTCTACATAGATGCCAATCCTATTGTGTTTATATATGTTAGTATCTGTTTCAGTATGAATTTTGTGCCAATTAAATATTTTAGTTGCTTGGAATCATCTTGCTATCTTTGTAGAAATTTAATCTAGAGTCTGATCATGCTAAACACCGGTTCTTGTTTGATCACTGTTGAGCCCGGTTAGTACTTAGATAGGAGACCATTCTGGATCACCGGGTACTATAAACAACTTCCTACAATCCGAAATATGTTTTAGCTTTATATAACCCAAGAAAGCTTTGATAAACAGTAAAAAAAAAAAAAAAAAAAAAAAACTATCAGTGCATACTTTTAAAAGAAGTACGAAATATATCTTGGATAATTGGGACCTTTTTTTTTTAATTTTTTTTTAATACATATTTTGCTAAATATTCTCTCAAAATGGAATCTCGCACAAAATGTTGGTCGGAGGTATATCTTAAATGTTCATGTTTGCAAAGATCTAACTTTTATTTTTACTTACTAATTTGTAATATTAACTTATTAAAAATGATTGAATAGCAAAGCAAAGAATTAATAGAAATAGAACCTAAAGAAAGAGAGAATGTGCTCTTTTTTTTTACCACTATTCTATATTAGTGATTTTCTTTGAAATGAAAGAATATCTTTTCTCTGCAATCTTGAGAACACTGCTTTTCCAGTAATTGCCATCAAGCAAGAAAGACAATGAACAGGTAGAATGGTTCATTGTTTGTGTATCTAATAAGAGTTTAAAGTTTCAGGAAACTACAAAGATGTAGGAATTAGTCAGTTTCTTTTAATTTCGTAATTTACTTTGTTGCAAGGGATTTTTGTTCTCACGGTGTGTTAGCATTAATAGTATTAAATTCAAATGTTTACGTGACTTTTCTAAGAATGCTAAATTTTATTTTTACTTTGCTTTTGCATTGTAAAATATGCTGTAGCTAATATTAAAATTGTCGTAGTTATGAAGAAAAAGCTGATTTTCCCTCGTTAGAATCCGTTACGGAAATCATTCACTTTGAGCAGATGCTATAAAAATAAAGTCTGACAAAGGATATTCTTTATTTACTAAGGTGATTTCATATTTGATCAAAATAGTATGGCTCTTTTCTTATTTTCACATTTGGTTGATTCTGATTGGCCATGTTGAATTTTTCAAGATGCTTGTCTTATTGCTTGCTTGTGAATTAACCGAATTCTCTCGTTAGGTTTACCAAATATTTTCTGTTATGTTATTAATCTCACTCAAATTCAATATGGTTGATATTTATTTATAATTTATTGGAATGATGTTAACTGAGAGAACTGGATTCTAGAGAGTTTGTAAATTATCTTGCTCAAATTCTATATTGGTTAATATTTACACTTTATTGGAAGGATAACTGAGTGAACTGAATGCTAGAGTTAATAAATTGTCTTACTCAAATTCTATCTTGTTGATAATAATACGTGTAAGTTATTGCTTGACATTTTCGAAGTGCTTTATTTTCATAATTTTTAAACTTGAGCAATTGATTAGATTTTACAATAATTTGTTTTAGGATATTTTAAGAATAAAGACAAGCATTTATCCGAGTTGTAAGCACAGAATATGCTATAAAACAATGGCTTTGTTTAATACTAAATTACATTTGCAGATATTGGCTTCTATAACATTTTTATGTGTGCCTTTTTTTAAAAATAGTTTTATCTTTATAAAGTGTTGCCATATATATATATATATATATATATATATATAAAATTGACAATGCTAGGTTTTTGTCTATAAAACTTGTATTAATGTATCTATCTCTGGCTCTGGGTTTGGTTGCAAATAATGCTTTTGTTTTACTTTCATGTTATTGGTCATAAACTCAGTGCTTATTCTTCGTGAATAAATTATTATTTGCTGAATATTCATTGGTCTAGGTAGATGTCAACAAGAAAGATAAAATTCTATGAAGTAAGATTTCTGAAAATAATCGAAAAAGAAATGTTAATGCTACATTGCCTAAATAGTATTCTCTCAAACTTACAATATGTCATGTGTACTTGTGTACGCGTCAAATTACAATAATGAGTACATTACAGTGTGAAATTTCTTACTTTGAAGAGAACTATTAGTTCAAATCAATAATATAATTATTGTAATTCCTTCTATCATTGCTGCTACTATTGTATAAGTTTTTATACAATTTTAACTGTAATAGATTTTAGGGGAAAAGGCGTTTTCTATGCACTATTGAGATAAAAGAGAACTTAAAAATCATGAATTGTTTAGGCATTTGTGAATAATAGTAAGCTTAGAGAAGGGTTACACTTACAGGAATAATAATAATAATAGTAATAATTGTAATAATAATAACAATAGTAGTAGTTATTGTTTTTGTTGTTTGTTTGTTTCTTTATTGGTATAATGATGAAGATTCAAAACTATTGAAAAAAATCAATTCACCCCAAACAAGGTGATAATACAACTAAGAAGCAAGTGACTACTAGGAGTGAAAGAGAATGAAAAGACTTTAAAGAACTGGAAAGCCAATCCTAAGCAGAAAACAAGGGATAAAAACCCTCTACTCGTGTTCAAAAGACAGGGTAAGCTTTAAGAGTGTAAACCGGACGATAGACGGACTATCTATATTCCTATTATTTTTTGCATATTAGTTCACATCTAAAGAAGAAAGGAATTAATATTCCTATGACTCTTCTAATGTTAATTATTTTTCTTTAGTGGCAGAAGAATTGTCTTGAAATTTTTTTTTTTTTTTTTTTTTTTTTTTTTTTTTACTCAGCTTTCTGTCTGTACATACACACGCATGCGATCCAAATAAAAATAAAATTATATCTGTTGAAACCTAGTGGTTATTATGCTAACAAAGATATTCTTAAAAACAGTTCACTTGTTCTTGTTTATATTGTTCTTGTTTATATTGTTCATGTGACGGAAAAACAGAATGCTAAAAAAAATATATTGTCAAGTTTCAATCTTATATCGGTATGGATGTTAGTTTAGCATTTTCAATGCCGTAAAAAGCTTTTATTTATTTATTTAATGACTGAATACATACTTCAGTTCATGAACGTACATGCCTCAGTTGGTGACAACTTGTTTGAGGTGGGAAAAAAACAAACTTTCTGTATATTTAGGTTCTTGTTTTTTTTGGTGGGGTGGGGGAGATAATGGTGTCAGTTATATTGACATAATTTATTGTTTTTACTATCTGATTTATTTCTATCTTGTATTATTAAGTTGATTAAAGCTTTTGTCATTTTTCATTTTGTATTTAATTAGCACTTCAGTAGATATTTCGTTGTTTAGGATTACTTTCGTATTTGTTTCAGTGTTTATATATCAACTTTTGCTTTCTTTTAATTTCTCTTCTTTCATCTTTTAGTATCATTAGTTTTACTAAATTTTACTGTTTTTTACATTCGACTAAAAGACAATATCATGATTCACAATTTCTATCGTTTCCATTTCTTCTAAGTTTCATTTCGAATTTCTTTGTAATTTCATGGATTTAAACAAAATATATTTATTTGCAATAAATTCTATACTTCATCAAAGGTTAGAAGTACTTAAATTGGTTTTAAAATAATACAATGTTAAACAACAAAACCTTCCTTCCGGAAAATATCATTTTAAAATGATACCATCATTGTTTGTAATGTAGTGTTTTTTTTTTGTTTTTTTTTAATTTATTTATCTATTTATTTCTTTTTAATATTCTGATTCGTTTTCCCACAAAACAATTATTCAAAGCTTTACTTCAAGTCACGAACCAGTAATCTCCTACCCACACTTTTTGAAAAGTAGGAATTTACTTTAGGAGCAACAGAAATATATTTTATTATTTTTTCCCATATTATATTTTGCCATGTAAATTCAAAAAGGTATTAAAAAAATTATTTAGTAATTTAAGGATTATTATTGGCTTGTGGGCTTGATATTTCTTTTGGGACGTACACGAGACATTTTCTCATTTCCTCTTCAGTGCCCCAAAAAGTGTTTATTTTTTATGTACTTGTACTGTGCGATCAGCAAAATAAGAAAATCCCATTTCGCATAAATATGGAGTGAAAAACGGTATCGAACTATTTTTTTTTTTTTTTTTTTTTTTTAATACCGAAGGATATTCTTCTCTAATAGAAATTTATAATATAGCAACAGTTAACTCGTGTTCGATTTTAAGTCTAGAAACACAGGATATAGAAGCCAATTCTATTCTTTTGTATACATTTTTTGCCCATTGCCAGTGTAGTGAAATAATTTGCGAACTGATGTCCTCAGCCGTCTCATCACTGAGTCAACTGTGATGTGATTTTATCGACGAATACTAAGAGTACCATGGACAGAACATTAGGTTTAAAGAAGAGGGGTGGGGAGTACGAGGAAAATAGGGAAAGAGACAGTTAACGTTTCTCGGAGACATAACTGAAAGCTTGTAGACACAGGATATACTGAAGGCAAGAGAAACTGAAGGAAACAAATCTACTTTACGAGTCTAAGTACATGGATGGAAGAACAAGAAATATAAAAACACAGAGGGATAATAAACTGGCAACAGTTACTTCGTGCAACAAAACAGGAAGTTGTGGAGAGTCATGTTTGTGCAATATGAAAAAAAATCCTCCTAAACCATTAAAATGAATACAGAAAAAAAGAAATTCTCTGAGAATTTTGTGGTATTAGGTTGGTGCAAAAATAATGACGTAATAATGTCGTTTTTTGACGTTAAAAAATACGTCAAAAAACGACATTATTACGTCATTATTTACTAATACTTTAAGATTTTAGTATACCGATTTTCTGTTTGCCAAGACGCTACAAGTGATAAGCTAGGTATTTTTTGGAAAAAAATATTTAAGGATTTAATAGCTTACTGTACTAGCAAATCCAAGTCACCAACTCTGCATTAACATTTTTCTTTCTGTCACAACAAATTATCACATTTTGGACCAATTATCAAATATCTGTTGTTATTATTAATTGAATTTTCAATAGTTTAGCACATTGTTACATTTGAAACGTAACTGTCAGCCTGTATTACGTGGTTGGTGTTTGTGAAGATACAATACAATATGATACTAACGGGATGTACGGTGTTTATTACATATGAATGATAAATGTAGATTTATGTCTGGCGTTCGTGTTTGCTTGCATCTTGTGCCTTTGGTTCGTGAGGTTTGGCAAACTCCTAACTGTTCAATGCTAAGATACAGGGTGATTTTTGAGAGCATTTTTGCAGGGGGTGTGAATATGTCTTAGTATAAAGGAAATTGATTTATTTTATAAAAAGAGTAAGAGTTCCTAAAGCAAAAGAAAACGAAGGTATGTTAGATTTTATGGCGTAAGATCATAACTGCAGACCCTGTAAAGCCAGATCACGTCTCTTATGTACACACAAATAAAAATGGTTGAGGGTCTGTTGAAATGAGTGTTAATTCATATTTGTCTGTTATTTGCTCAGTTACAATATACTTCGTAATAGAAAATTATTTAATCTTGAAAACCCCTCACTTTAGAAGGTGAGAAAAATGTATGTTCCGACATGTTGAACTTTTTCTCTTTGCCTTATTTGAAAATATTTAGAAACTAAATTAGAGATGGAAGCGCTGGTGGCGTAACATTGGCGCAGAAAATGAAAAGTTCAAATTCTGAATTAGTCTGCAGCGTTAAGCTTTTCCACTAATGGCTGAGAGAAGGAAATCTTTCAAACCGTAAAGGAGGTCTTGATTGACTGTGTGCTCTGGACGGACATGTCATAAAAATAAGATACATTTAAGCCAAGAACTTAATACAAATATTTTCTAAGGTATTATTCTTGATCTTACAAATCCAGTGGACACAACTGTGGGGTGTGTGTGTGTGTGTGTGTATATATATATATATATATATATAGAGAGAGAGAGAGAGGTACTAATGAAAAATAGTTGGCTTCATCTCTGTCATGCTATGAAGTATTGGAAAAACTTTCAAGGCATTAACTGTTGAAGTAGAACTTATAATCGGTCAAATTTGCCATTCTGTGTTATTTTAGAAACGAAAATTTTCCATTGTTTAAGCTGGTCAGATCTAAGAATTATTATTTCTATTAGAATTATGCTTCTTTTACTCCAAGACTACCTATATGACATTACATTTATAATGATTGCTAACTTGTTTGAAACCTGCACCTTTAATTATACATTGTTAAATTTGTCTTTTTGTTCAATAGCACATGGGACGAAAGTTTTTATGAACTTTGAATGGTCATAACACATTTGCTAATTGAACTACCGAGATCAATTTGGTACTGTCTGGATTAAGTTTTTAGATATATTGAAAATAAAATTTTATCTTGGGTTACCTACTCTTATGGTACGTTATGAGGATAGAATAGATACTCATCGATTAATCATTATACTAACTGTTGACAACCAGGCATGAAGGAAGCATTTTCGACTCCCGTCACTGCCAATCAGGCTCGAAGCTAATGAGGCAAAGCAATACAAGTTGAGAAACCTTTATCCGAAATTCTTGTGACTTGGGAATGGAACGCAAACATAAACACGATATCCTTTTCCATTTCATAACACAACTTATGCATATACCCTGAAAGTAGTTTTATATAAAATTTAATAGATTTTGTATACATACAGATACAGATAATGACTCTAGTCAGGTAATGCTCACGAATTTTTAAGTGATGGAATTAAGATTTCACGTAAAAAAAATTTTGAACTTTCTGTACGTGTACAAAAAATATGATCAATACTTACAAAAAAATATATATATATAAATGCAACAGGAAACACTACTTTTACATCAGGTGTTGGAATCTAAAGAGAGAAGGTACATCATCGATGACATCATTGTGAGTGTGAGAAAGAAAATTCAGTAAGCTGTCAGTCTCTACCAACGATGTCGTGTTTTAATTAAAATGTTATAATACATACAGCTACAGTATTTGTATAAAATATATATTTATTTATCTGATTACAGTTAAATGTAATGAAAACTGAAAAAAAAGTCATCATTTTATTTGTAACGCTGCACCGCATCAATCATTCTACCGGTAGCCATGTTGTTATCTGAAATTTTCCATTTGTCTCAAGTCATGTTAGCACTAGAAAAAACTTTCGGATTTTGGAATTTCGGATAAAGGATACTCATCTGTAGTTTTTTTTTTTTTTTTTTTTTTTTTTTTTAATTATCCTTTTCCTCCACTTCACTTATATTTAACGTAATTATCAATGATATATCAACTGTTGTGAAAACCACGCGAAAACTTTATATAAATGTTTATTTTAAATATTCATATTAATTATTTTCCCAATTAAATATAAAGATTAAAATCGTTAGATAAAACACAGATCGCTCTTTAAATATAAGTAATTAAAATTTTTTAGTAACTCTTGATATAATTTAGGTACATCTCTTACTTTTTTTAATGGTTCGTTCTATAAAATCTAAACTTTAAGACGAGTATATTTTCAACCTTTGAGCGATTTGTTTCTAACAGATGACAATCACTTTTGACCGGTTTTTATACTGAAACCCGCTTCAAAAGGATAATTACTTAAGATTTTCAAGAAATATATCAAATTAAATTGGTCAAGTTGGTACGTCCGTTTAAATTTATCAGAACTTTTGCAAACACTGAATACTCTCTTTGTTTCTATTGACTAACATTAGATTCTAATGTTAATTAGTAGAGACGAAAAACAAGCACTTAAAACCTCAAAAATTTTCAGGAAGAATTCAGGGTTAGCAAAAGTTCTAAGTTCAAGCGCATTTATCAACATCTAATCATTAGATGTTCGAAATGATTAAGATGAGTTTAGTTTCTGGTTTGATTTCGAAGTTAATTACTCTTTCGATTCTCCTTGAGCGTGAGAACAGAAGATTTCTCTTTACCCGACTTTGATGACATAAGATTTAGCAGCCTTCTCTTTCTGACAATTTCTTTACCGATATCAAATTTTCCTTGTAGGGTCATAATTATCGTTTTTTCGAAGAAAGCCGAATAAAATTATTTTCTGTACATTGTATTTTAATATTTTAAATTACTCAAGTTGTCGATTTAAGATCTGCTACGAGTTTTCCTGACAACGATCAATAGAAACAAGTATGTTGGTGGAGTAATGGATAATGGTTCGGGTTGAAGAATCGGAGAGTTCCAATTCCAGTCGAATCCATTACTTACGTGCTAATACCCTTCTTTTCCCGCTAGCTATGAATAAATAGTAGGACAGATCGGGTTCTATAACCTTGGATGACAACTGGTCTACTGCAGAAAGAAATGGCAACCTACTGCGGGAAAAATCTGTTTCGTCAGTCATGTATCGAAAGATACATGATCCCCTAAGAGTGTATCAAGTATGGCACATAACTGACTGATGTTGATGGTATTTACTTACTTGAATATTTTTCTTGCCAAAGAATAATCGTGAAAATGTTGATAGTAATTCTTTCACTTCCTCATCCCACCCCAAATGAAATTTCAATGTCTTGCAGAAGCACAACAATGTATTGTAGTAGTAAGTAATGATAATTTCCTCCCGATCTCTGGGCTTGTACGTAGTCTTCCGATGTTTGTTTTGAGCTAATTTCGGCGTGACTTAACAGATTAATACAATACCATTAGTGATGGGCGAACAACTAGAAAATAAATTTCAATTTTCAACAAATGAATTAAACATGAAAAGCAAAACTCTTACTAAACAGTCGGTTTTTGCTACAGCGAAATCAGAAGTTGAGGCTTCGTGTGTGTAATTTCCATACTATCTCTCTCTCTCTCTCTAACAAATAGGGCATGAAACTTGTCTCTCGAAGGGTTTGGAAGTCAATGAAGCAGCAGTATATTCATACATCTAACCCCCGCTCCTATAACCACTACTATTTCACCATGAGGCGCAGTCCGACTTAGTCGTTTTGTCATCTACGAAACGAATTCCAAATCTTATCTTTACTGTTCATAATCGACTGTTCAGTTTGTCGGTAATGTTGAGAAGAATCAAGTGTTGCCTCGATGTAAAATATAAATGAGATTTGGCCGGCTTTATTGAGAGACGAGCTGGCTCAATTAGCTGGTAATGATGATTCTTTCTTTTTTGGTCGAACAAACACACACACGCACACGCTTGTAAATGCCCCCACTTCTTAGCAACAGTGTTTTAGCATTGATATTACCGGTGTGTGTGTGTGTGATACCGAGTTGTTCTCTTTCTGATTCTCTTTTCATTCCGGTTTCAAGGTATCTCTCCTTTTTGGCTGTTACACACGCGACCACATGTCGGACTTCTGCAAATTATTGATTAATCACTGGCCACTGCTAATGACTGCCGAGTTGTGTGAGAAGTGCAAGCTCTGACAACAAAGCAAACGATAAATAGCGGCTACAGCGGTGGGTGCAGCTATCTGGTTGTTGCAGAAGCAAAAGACTCCAGGAGGGTGCGAGGAGGTGTCTGAAAGAGAGAGAGAGACATACACGCACGCTCACCCACTATGTGCAGTCGCGCGCACACACGGTCACACACCCGCACGAATGGAGCGACAACTTTCTATTTGTTGCTCCCTCTTTCTCGTGTTGAAAGAGAAAGAGTGTCACCAGTTGATGATATAGGCTAGGAAATCTTCTTGGGTGGATTTGAAATCAACATTGAAACACACGCGTAAAGTGCAGCTTCGTTGGTTGCATTTATTTATTATTATTTTTTTAATTCTGAGTAGTAATAATAATTCATCATGCTATGTTTGCTAATTCTTATTGGTAACTATTTGGATTATTATTTATTTGCTTAACAATTATTTTTTTTAGCCGAATAGACGATGAGTTAAAAATAAATATTCACTTTCACAATAACTAATCGGCACTGCAATAAGTTCCCAAATATTTGGACATACGGATAAATATGGATTAAAATTTGGTTTACCATGTTGACGAAAAAACTTTTTTTTTTCTCGTATTATTTATCAGGTACAAGAAGATTAAAAAAAAAAAACGTTAGCAGTATTAAAAGTTCTTTGAAACGTCTTGTTGTTGGATGTCTAGAATTTTCAAACCATCGATAACTGAATCATATTGAAATTTTAGGCTTTTATTTTGAATTATCGTAATTTTTTATTTTTTTTATATTTTCTGTCATTACCTTGAAATTTCATTTGAAATCGCCCTCTTTTAAATATATTTTTTAAGTTTCACAAATCAGTATCTATCATTCGCCCTATTCGTGTGAGGGAATTTCCTTTAAAAAAAAAAAAAAAAAAAAAAAAGCAATAAAAAAATTGATCAAAAATAAAATCACAGATCTCTTTTATCATGACATGTTCAAGTGTGTCGTGACCGGCAACTATTTCCTAAACTACCATTCACCCATATCTCTCTCTCTCACTCACTCACTCACTCACTCTCTCTCACACAATTTAATTATAAGCAGAAAGATAGTTAATAATTATAATGAAAGTGTGAATGAGACGAGAGAGAGGTAACGCAGAATGCGTTTTCAGTACTCAAACACGTTTATTTACAGTACACACAAAAATCCAAATATTTCATGACCTAGTCAGGATGATACCATGCTGGATCCTTCGTAGCATTTTTCGGGCTAATGGGGTTTACTACGTGGTGCCGGTCTCCATTCCAAATTACAATCAATATTGGGTTCCATGATACATCGCAGCATGGCGAATCATCCCCGACCTAAAATCATCATGTTTTCCAAAATTTATTTATACGAAATATACACAAAAAATACCTTATCTAGCTTGTCGATTCCATATTTCCTTGTTAACTGTTTTTAGCCGACTCCTTTATTTTACAATGAATAAATTATGTTCTCCATGTCATAATCAAGTCGAAAATGATTTGCGATGAAATACTTTTTTACCGCCACTGAATATGACCAGCTTTGACGTGCTATGTAACAGAATTTTATTTTATTGTGCCAGTTATTTTTAATTTTTCCCCCCAGTAGGGCACATTGTTTTGTTCTGTCATCCACAAGGTCAATTTCTGATTTGCAAACCTAGCCCCTTAAAAAAAAAAAAAAAAAAATGTCGCTTTTCTTTTGTCTTCCAATTGCAGGTAATAAAGGAGACTTGTTTCTTTGTGTAGCTTTCTTTCTGAAACATAAAAAATATCTACTGCTACATTTCCTTGTTATTTGTTGACAATTAGCTTTACACGATATTTTTAAACTCTCACTCCACACTCTATAAAGTTTTTTGTTTTTTTTTAATCTAAGTTCTCTATCATTTGTTTTTCTCTTTTTCCTCACTGAAATAAAGTTAAAAATAAAAGTTGATTGCATTTTTGTTTCTTCAGAAATCCTCAGATGCCCATACATTGTAATTGCAGGAAAGCCTTTTCTGCTATCTTAATTTTACCATTTCTGAATCAGAATCACTGTGTTAAATTTTCTCCTTTCTTTACCCTAAAATGATTTGTGTGTGTGTGTGTAACCAACCAAATTCGTAAAAGAAAAAGGTGATTTTATGGAGAAAAAAGATAACAGCTAGATTTGACGCTGAACCTGAAGTGATTTTGGGGGGAAAATAGTAAGGTTTATTGGCCAGAAAGTAGATAAAAAAATTGTTGCGAAAATGAATAGAAGACCACTAATAATGTCATTGATAATTGAAATACAAGATTTTTTACTTACTTACTAGTCTAGTTAACTACGTATTTCCTCATGGGATGTTGTGAAAGAAGATATTGAATTTTTGAATTAGGAATTTTTGTAATTTTGTTTTAAAACCACAAAACAAAATTATATCTCCTTGTAAAAACCTCAACTAAAAGTGTTTTTTGTTTTACTGTGATAATGGTGTGGTGTATTGCAATAATTGCACTTATTTCATATACATCCATAATTGCCATGTTGTAAGTTGTTTAAATTTTTTGTGTAAAAAAAAAAAAAAAAAAAAAAAAACCTTATTTTTTACATAGATCTTTTTTCTTAGCACGACGATGACTAGCGATCATTATGAAATGCGTGTGTGTTTTTCTTTTCTCACCACGTTCTACTGATGTTTAGTTTGGCACTTCTTTGTTCTCGAGGGCGGGGTTTACTCATCCTTTCCTCTTTCCATCATACCGTTTTGTTTTTGTTTTCATCTCGTTACACACACACACACACACACGCACACATATATATATATATATATATATATAATCCTGTTGCGTATGTGTTTTAACTTTACAGTCTCAGTCTAATTATTGATTATCTCTCGTCAGCACTCATGCCAGCCTGCGAATTCGACTAACTTGTAGCAGTTGTCTTAACCTCACGTTCCCCTTCTTCTTCGTTCTCAATCATCGCTTTCAGACCACCCCTTTTTAGCTCCTTGTCTGTCTCTGTGTATGTGGCCTTTGCAATATATGCACATAGAGAACCATGTGCGTTTAGTAGTTGATATATTTACTCTTCCTTCAGTTTATCTGGTTTCTCAATTTCAGATATTGAGCTTCTTTTCACGTACACACACACACACACGAGTGCGCGCGCGAGAGAGAGAGAGAGAGAGAGAAGAGTAGAAGCCGTTTTACGTTTCACTTATCTCTCCTCTTCCTTCTTGATTCCCTCCGTCCCCGACCTTTTCATATATAACGCATCCACAGTGGTGGGCAGCAGTAGAAACAACTCTAACAGTAGTAATAGTCGTTGTAATCATAATCATAGTTGAAAGACAGTAATACGAGTGCTGCTGCTAGTACTACTACTACTACTACTACTCCAACCAGCATTCCTCGGCTCGTGCTGCTGCTGCTGCTGCTTACTATGTGCTGGCTGGCTCTTGGTTCATAACTGTGTGCCTAAGCCACAGAAGGCTTGCGCTCTCTCCACAGATGGCCAAGTTACTGGTCTGTTGTCAATATGTGTTAGGCGTCTTGATGGAGGATGCGGAGTACCCAGGGATGACTAGGATGGATTCTATGCTAGCAGGTCCGGCCAGCCCACCTGAGAAGAAGCTAAAACTACAGATGGACAATGAAGATCTCATCATCACAGCATCAAGCATCAGGTTTGAGAATTGCCTCCTCTAAAAGTAACGTAGATTCGTTCGTTCCTCGCTCTATAGAGAAAAATTTACGGCTCTATACTTCCCATTTAGATTGTTGCTTACTTTTTTTAGTCTTAAGTTAACCCTAAACTTACACTGGCCGACGACGCACTTTTTTTTTTTTTTTTTACTAGCCGTTTTTGATTTAACGCAAAAACAAGAAACAAAAAAGAAAAAGAAAAACCTGCAGAAAAAAAAGGATAAAAATATTTTTACGCAGTTTTATGCGCTTTTTATTTTGTTTTAAAGGCTTCACTTTTTTATATAAAAGAGAAAAACGAAAAATAAAATGCTTTTTTAAAAAATACTAATCATTGAACGAAAACAAAATCCAACTGCGTCCTTTTTATTTTATTTTTTATTTTTTATCTAAAAAGGAAAGAAGTTATCGTTGTTTTGCTTGTTGGCAGCTTCAGTAGTTGTAAAAAAATAATAATAATGATATAGCAGCAGTGGTTCTACTTGTACTTCTACCAACACAAAACTAAGTTATTATTACTTTATTCCAACCATAGAGTAAAGCAGGAAAAAGGAATCAGTATTTATTGTAGTTTCTTTTTTTTTTTTTTTTTTTTTTTTTTTTAAATCTTATTTTCTGCTCTCTCGCGGCAGTTTTCTTCTCTTGGGTATGAAATGAAGCATCTCCCCCCCCCCCTACATCTTCTTTAAGCTGGATGCCTTTCTTGCTTCTATCACTTGTGGTTTTTGCCTTTTTTTGCCAAATTGGACCTATTACCTGAAATTGTTCTTGTGCCTGCTAAAACCTGGACTTGCATGATTGCATGCACTTGTTGCCAAAGAAAGAAGAGAATAAAAATCGAGCTTCTTTTTAGTTTAACATATTCTTAATGTTACCTTAGTTTATATATATATATATATATATATATATATATATATAATAATTTTATCTTTTGTCTCTCTCTGTCAATGTTATACTTAATGTCAAGTATGTATGTATTAGGTGCGCCTGTTGTCTAGTGTTGTGTAACTGTAATTTATTCCTGGCCTTAGCCTATGAAGTCTCTATCATTCATATTCCTACTACTAGTTGTGAAGTAAGTAGTCCTATCTTGTGGGGAAACACCAGAAAGGTGGATTTTTGTCGATGATCTTAAATGCACGCATACACAGTTGTGTGTATCGAGAGGAAACACCGTTTCTTTGTGAGTTGGGCTTCTTCAGTGTTGTTCTTCAAATGTTGATTTATTTGAGGTTGTATTTAGATATTGTGTCGTTTTCTGTGTGTTTTCATTACATTTTGAGATTCAATTAAATGTTTTATTTTTATTTTATTTTTTTTCTTCTTCCTCGCCTTACTGAAAGAAATATAGGATTTAAAAAGGCGGTTCAAATTTGGGATCTACAAAAACATTTGAGGAAAGACTGGAAATTTATGGAATTACATGATCAAGGCTTTTTACAATACTGGATTTTAAAAATTATGCATATTGCATCTCTACGATTCCGCTCAAGAAACCTGGAATTACTTCTGTGATTAACGTGTGGAAAAAAAACCCAAAAAACAAAAAAAAAAACAATCGATGTGATTTCTTTTAAGAGAAACTAACTTCATTTTTCTGCGTATATTGGCAACCAGGTAAAAAAAAAAAAAAAAAAAATAAAGCATACACACAAAAAAGAAAAAAAAATTCTTGCATAAAATATACATCACGGTTTCGTATTGGAAAGAAGAAAAACGATAACCACGTCAACAAGTGAAAAAAAAATAATCTGTTTTAAACTTTTTCTTTAATTTTCTTTCTTTTTTTTTTTTTTTTTTTTTTACCGCGTCTTGTATTTTTACACGCCATTTTTGACAGCATGGTTTTAGAAGGTCAAAGAAATCGAGTATATATATATATATATAAATCACAGACACTAAAACAGCTTTTTGAAATAATCATATTTTTTATGATCCACTACTTTTTAGTAATTTTTTTCTTTAATTAGTTTACGATTTGTTGTTTCATTTGGGTACCTACATACATTTTTGAATTTTGGTTAATTCTCTCGGCTATTAATAGCGTGATGTTAGGTTTTTATTTCTTGTTGCTTTTAGACTAGTTTTTGATAGGAAAATAATCATGCTGTCAGATCCTGTAAAAATAAGACCTGTATATGCAATATGAAACAGAATTTGCTATCTAATGAGAAATTGTGGCATAGCATTGATTTTTGTTTGTCGTTGATCAGGTGAAAGAAAATTTCTTTCATTTTGTAAACTTCAGATCTATCTAATGATTATTTTTCTTAATCTTAAAATCTCAAAAGATACTAAAAAGTTGTATCGTTATTATTTTTTGTTGAGCTATTCTTTTTATCTACCTCACGCTGCCTTATCAAGCCTTTTACACACCACGTTGCTTCAAATGGGGGAAAACAATGTCTCCTCCTCTTTTCTCACGCAGTGGCTATATAAGACAAACAGATTTTCCTCTCCTTAACTTAAAAATGAAATTGAGCAAAATATTATCTCTTATGTTTTTGTTTAAAATGCAATTATGAAGAAAAAAGTGCATTTTCTTAATTTTCTTGTTGATCAAATGATGTTTAAGTTTTAAGTGATTCTCTGTTCTTTTTGAAAAACTGTAAAAAAAAAAAAAAAAAATCTTTTGAAGATTCTTTAAAGATTCAATAATTATAGACGCTGATTCTCTTTTTGGTTTAAACTTTTAAAATAAAAACTATTTTGTTTTATAGAAAGAAAATCACTTGGTACATTAACATTAGTTTTAATAAAATTATGGATCATGCGTTAACAGTTTTTCTTTTTTTTTTTTTTTTTAATGGTCCTGGAAACAGTTTTCAAAAGGAAGGAGAATTGTTTTTTTACTTTTATTTTCAAAGTAGTTTTTTTTTCTCTCTAAATAATATTTAAAAAAATCATTAAAATGTAAAGTTCTAAAAAAACGAAACCTTTTTCTTTTGGGTATGTGGATTATTCAACTGGCTTTAAACAAAAATACCTGCCTGCCTTCTTAACCTTGGAAAATTTTAACTGTGTGTGTGTATGCTGCATCATCGACTAAAAAGTGACTAGAGATTGTTTCTCCGTTTTCGTAGCGAAAAAATATCTTTTCACCGACTCTTTAAAGTTCCTTTCAGTTTGACAAGATTTATTTTTGCATTCTTAGGCCTATATGTTTAGCAACAGGCATGGAGAGGCAACTGTAGATTTTCCCTGACCCTTATTCTCTGTTCAGTTTTAGAGAGTAAGTTAAATTTAGCTTATCCAACCAATGATGATGATAATAATCGATTACCATCATCGTTACTTTCTCGCACTCATTTTCGATATAACATTTTTCCTGGAATCAGAATTCCACATTGTTTTGTTGTAACCATTATTCAGCGATTTCGTTTTATTATTTTAGTTTAAGTAATAATTAGTTACTTTTTGGTTCTAGAACAGTTTTCACTTTTTCATTTACCTTGATTTACTTTTACTACTATCATTTTTTTTTTTTTTTAAATCTGTTTCGGAAGTAAATCAATGTCTTCGTCTCCCTAGAGATGACAATGATTTAAAAAAAAAAATTTAAACAAACGAACAAAGATGTTCCATAGTTACTGTTTTTTGTTCCTATTTGATCATTTTTTTTTTTTTTTTTTTTTTAAATTAAGTGTAATTTTTTTCCTATGTTCCCTTCCGACTTGTTGCCGTCGCCAGATGAATAGGATAACAAGTTTTAAAGGAAATTGTCTAATAATTCTTTCAGTCTGTGGTTTCCTGTATAAATGATTGGAATTAAACAATTAATAGAGAAAGAACTTTTGTTCTGTTTTCTAGTTAATGACTATGTAGTTAAAATTGGATCATCATTTACTAAAAATGGAAACCAAAAGATGGGTTTTTTAGATTCATTTATTTAATATTAAATAAATTAATCTATTATGCTTGTTAAATTAATACGCATAACGATCCGATTATTTTGTTGTATCTAGACTGGTACACAAGACACTTATTAAGTGTTGAATTGGATTTTTCTTAAAGACGACTTGTCCATTTCTCATTGGCCGCAGACCCTCGTCTCTAAAATCATTACCTTCTTCTTACTTTACTGAACTCTTTCTCATCTCACCGTTACTTCATAAACGTGTATCAAAAACAAAATCCATTTTTACTTTCTTGCTTTTTTTTTTTTTTTATATATATTGGTTTCTTTTTCTTTCATTTTTTTTTTCCTTTCTTTTTTGTTCTTGTCTTGCTTAGCTTATAGCTAGAAAACTAAGTTTCTCTAAACAACAGCTACTTACTATGATCGCGATTGTAAACGATGGTCGACATCTCGTTCTTTCATGAAGATCTCCCTCTGCCAATGCCTTCAGTTAGGCATGCTGAAATTTTAACTGCTTCTTCATTTCAAAGATAAGAATGAAACACAAATTATTTATAATAATTACTACGTTTGTATTTTCGTCCTTTTTTTGGGGGGGGGGGTCCATGTGAAAGTGACCGCATGATGACATTAGAGAACATATTCGTCGTCGAGTTCAGGGGGAATAAGTCTTTTGTTAGAATTAGCAAAGTAAAATCGCGAAAATTGAATTATCGTACAAAATGAAAAAGTTGATCACCCCTTTAATTTTTGGGACGGATTCAAATACTTTTAATTTTAACGTAATTTCATATGTTTAAAAAACGAAAAAAACAATCACTTGGAAAAAAAAGCGTTATTGATGTTCATTACTTTTGCTTGCATTTTCACAAAAAAACAAAAAAAGCTAATCACGAATTTTTTCTTACACATTATTAAAAATAAAATGTTGAATTTTACATTTTCAATAAAACTTAATTGCACATCCGAAAAACACACACACACACAAAAGAAAAGAAAAATTACACTTAATGACCTAAAATAAAAATAAAAATGAATTGGTGAACTAATTAAAAAAAAAAGTGTTGTCGTTAAGTTATTCAAATTAAGAGATTTTGTTTGTTTACATTTTAAAATCAATTTTCGTTTTAATTAAAATTGTTTCGTTAAATTTAATTTAAACAATCACAAAAATATTTTATGCAAAGAAAGAAAGAAAATTCGATGATTAGAGAATTTAAATTTAGTTTATTTTTCATCAGTTTCTTTACTTTTGCAATTAAATAAAAACAATTTCCCCATCGCGTGGGTCTCTTAGAAAAACCTAGGTAAACGATATAGGTAAATTAAAAATAATAACAACATTTCTATTTTATTTTTTTATTTTTTTTTTTTTGCACGTAACTAACTTTCTTTTCATGAGTGATACGTTTTCTTTAGAAAAGTATGGCTGTGTAATAATGTAGCAATAAACATTAAACATGCCGGCTCTTAATGTTGCTGTTATTAATGTTCAGTTTACGAAGTTTTAAACAATAACATTTACTTACTTTACAAAAATGCCTAATTTTAAATGTGCAACTGCACTTTTTAAAATTTAAAAGCCGATATAAATTTTTCATGCAGTTTGTTAGAATTAGATAAAAACAAATATTAAAAAAACTGATCTACTGAAAGTCGTTTTGATAAATACTGAATTTTATTTTTGACAAGTTACAGTCTATTGTAGCAAAAGTAAAAATATAGGCAAACCGCAAATAATATCAAAGATATCCCCACAGGAGAAATTCACACTTTGCAAATGAATGGTAAAATGAAACAAGTTATTTGTTCAAGCTTAAAAAAAAAAATAACTGCGAATTTCTATCAAATTTCTCTCTATTTTTTCCTCTGGAAAAAACCCAAAAAACCCCAAAAAACTCACTTGTAAAAAGCTTAAAAGGTGAAAATCTCGCAGAAAACTGAATTTGGCAAAAAACAACAAAAACAGTAACTGTTTACTCTGAATTGCTAAGATAATTTTATTTATCTCTATATTTTAAATTTGTCCTTTTATAATTGATGTGTATCTCCTGATGGTTACTATAAAGAATTTGAAGGAAATTGTTTAGAAACTATTAATAATTTTCTGATTTTTAAATCTGATCTTGATAAATAATTCTTAAGTTTTTTTTATATATCTACAATTATGGAGCACATGTATTTTTTCTTTATTACCCCCCCCCCCAAAAAAAAAACCCAACACACATACACTTTGTGAGTGTTCTTTTTAACAATTCCATTGATGGCAACATGGACTTTGTCAATGCTTTCAATGAATTATTTTCACTTTGGCATCTGTCAATAGTATTTGAAAAATCTCCCCTTTGGCTAGAGGGTAACCAAGTTTTCAATAATCTAATTTGATGCCTCCATTCATCACTGCCAGTTTTCTGGCCATTATCCCTCATCGTTATTTTGTTCTCTGCAGTTTCATCCTTTCTAGTGTTATCAACAGAATTTATTTACTCTTATAGGTTGTCACTTGACTTTGTTTTATTTCACCCTAATCCATACTGTTGCATTGTCATTATTTATTGTAAATCATATGAGATTAATTTGTCTTTGAGTATGAATAATGTTCCGGCATTCTTTGCTCCCCCGCCATCATTTTCATTTTTCAGTCTTGCTTCTGATAACAAAATAGGTTGCAAATAACACAATAATCTGTCTTCTTATACAAGGTAGAGGCAACAAAAAGAACATCTTGTTCATTATTAATCTGTTAATACAGGCAAATGTCGTTCTATTCTTCTTTACTACATACATGTAATTGTTTCCAAACACAATGTTAATTTTGTTTCATTAATAATTAGAATAGTCTTTTCAGTTGTGTTTCTTGTATTTTTAAGAGTATGAGAACAAATTGCTGCAAGCTGGTTGAAACAGGCTAAGCACCTTTATGGATGAACATGATTATTGTCATTGCAAATATTAGATGGATACTGGAATAACTCTCTTGCTATTATAACATCATTGTTCTGTGTCTATGTGGATAGGTAGGCATATATCCTCTTGTAATGGTTCAGATCAATAAACTGTACAATGTTATGGAATTGTATTCTATGAGAACATGAATCCTTAGCTAATGGGTCATCACCAGATCACCCCCCCCGTTTTGATTAGCAAATGGAACAGCAGGATACAAAAGTTATTCCCTCAAGTTGCATGTTGAAAATATTCAAATAATTTTAGATCCATGATCTAAAAGAGGAGCGAATTTATCCAGAGATTTCATTCTCTCTCATTTTTCTATTTCCTGTTTCTACTACTTAATACCATTTCTTTTTTATATTTCTATCTGTAAATCCTTTTTACTGTTTAACTTACCAGACACTTGGTGTAAATTAGATTTTTTTCTCTTAATGAGAATTTTGAGAATAATTTTGACATGTAAATAACTTTTTGATCTGTAATTATAGAAATTATTTTCTTAATGAGTGATAAATTAATCAGAAAAAAAAATCTCCCTTTAACTTTCAGTTTTTCTTTCTCATGTATTTTTTTTATTTCCATGTCTTCTTTGTTTTACTGCTGTTAGAATGCACAACTGCTTGTTTCTTTAATTTCTCTTTTTTTAGAGATTGAACATGAGTTGCTAACTTTGATGGGTTAGGAGATAACAAAATAAAAAAAAACCCAAAAAACAAAAACATTGATTTGTTGTGAATATAATGTCAAGAATTTGCAAAATAATAAATTTGACTAATTTGCATTAGTGTCACTCAATGTAGTTTTTGTTTTACTTAGCAACATATTATTTTAATATCTTTCTTTGATGTTATTAATTTATGTTTTGCATAAGACTGCATTTGATTCCTTAGTCTTTTCTTGTAAGTGGCAGAAGAAATGTTAGCCTGTGGATAAAGTCAGATTGTGTGTGTGTATACACACACTTCTCTTTGCAGTCGGCAAATAGCACTCAGCTGTGGTAGGTAATGTTACCATTTTGTTTGTTAGCAGCTTTCACTATGGAACCTTTAATAAAAGTAGCTTGCAGTCTTCCAGCCACATGTGGGTGTATGCCAATGTGCCTCTGTAGATGTTGAAGTAGTTAGATTTCATTTACTTTGAAGATTTTTGCTAATATATTTGGGAAATGAGTTGATAGATATTGCCAAAATTAACAATGATAGCAGAAAAGCATTGTGAAAATAAAACCTGATAATCTGATAAATACATATGATGTTTATTTCATGGGCATCTATGTCTGTAATCTCTCAAATCTGGGAAGTTTTAATATATTTTTTATTTATATATTTTTTTTTTTTTTTATCAAAGGAATCTTATTTCTTTTACCGTATTATTCTGTATTCTACCCCTTTGGTTTTAAACTGAATATAGCAGTTTTAATGTAGTTTAATTGCAGAAACTTAATAGGTTTTGTTTTCAATTAAGATTTGTCAACCTTTTTTTATAAACTCTTTAGAAAAACTGATTTCCTGCTTGCAATATTGCAGCATGTAAATTTAAGATATTGTGAATCTCATTGGGGAGTCTCATTGTAATAACAAACATTAAATTATTTTATAATGTTGCACTTTTCCTTTAAAAGAATCTTTTGAGAATTTCTTGATGTCATGGGGATTATTTATAACAGTTTCAAAGCACTAGTTTCTTTATTTAATCTTTTTTTCTTTTTTTTTTCTTTTTTTTTTTTTCTCCCTCTTTTAATAAGACCACCTTCTGTAGTAGTCATATTTGTTGTATATTATTGGCCTTTGGCATTCTTATACTGACATCCACACTTAATTTTGCTAATAATAAATGTGACTGAAGACGTGAAAAAAACTTAAAAAACATTTACTTTTTTTTTAAATATTGTATTTTTTCTTCAAAGTATTTGTTGCTTTTACGATTACATTACTTAAATGCCAATGTGCTTTTTAGGCTCTTTTTCTAAAAATTAATGATATTTAATTTTATTTGTGAGTAGTTGCAAAACTTTTATTGATAGATCCCTTGTTTTTTTTTTTTGTTTTTTTTTTAGTGATGTGAATTTAAATATGGAATTGGTAAGATGCTGAGTTTAGTTTACTTTTTCAAACAACTGTTTTTTTTTTCTTTTTTGTTATTTACAATCAACATTTAATGTGCCTGGGCTGGCGAAATTTTTTTTAAAAGACACCCGAGTAGAGAAGAGAAGAGTGGCCATTTATAGAGTTATTACCCGAAAAGTGATCTTGACATAAGCCAAGTGACAATGGATCTCTTGTAATACTAAAACGTATTGTCAGCAGTGCATTGAGAAATCTTTCTTTTCAACAAAAATCTTACTTGCTATCTGTTGTATATTTAGAACAAAACTGCACAAATTTAAGGGAGTTGTCAACATGATACATTTTTCAGTGTCAAGAGTTTCATGATTGCACCAGTCTTTATAGGTAGGTGCAATATGTCTGAACTAGAAAATAATATAACCTGTATTAATAATGATTTAGGTCATCTGTCAATGCCATGCACATATAATCTTTGTATATAAAATCAGATTAATTTTATTGCTAATAATCTCCTTTAAGATTAACCAAGGTATAAGCTTCTATTTACAATGAGCACAGCAAACAAAGGCTTTATGTATGCCAACTTTGTTTATATTGTCAACACAAAACTTTTCTTTTTCTTGATAATTATAAAAATGTCGAATTTTTTCTTTTACATTAAATACTTTTCATATGAAAAAATAATTTCAGTTTGTCTAAAAAAAAGAACAAATTTTTGGTAGCTTATAGAGATGTTATTTTAAAACAAGCTTATGATTCTTAAGCTAGCTAAACCGCTTGTTTTAGTTTATCCTTCATGTATTTAAATTTACAATCATAAAATAAGCCTTAAATTCCAACAATCTCAATAAATGAAGGTCAGAATCTCCATTTTAGATTTTTTACTGAGGTTATATACAAAGTAAAAGCATCCAGTTTGTCAGTGTTTGTTGAATTGTCTTTTAAGAAAATATTGATTGAAAATAATTATGGAAATGAAGAATTTTGACTAAATGTTATAGTAGCTTAAAATTTATTCACATAATTGACTTTTATGGATATTTCAAATCTTAGTAAATGTACAATTTTTTTTTTTTTTTTTTTTTTTTTTCTAGTAATTTTCATGTGTAGCAAAATAAGGTATCCATTTACATTTGTTATTGAAAATATTTCTCTGGTAGTGTGAAATGCATTGTTTTTGTCTTTTACATCTGCAAGATATCTAGACATGCTCTTTTGAATTTAATATCACTTCACTCGCCTGTTTTTCCTTATAATTTTCCAAAATATAACGGCTTACAACTATATGATTGAAACACTGGTTCTCGTACGATCACTGAAGTTGAGCAGCGTCAAGCCAGGTCAATAGAGTGGTAATAGATAACAATTTGGAATTGTCCATTGCAGAGCTGAGTTCCAGTTCCATTTGGGTTTCATTATATTCACTTCCCTTTCACAAGAATATTTGTGTGTATGAATGCACCGCTTCTCCCCCAGCTATAGGTTAATTAGGATTTGTCAGTAAATCCTTATCTCCTAAAAATTCTTACAATCCCAAAATATTTTCTGGCTCTAAATAACCTGCTAAATAAACCGTAAAAAACAAATTAATCAATCCAACATATAAGCATTTCTGAATACTTATTTCTACTTTATGCACATTTCTTTTCTTACCACTGACAGAAGAGTGATGCTTAATCTACATTCATCTATTTTGCTTTTGCAACTAAAATTTATTTGGGCTAAAACTAAGTCCCATCTGCTTAAATGAAGTATAATATTTTTAGAAAAGTTACTCATTTGTATGTTAGATACAAAGAATTACATTCAGTTAAATGATTTTCTTAGCCACACTTTATTTCTGATGAGGTTCATAACTGAATGTGGCTGAAGTGAATTGTTTTGGTGCCAACTTAGATCTTTAATTTCTGCATAGGTTAATATTTTTATTTCTAATTCTGAGATCCCTTACATGAAGTTGTTGGTTTAAGATATTCCTCCCTATCTTTGGTATATTTCATCCTTAAATCTATAAATAAAATCAACCCAGTGTTCATACAACCTTACATCACTTCCTCTTCCATCATTTCTATTGGCAGAAAATTGTTACACACACACACACACACACACACACACACACACCCAATGGAAATTCATGTATATTAAATATTAATATACATAAATGAATTCTTTGGATTAATAACAAAAAGATTTTAACTTTGTTAAAATGTTTTTTAAAATTTAATATTGGAAATTAATCTATAAATGTCAAAAAGAAAAACATTTTTTAATTGAACACTTTTCTATTTTCTTGACTGTCATTTTCCCTTTGAAAATGTGTTTTGAAATGTTTAATTGAATTTTGATAGTGTTATTTTAATGTGTGAAGAAAGTTGAAAAATGACAGATTTTTGATTGGATTCATTTAAATCAATTTGAAAATAGTACAAGAGTTGAATTCCAATGTTGTTATCTTTGTAAAATTAAGACTTAATTAAATGGAAATCTCAAACTGGAATACATGATTAAAGTAAGTGATTTAATCACTTGATTTTTTTTATTACTTGAACAACCTAATGTTAACATGGAAAGTATTAGGTTTTAGGCTGTGCTAAATTTTGTCTGGAAATGCACTGATATTTTTTTTTAATCTTTGAAAGTACCAGTTTAGTTATAATTTTAACTTTACAATATGTTGCTTTTTGAATTTTCATAATTATGGAGCAATTTTCAATAATGGTGTATTTATTCTATTGACTTTTTCATTCTAACATTTATAGTGAAAGGTTGTGTTTTTTATTTATTTATTTTTTTTCTTGTGTGAGTTTAATGAAAGAAACTTTTGTAACAGAAAGGAATATGCAATAGAATCAAATAATTTGCAAGAACATCATCAAGATCAAATTGATATATATATATCAACCCTCTTTTATCCTGAAAAATGATGCCTTCAGTAATTCCATTTAATTATTGATGTATAATTTATTTTATTTAATTTTAAATGAAAAAAATTAATAATCCTATTGTCCTAAATTTTACTGTCTTCCTAAGTTAGTCAATGCTTTATCCTGAATCCTTTACCTGGGTCTTGGACAGTTGAAAAACCAATATTTTAACTTTTCAAGTGTTATTCTCTTAGAAATAAGTTTTATGATAATGACACATTTAATATTTTGATTCTTTTTTTTTTTTCTTTTTTTCAATTATAAATTAGTTGATTTCAACATGCCTGTTTATTGATAGCAAATTACAGAAAGTCATTTTAAAGCAAGAAAAACTGTTTGACTTTGTGTGTTTAAGTAGAAAAAGAATCTGCTTCTATGTAATTAATCATCTTTGGATTTTCTTTTTACATCTTTCTACTTGTTACTTCAGTGATATAAAAATTATTCTTCCACTGATGTCTAATTGGATCACTTTCACTATTCTGCTTGTTCCTGGCTTGCTGTTAATGATTAAGCAATTGATTATTGATGAAACTCTTGTGTTTTCACATTTCTTTGAGGTACATGTCAATTGTTCCCATTTTATAAGTTCTAGACCGGCCATTTTGTTTTCTCAAAATTATTCACCTTCCTTTTTCTATTCGACATTCACTAACTTTTCAATCTTCCATCATCTGTTGTTTTTTTTTTCTACTTACTATTCACTCATGCATCATAGGGGGATTTTGTTTAAGAAAATATCTCTTAGGTCTCTCTTGTTATTGATAGATTTCATAAAGTTGTTCACTGTTCACACCTACCCCACTCCATACAATGCTGCCATTTTTTATCTCTCATAGTTTAAAAGTTATGCCTTTTACAAGCATACAAGATTCTTTCCTTCTTCAATAACACAAACTTTGTCACTTTCTTTTATTACATGTTCCTGATTTACTTGAATGTAATTAGACTATTGCAATACTGATAAAATAACGTTTCTATCTGTTTCTGTTAATGCTTCTTATGCAGGCTGACCATTTTGCGTTTAGGCAATTCTGATCTGCTTTGAATGCTCTCAGCCTTAAGAAATCAAGTTTTTCTTGCTTGTTTGCGTGAACCTCGGTTATCTTGTTTTGAAAAATTGATTTCAGCAACATGCTTACTAGAAATATCAGTTGCTCTTCTTTTAATTAGCTTCAAAATATCTTAATATATTATTTGATTCCCCTCTTTTACTATTGGACTGTATTTTAGCATATTATTCAATAATGATTTTTATCATATTTTTTTTTCCCTTTTATTTTCATACTGATTTGCCAAAAAAATCTAATCTCTTATATCAGTATTTGAAACACAAATATTTGGATTTAAGTGTTGGTATCGGTAAAAAGAAAAACCTCATATAGAAATGACAAGCAAGTTATTTTTTATTTATTTATTTATTTTTTTTTTTTTTTTTTTTTTTTTTTTTTGTTAAAAACCTGTGCAGTTTTTGTAAATGACAATGTTCAGTGTGTAACTTACTGCTTAGTTTATTTCAATATTTCTACAGTTGTATAGTTTATTTAATATTACAATTAGTTCAGCTCAAACTAGTAGTCTTTAAATAGTTATATTGTGTAATGTATATTATTATAAAAGGTGAAATCCTTGTCAGTGGCATGACTACTTTAGACTATTATGTTTTTTCTTTTCTTCAAGAAACCTAAAGTGTTCTTGAGTCCTAATTTTCTTCAGACACTTTTGATACACAGTGTCTTTGATTTGGTGGATTATATTCTCACATATTTTTAAATGTTTTCTTTTTATCTATAATTTACCATTATACACGAGAGAGTATCAAGAGAAAGGTATGATGGGATACAATGTACCACATCATCCCTTACTCTTGGTGAAGCGCATCAGAACTCATTTGATATGTACAATCACTGAGCCTGGTCATTACCTCGATGGGTGACTGCTTGGAAATACCAGATGCTGTAAGCTTGAATGTGCAGGTGGTGTGATGGATAATGGCTTGGAATTGTTAAATCAGAGAGCTAAGTTCCAATTCCCATAGGATCCATTATATTTACTTACATGCAAATATCCTTGGGGAAGGTATGAATCCACCTCTTCTCCCCTAGCTATAGGTGTCAACATGGCTGACATTTTGTTTACTGCAAATTATCTCTTGTGTATAATTTAACTATCACATGAATTGTCTCATGTGATAGCATCACTTGTTTTGTTAAGAACATTTGTCAACTTGATATACTCTTTAAATAATCGTGACATCATTTGACTTCTGAATGTTAATGAGACCATTTAGATGCAGTATTTGTTTTCTTTGTCTTTTGCTTTAAAAAAAAAACAAACAACAAACAAACCTACAGTTAGATATTTTTTAAAGATGTACCTGTTTTGGAGCACACATACTTTTATAATCATTTCAAATGGTACCTGTCATGATTACTGTGCAGAAAGTCTTTTAGTAATTGAATTTAGCAAGATTATTTTACCTTGATATATGGCTTCAACTTGAACTAGTATATTTTTAAGCATTCACTCCATGATCAAATTAATGCGTTATTAGAACATGATTTCATAGTTTATTTCTAGTTTTAATAACAAATTATTTCATGCTTTAATCAATTCATTTTGGAATGAAATTATCAAATTTTTGATTACTTCTACTTTCTTGCTCTAAAAATGTTGGAGACAGAATTTTGCTATTGTCAGTAAATTTTAAATAGTTAATAAGAAGCAATCCATATTTTTGTCAGCCCCCACACCTAAAGAGTATTATAAACAACTTGGTTATTTTTTTTTTTCTAATATTTAAAGGTAGATATATCATTGCAATAAGTACTATTAAATGCCATTTATTAGCAGTTAAGAATTATTTAAAAAATGCAAAGGTATCTTTTAAAGAATAGTGATGGAATTGTTTTTGTTTTGTTTTTATTGATTGTAATTTAGCATTTTATATTAGGCTCCATGCTGATGGATGCAACATAGCATCAGTATTTTATAATTTAATTTTTAATAGAAAAATCTAATTTTTTTTTTTATATTTAATTTTAATATAAAATTTATTAATTTATTTATATTAAATTTAATATATTTAATTTTTTTTTATATTTAACCTGCTTACACTATTTTTTTTCTGAAAAAATAACTAACTTCAATAAAAAAAAAAAAAAAATCATTTTCATTTCATTTAGTAATTTTCTATTCCAAGAAATAATTTTTTTCTTTTTAAGTTCTTTTATTCTTCTTTTGAATTGTTGTTGCTCTTCTCTGAAGCCACAAATGCTCTGATTTCTTATATTTTCAATCACTTAATCGAGTCATTAGTTTTTATAAGATATTACTGATCATAATGAACCTGTTTTCTTTGATCATCTAGTGTGTCAAGCAAGTTTTCCTTTGTTTTTGTTTTTTTCCCCACCTCTCCTTTTTCTAATCCAATTGAAAAACTGGAGTATCTCTCCTAGATTTCTATATCTGTGAGTGTCATATAGTAAAGTGTGCACCAGTTTACTGCTTTTACATTCTCTTCATTGACTCTTTGAATTTCCTTATTGGCCTCATCCTATTACTTTGCATTATTTCCAATAGTTTGGCAGGTTTCCTTTTAGCTTTCATTATTTGCTTCTTTTCATATACTAAATATATTCATTTTTGCCATATCACATAAAATGGTGAATATTTTAATGGCTTTCACTAGTTTAAACTTTCTTACTCCTGTCAATTTTTTTTATTATTAAGATTTGTCAAAAAATAAAAAAAATAAAAATAAGCTTATGCTTATAAATGCATTTTATTTGTACTATTTCCAAGTTTTCACTTTGTATTTTTTTTCTATTTTAATCTTTTCCTGTATTGTTCTTTATATGGAAACAGGTTGTTTCCTTGTGTTTGCTGTTTTTTTAATCATAATTAATCAAATATTTAGCAACCAGATATTTCATCCTAACTGAGGATATTTTAATAATCAAAAATTACTTCAAAGTCTCTGCCTTTTATTTTTGAACACTTTTCTTTGAATCATCTCTATTGCTGACAAGGATTTCTCTATGGAAACAGTATAATCATTTGTAATCCTGAAGGGATACATTTCTATTCTTAGAGTTACAGATTTCTTCTCCTATTTTTCTTTTTACTTTGTGACATTTTTAATATTTACACTTTTGCTATATCTTAAATTAGGGTCTCTGTTGCTTTTTTGCTATATAATATCCTTAAAAAGAAAGACCTTAATTTTGAAAACTATAAACAGCACATTTTTTAAGTGCTTCAGTGAGTAATAACTTTCATTGGTTCTTTATTTCTCTTGCATGTTGCTCTTTCTATACATTACTTGAAAATTTACATTTAATGTTTTAAATTTTTTTATGCAAGCTATCCTTTCTAGATGATCATTCAAATTCATTTGCTCTTTATAAATAAGTAACTATCAAAATGTCAATTTCAAACTTAAAGCCATAAAGTAAATTACCTGTGCATTAAAGCCAGAAACATTAAAAAGAAAAAAAAAATGTCTAAATGGGAAAAGGTAGTTTACAACTCAAAACAGCTTCCTACCTGTTAAGCAGTTTGAAAGATTTGCTTGATGGTGAAATTGTTTTGTAGTCAGTACAATTTAGTTTCTCTTTACTTGAGGCAATAATCATTTGAACCTATCTTCCATTGCAGTGCTTTCCTTCAAAAAGGGGAATTAAAATAACAGCAACTTTCTTATACATAGCCAAGCTATGGCATAGTGGAGAGTAAATTGGAAACCCATTGCCAATTTGTACTTTTATGATTGGTGATTTTATCTTTGAGCCAAATTGTTCACTATAAAAGAGTATTATTCTTCTTCTGTTATCTCTGTCACCTTTTTTCTCTTTTTTAAAAATACACTCTCCCACCAGTATGTGTTGAATTCTTTTCTTTCTTATTTCTTTCAACACTGTCTAGGTCTCTCTAATGAAACTGTTAGATATTGATAGTTTGAATTTGTATTAAAAGCAATAGGTATTGTACAGATAGATGGTACCTTGGGTCATTGACAATGTTAAACAGAAAGGGAAGCAATTTCAATGAAATACATGTGATGAATGTTATAGTTCTTGCTTTCCTATTTATTCTGGAGTCGTACTTGTTTAGTTCTTTCTTTTACTTATTGATAATTTACTGTTATTTAAACTTAGTTAACAATTTAAAAAAAAAAAAAAACTTTCTTTTCTGTTTCTTTCTCCCTTACTGTCTTCATTTTTTCCCCCCTCTGGCTAATACCTGAGTCAATTCTAAACATTTTATTTAATTATTTAAATATTTCTTGGGTGCCATTCTCCCCACTTTGTAAACCTTTATATTGCATGTCTGCAAAAATTCCCAGTGTTTTTTTTTTTGTTTGTTTTCTTTTTGAAAACTGTTTTTTCATTGGAAAAATGTTGCACAGACTTAATCTTCATCATTGGTTGGTTAGTTAGCCTTTCATAGGTTGAAGTGTAAAGTATTTGTATTTAACAAATCATTTCTTATGTACACTCCATCTTAGCAGCATTAGTTCATTAAGTTATTGACAAAGAATTTCTTTTTAAAACTTGGAAATCATATTTGGTCATGTTTTCTCTGATCTACTTTTACCATATTGAAAATTCAGGCAAGGTGAATTCTTTGACCAAAACTTTACTTCCATCTCTTCATAATTTCATTAACATTCTGGATCAGTCATCATAAATACTCTCCCTTTGATGAACTAGCATTTTTTTTTTTTTTTTTTTTTTCACGTTACACCTCCAGAGATAAGTCAATTTTATACAGTGTAACCCGGATATAAGAAAGTTGTCGGGACCGGAGAAGAAGTCTCTTATATCCGGGTTTGGTTTTTGTTTACATTAACACAGGCTCTAATTTGAGACCAGAGAAAATCTCTCTTATATCCGGGTTACACTGTATTGAGTTTTGAATGCTTTATGCTTAAAGACTTTATTTAATTTTACTTATGTGAAGGATGCTACTTTTGAGAGGAATGGTTCTAGTTTAGCTTAACTTTTTCACCTTTGAAATAACTTGTTAAATGAAAGATTAATTTCACAAAACAAGCCATGTTATGAGGATTTGTTATGGAATTCTTATGTTTTGTGATTGAGTTAGGATTCTCTTTAGAAGTTGTCACATATCATTAGGATGTCATGTGATAATAAAAGATAAAACTGAGTTTCAATTAAAGAACTTAAACCCGAAATGAATTCTCACTGCATGTTTCACTGAAAAGGTATTAATTGCTATCACAAAGAAAGTTGTATGATCACTGTTAAGAGATAAAAAAAAAAATGGCCTAAAGACTAAACCTTTTTTGAGGAAAAATCCACTTCTGCTTGTACTTTTCTGTAAAGTCAGTAAAGAAATTCAATTCTGGTTTTATCATAAACTAAAATTTTCAAGTTTTAACATTTATTATTTTGCTTTTTTATGAGGAGAAAGTATATACAAAAGAATAGAAGTAGTTGCTTGTTATTGCATACTGTCCAATTTCTTAAAAAGGAATTTTGATAAAAAGATTAAGGTAAAAGGAAGAGTTAAAGTGAAAGACAAAATTCAAAATTTTCTTGCTTTTGAGGAGGGGGGAGGGAATTTAAATTTAATTTTTTTCCTTTGTTCAAAAGTTACAAAACAAAACAATTTTTTTCATTTAGAAATTTGAACTTATAAATCATTAAGTTTACCCAAGGCATTTTTACCCACAACTGTATACATAGACAACAGTAAATATTCATCAACTTGGCTGAGATTTTAATTTCATATCGCTTGGTGTGATTAGCACTAAGGTTATTTTGCTAGCACAATGGTTTACTAAGAAAGTGAATGAGCACTTAGACAAAGCATTTTCTTTAATTCCTCAGACAGTAGCATTTTTGCTATTACCTCCATAGTGAACCCTGACATTGAAATAATCAACTTTTTTGCAAATGAAATCTTTCTGTTTAGATATACAAGAATTTAATTCTTGCCTCTTTCTGGGATCACAATTTTTAATTTTTAAATCTTACAATGTAAAAATATTGAAGAATTATTTGTCATTTTTGTAATTTTTCAGGCACAGCAGGCATTTTTCTTTTTCTAGATTGTTTCATTTGTCCCTGGAATCTCTTTTTCGATGTGTTTGTAGTTGAATGATATTGAATTTCAGTTCTTGAATTATTCTGACTGAACATTAATTGAATGTATTGCTGGTACAGCTTCTTCTTTGCTAACTAGGGACCAACTGCTGTTGTATTTTTTGTAATACACATTTTTTTTTTTCAGTTTGAACATTAGCAAATTTAAATTGATAAAATGCGAGCATATGCATTCACACATCTAGTTTTAAAAGGTACTTAAAATTTTTCTTTTTGATTACTGCTATCTTGCTTATAGACAAGAAAATTGCTTTATTTAAAAAGGTATAATAACTGGCTATTAATTTCCTCTAATGTGTAGGTGAAGACTGGCAAAATAGCCATTTGCTATTTCATTGATAAATCTTTAAGAAGAATGAAAGAAATAGGCAAGTGCAAGAAAGAAACTCTGTTTTCACCACGTTTTGGGCACTGGAAAGTAAACCTTTTATGTACATGGTGTTATTTAGTTGCCACTAATATCACCAGCTAGTGTGGTCTTTTAAGCTTGAATTTTATAACTGGGATTGATTTTATAACTTTTTTGTCTCCCCCACCTCTCATTTTGGTGATTGAATCTTTTATTGATTTATAACAGTAAAAATGGGATTAGTTTCTCTGCAGTTGAAATATTTTGTTTGTAATTTCTACTTGAAGATAAAAATCTTGAATGAATCTTTTGAAACAAAACCAAACATACTGTACAGAGAGCAGAAGTGGTGGTTTGAAATCAGTTCAATATTAACTTTGAAATGTTTATAAAGTTGACTGGAAGGTTGATTGCTATTGATGAAATATTGTGCTAAATCTATTAGAATCCCTGCTTATTGAGCTGCAGATATTTTTTAACAAACTGCTGTAGGCACTTATAGACAGGTCACAAATAATTATTAGCTTAAACTAATCTGCTTAATAGGATATAAAACCTCTGGCTTAGCCCTTAAATCAGACTGGCTGCCCTTCAAGCATTACTTGATGTACTTTGTTAATAATGAAAGCAATTTTGAGTTTTGAATCTACTTTTTTTTTTTTTTTTTGTTTATCAAGGCATTCTTTTTGCTTTTAATTAATCCATTTTGTTCATATTTAAATGTTGTCTACTTATGATAGCTAAATTTATAACTGTGTCATATCTTGGAATTTGACTTCATTAAAGAATTTTATCTCTTAATGTCTACAAATCTTACAAGGGTACCATTTAAAGAATTCACTTCAGTTTTAATTAAAACACTTCCAGTTGATTCCTAAACCCTTTAACAAGGGTATACATTTTAATTGTACATCTCCTAAGTAATCTGTTAGGCTTGCCAACTTGTTTGGAGATGACAAAAAAATATTAACTAGCAACACTTGTAAACTATTATTACATTGCTGTTTTATTTGTGCTGAATAGCACCGCTGTTCTTTTATTTGACATATTTTTGCTGTTCACTTGATATAAAACCATTTATTTATATCTGACATGAGAAATAAAACCTTGCAGTGTCATGGAACATGCTTTATGTCTGCTTTAATGTACTCACTTTAAATTCTTTAGACTCTTTTGTTTTATCCAGTCCTTTTGAATGTAAACAATTCATTTATGAAAATTCTTTTTTTTTTTTTTTTTTTTTAATTGATGTGATGGATTTTGTTTATATATTTTTAGGAGATTGTTTTAATACAAGGCACTACTGAATAAAATGCATACAATGATGGTCACAAGATCTTCACTGGAACCCCTCTCCCTTTCCCCCCCCACCCTTTGTAAGAACAGTTGTATTTATATTGCACATAGCACAGAAAGAAAAACTAAGAAATCATTAGGTATTTTGTTTCTAAGGTTGTCATGTTTATTTTCAATAATTTTGTAAATGTATTTTAGACTGTCTAATGTCAATTTTTGCATAACTAAATTTGTAAGGTCATCACTTTTAAAAAGATTTACTTAATAAGTAATTTTACTTTCAGTTAAAATATTTTCTCATTTTCCTATCAGTTTTTCCTTTTTACTTTAGTGCTACTATTCATGGCCATAAATCCTTTCTTTTTCTATTGTTGCCTACTCAATTTTTTAATTTCTTGTACAACATAAAACAACCAGATATTGCTAAGATATATTGCTAAGTAATGTATCCTCTTATCTGAAACTTTTGTTTTTATTTACAATCAAGTATGTAGTGATTTATTATGTTGCTATTGGAGTTGTCAAGTGGTACTGAGCAAAAGTGACCTTTTTCATACAGATGTTAATACTTGGCAGACACACACAAGCTTTCTTTTCCTCTTTTAATAATTTCATCTGAGTTATAGCTGAGTGACTTATATTAAACATTTATCTTTTTCTGAAGTAACATTGGGAAGGTGTTATAGTTGTATCTGAGATAAAATAGTGCTTTGCCTTTTGAAAAAAACTATTCACTGCTATCTAGTCATTCTTAATTTGTATGAATTATTTCTGTTAGATGTCTTGAAAGTATTCCATATTTTAAGAATATACTTGTGTATGAACAGATTTAAGTTTTGGTTGAATATTGATTTGTTTGGAAAATTACCATTTAATAGAATTGCTGATAGTTTTCACAGAACTCTTTATTTTTTCCCTATTTTATGAATATGTCATTGGTTAAAAAAAAATGTTTCTGATAAGGTTGGAACAAAATTAACTGTTCATTTTGAAGCACAAACTTTACAAACCTAACTTGGCTAAAGGACAAGTGTATAAATCAAAATAAGTAACACAAGCTTGTTGGTTATCCAGCAGTGAATTATTTTGTTACAAAAACTAGTGTTTCCAAAGTCAGTGAACTGTCAGAAAGGATTTTTGACTTGGTCTACATTGGTGTACCCCTGCATTGTTCTCGTGTGTATCTAAGGCTTGGGGAAAAATGTTAATTGGTTGGGGACATATCTAGTGAGTAGGGGGCAAGATCTATATGTCCAGCTGCATTAGGTTTTGAAGTGTGAGATCTAGCATTATCTAGCAGCAGAATGGGCCCCACTGTTGTGGCCAAAATGTTGATGTATGAAATCATGAGATTCAGACTCTGCTAATCTAACCAAATTATCAGAGATTATAATAGATTTATTCTGTTGCATCAATACCAAACAGTCAAGGATCTTTTGGAAAGATGTCGGAGAGGCTAGTTAAACAGAATCTATTTTTCTTTTTCATCAACAATAAAAACTGTGCAGACAACTGATTATCAGTCAAATTATGAACTATTACTTCATCTCTTCCCCCCCCCCCCACAAATGTCTTCCAACTTTGTTCTCAGTGCTTGAGTTTTTGTTTCTGGATAGCTTTCACAGCCTGCTCTCAATTGTTTCAGTCATGACCAGTTTCATGTTGGAGATCCTGATCTCACCAGAAGCCATACTTTTTGGCTTCCTCTTTCCTAACAAATGATGCATGGTCTGTTTGGAATCTGATTTCCATCTGCCAAACATTGTTGATGTTACAGATGACTTTGGAGCATAATGACATGAAAATTTCTTTTATTCATCTTTTGTTTTGATACCTAAAAGTAATAATAAAAATAAAAAAATAAAAAAAAAGAGATTTCAAGCAACTCCTGAAAGAGGAGATGCTGAACTTTAAAATGGACACATAAACTGAAGGGAATGATGTGAAAAAATAATCCCACCAGTGAATTGTGAAATGATCCAGTTTATTCTAACCTGATTTGTTGATATTGATCAATTATTGCTGAATGAATTTCTTTCTTTCTTGTTTCTTTTAACATTATTGCAATTTTTTTTTATTTAAGTTTACCTCATCTACATTAGTCATATAACAAGGGCAACATACATCTGGCTATTTAGGGAATTTTAAAATATCTGTGCTTTGTTATATCATTCTCACTTTATATATTTCTTACATGATGTATATATAAATAAATATATGAATTTTCAAATCTTTTCTTTCTTTTTATTTTTAATTCACTTTTTAGGGAGACATATTTTTAGTTTCTATAACAATTGTCCTGCCTCTTGCTGCTTACTGAAAGATATATCAAAGGAAATGGATTTTTCTTTTAACCATTCTCTATTGAAATTAAGTTTTAGTAGATTTAATTAAATCATTGTACCACTGTTCTATGTATTGTGCTATTTATTGACAGATTTAAAAAAAGAAAGGTTTTGTCTACATTATCATTTAAAACATTGATTTTTCTTTATTGGTAACCTCTGAGTTTTTTTTTTTCCTTGAGTCTTTTTCTTTCATAAATTCCTCAATTACTACCAAAGCTTTGTTTCTCTATACCTTTCATTTCTTGTATATCCTTTATAAGATATTTTTACAGCAATTATATAAATGCAGTGTTTCTGTACTGGCATTCAACTAGCCTTTTGTTTTACCTTTTGTCTTTAACATTTATTTCATACATTTAAGCAGCTTCTCATTAATTTCCCCTTCATGCACACTGTCAACAATATATCGTATTTCTATTCTGAGAAGCTGCTCAATAAATGGAGTAGGATACTTATCTTCCCACGCCACGTCCCCTAATGTTTTAAATTTGTACCTGTGAAACAATTCCATCAGATAATGCTCTACTTTGTTTTGCTTCCTCTGAATCTTTCAGAGAACATACAAGCAATACAGTTGATTCACGATGAGGAATCAAACATGACATTGTATTTGTCTCAATTAAAAAGGTACCTTTTAAATGAATTCTATTTCTCATTTCTGTGATAATTTTGGTGACACATTTAAACCCCTTTTAACATTCTTATTGATATCTTTTTTTTTTTTTTTTTTTTTTTTTTTTGCTGGTGATCAAAACATTTATTGAAACTAGAGAGGATTCTAAAAGTTTGATATAGGCTAGTGTTTTAGAAGCACTGTAGGATATATGAAGTTCTTATGGATATAAATATAATTATCTTTCCTTTCCTCCCCACCTCTCCATTGTTTGTTTTCAAATATCATTGGTTGCTCATTAAATTTTATTTCAATTGCAGGCAGTAGAATTTGATTTATTGATGCACAAATGGCTTTAGACACCTGACGAAATTGATCTTGTATTTTTCTAAACATTTTGTTAGTGATAATACAAAATATTTTACAGAAAAATCTCTACTGTTCAGTTTTGTTTATATTGGTTATTAATTTGATTCATTTTAACTGACCTGTTAAGCATTATTTTAGAAGTAGGAAAAGTAAATATGTTTATCAATGAATGTTAAGACCATTCATTTGCATGAAAAGATTACACCAGCTTTTTGAGCATTGACATCAAGTTTTCTGGTGTTCAGAGGTATATAATCTTTGAATTAACATCCTTTTTGTGATTCCTCATATGAATATATTCTTGACATGAAAAATTTAAAAACTGTAATAATAAAGTTTATTTTAATTATTGTTGTAAAATAAAAATAAAGTGGGAAATTTTAAGTAACTTTTCTAAAGCTATTTGGAGATAAATTTTTTTATCAATGTTCCTGTAATTACCATTAATTTTGTATCTCAAAAGAGACTTGATATACCTTTTTATCTAATGTATTATGAAAAAAAATTTGCATTTGAAAAACACAAGTTGTTTTTGATTTATCTATATTATTTCATTTTTTAAGACTTGTTTTTATCTCATTTATATTTTAGACAAATTCTATCTACTGGGTGTCAGCATCAAAACAAACCTTATCAGAATGTGATCTTGTGTTTCTGGTGTCACTTTAACAGAATTTAAAATTTCATAAGCATTTCAACAAATTTCATAAGTATATGTAACATGTCATTCAAAAGATAGAAATCATGTTGAAAGGGAGAGAAAAAAAAGCATCTTAAAAATGTTAACAATTTTTATGTTAAAACCCATTTTGTGCACATGTTCTTATTTTTTTAAATACTAATACTAGATTTAACTTGACCATTTTTTTCTTCCTTTCCTCTCATATTTTCCTCTCCACACAAAGGGTTCAGTTTGCAGTTGTTCTTTCAGCAAATAGAATTAATCTATATATCCACTAGTTGGCTTGTCAGTGCTTTTTGTAAAATAAAAAAAATATAGTATGTATAAAAAGTAATGTAAAAATATAGTATGTACGGAAATTAAAGCAAATATGGACAGAAATACCTACAGTGTTGTCATGATAAAAATTATTTCTGAGAAGCAAAAAAATTGTACAGACCTCCTTTTCTTATAATTTCTAGGTTCTGAATTTTTTTTGAGATTATCAGCTCTCCACCTGTACCATAGAGACATTGATTGAGGAATTTATTGTAAATAATAATAAAAAAAAAAAAATCTGCTGACAGAATCCAAATCATTTTCTGTGATTAATGCATTTAGCTGAAAAGTTTAGTATTATCTCCGTTTTATCTGCATTTTAGCTGTTAATTGGTGACTAGTTTATTTTAACAAAAATGATGCAGCACAAAGCTTTTGTTTATAAATGATGAAATCAAGTTTTACCACATATGTTTTCTATGTACAGTTAGCAGAACATCTAATTCCACTGGAGACCTTGTCTTATTTGCTAAACTAGTCATTTTTGCACAGCCAGGAAACTTGTCTCCTTTTAAATGTGTCATTTCCTTATGACTGTTAAATTCATCACAGTTCCTAGCTTTCATGCAACATTTAACCCTATCTAATGGCCATTATGATAATCCAGTTGTACTTTGCTATTTGATTATTCTTTAGATCATGCACCTCATTAGAATTCCAATATTGCACGAGTGGTGTTGTTAATATAGCTTCTGAGTAAGTTACCTTTGTTGGGATGCACAATGCCTTTAATAAATGACATTGCATTTGACCAAATTCTTTGTTCTACACAATAATATGAGCAATCTATGTAGAGTTTGTGGCATTTGAAGAGTAATATCACTTACTCTTTGAAGGATTATGGATAATAGACTTCTAAATCTTATGTAATAAATAGAACTTAGATGTCTTTAATTATAAATGTCCTTTGTTCTAATTTATATTCTCTTAACTGTTCATTATATATATATATATATATATATATATATATATATATATATATATATAAAAATGCAAAGTTTTGATATAAAACTAATGTCAACATATCTGCTTTCAAAACTATGTTCTTTGGTAATTGTGTCTGATTTGAATTCAGCAGTGTTGATATAGAACAGTGTTTATTGTCATAGTATTTCTTATTTATGATTGAAGTAGAAAAACATGAAGCAGAACAATGCTCTTTATTTCACAAATGTATATTCCTTCGGGTCTTATTTGATGCATTTCTAAATTTTTTTTTAACCTTGTAAAAGTTATGCATTTAACTAAATTTAAAAGAAAAATCATGGACTTAGTAATAATGGATTTTCATTTTTTAATTTTTGTTTATGCTAAAGTTGCTGGATGTGGCAACTAGTGTATTTCAAATGGCAAAAATCTTATTAATTTTTAAATATTATAAAGAATGACATTTAAAAATATTTATTTTAAATGTATATAATGAGATACTTTTACAAAATATGTTAGACCTTTGTATTGTTGGTTTAATTATGGATATAGCCATTTCAGATTTTTTTTTTTTTTTTTTTTTTTAACTTGAATGACTTGTAAGTTGTAGATAATTTATCTTTTAAAAATATTTTCATTATTTCTAGATGATGCTCTTTATTGTTTATTTATTTTATTTTTGTCTTATACAAATACCAGCCAGTATTACATTTTTGGTTTGCACATTTATTAAAAAAAATTTACAAAATGGGCAATCTTTTTGGTAGTAAAATCATTGTATCATTTTTGAACTTTGTATTCTTAAAAAGTACACTTTACCACTGCAAATTGAAATAACCATTATATTGCATATCTGATATTGTTACTAAATGCATTATTGTCCTGTCAGTCAGTTATGTGCCATGCATGATACATGCTTACGTGAACATGTATCTTTTGATACATGACTGATAAGGCAGATTTTTCCTGCAGTAGGTTACCATTTCTTTCTGCAGTAGACCAGTTGCTATCCAAAGCTATAGAAGCCAGTCTGTCCCACTATTTACCCATATCTGGGGGAAGAAGAGGATGATTCATGTCTTTCCTAAGGGTATTAGCACAAGTGAATGTAATGGATTTGACTGGAATTCAAACTTGTCTCTCTGATTCCTCAATCCGAGTCGCTATCCACTGTTGTACTGCTTTTATTTAATGCTGTCACTCTAAATAATGTGCCCTCTCCTCTCATGTCATTCACTTTTTTATTTTATACTACTTCTAATTTCACTTCCTAGTAATTTGATTAACTGATTATAAATAGTTTATTTGTGATCATTTTTCTTATTAAAATGATACATTCATCATATGGTAGGCTTTTATATTTCTTTTTATTTGATACAAAGTAATCTTGGTTGCAACATGCAACTTTCTGAATATTAAAATCAGATTTAATTAGTATTTACATCCTGTTCTATATTAATTTTGAAATATTTTCTCACTGAAGCTGTTTTAAATCTGCCTTTTAAGCTGATTTTGACAGTGTCAAGTCATTACTTAGAATTATGTTGTTTTTTTTTCTTTTCTTTTACATATAAATAAGTACATGAACATTTATGGATTCAATGTTAAGTGGGGTTTTGGGAATGAGTTCACTGATTTACAGGTGATACCTAGGATTTATACTCTTTCTGTGTAAAGTTATAAAACATGCTTTGGAATTTGATTTGTTTGCATGTTGATGTTTGTCAAAAAGCTAATGGATGACCTTTTACTATATTCCACTTTAGTGTTACCTTAGTATGACTAAAATATAAGCAAACAATTTTACCCTCTTTCATTGCATGCTATTTTGTTCCATTTTAATTTTTTCATCACTCAATATATTTCCAACAAACATAGAATGTCTATTATTAGCTTGTTATTCAATCAATTTAAGCAGAATTGCACGTTATTTTCAAATAGTGACTGGATTTTTCTTTTTAAATGATTTATTTTGTATGCAATTATTTCTGTAATAGCGTCAGTATATTCTCAGGGAAAACCATAGAAAGTTTTTAATAAAATGACTAAATTTCATTTTCTTTCTCTTAGTTTTGTAGTTGGTAGTTGTAGAACATTTCTGCTAATCTTGAAAATATCATAGATTGCTAGTTTGATATTTTGATTGATGTCTTTTTTTTCTTTTTTTTTTCTTGCAGAAACATGAATTCACAGCCACAGAAAGAACCTGATCCAGATGCGATTAAAATGTTTGTTGGACAAATACCTCGCTCAATGGATGAAAATGAACTTAGGAAAATGTTTGAGGAATTTGGTCCAGTTTTTCAACTGAATGTTTTACGGGATAAAATGACAGGACAGAGCAAAGGTAAGCAATTTTTTTAGAGTAATAGTAGACCTAATTTATTGCATATGGCAAGTAACATGAAATATTTATTAAACTGAATAATTTACTACTATTTTATAATAATAAATCTTTGATCTTATTAGCTTTTAATCTACTCTTTGGTTAATGTCAGCACTAAAACTCATCAATATTTGAAGTTTTCAAGTATGCATTAAAATGAAGAAAGGCTTGAGATTTAATATTTTTAATGTGTACTTCATTTCCTTCCTTCTTGAACAGACCAAATAATGCAAAAAGTTGCTGGTAGAAGATAGTTTTAAGAGCTTGTAAACTAATTTAAACCAGTTTCATTAAATATTTACTAAATTATTAACTATGATTAGTCTCTTAACATAAAACCTTTTCTTAATTAAAAAAAAAAGATTAGTTTATATCTTTCTAAATAGTACAATAGAGTTTTGATGGAAGCATTGTCAGTATTTATTTTTGACTATTGTTTTTTATTGGATCATTCTGAGCATCACTCTATAGCAGAGTGTTTCTTAACTTTTTTTAAGCAATATCACAACTAGGAGCAAATTAAAATATCATGGCGTACTTAGCAAAATTCTTAAATGTTATGAAATAAACAACTTGTCAATTCCGCACAGGGCATGTTTCCCTGCCACCTGTGCCCAAGAACTTGTTGTTTGCAGATCGGACTGCTATCTCAGAAGACGGATGGAGATGGAATGACAGTGTCGTTGTCAGCAATGACACAGAGAGAGAGATATGAAATAAGCCATAAATTAAAAAAAAAAAATACACACTATGAACTTACTTTATTTCAATGTTTCTATTTAACTATTTGTGCAGAGAAGCCTAATTCACATAAATAAGTAGTAGAAAATTGCAGTAAAACTGATAAAGCCTTTTTTAGTTAATTTGAGATATTTCTTTTGTATTGAAATTCAAAATGTATCAATAGGTACCATTGAATGTTTTATTTTGAGGCCGTGATTACTAGAAATGGTGTCCAATTCTTCTTTGCATAACTGAAGTCTAATATTAGAAAGAATATTTATGAAGGGATTTCAGATCCAATCATATTTTTGTGGCACACTTAAGAGAATCATGCAGCTCACTCATGTGCCAAGGCTTGGCAGTTGAGAATCACTGCTTTACAGCCATTAAGCAATCAGTATCCTGAGAGTTGATAAAATGTAAACAAAATAAAAAAAATAATAATGACTACTTTTATCTAAGAAATTCAGAAACTATTAAATTTAATACTACCAATGTAAATAAACAAGATATGTACATAGTAATCAGAACTAAGTAATGTGGTGCTTGCTGGTCAAACATTTCTGTTCATTACCAGTAATAGTACAGTTTTGTAAAGTTAGGCTCCCATGGATAGTGGATTTGAGTTTACATCTTACCAGAGGCCTATTCACTAGTGGCATTTTTCGTTAATTTAACCTTATTAGATATAGTATAATTTTTTACTGAAGCTACCAGGCAGCCTTAGAGATCAATGAAGATTAAGTACCTCCAATAAATTCGCTAAAAATCAGTATAGCATAATGATAAAAGCCCCAAATTTAATAAAAACAAAGTTTTATTGTCTAAATGTTTGTTATTATTAAGAGGAAAGAACAAAGTATTTTTTAATTATTTTTAAAAAAAATTCCCTTCTTTCTAACACATTCTAAACTTGGGTTAAAAATCTTTGGACATTTTATTGTAGCAGTTTCCAGAAGAAAATCCATTAATTTGAAAATTCTTGCAAAAATCAAATAATTTTCTAATTTTAATGAAACTTTCAGGACTTATTCAAAAATGAATGAGTTTATTTTTTGAAATTTTTATTTTTAGAAAATCTTAGTAAAAAGTATTTATTTATTTTTTTTTTTTTTTGACTTTGGAGGTTGTCTTTTAGTATGAAAAAAAAATCAATTAAAAAAGAAATGGTATTTAAAAAAAATGAAAAAAGAAGAAAACATACTTGCAAATATGTATACTTATCTATGCATATTTTTTTCATTTTTCTTTTAATCACTTCACTCCAAGCAAGTCAATAATGCCGCAAAGGTGCAAGAAACTATTGGGAGTGAAAGGGTATGAGAAGACTTGAGAAGGAACTGTAATCCCAATCCTAAACAGAAAACAAGGGATAAACCTCTACTCCTCTTCAAAAGATTGGGGAGAAGTGTGAACCAGATGATAGGCAAACCTATCTACTTCTACTAAGGAAAAATAAAAAATTAAAAACAAATTAAATAGTAAATAAAATTTCAGAGTTTAAATGGAGACATCTGAAGTAGACTTTAGAAGGAACTGGAAACTCAGTCCTCAACAGGAAACAAGGTATAAACCTCTACTCCTATTTAAAGGATGTGGGAGGAGTGTGAACTGGGCAGTAGACAAACATATTAACTCCTATACAATAAATTCTACTATTAAATCCTTAAGCTGTCCAGATTATTACTATCTGTGTATGTTTTTATCATTAGTATTAGAAGTCATACTCTTGTAAATCTGGTATTGAGGATGGGAGAAGATATGCCTTACCATAAGCAATTATTTAAAAACATTCTAATTTAAATAGTCTTACTGCATTTGTTTATTATTTATAAAATTTGTATTTTATCTAATGAAGAATTATAATGTACTTGTATACAAAGTCAAATACTTTTATTCTAATTATCAAAAAAATTAACTGACGGTTATATCATCTAAATAATGTATTTTTATCAGAATTAAATGGATTAACTGCCTTCACTTATCATGAATGCCTTTAATGATAAGATTAGAGTTAAGAAAATTATGTTGTAATTGTTGTTCTGTGATTTTTATCGGAATTACTTGTCAAGTTAGGAGCTTAATGAAAATGAATAGATACATGTAAAAAAAAAAAAAAAAAAAAAAAATCGACTGAACATTGAGATTTTTTGAATTAAAAATGTTTCAAGTATTTTGCTGTACAGTATTGTAATTCTCAGTACATTTTTGATAAAATTAATTTATTATCTTGATTTTTGCAATTGTTAATGAATTTATGACTGAGAGAATGCTGAAATTTTTTAATTTTTTTTTGGGGGCCCAAAACATGACCAAATATCAGAATTTATTTTTACAGTCTTCTCAATAAGGCAGATGGCGCATAAACCCCCATCTGCCTGATGATACTTAGACCCCACCCCATCTGATGCAATACAATCCTCACCACCTGCACACACGCAGTGATGTGAGATGAGACTTTTCAATTGTTATTCTTTGAAAATAGTTTTCTGTTTATCATCACCTAAGAAATGTTATTAGGAGTAAGTTAACTGCTAAAAGAAACATGCTCTTGAAGCTATTACAATTTTCTTTTCTTTTTTTTCAATAACTATACTAAGTTATAAGGATTGTAGCTGTGGAGTAGTTAATATAGACTTGTTTGTCTTTGGTAAGAGGCATATTAAAATAAATAAATTAAAAAAAGAAAAAATTGAAAAAATTCTTAGAACTCTTGAAACTTCAGAAAATACTTATTTCCTAAAATGTTGTCAGTATTTCTTACCCCAATAAAGGGAATTGATATTTCCAGTTGTTATTCTCATTGGATTAGTGATAATTATAAAATATTTGGTCATCATCTATGAATGTCAGATTTGTTATTGACTGCTATTGATAATATTATTATTGAAGGAGGATAGACACTGCAGTTAATTTTAAACCTAGACAGGCCTGTTTCTGAAATGAATATCAAAAGTTAGATTGTAAAAGAAAGAAATAAAAACCTGAAACAAGAGGTAAGGCTGCCAAAGATTGTATGGCTCTACTACATAGAGTTAAGCTTAAATTACAGACTGTTTATTCTTCTGATACATCAAAATGTATGAAAGGCTGCTACTTGAAATCTGATCTTCTTGATATAAAACAATCAAATTTAAAAAAAAAATAAAAAATACGTGATTGATCACCAGAAGAGTGCTCCAGTATAGATTTACTCTGTATTTCTGCCCAGCTTTCAAATAATATTGTTAAAAGCTTGACTATAAAACCTTTCTTATTGTGGACAATTATTGTTAGTCACCCACTTAAAAGATGATGCTAAAGTAACTTCTCTGCCTCCAAATTAGCTTGATGCAACCTATGAATAAAGAAGTTATTGCTAGATTCAATGCCTCTTATTTGTGGTGCATTTTTAAATAAAACTCATTAAATTTTACTCCATAAAAATTTTGACATAGTTATCATATCCTGAATGCTATTGAAAATTTAACAGAGGCTTGTTGATATGTGGCAAAATATACAATGAATCTTATCTGGTATGAAATCTATTCAGATTGCACTGCAAACTTTGTTTCTTTTAGGTTTTGAGGATAATTCATTTGGATATTATTGGAATATCTAATAAACTGGATTTAATAAATATGTAGTGATGTCACTTAGATCCCACAGTGAAGAATTATTTCAGAGCATGGATGTTCTGCAATAGCACTTTGCCAAAAAAGATGATGATAAGAGCGCCAGACTAACTTATTTTCACATTATTTTCTTGGAATTGTCTTAAAAAAATTTTTTTCAAACTATCCTGAAATCAAAATGTTTCTATTAACTTTATCATAGTTGTTAATGACAACAAAAACAGTAAAATATTTTGGAAATAAATAATATAAGCTAAATAATGAAAATTTAAAAAATGAATACATACATAAATAAACTACGTAAATTTTACTGCAATTTTTATAAAAAAATGTTTTTTGGCCAAATCACTTTGAATAATTTTACATGTTATTAATTTTCATGTCCACAGTAACTTTTATTGTACTTTAAGAATTGTTGCTATGTATTCATATTCTATGTAAAGAATATTAGTTCCATTTCACCTATTAACTGTATTAAAAAAAAAAACTTTACAGTTTTTATCAAATTTTCATGCAGATTTATCATTTTTTAAATTCTCCCTTGTATATTCAATTTAGTTTATGATTTACAGTATACCTATAACTGTTATTAGTAATTTATTTGAGTTATTTAACCAAAAATTTGAGAGGAAGAAATTTCTTGCTTTATTTATTAAAGTGAAATTAGTTCTTGCAATGAACTCCCAATTTTATTTTTACATTTAAATCCAAATATTTAAATTTAAGTACTTCAACCTTCATTTGTGTTTCATAGTTTAAAAACAAGCACTTAAGTTTTGTTTTTCTTTGGATGGGTGCATGCATACTGGTTTCATTTATTAAAACCCAGTACTATTGATGAAAAGAAAGATTTAAAAAAGTATTTTTTTCATTTTTAAGAAATTAGCTTTTAGAATATATAATAGAATTTTAATTCAACATTTTGTATTGTTCCAGCATCATGCCATAAAACCTAACCAGTTGTCCAAAACTAATGTTCCATTTTCCTCGGGACAGCAGCATTAATTTTGAGCTTTGGTAAGAATGCAGAACTACCAAAAATATGTGTGAATTGTTTTAGTTTTTAGATAAAGCTTTGGGAACTGTCACTAAAAAAAGATTCTCAAGGGGAGACAAGTCCAGAGCAGATAAGAGAATAACGAGTGCATACAACTGTTAGAAAGAATTCAAAATAACTGGAGGGGGTCGGGAGGAAAAAAAAAAAATTGGGCATTTTTTTTTTGTACCTGGAACAGTTACATTACCAATCAGTCTACCCAAACTTTTAAGTAGCTCTGGAATTTCTTGCAATACTCTTAGAATCACCTTTTATGACAATGGTTTTAAAACAAAAAAAAAACCCCAAAAGATGAAGTTTCTAATGCTTTTGTGATTAGGAATATATCATAGGAAATGACTTGATTATATAAACAATTGTTTACCTATTTTCTCTAATAAATACAGAGAGAAATAAAAATAGGTAATATAAATAATTTGGTGCAAACATGTGTATGCGTGTGTGTGTGGGGGGTAGCAGAAGTAAGGAAAGGTAAAAGACTGGTGCTCAGCTCATTTTGACATTGTTGGAATCCTTTTGTCATTCACAGACATTTGTCTTTGTAGCTGCAATAATAATTGTAAATACTTGCTAATGACTTAATAAATTGTCTCAATTGCTTGCTGACATTAGATGTCACATTAGCTTACAGTTTACTCTGATAAGACTAAAAAAAAATAAACTAACTAAAGTCCTTAAGTAGCAATAATAAGGAAACAATTTTGTACTGGACATTTTCTGATTATAAGTATTTTCTTTTGGAAGGATGTTCAAGATATAAAATCTTTAAATTGTCATTATTTTACAATTTAAAATATTCACTTTTACCCTTTTAAACAGTTTTAGTTTTTTTAGAATTTCTCTTTAAACTGGTATGATTGTTGAACTTTTTTGAACTTGTTATTTAAAATGTTGCAAATCAACATTGTCCCGATAGATTCAAATATCTGGCTTTATCTTTATTCTTAATGTAACTGTAAAACCATCACAGAATAATTTCAATGTAAAATTGTTTTTTTTTTTTTTTTTTTGTTTTTTTTTTTAATTTCCCCATAAAAATGCATTTAGGTAACATTTTTTTGTAAAATGGGATTCTAAAATATGTATAACAGTTATGTATAATGCTTGAAAAATACAATTTAAGAGTAATCAGAATTAATCAATGCCAATTTCCTGAGTACTTTCTTTTTTCTGAAAGAAGTAAAACTATGAATGTAAAGCATGTAGTACTCATCTTCTGCAGTTCTTGATGATGACACTAAAAAAGATGAATGTGTACATTATTCTTATTAAAGAAATGAATACTCTTAATTTTGTCTTTAAATATCCTTAGGCTTTCTTTTCAGTTGATTTTGTTTCATTGAAATTAACTTTGTTACTAATTCCATTTAAGAGGAATTGATTTTTGTATCTATTATTTTTGTAGAAAGTTTTTAATTGATTAAATAAAATAACTTTAAATTTGAGCTTGGAGAGGCTGGATTTTTTTGATTTTTTTTTTTTTTTTTTTTTTTTTTTTTTTTTTTTTTTTAATGTTACCTTATTGTACCTGTTTAAAATCTGAATCATCTGTTGAAATTTAATAAAGTTATGATATATTTATGACGATGTGCTGAAAGATTTTCAGCAAGACCAGGAAGGGATTCAGAAAAAAAAAATATTCTGATTTTTGGCCAAATTTTGGAAAGTGGATTTGCAGAAATTTAATGATACATTTAAGAACTGTTAGTAACTTATTTGATTATTTATATACATACATACATACATATATATATATATATATATATATATATATATATATATATATATATATATATATATTCTTTAATTCAGAAATTTTTATCTAGCACAAAATCTATACATTTCATGCTGTGGCCTTTTCTCATATTTCTGAGGATAGAAGATAATGCCGTTTTTTTTTTTTTTCTTTATATGTTGATTAAAGTCACAACAAAAGGATAATCATTTTTGTGATAAAACTATATCATATCTTGTCCTGTGTGCCCAATATAAAGAATTTTACTCAAATCCCAGTTTCTTCATCAATAAGAATGAATATATAGATATAGAATGTAGACATTTTTATGAAATTACTGCACAACCAATATTCACTAGTTAAGATCTTTGTCTTGTTATTCATTAACCATTTGTAATATTGCAATTTTTCTCATTTTTTTTCAGGATGTTGTTTTGTTACATTTTACACCAGGAAATCTGCTCTAGATGCTCAGAATGCTCTTCACAATATCAAAACATTACCACAAGTAAGTTACTCTTCTTATCATTCATGTCCTTACTATTTTCTCAGTCCCATCATAAGATATATCTCTGTTTAGACATGACATCAGCTGGGATTTAAAAGTATTTTTGGTTTATTGATAAATAAGTCAGTACTAATTGCAGTGTTGCTCATGAGGAAGCAGAATTTTCCATGATTAAAATGATAGTTTTCATTGATTTATATTTTTCTTATTGAAGTTACAGTAGAACAGGTTTCAAGTATTTCTTCTTTTATATATATATATATATATATATATATATATATATATATATCAAAACAGTTTTCAGGGTGAAAAATTATTTATTGAAAATTTTGTTTTTCTTAAAAACTACTAAGAATGTATTTTGACTTGGAGTTGCATTATAAACATTTGTTTCCATCTAAAATATTGAAAACAAGTTTTTGTTTGTCTTGAAAGTTTAAGATCATTTACCTGCAATTTTTTTTTTTTTTTTTTTTTTTTTTTCCTTTTCGCAAATTTACACTTAAAAATGATTTTTCTAAGGTTTAAATTTGATATATTGTTATTTAAAAACATGTTTATTTCTATAACCGAGGCAAACAGGTATAATTAAAGAAAATATTCAACATGCTGATGGTCTCTTTGTGTGTCTGAACCTGCCCTAAACTGGTTTGGACTTTTATGCAGAATTCAACTTGTATCTCATATAATACCTTTATTTTCAAAAGTGTCTGGTCTTTCACAAAATATCTTAGTCATGGTGAATGGTTACTGTATATACTTGTGTATAAGTTGACTTAATGTATAGTGCAATCTTTGAATTTTTGTATAAATTTTAAACTCTCCTGAAAAAAAAAATTACCTGCACCCAGTCACCTAAAATGCATTCTTCAAAAAATTACCTGTGTATAGTGCTACTCACTATTTTTATGGCCTAGAAAAATCATAAAAACTCATACTATATTCAAGTATATACAATATTTAAATTTATAATAATCTATTAAATGATAACAAATGGAAATAAATTAAATATATTTGTACATATGATATATTGATGAGAAAGCTGGAAAAGTTCTTAGCAACACCAAGAAGCAATCCACAAAAAACAAAAATCAATATTTTGATTTATTGCCCTTTGGCCAGATAACTTGTCAATACCCTTTGTAATACACATACAGATATATTTTTTGTTAGTACTAGACTCATTTAAGAACTTTTCTATTAAAATCAGATGTAATTGTTTTTTCAGATGTTTTCTTTTTTCAACTAAGATCATCTTTTTACTTATGACTTATACTTATTTTCAGTAATAGTGAATAGCAATATTCTCTCAGATTTTATCATCAGTGACATTTTGCTCCTCTTTATCTTGTTTTCTTAACTTGAAATTGTTTTATATAAATCCTGCTTTTTCAATTTAATCTAATAAACAGAGTAACAATATTTATTTTTTATCACCAATCTTTTTTTTTTTTTTTTCGCATTTGTTTACAGTTTGGTGGCTGTTTTACTCCTGTTTTCACTTCACCTAATAAATCTAAATTCTGGCTTCTAAACTGTAGGAGATATGAACTTAATTGTACTGGCTTTATTTACAGATAGTAATTTTTTCTTTTTATTTATTATATAATTTTGCTTCGGCTTACTTTGAGATGCTACAGACATAATAATTCTGACATGTAATAAATACGTTGTTTCTCTATGGTGATGTCTTCCTGTTCTCATCAAAGAGAAAAAAAAATGTTCTTTCATTGATATTGTCATCTTCTGTGCTCAAGTCAAGCAGATCCTGCCAACTTGATTATTTGCAAATGTGATTGACATCAACTATGATTGGAGCTACCCATCTGTGCTTGGTTTATCTAAGAACTGTCACTGCTGGCATTTATCTTTGTTTAATGGTCTTGAAAGCCATATGTGCACTGCCACCAGCATCATTGTCTCCTCCATTTATGGTGAAGAGAAAGTTATGTTGATATTTAAATTAGGTGCCACAATGTATGTCTTTTTGCTTTGCAGTATAGTCTGTTTAGTTTTCTTTCCACTGGATGCTTTTAAGAGTTGTTTTTTTTTTTTTTTATTTAATTCTCTACAAGCATGAAAAGGTGTATTTAATATATGGCATAGTTATATTTACAAGAAACCAATAAATACTGATTTAGAATATATTTACCATTTGCAGGTTCATAAGAGGTTACAATATTGTTCTCTCTCATGCGTGTGTGCAAGTCTTATTCATATTAAAAAAAAATAAATGTTTGCTGTTTATTATACTCATTCTTATGAACATGCATAGAATTTACAAACTTTCAGACTTTTATATTGAGAGTTATCTTTTTCTGTTTTTGGCTTTTAAAACCTAAACGCTTGTCCTACATATAGCAGTTTGATACAGTTTGGAATGCTTTCAGAAACATTAAACTCAAATTCTTATTTCAATTACTTGTTTTCTATTTTTAGTGCTTTTTAGTGTTATTCCATTGCTTTTATATTGTTTATATTTGCTTGATAATTCCCTTCTAAGCATTGTTTTATCACTGTGTGCAATATATATAGGATCTTCATAAAATTATTGTATTTTTATATTTTTAGTCTATTTCAAAAGAATAGCCTTTTTTCCTTTAGGACTTCATATATGATGATTTTCTAAGCATAGCTTAGATCTGGCACAAGGCTGAAAGTATGGGGTACCCAGGGAAGATCAAACTCACTGCTCAGTCATAATTGTTCTAGTGAGACAATCTTGCTAATCATTACACCACATCAAGGTGCCTCTTGGGACTTTATATATGTATTCCTTGGGACTTTTGTTTTGCAAATGTTGAACACGTAGGTTAACTTCATATTTTAGTTTGCCATGCAAAGATTTTCAAATGTGCAACATTTGAAAACTTTTAGCAGTAAATTCTTTTGGTTACCATTTTTTCTTTACTGGTTTATTGTAATGATGAGCTGTATTTTCTTTTTGTATTGAGTTAGCAACTTACAATTTCTTTATTAGTTAGATTTATTTTTTTATGTCGTTAGCATTTGTTATTCTAGGTCACAAGGTGAGGCTTCTAAAAGATTTGTTGTTGTCTTCAGCTGTTTCATTCATGATAACTAATTATGATAGCTGCTTCTTGCTTTTTAACAAACATAATAAAGAACTAAAACTAGTTTATTGATATTATTGCACAAAATTTGATTAATGATGAGCAATTTTTGCCTGGCTTTTCTTTGCTTTTTTTGTTTAATTTCACAATATGAAAGCTTATATTTATTTTAATTGATGCTACTGAATTAAAATATAGTAAAAACCAAAACCTCTTGTATAGATTTAAAGTTCATTTCTTTGTATTATTTGTTGATATATTTTATCCACGAATGTTTACAACTACAAAAAATAGTGTTGTATTTATGGGTATTTTTATTGAACATTTATATTTTAACTTAATATTTTTAAGACTTGACTGTGTCTTTTCAGAATGTTGCTTTAAAGCAGTGTTTCCTAACCTTTTTCAACCAGTGCCCCTTTTAGTCACAAATTTCGGTGTCAATGTACCTTATCCTGCAAATTAAATTTAGAATATTATACAGACTTCATCTTTCATAGCAAAATAACACTTAGGTATTGATGCCAAAATAATTTTAATATTGTTTTCATTTCTATTATAAATGCCAATGATTAAAAGGATTTAAAAAAAAAAAGCAACTTTATTTGATAGCAACTCTCTCAATATTTTCCATGCAATGGTTGACATAGGTGCTTACTGGTTAAGGCTCTTACTCTAGTTTCCATGCTGCTTTGAAGTAATCTTAGATCCTCTTGTTTTATAATTTGCAGGTGGTTTCTTTGTTTAGTAAGAAGCTGTGTAACTGCTTTGAAACCACATTCAGCCATGTAGGCAGTTGGAAAAACAGCAAAGTAAAGTTTGATAGCTCCTACAGCTTTAGATAACTTTCAGAAATTTCCTTTTGTAGCCAATATTGAATGATTTTTGAAAATTTGAGAAAAAAAAAAAAAAAAAAAAATTGATAAATGTCTATCGACCTATTGAGTATGATCACCCCTCAATAAAATAAAAACTCCCAGTATTCCCTTTTAACATAACATAGCCCACAAGGAGGTACTAGAGTACATGTTGGGAAACACTGCTTTAAAGTATCAAAATAGATTTGTGAGATGATCAATATATAGTCTTAAAATGTATTTTTCTAATGTTATTAGGATGTAAAGAATTTTTTTAAATGCAGTTTGGTGTGGTACTGTAGATAGGTGGTGGCAGAATAGTAAAATGTAACTTTGATCATTGGTAGTGATTATCACAAGGAATTAGTTTAGACTTAGTACCTGGATGCATCCAAGAACTACCAGTGCATGAATCTGAAAGTGTCTAAGGTTTAACTTAGTAAGATAGAAGAAAATCAATAATGTTCTAAGAATTAGGAGTTGAAAATTTCAGTTGACAATCATGTTTTCATAAATTTAGTTTCATTGCAGTGATTTGCATGTTATAAATTTGGTCAGTGAAAGCATATTATGGTATATGTAGTAAAACTCACATGTTGCTTTGGGTTTCCAAGACTGGCGGGAATGAGCTTTGATATGATCCCTACCCTTTGGATATGACCATTACAGCACATAGACACTTAAGGATGAGTAATGAATATCAGTGATTATCAAGTCACAGCTGGAGAAAGGCATCAGTCTGTGTAAACCCACTGGTCCAATAAGACATGTTACTGACGGCTTTGAGAGAATGTTAAACTTACATTAGACTATTTCTTATATGTAAAGTAAATTTTTACAGTAAATTACATTTTTTCATTATTTTTAACACCATTCCTCAGAGTTCATTGTGTATTTTATATACAGGGTGCAATAGCTAAATTGTCACCATTTTATATTTTAATTTCATGCAAGTATGTTAGTTTTTGATTTTGTCAACTGCACAGTATAGTAGGGTCAATTGGGCAGTGAGACAATTCATGCCACCAGAAATCTGGAAACAGCACAATGTACGGCTTGCTGTTAGCACTAGTAGCCCCGATACAAACATTTCAATGTTTGGGTGTCAATCTGATGATGGTGCAGAGGATTTGGAAAGAGTTGGATGAGTCTGATGGTGAAGGTATGGCAGCTCAGAAAACTCACAGAATTTGTTGGTGAAGGCTCAACATGGAGACCTACATCAAGTGCTTTGAGGAGGTATGGATGCCCTGGGTGACCCTATGTCTGGCAATAAGCAGGATGTCACACAATGTCACACAAGCAGGAGAACCCAGTCATGGCTGTCAGACAATTTCTGTGACCACATCACCCCTTACATTTGGTCACCTAACTCCCCAGACTGCACCCCCCCCCCTGATTATTATGTGTGGGGCGCAGTTGAGTGAGAAAACAAAACTCCTTTTAACACCAAGGACGAACAGAAGGCAAGGATTATGGCAGCATTCACCAACTTAAACAAGGGGACCATCCAGGAGATTCTGAAGTTGTCTAGGGGCCATGGTTGAACCCAATGGCGATTTTATTGAATAATTTCACTTTTTAGTATTTCAAGATTTTTTTGTGTAATTTTAATAAATATATCTGTTAAAATGTGTCAGTGTTGTTTTCATTTTTGCTTAATTTAGACGACAATTTATCCATCGCACCTAGTATATTTTATGTATGTCATAACATTTTTTTGATATCAGTAAAAAATCTCTTGTCAAGTTATATATAGCTAACTTTCAAGTTTCCATTCATTTACTTCCAAATCAGCTCAAATTTTTCTAAATTGTCTTTTCATCAGATTTAATAATAATAATAAACAACCCAGTAAGACTACTTGTTTGACTGTACCTTCTTGTTTGTCTTCTATTCTTAAAGTAATGTAAGTTGAACAGTCATTTACTTCATCTTATGTCAACATTTTTAACAGTGTTTTTATTATTGTATTCTTTTAATTGAAACTTAACTAAGGTGGAAGAAGAATTGAAAAGAATTTCAAAAATAACTTTAAGGATAGCAACAGACCAGTTTATGGGACAGTCCACTCCTTAACATTGCTCTGTCTGTAATTGTGAAAGGCAAATGTTTCATTTTAACACTCCAATAAAATGTTTCTAAATATCGAGCATATTTTGTTTTTCCAAAATGCATAATCATGAACTTTTGTGTCAACATTTCGTTAACTGGTATCTGATAGTTTCTGTTTATTTTAATTTTCCATGTAATATTTTAAAGATTTGTATGCAATAGTTTTTTGTTTGTTGTATAAATTGTTAGTATATTTTCATTTAGCACTCAGGGAAAAAAAGCCTCAATTAGTGATTGTATTTTAGCAACTGTTTTGACAAAAATTGAATTGTTTTTTATTTTTTTTATGCTTGATAATATGAATGTGTGTTGAAAATTCCTTAGCCCTAATCACTTCCACAAATTTGACGAAATATTAGATTTATTTTTTTAAAGGCTTCTTGTTTTGGCTGAGAACTTTTTAGCATTATCCCTGTACCTAAGAAAGAAGTGTCAGCTAATAAACTCTTGTTATAAAATAAACAGAAAATAATGCTTTAGATGGCTACTAAAGTGAATCACATTTAAATTGAAACTGAAAATATTAACTCTGATGACTCAGTTTTAATTTACAAAATAATTTAAAATCTGCCCTTTGGGTGATTTGTGTTTGTCTCTGTATGAAAATATAAAACGAATTAAAATACTGCAAACATTAGCAATATCATGAAAATTCATTTTGCATAGTTTTTATTTCTTAAAAGCTAACCTTGAGTCATTTATATAACCAGTAAGATAAATTTCAAAATTTTAATTTACTGCTTTTAAAATGTTGCAACTTTAAAACAATCTACAACTTTTTCCATACATTAACAGTTATTAGGTTTTTAACACAATCTCATTTTCTTTGTGTTTTTTTTTTCTGCTTCTTTCATACATAAACTTAAAATGGTATTCTAGGTTAATGAAATATTGGCAAAAGAACCTTCTTGATATAAAACTATGTTACTTAATATAGGAGCAACTAATTCTTATTATGAATGTTAATTATGTAAATAACAAAGCAGAAAGGATGAATTTTAATTATTCAATTTTTGCTCAAGTTTGGTGATGCTATAGGAACCACTTTTATTTGGACACTTAAAATTATGTTTCTGCTTTCTCTGAAAAGAAATACCTTTAAAAATTTTAATTTAGTATATTTTTTTTGACTTAGTTTTACGAAATGTTGATTTTTTTTTTTTTTTTTTTTTGTAACTGACATTTGATAGTTTCTATTTATTTTAAGTCCCATTAAAGAAAGTAATAAGTTTTTATAGAAAAATTATGTAATTTATAATCCATTGATATTTAAACAAATCAACAATAGTTCATTAATTTTTTTTTTGTTGTATTGAAAAGGAGACACTGTATTTGTTTTCTTAGATGCATATACATCAGCAACACTAATTCAGACCATGTTGAAAATGTTTAACTTCTATAACTGCAGATTTTACTGGGTTGGAATATATTGGTTACCAGATTGCTGACAACACTGTGCGTTCATCACATAGTGATTGCTTTTAATAATAAGATTGGGTTTTTAACTCACTTATGATATTTTAAACAGTTTGTTCCAATATGATATCAATCAAAAAAATATGATTTTAAGTGTGAAAAATCATTGTAAATGGCAGCAGAATTTCAATACATGTTGGTCTTAGACTTTCTTAGCTTTAAAAATAACTTAAGGAACTTACAAAGTGTATTTCAGTTCTTTGAAAGTCATTTATATCTTCTTTTTTTTTTTTAAATTATATAGAAGCTTTTGGTAATTTTATTTCATGGTACTTGCATATCTGTCCACACCCACTTTTATTCAAGTTGACTGGGTTTTCAACTGAACACCATATCATTGGTATGGCAAAGAATTTTATATCAAGATTGCTAAAGCTGATAGCGGTGTCTTTTATGTGTGGCTTGTTAAATCTTTGTCAACTGTATTATCAGTTTGTTGATGAGATAAATATAAAAGACTAACAGGTTCAGTGTATTTTATGGCTAATGTCAGGGTCACGGTTTCTTCTTTCTTTTCACCTGTTTTATGTTAACCTACCCACCTTTGTACTTGCTGCTTGATTCTGTCTGACCTTGCCTATAGTTACTTTCCACTGTTGTCATAAAAGTATAGCTGGAAACCAGAAACTGGATTCCCTGCCACTGATTAGCTCTTCTTTTGACTTTCTGCCAACACTGAAGGCAACCTCTACAAACCTCCTATTATCATCACTTGTCTCTCTTTTTTTTTTTTTTTCCTCCTTACACATTGCCACTCTCTCTCTCTCACTCTCTCACACACACACACACACACACACACACACATATAATAAAATAAAATGTGTGCCATGATAGCCAACTATGATCTTCTAATAGCACTATAACTTACTTTGTTTGGCATTGGAGTGGGAATCTATATCTAGTTTACCTGTAGCAATAAGAACAAATTGAAGAAGCTGTGTCACCACTTATCATGACCATATAGTCATCACCTCAATGGCAGTAGTGGTTGTTCTGGTACTGGTGCCAGTCATATAGTACATGATAATGGAAAATGATCAACCATTTGTTACTGTTGCTATTAGTAATTGCACAAAAATCACCAACACAAAGCAATATCCTAACCTTTCTTTCCATACACATTTGTTAGTCATTCTTTTATTATATCAATAAATAGATTGTTTCATTTCAGAATCTTCTCTACCTAATTATTTTTAATACTCACCAAACATTTAATTAGTAACTTTTGTAAAATAATGACTTGATTAAAAAAAGGTAATGTGCATATATAAGAATATCTAAGTAATCTTGAATATGTTATATAAAAGCAATATTATTTATTCTGTTTTAATTTGGTTGGTTGGTTGGTTGTTTTTTTTTTGTTTTTTTTTTCTCTAATACTTTTTTTGCACAACATTTAATGCATACATTTTCTTTTTTTCTTTTTTTTTTTTTCCAACTATGAAAGCGTTATAAATGATTTCTTTTGCTTATATTAGATAAATTATCATATTTTATTATTTTTTTTATCATTTTGGTTTTTGTGGTTAGAGTATTTTCCTTCATCTGCCATGGTTAGTAGTTTCATGGTTAATGTTTCTTAAATGAATTTTCCTAATTTAGCATCTTTAGATATCTTTATTTATATGGGTTAATTTTCACTGGATCCATTTGTGAGTGCTTCTGCAGCTGTTTTCTGAAAGCTACCAACTGGCTTTGTTGGTATACACCTTGACATTTGGTTATAACCTTTCCAATTCCTGTTCATTTGCATCTTGTTTATATTTAACTTTCCTTTCTACAGTCCCAAGCATGCTTTGCATATATTTTGGCCTCTAAACATAGTTCCAGAACACTTGGGCATGTATTTTAGCACATATGAAAATTTTCAGAAGACCAAAAGCATTTGATGATGCTGTTAGGAAAATTAAATAGGAAACAAAAAGAAAAGCAAATATAACAGCAAGCAAGTTATTTTTTCTTTCATATTGAATGCTTAAAGTAACTTTTGTATTAGTATTACTGTAAATAAGAACATTTTTTTATCTTATATGGGTGTCTTGTAAGTAACAAGATCTAATTAATAACATTGAAGATCTATTTCTTATCTGCTAGTCACTGTTTCTTATATATGATTTGAGCACTGATATTACAAATGATTTTGTATAAACTGATTTGATCATGTTCAGAATAATGTAGCCTTTTCAATTCCCCTATGTTTACAGATTTTTTTTTTTTTTTTTTTTTTTTTAAATCTGTTCCATATCACAAGATCTTTCTTGGCTTTTAGAAATACAGACTTGTATTTCATTTTTATTATTAACATAATTCTCTTAATCTGGAATTAAATTAGTACTTTGATTTGATTGTTTTTATTACTTATTTTGGTTGGTGCATATCTGCATAAATTTTGTTGTTTATAACTTGATTTACATGGAAATGTTTAAATCTGAAAATATTTACCTTCCTTAAGTTATTGAACCAGAAAAATAAGTTAAAATATTATATTTTTGGTAATAATTGGTAAACAATATGCATTGTAGTTTATCAAGTTGAAATCACTCTTCTATTTTTTATTGCCTTTCCTTATTTCTTATTACTTATTTAAATAATTGCTGTATTAGGACTGAATAAAATTATTCCAGAAAATTCATAGTGATTTCAGGGGGCGAGGGGCTGTTTTAATCCAGGAAACCACACACGCATACATACACACACACAGTAGAATTAAATTTCACTCTCTAAGTAAGGACTGTATCAGGGACTACAGCCTATTTTCATCATCTGTAACATATATGCATGTATATGTAATGATTTATGCATGGATTCCAAACATATGGTAAAAGAAATATTTGCTCTCTATTTATAAATGGAAAGTTTCTCTCTCTCTCTCTCTGTTTTGTTAATGCTGTTGCTGATCTCGAGTGTCTGGTATTTATTCATTTGCAAACACTTTCCTACTTCCTATTTCCTTCTTGTCCCCCCCCCCACACACACCATTTGTTCCTTGTATTCTGATCACTGAATGACTCATCTGCTGCAACAGCCAGCCTTCACTTTTACTTCAGTGCAGCTGTGCTATTTTAGCCCATTTTTACCTATAGACTAACTGAAGGATCTCAGAGGTTTTTAAACCTCATAGGGTCTGCAATTTGAATTAATCTTTACCTACTTAATGTATCCATCTCATTTCCTTGCAGTTTCTCTATGTATACGAGTTAAAAATATACTTAATATCTAGTGTCTTTTGTGCAGACACATCAGTAATTTTTGTTCCAAAATTGATTTGAACAGAAAAATATATTTGATATTACATGAATCATGTAAATATATTTAAGAAAGTCACATTTTATCTTCAGTTTCTTATTCTTGTCTGTAACAATACATTCTAGCTTGTTTTGCCATTTTACAATGTCATTGCAAAATACAATTTTCATTTTCCTGGTAGAGAAATACTGCTCGACTAAAAGCCCCCTTTAATTTCATTGTTTGCATCATTTTTTAATTCTCATTGGAAGTTTAATGAATGTGTCTTGTGTTTTACCATAGCAATATGGCTCACATTAATGTAGGACTTTTGGTAAATAAATATTGCTGTTGACAACCATCAGTGAAAACTTAAATGATCGTAACATTTTATATTTGCTTTTAATAAAGGTGTTGTTCTTCAGTTTAGCACAGTTGACCTTTTGCCTGCTCCCGGCTATGTGTATAATTGCAGCAGCTACATTAGAAAGATGTTTACTCATCAACAACAATAGCTTATCTATTGAAATGTTTAAAGCAGACCTCCTTAGAGAGTCATTCTTTTAACAATCAGATGATGATAGGTTTAGAACATTATTTTACTGTCCATCTCATACACCTACACCTTATTGTCATAATTTTATTAACATGCTTGTCAGATGTTGATTTTGTTAAAAATATTGATATTTTGAAAATAAGAGAATTTTTTTTTTTTTTTTTTTTTTTTATAGATAAGTTTGGTATTGCTGCTTACTTAGATGCATTTTATAGTAATTCCTTCAGAAACAATGTTTTCCATATTTGTCTACTTTATATTGTGTGCATAAATCTCAGAATTTATCTCAAATTAACTCCCCCTATTATTTTATTGCCATTGAATATTTCTAAATTTGTAGAAAAAGTTTTGTTTGTATGAATTATCAAAACCTATTTCAGGCGAATCATGATTGTTCTGTTTGAGTGCTTTCAGTAATCTTATTAAGGGGAATGGTTATGCTTTGAAAACTTGATTGAAACTGTGTCTGTTATACATTTGTCAAGGAATTAATATGTAGTTTAAAAAAAGCCTTTATAGTTATTGACACTTAAAATGTCTTAACAACCTTTATATACTTAAACTAAGTGAGGTTCCACAAATGCTACATTGAAATTCTCTTTCTTTACCTAGTCATCCAGTTAGGTGTCTTTCTCCATTTCTCTCTCTGTCTTTTTTTTTTTTTTTTTAAATTTTTTTTTTATTTTTAAGCCTATTAGTTTATGTAATTCATTTCAGATTTGAGTGCCAAAATATATCTACAATTTGGTTGATAGATTAAAATTGTTGACTTGGTGCCAAGCTGTAAAGAAGCTGCACCTGGAATTTGTATTGACCTAAAGAAATCTGGAGAGAAATCAATAATTGTACTATGAAGCCATGTGCAATACATTCTACTTTACCTCTCTTTTCTTGATTGTCATAAATATTCAAGTTACTATTTCCTTTCTACTTGCCTATTCAAGCATGTCTTCTCACCTGTTTTTTTTTTTTTTTTTTTTTTTTTGTTTTTTTTTTCACTTGCTGCCATCTTCTAAGCCATTCTTTTGTTTTGTTTTTTTATTATTATTTACCATGCATAAATTGAGGAACAAAAATATCTGTATCATTGTATTGCCAAATATCCACTATAAAAAGAAAAGAAAAAAAAGCTTTTTTTTATTATTGTGAATAAAAAAAAAAATATATAACTATTAATAATTCCCTTTGATCAGAAACGGTGACCTTGAAAGGTAAAAAAATTATATGAAATGTCAAATTGACTTAAAGTAAAATTTTGGAGAAAATGTCGTATGGCCTGGTGTTTAAATTCAGCTGTAGAAATGATTATCTGGGTTTGAGAAAATATCTGTGATAAGAAACTACCTTTAAAAATATTTGACTTGGTGAATTGTGAAAGTGATTTATCATTAAGGAAAGCATTGTCATAATCTTTATTCATGGAGTGAAAAGTAATAAATCTTCAATATCGGTTTTTATTTCTGAGATGTGACTGTAACTATTTACACTCTTTACATTGTTTGGAGTATCATCCTCATCTTTATTGCCATATTCAGTGTTTCAGCCATTGTACACTCCAGCCTTCTACAGGTGATATGTTGGCCCAGTGGATAAAAGCATTGGTTGAAGTAATCCAGTGTCTTGAATCCAAAGAGTTGTGAGTTCAATACCTTGCCACAGCAGAGGTGAACAAAAACTTGTAGAGTTAAGTTAGTAAAGGGAAATAACTGAAACAGAAATATCCAGAAAAGGCATGGCATGTGGAACTAGAACATTCTACTCCAGTGAATGAAATAAAGGGTTCAGTTTGAAACTCAAACATATATTACGGAGTGTACAACAGCCGAAACATTATATGACAATAAAGGTGAGGACAATAGTCTGAACGATGTAAATAATTAATTTTCATATTAACTTAATTTGACCTCTGCACCCTAGTCTATACATCTATTAACTGCTTGCATGCTTATCAACATTTCCTTGTTAAGAGTAAAGCAATCTCATTTACGAGGCTGTTAAAGAATTTGAATATGATTTTCTTTTTTTATTCATTTAGATGAATAATGTGAAGCAATGAATAAATTAGTCACAAATATCATTTTTATTTTAGATTTCTATACTGTATATTTGTGTGTATGTCTTGTCAACCAGAATCTACTCCTGCAGCAGCTTGTAATTTGATTACCATTGTTGTCTTATTTATAAATATATTTGGCATATGTAAAAGAGGTTATGTAGAAGAACTTGTTTACACTGTTGGAGTGTGAGCAGCTTCTCAGCTGGAACAGAAGCTGATATCAATGGAATTATTGCTTTTCTAAATTTTACCAGTTCTTAATCAGGCTCATCTGCAGTTGTCTTTGACTTTCCATCTTGGAGTTATGCCATTGCAGCAAAAACATAAATAAATAAATAAAAATAAATTGATTTTTGCTTAATTCCCTCCCACTGCTGCATTCTCTCACATCTTCAATCAGTTCTGTCAGTGCTTCTTTCTATTTCTTCTCTCACTTTTCTCTTCTAGATGAAGTTCTTTTGAATTGTCTCCTCTCAAGTCAGTTTATAAAGCTAACATTAATCACACATACATTCTCAAACTTGCCATGGATCATAATACTATAGAACAGTTATTTAAGGAAATGTGTTGCAACATTCAAAATTGTGACATTGATTTTTTTTTTTTTTTTTTTTTTTTTTTTTCTATTTGTAGATTAAAGAAAGCAATAACAAAAATAGACATTACTTTGATTTGAGATCATGGCATAAGTATTTTTTGCTCAGTCTTATTGCTCACTGTGAAATATATATTTAGTTTTTCATTTGTGGTTTATTTGTTTCTTCTTTTTTTTTTTTTTTTAAACTTGTTATTTTTTCTTTCTTGATAATTTTCAGAAATCATTTGCATTCCTAGTTTTATTTATTATTTTGGCTTAACATCCGTCATGGAATCTTTATTGAACTAAAAGTATTGGTTTTATTCACAAGAATTGAAAAATGTATATATTTCTTTTTGTATATTTGTCGCCTGAAGTGGAAATATGTTTGGAGGGAAATCTTTTTAGGAGTTGAAAGTGTACCAGAAGATTAATTTCCTATTGAAATCCTACAACTCCATTTGATGATTTTACTTTATATCATTTTTATAGTTTTCTTGAATCCTGAACTGGGAAATTGTTTCTGGACTGAAGTAAATAAAAATTATAAAATTGTAAGAAAGCAAATCAATTTGGATATAACAAAAATCTGATTTTTTTTTTTTTTTTTTTTTTTCTCCCTCAAACTCAAGTTCTGATGGTTGGTTCAGACTGTTAAGTGCTCATTCTTGATGTGATTGATGGCATTGAAGGTTGTTTGACCATATTCTGTTTTCAAATTCTTTCTCTTTCAACTAAAACTGTTGTTAGCAAGTTCTGGCTTTGTGTTTGTGTTCTGCCAAAAGGCACCTTGATACTCAGACTTTATTGCATATACTTCAGTGTTGAGTTTTGCCGTCAACATAGTTTTCACTTGATTATCTTATCTCTGTTTTATCTGCATCATTTTTTTTTTTTTTTTTTAATGTGATGCTAATGACATTACCACAACTCGCACCTGTGGCAGGTAATTGGTCTATAGAAAATAGAAAAATATGTAGATATTTCCATTTTTCTTGTTTTATGTTTTTCATACATTTTTCTCACCCTCTTTTAACCTTCTAAATTTACTTTGTGTACATGTAAACCATCCCTCACCACGACCACCACCACATGTTGCAAATGATTATTACATTTATAGATAATCTGTTCTGGTTGCTTCTATTGAAAATAAGGCTACCTTCTTCCAATGTTGGACTTGTCACCAACATCTCTATTCTCAGCCTTTGCCCAATTACTCATCATTTCTTTCCTTATTTCACTGCAGGCTATGGTTTCTCTCTCTTCTATTTAGCAGGTTGTTGTCGTCAGAGTTGCTTCTCTTGACTCACAAGCCATCCCTCCTGTGATACCCGAAGTTAATTTTTCCACTCAACCTAAGTTGGAATTTTTATTGCTTGGCAACTATTGGATACATTGCTTTTGTTGATATAACTTTTTTTTTTTTTGCCTATTTTTAAAAATGCTCAAGTCTTTGATTGACTCCACTCATTTTTACCATTATTGCTAGACTTACTGCTTTCTTTAGATAATCAGAATGTCTTCTTTCTGTAAATAACATTTTTAGAATAGAAACAATATAATTACTTCATAATCATTATTCATTATTTCCACTGTTATCTAACAAAAAGATAGCAACTTGTTACATTTATTAGCAATAATGAAGTGTATATATATCACATGTGTAAAGGCTTATGATGTAGCCAAACCATCTGTGAATGTTTATCAACTTCCTGATAAACTTTTTTTCTTAAATTTTTAAAATTTGTAATATACTTGGTCCTAGCTAAGTTCTGACTAAACTTTTCAAGTTTTCTATTGTCTTTCTACTCCCATTAGCAAAACAAAATTTTTGTCATTATAGGATTGATTTCACCATATAAGTGGGATGTATCAGTTTTTTCATCACTTTTGTTGCGTGTTGAAGATTGGTTGTTACTCATAAGCTCTTTTTATTAATGATTATTTTTTAAATACCTTTTTTACTGCAGGCTTAGTAACTTTTTTTTTTTTTTTTTTTTTTTTTTTTTTGTAAATATTTCAGGACATTTGCAGTTGTTTCTTACCAGCTCTACATATCATTACCAGACTTGGCATTTTCTTTGATTTCTTCACCATCTTCAGGTGTTGATCGGATCAAGAATTCTAATAATTTTCTACTTTGTCTAATCATACAAGCAGTCAGTGTGAGGAATTCTAAATATTCCAGTTATGCCATCCCTTATTTCTTTTTATTTATAATTTTAATTCTTCAGTTACAGAGCCATATTTGGAGGAAAAATATTTAACTCTTGCTTCTAAATATTGGTCTTAGTAAAATCTGCGAATTATTTCGTTTCGTTTATTAAATCGGATTTCCATTATTTATAAGTTTATATTGACCTAATTTTAAGAACATTGTATTTTTAGTTTTATAATACATTTTATCACACACACACATTCATTCATTTTGAAGGAATCTCACAGAATGTTAACATCATTTATTTGCATGTATTAGAGTTCTTTCAAATTATTGTAATTCCTAAAAGGGCTTTGTAATTCAAATTTTTCTTTGAAGATTAATTTTTATGTGTTTTTATTATTAAACTATATAAAGCATATTTTTTAACATTGAACCATTTCTTACAAATATTACAAGACAGGTTGGGCAATTTTTAACTGGCATTTTTATGTTCTATGATCTATATGATATAGTTTTAGGATTGTACTCTGAATGATTGATTTTTCTAAGACATTTTTTGATCTTCATACTTGATGAGTTTTATTTTCTGTCTATAAGTTATGCACAAATTAGTAGTGACTTATCTTTTGGAAACTCTTTAATTTTGGATGTATTTTGATAACTGAGAAGGAAATACTCAAATTTTTGCTGATAGAATACAGTTAGATTTTGAACTGTTACAAATATTGGAAAACCTACACTCAGGAAATTTTCTGATTTGATTTTTCTCATTCCATTTGTTCACTGCATGGAGAGAGGGGGGTGATGAAAAGTTGTCAGCCTGACCAAGAATCCCTAAAATTGAAAAGTGAAAATTTAAAACTTAAAATTAGCAATACTGAAAAATCTTTGTTTTTTTTGTTTGTTTTTTTTTGTTTTTCTTTCTTAAGCTTGTTGCTATTCTCATCAGATAGTATTAAGAATGTTTACATTTAGTTTCATTAAAAAAAAAATAATTTTTGGTTATCTTTTGATAGCTTTCATATCAAAAGGCACTTTTTTTAGATGCCCAAATTTGCCTATATTTATTCTCACACTGAAGATGTAAGAAAAACCAACATTTCATCATCATCATCATCATAGCTTTTAAAAACTCAAACAAAAAAAATGTATATTTTATAAAGAAAGTGCATTAATAAACAAGTCAAAAATGGTTTGCAGAATTTTATGTTAGTTTCTTTTTTTCTTGGTGAACAATATTCTCTTCTCAGGTAGACAAGCTTCATTGCAACACATTACTTGAATATAATCAGTATTAGACAAGACTGGAATTAGTCAATATACTGAACATAGCAAATCAAGTAATTGAAAACATTTATGCATGTTTTGGTATATGGGTTGTTTTGATGTGTAGCTTCTAAACAAAAATAATTTATTAGACCATAGTTTTTTAAAAAAGTTGTGACAAAAAGTGGTATGAAATGAAAGATCTTGAGACCTGTGAAATAAACCACCATTCACTGTACCAAATACAGTCTTCACTGAAGCGATTCTGTAAGCAGAGTCTGTTAGATAATTATTAAGGAAAACATATTCAACAGAAGAGAAAAAAAACTGTAGATTTTAAAAAATATTTTTGTACATGTTCAGGTTTGTAAAAACAGGAAAGATTATTTAAAATCAATCTCAGCCTCAGAGATGGCTTTGGATCATATGATTTTCATTTATGTTAGGCATCATGTCCTTGATAGCAGCCATAAATCAGTCCTTAGTATTGTGTGGCCATTGGTTGATCTCTTTTTGATGATACCTCAAATGTGGTGGCATAAGGAGTTTAAATCAGAAGAAGCTACATTCTTGATCCAGGACTTCACTAGTATGTCCATCGCCTTGATGTTGGCAGTTACATTTAGCAATTGAAATTGACATGGACACCCTGCAAGAATTAGTGGAGCATAATATGGCTTACATTGTTCACTACCTTCATGATCATTATATGATATGAACTTGGTGTGCATTAACTAGGGTACCTCCCTGTAATCTTTCCAGATCCTTCTGTTCACTTACTAATCCTGATTAAAGTTCTCACTAGAGCATGCTGAGCACCTTAGGTTGTCTGGGCTTGTTTAGCAAGTTCCTTGATTGGAACATACAGTTCTCATGATCCTTGTGAACATGAACTACCCTCCTTTATTCCTTATGAACCATAAATCTGATAGTCGACTTTGTCATTTTGTGATGCCTTGTGATCATCCACATCAATTTGTTGGGTTCATGATCCAGTGATAAACAGGACCTGGTGTAAAAAAAGTCATCTTTATGGCATTTGAATCCTTAGAATATTTTGTTTGTTTTTTTTTTTTTTTGTTTTTTTTCCCACTTGCTGACAAATGATCTGTCCTTACCAGAGGCCTTCAGCAAGTTTCCTGACATTGAACATGAATTTTTTTTTTTTATATTTTTTTTTTAATCATAATTGTTTTGCTGCTTCTCTTATTTTAGCCTAGATGAGTGACAGTGCTCCGAATTCTCCGACCACCACAACTTTTCTTAAATGTACTTTTATATATAATATATATATATATATATATATATATATATATATATATATATATATATATATATAGACACACTTAACAGTTGGCATATTTAGTGGATGTGAAATTTGAAATTGTATATATTCCCCCTGTTATTTACCAATTTCTTTAAAATTGTTTAGTATATCGAATTAACATTTTTTTCTAGTTATGGCTTAAATAAATTCAATGACTACAAACTTCTGATTTTTTTTTTCTCTCACTATATCTGCTTTCCTCTTTCTAGTACCATTCTATCTTTATATACACAACATGTGTGGTATTTCTATGTATTGAGATTCTCTTGACTAAATGTTGCTCAGTAAATGTCTTAATTTTGACAGCCTTAGTATGTTGCTCATCAAAAGAGTGCTTCTTTTTAAGGACTTTCCCAATATTATAGACAGCCATTTACTGCCAAAATCTATTCAGACATTTTGGAAAAATCTTTGGCTTTTCTTTTTCTATTTGTTTTTCGTAATAACATTATTATCAAGTGAACATTTCATTGCTTTTAGCACTACTTAGTAGCAATATTGATTCATGTTCATTTACAATTTTATTTTTCACTTTAAATTTTGTTTTATTTCACATTTTTTATTAATCATGCATACATATGTGGTAACCATAAGCCCTACCTCCCCCTGCCAGTTGTTGAATTTCTGTTTTTTACAGTTTTTTGTTTTTTTTAAATTCAATGCTACTTTGCTGGATAAACTGGGATATGTTTGAATATAAAAGCCTGGTTGGTTATTTGTCTGTTGAATTGAAAGAAATTTACAGAAAGAAATACTTTTCAATATTCATACTGTCATAAAATTTGTTTTAGTGCTGCTAAGATTTTCACCTTTGTATGGACACAAAATGTATATAAGAATGTTAAATCTTTTTATTGCTAGATTTTTCCCTTGCCATTTTTATTAAGAAAGAGGTATATGAAAATGACCTTTGATAACTTTTAGTGCTACCTTCTTTGAAATAAATTATAGAAAGAGTATTATTATAATTACTTATGACAAATTAATTTTTTAGTTGGTTTTTATCTTGTCTTACCTGAGGCTGTCAATCTGTGGCGGTGAGTAGATGTCACAGGATCATAAATAATAATAATAAATCTCTGCATGTGATTTGAACTGTTGGTGAAGATAGCTACTACTTTAAATGTCTGAACTATAAAGCGTCTCTAAAACTCATCAAAGATCAAATTAAACATGCCATTCCACAATATCTCTCTGTACCATATTGGTTTTTGTTTTTACAGTACAAATGTCAGTAGAAGCAATATTTTTTTTTTTTTTTTTTTTTTTTTTTTAACATGAAGCATTATTAACAATTATTAATTATATCTCATGTTTGTTTCAGTACTGTCTTTTATTTTTGTTTACATAGAGAAAAAATATATGTGGTGGTATTATTATTTCCAGTTTTTTTTTTATTTGTTATTTGATACAATCAAGTCTTTTACCTGAGACTTGAAGTAACACTTACTTTCTTAGAAAGTTATTGAACATATCACATTTATTTTTTCTGACTAAGAGAGCACTGCTTATCTGAATACACTTTTTTTTATTTTAGATATGATTAGTTTTCTGGGATTTTCTTAATGTGCATATCAGTTTTCTTTTTAATCAAATCATTCCTAGGGCTTCTATTGTTGAAATTGTGGTTGTGTGTAAATGAAATCTTCTTAAATTTCTATTTTCAAGTCCTTATATTTTGAAAGGTTGTTAAATTTTTTGATGAGATATTTATCAAATGAGATGGCTATGTCAATGAGATAACATGTTTTCCAAAGTCTTTTATTATTGTATCTCATCTCATTGTGCTGTAGCATTTTGTATGTATGGTAAAGCCTGAGAGAATGGTAACATTTTCATCATCTATCAATGTTGATGGTTTAGGTTCATTTTTCTGCATGGGAAAGCTTATAATATTGGCAAATCTTCCAATACAAGTATTTTCCTATCCTATATTTAAATTCGCTTGGGGCTAGGGTGGAACACGCAAATATTACATGCCCAATACTTTCTTCAGTGTTTGTACGAAAGCAACATTTTAGATTGGTCCCATTCATCAAAATACATGCTTGGTATGTGTTTTGATTTTGAGCAACTAAGGTTAATCCTTGTGTTTCTCATTTCAATCTTGAGTTCCACAATTGATGGGTCAATGCTTGCATTAAGTGTTGGTCATGTGAAGGTTTCTCTTCCAATTTAGCTTTCAAATTACTTTAGGCCTATTTTGCTTTGTCTTTGATATTTTTGTCCTCTGCTTTTTGTCCTCAATTTCATTTTCTTTGTACCATTGTAGATCTTGTTTGAATTTTTGGCTTTGATAATTGGCTGACGTTTTTTATTGGATTCATGCTGCTTAACAAACTTTAGTATCCAATCACTGGTCAATTTGTAGTACCTTTTTCAAAACTGTTATGGTTGTAATCTTGTATATGTGTTTTAGTTGGATCAGTCCTCTACCTATCTTTGCAGTTTACTGGTACAGTCAGTGTACATCTGCTTTAGGTGGATACATGATAAACTTGGTAGGGATTTTCTAATCCTTCTAATTATTCTTTGTATCTCTTCTAGATTCCACTTTGTCATATTGAAAGAGTATCTAGCAACAGGTATTGTTAAGGACTTAATAGCTTCTAATTTATTTGTTGCATTTTTATTATTAATTTTTACTAGAATTTATTAGTTGGTTTTTCTCATAGATTTACTTGGGCTGAGTAAAAAGTAACAAAAAAAAAAGCTAATGCGAATATTAGTCAAAATTATTTACATTATTTACAGACCAATGTCCTTGTCTTTTTTGTTATCACAACAGACCCTTGTGCCCTCTGACCTTCTTCAGGTATGTGTCAATCCAAGCAACTTTCAAGGAATTTCAAATTGAAATCTTTATTTGAACTATAGTAGTAGATTGTTCTCATTCTACTGTACATGCCAAGGGATATATCTTGTTTTGTTGTTTTTAGTACTGATCCATTATTGTTCGCACTGTTTCCACTAAGTCTGTATTACTTAGCTCAGGAATTGAACTCCCAATTACTATATCACCACATTCATGAACCAAGGCCTTTAGTTCATAGGCTATTAGGGGTTCATAAATTTGGTGCCATAATAATAATTGAGAGTTCAACTCTTGGACTAGGTAGTACAGACTTTGTGAATGGAAATTAAATAAACATTAATTAGATGTAAGTAGATATTGTGGTCTCATTTAACTTTAAATGGCCATATAATTTGAACTTATTTGTAAAAGCTTTCACAAAAGCACTCTTGTTAAAGATAAATAAATTTTTACTAATTTTATATTTTCTCACTCGCTTGTTTGTGTAAAAAAAAAAACACATCAATTTTGTATTTGTTTTTAATAGGAAAGGAAATGGTACTTTAGCCAAAAGTTTTAATGAAATATTTTTACTATAGGTTGATATAAGGTTGCCAAAAAATTCTATTGATAAAAAAAAAATATTCACTGCATTTTGTGGTTATCCCGATCTAATCTGTAACAATAGAATCTGGTTTGAAGGGCTTGATTTTTTTTGATTTTTTTTTTTTTTTTTTTTTTTGCTATAGAATTTCTGAGATGCTCTGTTTGAAATTTAAATACTGTTCTAGAAAACTGATAGTAATTTTTGCAAAAAACATTAAAGGAAAATCTGGCAATTTATGATTCTTTGTTGATAATAACAATGAGATTTGATTGAAAATACAGCCAAATGACCCCCCCCCCCCTTCAAAATAATGTTGCTTTTGTTCATTTAACTGGTATCACAAGAAATGAGGTTTCAGTAGTGGTTATTTATAATAATACCATTAAAAAAAAATTACTCAAATCCAAAACATCACTGCTCTGAGATCTCATTCCTTACAAGAGGCTTATTCTTCATTGCCAATTAATGCTTATTTTGCAGTAGCATTTATAGAAAAAGGATTGGAGAGTTGTAATAGAAAGTGAAAGAAATTCTAGTCAGAAATTAATAAATTGACATTATTTCAGTTAAGAAATTCAAGCATGATTATAATTCAGTTTGTAAGATTTCTAACTATTTTCTTTGCTTAGGTTTCCCAATAGCTTTATCAGAAATTAATTTTTCCTTGAATACCAATTTAGCAAGGAACATAATCGGTATTTCTTGTTGAAAACCTTTATCAGTTCTTTAATATTAGGTACCTTTGTGGTTTGGTGAATATTTCCAGTTTTCAGTAAAGTCTTATTCATCTAGAAACTTTTTTTTTAACTGCATATTTATTTCTGAAAAATAATTTTTAGTCCATTTTTATTCAAACCATGATCTTTATAATCAAGAACACTTTCAATGTAAGAAGTTCTCTCATTGCTTGATATTTGTACATTCCATACATTGCTCATATTTTTCCCTTTTTATGCAAACTCCTTTTTTTGACATAAGCATGGTTTTTTCACAATCTCTTATCTGTAAATTTCCATGACATCTTTATAAATATGGTGGAGTAGTTTCCTATTGATGTCTCCACAGTTTTGAATTCAGATTAGTCCTTTTCTTAGCTTGTATACTTTACCAAGTAAGTATTTTTTTTTTCTTGTCCTGGCCAACTTGTGCGTACTATCTGGCTAATTTCTAAGACAATTTTCCTACTTTCCTTTCATCTTTGTGTTACAACTTTTATTTCAATTAATGAAGTCTAAAATTGTTTCTTTCTTTCTTCACTTTCAGATGCATCACCCCATACAGATGAAACCAGCTGATAGTGAAAAACGAAATGGTGAGTATGTTCCTGAAAGTATTCATTTTCTTTTGCGTCTACTTTGTTGTTGCATGACAACATTTATTAATTAATGATCATGATTAAGGAGTAGTTTGTGTCTGGGGACGACAATGATTATTTATTTATTGAAAAGAAAATTGTATTTTTGCTTTCTAACAGTTTGCTTCATCTTAAGTATGTTTGTCCGATTAGACAGTTGTTTCTTTGGTAATGGGCTCGGCACAAAACAAGTGTGGACATTTAGTAATTGGTCTGGAAATATATGTAGATACAATTAGAATTTATAATATATATTTTATTTTTATTATTGGGTTGGTGCAAAAATAATGACGTAATAATGTCGTTTTTTGACATATTTTTTAACGTCAAAAAACGACATTATTACGTCATTATTTTTGCATCAACCTAATATTACCAGTTAAAGAGACTTTCTAGTAATCTAAGAGTAAATAGTTCTAAAAATACATGTAATTATTTTAATGCCTGTTATTATAGAACTAGCTCTCATAAGAAGAGAACTTTTAAATTCCTATCTTTTAAGTCATAATAATATTAATAAATTTAGTTGAAGTTTTAGTAAATTTTCTTTATTTTCTAAATCCATATAATAATCTTCTACTGTGTTTTTGGTAGTTCTTAAGACATAAAGTAAAAAGCATTTACTGTGTGGTAATTGAAGTTTGAATAGAAAAATAGTTAAAGAACATGGGCAAAAGTTTAATCTTTAATATTCATAATGTGAAAGAGTATTTAGAAAAGGTCCAGATAAGTTAAAATGCAGATTGCCTTTGTGTGTGTGTTTTAAACAAATAAAAACTATTATGTGCATAAGGCACTAATATCTGGAGTACATCTATGTACTACTAAACTGATTAAAAGTTACCTACACCTTTATGGTCAGTGGATTTTATATATAATCATTGAATAATACAGACATAGTACTTATGTTGAAAAAAAAAACTACACCACCTTCCTGACGAATTTCATCTTAAAAATCAAGAAACTGATTGGACAACTTGAAAGAATCAGTATAAAATACAATATGTCTATATATTATTCAATGAAACATGCTTGAATAAATGTGTGTGTGTGTGTGTGTGTGTGTGTATGTATGTATGTATATATATATATATATATATATATATATATATAAGAGAGAGGAAATGTTCTGTTTTAACTCCCCCCCCCCCACCAAAAAAAAAAATAAAATAAATAAATAAAAAAATTCACCCCATGCAAGGCAATAATGTGACTAAGATGCAAGGGGTTACTTACTTGAAAGAAAATAAGACCTTTAGGAAAAGTAACCAGAAACCTAATCCTAAACAGCTTACCTTTTTTTTATAAAATATAAATATGTAAAATCTTATTGCACCCTGTTCTTGCTTTTGTTCTAATTTTATTTTCAAAATGTTTTCAGAAGTAAATTTTCATGTTAATAGTTCCTTTCTTACATGTTCCTTTTTGAAATGTGATAGTTAAGTATGTAAACAATGGAGACTAATTAAGAAAGTGTAGGTAATATGAACGATAGTATATTTTTGTATATTTTAAAATATACTTCATATATATTCAGATTTATAACTAATTAGATGGTTACACTTGCATGATTTATTACTGAAGGAACATTAATATTGCTGACAAGAAATTTGCATGACATTTTACAGCAAATGAGTTTTTTTTTTTTTTTCTTAAACTAGTTTCCGGACTTACTCCACATTCTTCTGTTATTTATATATTTTTTGTTTCAATGTTCAGCAACAGCTGTTTTTTGCATGTCCAAAAAGTTCTCCTTATTATGCTGATTTCAATTAAGCATAGCCATATAACATGTACACGATTGCACAATAGATTAACATGTGGCTAAAACATTTCTCAGTGTTTTCCCTTAAAAGGACATTTTCTGTTTGATTGCAGATATAGAGGAATGATGGGAAAAATGCCTTGTATTGTCACATGGTTTACTGTGATATTTAAGAATTGAAAATGGTGCAAAGTCATCAGATTCTTCTTAGGTTGTAAACATGCCAGTTGTCATCTTAAGTGAATTTTAGATATGTCATGTTTTACTTTTGTTGTCTTTGATTGCTTTTAGTTATATTTAATAGTTGTTTAATATTCCTACCACTTAAAATAACTTTGTAGAAGTATTTCTCTGCTTTTAGTCATACAATTGTTCAGAGTTGAAAAGGTTTGTGCTAATCAGATTGCAATCATTTTTAGCAAGTTCTGTGTTACCATTTATACTTCTCTTTATGCAATGATGAATATCAATATATATAAAAAAAAAAATATCTTACTACTAAATGTCCTATATAAATTTCTATATATACTGAAAGTTATATTAAGATTCAATTAGTGTCAGTATCTTTTATGATTTTACTGTTTTGATGTAATCTTTTCTTTAAAAATGGGATAAGTTATGATGCTTTGTTTTTTTTGTTGTTTTTTTTTTTTTTTTTTTTTTTTTTTTTTAGTAACTTTTCATGGTCATTTTTTTTATCTCTGATCTACTGGATGTCAGTCTCTTTGTTGTTATTACCATTACTTTTATTATCTATCTACCTTTTAGGGGGAAAAGGTAGATAGATAATAAAATAATAGCATCACTCATAGTAGTGCTTTTGCAGGATTGTGTTGCAAAGCTTCTTAACTGGTAACCCTTGCTCTACAGTGAAATGTTTTTTGTTGATGTAACTCCAGTTGCTCTATATATTATATGGTGGGAGGCTGAGTTGAAAAGTTCTTGGATTGATCAATAAGTTAAATCTCCCTTGCTCCAAATGCTTGCTCATTCCGTCAGATTTTGAGAAGTGAGACAAGCCAAAAACTTTTCAGCACCTTCTTGGATTTTGTGTTGAATGAAAACATTTACAAATGTAAAAAAAATTCTTCCTGGACTGGATGCTATTTTTCTGCTTGATTTGTTTCTTTGAGGGTTAGGGTTGGTTTGCAAGAAATTTACTATTATCTTATTTACTGTTATATTTTAGTAATTTTACAAAGCGGATGTTAACATACTTAATAGACAAAAGCATTTTTTATTTTTTATTTATTTATTTTTTTTTGCTAGTTTTAACTTGTTTTTATTTTGCCAAACCCAATTAAAGATCTTCTTGGTGCATATTGAATAATTACATTAAACTTTTCTCTGAAGTTACATGTTACATTTCAAAGCATTAAACTTATGGATGTCCTGTCATTTTGCTTTTATAATGAACAAAACAGTACTATTTAAAAATTCCTTAATTTAACAAAATTGCATTATTATTTATAACAATTATTAGTTTATTATCAAATTCATCATCTTTTTTTTTTCTTTCATTCAAGCTTTATTCATATGGCTGTTTTCTTCAAGTGCATTAGTTCTCTTTGTTCTTTGGTTCCCAAGTTTGCAATATGTTGCAGTATCTCATATTTTTATGAATTATATTGATAAGAAAGTAGTGCTAAATAGTTATATTGAATTCTTTTATTCTATTCATGTCAAATTTGTTGTCAACAGTATATTAATTTACAGAGTTTGATTTTTTTTTTGTTAATATCTCTTCAACACAAACATTTTGAAGCTTGACCAGAGTACATGTTTACACATGCAAAATAACTTTTTAATATAAAAATAATTTTGATGCAGTTCTAAATGGCAACAGTAACATTTCAGGTGAATTATTATTCATAACTAATATTTGCATTAATTTATTCTTCAGTTTTCTGGAATAACTTTTTTTATCTGTATTCTGTTAAAAAGATGAAAACAATTCTCAGTTTTTGTTTTGAGTTTTTGAAGAAATTTAGATTTGTTTACATCTACATTTTTAATTTTGTTTAAAATATGTGTAGAAAAATTTTAATGTAGATGCTAAATTTTTTACAAGACAAAATTGTTAGATTTTCAACATGCACTCAAAGAAAAGAAGAGTATTTGTACTTTTTTTTTTTTTTTTTTAGTTGACTTCTTTGAAAATTCATAATGCTATTACGCTTTTTCTCTAATTGTTGAGCATATTTTCCAAAAGCAGGAAATTTTAAGCTGGTGAGAAAACTGGAATTTCTTTAATGGATCTTTCCATTTTGACTCCATTGAACATTGGTACACTGATAATCCTTACCTTATTCATATAAAAGGCAACCAATTTAATTACTCCCTTTCATTTTGAAATCTTAAATTTAAATATTTTAAAGTTTACCTTTTTAGTGTTAATTGATTGTTAATAAAAAAGAAAAAAAATTCTTTATGTCCAAATTGCTTGGCACTAAAATTTGAAAAGTCATTTTCCGTTATTTTAGAAGGAAATATTTGAATCTTTCTGAGGTTGCACTCACAATATTTTATTTTGGTTCAAACTCCTTTGAAGATGTTTTGCCAGCTGAAGCAAATAATGACAGCTTTATTATGTAAGATGTATTGACATTATTTGGGAGATAGCAACAGAAAACAGATAAATATGCACTGTATTCAATACTGTTATGATTTAGGGCTTGCAACTTTGTTACTTAGTTGGCTCATTGTGCTGTTGTAGATTAATGTTATTTAGAAATAATGAATCAATGGGGGACGATTACAATCAATTTGGCTGCTGATAATTTACTTGACCACTTTCACCTCTACAACTTAAAACTCCTTGTTTTCTCTATCAGGCTTTCATTTATGTACAATTGTTTTTCTTACATTTTAATTATAAAGTTCATTTCGATTCATTAATTTGTTCATAACTATTAACAAAAGATTCAGGAATGCAGTTGTTCACTTCAAAACCTATCCAATTGCTGACCGTGGAAGTGGCCACCTCACTGTTATATGTGAAACTATGGAAACTGAAGAAGCCCAAATTGTAATACAACAGATTCCTGAATGACCCAAATCTGAAGGATAACTATATGAACAGTGAAAAGAAATTATGAGTGACAAAATGGAATCTCAAGGGAAACTTTAGTGACATCATCCCGAAGGAGAATGGATGAAGAAAAAAAAAAAAAAAAAAATGAACGGATCACAGATGAGATTCTCAACTTGATGCAAAAGAGACAGCAAACAATACCAAGACAGGGAACAAAATATAGAAAACTACACAATGAAATAAAGGGGGAGGGGGGAATGCAGGCAGGCTAAAGAAGAATGGCTCAATGAAAAATGTACAGAAATAGAGAGAATGAGTAACACTAATAAAGGAGGATATGCATAAAAAAAAAATAAGAGAACGAACAGGACAGAAGACATGTTCATCAAGAGGCTGCATAAAATCCAAGGAGGGATGCTCATATTACAGAAAGAAAAAATTCTTCAGTGCTGGAATGAATATATTGGAGAACAACTGACACTACACAAAAATATTGATGGACTGGAAAAATACTAAAAATGAAGTGGAAGCTGAACTGGTCCAATTGAATAGAAAGAAAATGGCAGGGCCAGACATAATTGTAATAGAGATGCTGGCTGCCTTAGATGATTTTGACAGAGACAAGATTACAGAAATAATAAATGAAATCTATAGCAGTGGTGATATACTGGAAGATCCAAGCAGATCTATTTTCATAGTACTAAGAAACCAGGCACAAATGAATGTGGACTCCACCAAACGGTTAGCCTAATGTGTCATATAACAAAACTCATCATCCGAATTCTGTTGAATAAAGTTCACAGCTGAATCAGGCCAGAGATATGACGAGAACAGTACGGGTTTGTCAATGACACTATAACAAGGAACAAGAAATTTATGCCCAGAAATTTATGAAAAAGAGCAATAGAAATGCAGAAGAATGAGTACCTGTGTTTTATAGACTACACAAAGGCATTTGACAAAGTATGCTGCAAAGATCTGTTAGAGCTGCTTAACAAGCTTGACATATTTGGGAAGGGCATTAGAATAATCAAAAATCTCTGCTGGTATCAAACCACCTGCATACGGATAAAAAAATGAGTTCAGCAAATATACAAAAATAGAAAGGGCTGTAAGTCAAGGATGTGTCTTCTCACCGGACTTACTCAACCTATACAGTGAGGCAGTTCTGAGAGAACTCGAAATCCTATCGGGATTCATCATTGGTGGCCACAACCTTAACATAAGATATGCAGATGACACAGTGCTGATAGCAGACACGGAAAGGAAATTACAAAACCTGCAGAAAGTGGTGAAGGAGAGCAAGAAGAGGGGGACTAAGCATAAACTACAAGAAGACATAATGCATGGTCATCAGCAAAGAGATGGGCCCCAAATGGAATTTACGGCTCGGAGACACTAAAATCAAGCAGGTGCTGAAATTTAAATATCTGGGAAGTGTTTTGACAGAGTACGAAAAATGTTATACTGAGATCCAAAGTCATATTGGGCACATAAAAGAATTTCTTCATCCATACATTTGTAATTTTCATTAAATGTGATGAAAAGTTTAAATTTAAGGTCTAGAAGTTTGGTTTAACTATTAGGTTGGTGCAAAAATAATGTTTTTCTCACATATGTTACTATGTGAGAAAACGACATTATTTTTGCACCAACCTAATACATTTAATCTTGAATTATGCAATAATTTTTTTATAAATTTTTTTCTTTTTTTTTTTTTCCATTTTAAATGTTTATCTTTTATTTCTCATGCTAAAAATGCCCCCCCAACCCCCCAAAAAAAGACCCCAAAGACTTATCCCCAAGAATGTAATGATTATCTTGAAAGCCATTTTTAGCCCCTGCTGTTAAATATTGCTATTTTTTTGTTATTTTGTGCTTATTTAAAAAAGAATAAAAAGAAAAGTAAAATATGTTCGATAAAATGATAGCAAATTTGAAATTAAATTTTCTTTTCCTCACATTTGTCTTTGTGTTAATTTAAGTATAATGTAACTGAATGTCACAATGATTTATTTTTCTAAGATCAAAAAAGGATTAAAAAGTACCAGTTGTTCTTTAATTCTAGCCTTTCACAAAGGTTTGCTAATGTAAGGTTTTTGACATTTTTTTTCTCTTTCTTCATTTCAACTAGTATATTAAAAATTCTAGAATGCAGTATACTGATGCTACTTGTGAGTTAGCAGTTGGATAACTGAATATAAACTACTTAACAATAACCATAGCAAATAATAGCTTAATTAAATGAGGTAATCAATTTTATATTCTATACCTTTTGAGTTAAATGATTGAATTTTATGTATGAAAAATAGTTTAAAGCATCTCATTTTAAAATCACTTCATGTTAATGAAGACAATAATATTATAGCAATAAATCCTCATGTATGTAATGTTCCACAAACAAATTAATCTTTTGACAATTTGCTTTAAAATGGTAATAGGGTTTCAATTATTAAAGTACAGAGCATCTAGACTAGCAGTAAGCAAACTTTGAGTGCACCTGCAAAACATTTCAACGAAAAATTTTGTGCTTTCTTTAATTTTTGTATAATCAGTTAATCTTTTTCATTCTTTTCACTTTTACTTAATGTCTAATGGGAATAAATGACAAATCTATAACAATTTATTCATTCCTTGAATCTTCATGAAAAATTAACAAATTTTTATATAGAATTAGGTTTTCAGGTCATTTTACATTAGCCAATGCATATTGAGTCACAGTATTCAGTTTACCAACATAAGAGTTGTGGTTTTCATGCTTCCAAAATATTATTGATTACTATTAATTGTCAATGCTAAAAAGTGTTTCTTTTATGTTCATTATTCACATATATTGTGATACCTATGGCTTGCAAGAATCTGGCAAACAACACATCTCCCTATGTATTAAAATATTTAAATTATAACAAATTATTCAAAGTTAAAAAAAAAAAACTTGAATAGTTTTCCAAATTTATAAAGAACCTTTCAAAATTTTACGAATTTATCAAAATACATTTTAATGCTGACATTTTATTAGGTTGGTGCAAAAATAATGGCGTAACGTTGTTTTTTGATGTTAAAAAATACGTCAAAAAACGACATTATTACGTCATTATTTTTGCACCAACCTAATAATCATTTAGAAATATTTAGAACATTTATAAAAATAAACTGTTTCACTGTACTTGAAAAACTTTTGGATAGTTTTAAAAGTTATCAGTATATTATATAACAAAAATGTATTTTTTTCATTGAATCTGAAGAAAGCATTATGTAATATCACTAAGTTTAATATTGAACATATTAAAATAATTTTCTAATTAATATAATTATCTGAGAAAAATGTATTCTGTATCAATATGAATGGTACTGGAGATTTATATACAGACTGTTAGGTATTTGAGAGCAAGTTTTAATTTGCGATAATCATTATTTAGCAGAAAAAATATATTTCAACTGAAGTTAGTACATATGTTCTTAACTATGTACATAAAACACAAGTGTATTCAATATAACTGCCAGCACCTTCAATTATGGCCTCAATTCAGCTTCTGAAATGATTGCTGGAGTTGGCCAGATGTTCTTTATTTATGTTGGCCATGGTACCCTAAATAAGTCTTCAGCAAATCCTTCATATTGTGGACATGCTTGTTGGTTTCCCTCTCAATGATGCGCCAGACATAATAATCTATAGGGTTTAAATTCAAAGACTGTGAGGCCAAATGTTAGGAGTAACATGATCATGAAAATGTTTGGCCAGCCATTCCTGGGTCGTACCAACTGTGTGATAGGGAGAAGTTACCTGTTGGTACATGTATGACCTCTTTCCAGTTATTAGGTTGTGGCAAAAATAATGACGTAATAATGTCGTTTCTTGCCGTTAAAAAATACATCAAAAAATGACATTATTACGTCATTATTTTTGCACCAACCTAATACTTCCTCAATCTAGGGCTTCATAACAGTGTCCACTGTCTTGATGTAAGCAGTAGCATTGACCCTAAAGAATTGTGGAGAGGCATGATATGGTTCTTATTGCTTACAAACACCAAGAGCATCACAATGCAAACTTGCTGTGCATAACAGTGGAAATTTCAGTGGGGGCTGGTGCACAGTTAAGCTGTCATTCTTTCCATTCACTTTTTTTTTATTTTGAACAAAGTTCTTCGCTAAGAAAAACTGGAGCATGTTCAGCTCCTTGGGATGCTTGAAGTTTTAGCAAATAATTTGACAAAATCACATGCTTTTCCTGGGTACTCCACTCTCCTCATAACTTAGGAAGGTTTGTACCTGATATTTTTGTACACTGCACATCTGATTATTGATTCTGGCACATGGAGTTGATTGGTAATGATTGTCATTGATCATATGTAGTTCTTGTTGATGATACTCTGGACTTGCTGGACAAACTCAACATTCCTGACAGTGTTTGTTTTGGCCACTGAAGACATTCTTGCCAGAGGCTTGGAATTCTTTTAAATACAAAAAACTTGGCGTTTTTTAAAGAAGGCTGCAATCTCTAAATATATGTGGTCAGTGGCTAAAGGCAATGAGAATGGCATGCTTTTTCATCTCCTGCATTGATTGAGTCTTGCATGGCAGGGCTGAAAAAAAGAAACAAGACTTTTAGTTAAAGTTGATTACTTATGGATTTCTGAAGATGTGTTCTCAAGTACCTGACATATCCTCTCTGTGTGTGTGTGTATATATATATATATATATATATAATATAATCTAGTGTGTGTGTGCAAAAGGATGAGAATTAATTGTTATTTAAACTAGATCTTTTTGTGGGTTTCTACTTTAAAAGAAAAAATTAAAAGAACTTTAATATGTTAAACCCCTCATCCACACCCCAAATTGGCAGTACACTATCTTGAGATGGAAATCGAATTTATTTTTTTCCCCTGTATATAGTCTTGGTGATCAATTTTGGATTAAGTATATCAGCTTCCCTTTTTGGAATCTTTTAAATCATGCTGAATTAAAAATTTCTTGCATTTGTTCATTAGACACACAAATATTTTAGAACAAAATTAATCTTACTAAATTTTAATCTAATTCATGCTGACAATCCAGTTTGCATATATATAATATGGTGTGCAATAAAAAATGTTTATATGTAGGAGTTAATGTTTGCTCAAAAGCATTTAATTACAGTGTCTTGCTTTTAAAAATGTGTGAAGCAATGAAGACTTCTATTTATCATCCTGTTAATGTAGTTCTCTCTCTCTCTCATTTTGTGCATGATCTGCTGTGGAAAGGGACAAAACATTTGATGGGTAATTAATTTGCTTTCAGAGAATGAAAGAAGCAGCCATCTTTGAATCTAATAAATATGATTTTCTGAAATTAGATTCTTTTTTTTTTTTTTAACCTCATCCTGAAAATGGCATAGAACTTTATAGAAGCTCATGTTGCATGTAGAATGAAAGATAGATTGAATATCTTTTTGGCATTTCTCCTGATCAAATATGAGTCAGGTTCACTGCCTCTCTAGGCTCTCCAGTAAAGTTGATATATTATTTACCATTATTATGAACTTTATCTTCTATTCATTAACAAATTTGTAAAGGCATATGCCGCCTTTTAATGTGATGGAATTGTTATTATTTATTTTTTAAGTAATTTGACTCTCATTCCGTAACCTAGGTGAGCCACTAAAATGTTTTACAGAATTGTTGCAGTAGCACACTAAAAATTCCTACAAGATTCTCTGGATTAATTGCAAATTCTTAATAAAGGGCAGGAAATGCCTGTAATCCTATTGATAGATTTGAAAGAAGCCATACATTATTTAGCCCATTAGTTTATTTTTAGTTATACCTTTGTTTTCAGTAATTCTAAAAATTAAAATTTTATAGATAGATATCCATGACTATCTTTTTCTCTTAAAATTTGATTAAAATCATTTGTTCTGTTTGCATAACACACTTTCGACTGTTGTTTAGTCAATAGCAGTACTGGCTGTCATGGTTTATCCCACATAAATTTTGTATCCCTTTTCATAGTAGTTCACTAGTAAAATTATATTCATAAGATCGTCTTTGAAATCATTGCCATATTAGAAGCACTTTGATTTGAAATTCACTTGTTAACAAGGAAAATGACATTGTTATTTTAGAACAGCTTAGTTTCATCATTTTAGCAGTTTGAATTTGCTGAAAATTTTATCAGTTTTCATGAAGTGTTTGTCAATCTTCATAACTTGGCTAAATTTATCTCATGATATCCTCATTAGGCTTTAGGACATAATATTTCATGAAAAATTACATAAATTTTGTATGATAATTGTGCTCATATAAAATATTAAAAATTATGTTCACTTTAATTACTAAAAATGAGGCTTTTAGGATTTTGTTTTCCAAATGTTAGTAGGAAAATGTAAAATTAATTATTTTAATTTCCTAATTCATGCTCTTTAGATTTGGTTTCTCAAAAATCAGTGGGAGATTGAAGTGCTAACTTTTGTAAGGATTTAATCTTTTCTGTCTTCAGGATGAGTACTAAAATATAAATCTAAAATTTTCAATGAAGATATTTCTATCCTATATAACTTTGCTGTAACACATGACTTTGGGTTATAAATCAAATTAGCTGAAAAATTATTACCTCATTACTATTTTGTTTCATTTTTGTTTTTTTTAATTTGTAGCGACACACATGCATATAACTATTTTATCCTATTTCTCTTATTGTAGACAAGGTCAATTGACTCACTTTAGTGTCTTCACAAGATTCAATGATATGTTATGCATAAATCAAATAACCTCTTGCCTAAATCAGTTGGTCTCTTTCAAAGTACTTGTGCATTTTGATGAAATGAATTATTTTAATTTGAGAAATTTATTTATCATTATCTTAAATTGTTGAAGTAAAAAAAAAAAAAAAAAAAAAAAAACTTCAAATTTTTCTCTATGAATGTTAGTTTAAAAATAGTTATTCATGTCAAATGTTCCTCTATATGTGTTTATTTAATTACCAAGTTCACCGGTCTGCCATTTATATTTAATTCATCCAACTCTTATTTTTCACTTTTTTTTTTTTTTTTTTTTCTTTCTTTCTTCCTGTCTCCACCTCCTCTTCCTTTCCTTCAAAGACATTTGACCAGCTTCTATTTTTGTCATGTAGTTGTTTTGTTGCTTTACCCTTTTGTTGCTTTTCAAGTTTTGGAAGTCACCAAATTAATTTGTCTTTCAGTTTCTTGGAATATTTTTATGTCCTGTTATCTTTTTTCTTTTCCTTTTTAAATATAAACATTTTTTTTTCATAGTGTTTAAGTAATTTGTCTATATAACGGCTACTTTTTTTTTTTAGGTATCAACGGCGTACCCAGGTTTGGGGCTAAAGGTATCGTATCTATTTTTTGGGTAGCATTGTTGAGTGGATGATTTGGTTATTTTAGCCATTCTTTTATGATGGTGAAATCTCATGCGCTGTAGTTTTTTTTTTTTTTTTTTTTTTTTTTTGTTCAACCCCCCCCCCCCCCCGTTCCCTTTCGTAACTTTAGATTTAGAGCCTTTAAGTTCCTATATGCAAGTTCTTCACCATAAATTCATTTCAGTCAGCCATTTTGATAGTTCAAGAGGAAAATACCTACATACTTATAAAATTAAATGATATTTAATATTTTTATTTATTTTGTTTTTTTTTTTTTTTATAAATGTATAGATCTTAGACGTCTTCATTTTATTGATTGCAATCTCATTTTTTTCTAACAATAACATTGTATTGATCTAAACTTGGGAATTAATTAATCCTTGTAGAGAAACTAAATTCCAGTCTATCTTTAAGAGTTTGTCATGGTTTATTAAGTGAGTGTTTACGACTAGGCTTTCAAAAACTAATTATTTGGATTTGGTCTTCCCCCCCCTAGTTGCATAATAATAATAATGGGCTCTGTCCAGATAGAATTTTACAATGGTAATCTTCCAGTAACATTGTTTCCAAGTTCCCATCCTGGAAATTTGGCTTCAATTTTATATTTTGTGGTAGTGTTGAGTTAGTTGATTGATTGTTGATGTTGTACCCAAAGTAATGACTCTGCCACTCTCTTTACTGTTTATTATTTCTCTCCTGCTCGATATTCTTCGTTGTTTTGTCATTCCCCTCACTTTCCCGTTTTTATTTTCTCACCTCTGATATTTTTTTCATTTTTGTTATTTTAAACTGTTTGCTGTTTCTCTAATCAGACTATTTGCCCATTGTAACTTTTTACTTCACTGTTTTCTGTTTCTCTCAAAATTTCTCATCAGCTTAACATTTTGAATTTTTTGTAAATTTTTGTTTCATAGTCTTTCTCTCACACACACATACAGTTTTTAATGAGTATTTTTTGTTTGCTTCAGATTTTTCAGTGTATTTTTCAAAGAACTTTTCTTTTGCAATATGTTGGCTAAAAAAGTATCTCGATATTTTTTCAGATGATATGTAAACCATAATTGAAAGCAAACCTAAAAATAAAAAAAATAATATTTATCAAAAGTTGATCACTTATCAGATATGAATTTTTTAGTTCTATTTTAATTGAGGTTTTGACCTGCATTCATTTTAATAGCAAAATATATGAACTTTACAGTTTATGAAGAAAGAAAAAAACAAGAAATTTTTGCTACTATTTGTGTTCATAATATTAAACTGCCCATTAGTCATATATACTACTAACTGATATTTTTTTCCAGTTTGTCAGTACACCATTCTCAATGTTCTGCATCTACATTATGGATTAAAAGAAAAAAAAAAAAAGAAACATTTTTTTTCTAAAACTAATCAATACATTTACCAAGCATCAAAGTGTCAGTTTGAAAGTAGAGATGGAAAACACCCTGTGCTTTCTCACCAAAGCATTTCTATTCAAAATTACTTTCTTTTAATATATTTCCATCAATATCTTTTTTATTTTTCAACCTAAGTTTTTTTTTTTTTTAATTTTACCCTCCCTCCCCTGCCAAGAATAAAGAATATCTTAAGAATTGTAACTATACTCAATTTCTAAACCTGTTCACCTCTGTGCGGCATTTTATAATTTTGCTTGTTTATAAGGATTACATGCACGTGAGTAAACCAAGCTTTTCAGTATTTGAAGTGGTCTTTGATTCCTCATTTTTTTTTTTTTTTTTTTTTTTTTTTTTTTTTATCATTTTAAATTTCTATTTGCTGGCTACTGTCAGTACAAATATTGATAATTAAAATTTCTGTTAGCTATTTCTAAGGAACCTTTACAAAAAATAATTTCCTTTGTTCTTTAGCTATAATCATGAAATATCTGGGTTTGATAGAGATAGGTGTTGGGGAGTATCGATAGGAATCTAAGCTTTGTAGGAGGAATAAGTTTGTGGAAAATGAAAGCTGAAACAGTTCAACAAATTTAGCAAATTTATTTATATTTTGAAATATTGATAAGCAATAATATAGTTAAAGAACAAAATAAGATGTGAAATAATATCAATCCTTTGATGATCCAAATGTCAAATAAACTTTTTATTTGTATCTGCGTGTTGATAAAGTTCCTTTGTTTTGTGTATGCACATTTTTAATATGATATTATACTTATATTGAAAGCATATATGTGTATATATTAGCAGTAGTTTTCAATAGCAACTGTAATGTAGTAATAGGTAAATTTAGTATGATGATATAAATTGTGTAATTATTTTAAACAATGTTGTGAATTGAATGAAATAAAAGATTTTTATAGACACTACTAAGTTGAACAATGTCAAAAATGAATAATTAGTAAAATTGCCAAAAGCACTAAACTGTTTACCAAAGACTGGATAACTCAGATTAATTATGGAAATTTAGAGAGAACAATCTGCTCAAAAGTGCACCTAAAATTTAATTTTCTAATTTATAATTGGCTAAAAATGATATTTTGTTAATTTTTAATTTATCAATTCAAGAGGGAAGACATTAAGCTTTTTCAGTGTTTTTTCTCTTCAATTTTTTCTTGCGTGACATAACAATGATAGGATAAACATGTTATTAGTGTATACTATTTTTAGTATAGTTGGTATATGATTTTTTTTTTCTATGACTTACAGTATTGCTTTACCACTCCCCATTCTGAATTTTTGTAAATGGTTAATCTTTGAAGTTGATTGGCAGACAAGTTTGTCTCCATTTCCTTTTTCTCTCTTTTTTTGTAACTGAATAGTAAATGAATTCCCATGTGTAGCCCTTTTTAAATTACATATATCACTTTATTAAAAGAAAAGAAAAACACAGCAAACTCAACTGTATGATGCATTTCAAAATATAATCTAATTTGGCAACCAGACAGTATTTTAGTAATGACTGGCATGTTTTATAAATGAGGGGGTGCTGAAATGGTCATGGTTTGGCCCACTTCCTAAAATCTCTCCAAGTGACCAACCATCAGATATTTTATATTTTATATATATATATATATATATATATATATATATATATATATATATATTTGGTTGGGACAAATAACTTATTGGCACCCCATTGTGTAACCATTACTGTTAGTTACTTTGTTATCTGATTCATACCATAAAATATATTTTTGTCTTCTTGTTGTCCTTATGCCTTCCAATGTTACTCTATTTGAAAATAGGCCCCTATTATGACTGGTTCTCTTTCTCATTCTATTGTTAAAATTGAGACTAAAATTACTATTGCTTCAATGTAGAAATAGTATATTTTCATTTTATTTTTATAAAAAATGGAAAATATCCTAGAAAATAATTTCAGAATGTGATCTGAAAGTTAGTATGCTAAAATAAACTGTTTCTCTATAACTTCCATGGATGTCCCCCCCCCACTTATTTTATGATAATTTTATGTTTTTCTGAAGACATCCATTGCTTGCACTTTTTGGATTTACCATTATCTCATCCAAGACAGAAATTAGGTCATTAAATATAATTTTCTGCAATTCTAAAATTGATTTTTGAACACTTCATTTTATTACAAGACATTACTATCTACAAAATCAAGCAGTAATTTAACACACTTAGATGCCCCATGAAATAGAAAATTGAAGTGCTTCTTAGTTATATTTAATATATTTTTTTAATTTGAAGAACTCGGTTGAAATTAATTGCCTTTTTTATATATATATATATATATATATATATAGAAACTGCCCCTTTGGGCAGACTTTAGGTTAGCTCTTGCAGAGGGCTTTTGAGCCTTCATCGTTTTACCTTCAGTGTCCTATGTATGTAAAAGTTATAAGAATTTTTAGAAATAATAAAATTATTTTATCTTTATTTGACACCATAATTTGTCATAATCTTCTTTCGTACATGCAACCAATTTCCATAGGTTGTTTACATTTTGTGCTAAATTATTATTATTTATTTTTAAATCCCCATTCTTTGTGATCCTGTCAAATAAAGTCACTCTTAAAAGGCATTAGGGAACCTAAACTATGTAATATTTCTAATACGTCACAGTACGCCTACTAGAAAAAAAACAAAAAAAACATGAGGAATGTACCATGTCTCAATTAAATTTGAATTATAGTTTAATTAGATAGGATCAATTGCAATTGCAGCAAAAAAGCAAATTAAAGTTAAACCTTTAATAAAGAATTATTTTTTAAACATTTCACACTGTTCAATATTTAAATTTAACTTTAAATGAGTTAGTTATATAATATTTAATTGCGTGTAACTACAGTAGTTACTACCTGTTACTTCAGGAGGTTCTTTATGACTTGCTCAGATTGAAAAACTGATGGACCTGCACTTTAAGCATGTTATTTGAATTGCATCTGGTTATAATTGACTGTAAAATGATTCCTTAATACTGTGATTGTTTCTGTCCATCAAATTATGCAATCTTCAAATGATTTATTTCTGATAATTTGTACAGCATTGTTAAAGATCAACATATGGGAATCTCTTGATTAATGAGTTTTTGATTAGTGCACTGAAATTTTTTATACCAAAATTTGATTAGTGTATACATAATACTTGATTAATGCAGTAAAACATTCTTCAGTTTAGCCATAGTAATTGAAAATTGATTTTTTTTTTTTATTTATTTTTTTTTTTTTTTATAGCTGCAAATTAATTAAAAATTTCCTAAAATTTAAAAATGGAAAATGAATAACTATTTTGTCAGTTTTGTTTATATTCGATTAATGTGTTTTTGATTAGTGCATATCTTTTAATGTACACAATCAAGGGATTCCTGTATACTGTACAGTATTGCTGCTATAAACAACTAATTTAAAAGAAAACAAAATTAGGATTAAGATTACCAAATTGTAACAAATTTGAATGTCTGATGAAGAAACATCTGCAATTTGAAATCTTCAATTTATTTTATTTCTTATAAACTATTTTCAACCATGAGTGATATATATCGAAAGTGGGACAGCAAGAAAAATTCTTCTTTCTACAGTGAGTTAAAAGGATAAATTAGATATAAAGTCTGTAAAATACTGGTTGTATGAAGTTATATTTTCACAAAACTAGATTTTTGTATGTGATCATTGTTCATAATCTAATGAATGTGTAAAAATATATATATATTTTGAGAACAACACACAGGCTACACTGGGTAGAAGTCCCATGGACTTCATGTATATTTTGGTCAGGCCTACTGTAGACTAATGGCTTAAGATGTAATAAAAGATAAGCAACTAAAAAAACTGAGGTGGAAGAAATTTACTAATATTACTTAATAATGGTTAAATATTGTTATATTTTAGTCTTTGTAGCTGAAGATTTATTATCTTTATACACATATCTTCAAGGTTCATTTTCAGTGGTGCACATCAGGGTTTGGATGATCTGTGTGTGCTTGTATTATTACAGTAACTGCATAAATAGATGATCTTACAGTTACATCTAGTTATTTCCCCAGTAAAATGATGAGATTTATTTGCCAATCCAGTAGTACACCTCATGCAGTTAGGGTACCAAGGAGAAGAGCTTATCAGAGCAATTACCAAGAAAATATTAGGTTGGTGCAAAAATAATGACGTAATAATGTCGTTTTTTGACGTTAAAAAATACGTCAAAAAACAACATTATTACGTCATTATTTTTGCACCAACCTAATATTTATAGAAAAGACAGAAGAAAGCCATATGAAAGTGACTGAAGTCAAGATGCCAAGGCAGGACCAAAAAAAAAAAAAAAAAAAAAAACATCACAGGCCATTATTTGGATTGGATTGGATTGAATTATATATATATATATATATATATATATATATATATAAAAGCACCAGATGTGATATGACAGCAATGTTCAATGCATGTACAAATAGTATTACGTTGGTGCAAAAATAATTTCGTTTTCTCACATAGTAACATATGTTAAAAAACGAAATTATTTTTGCACCAACCTAATAGATTTTTAAATGTGCATGATGGATTCTGGCAAGAAAAATTGTCTGGCACAGCATTGTCAACCAATTTTTCTAGAAGCAAACTTAGCAAATTGATTCAATATAATCTGTCTACTTCATGTCAGTGGAAAATGTGAGACCAAGAATATGCAATGAATAGCTCTCCTGGAGGTTAGCATCAGCCATGCTGATGGGAGGCAAAAATGCTTCTCTATGATAATTAAGTTTCTTTTTGGGGGCATTAGAATTTGCAAGTCATTTCTTACCTCAGTTAACAACTGATTGGAGATCATTTTTGTGACCCACTGCCAGTTTTACTTTCTTGAACCTATTGGATTTATTATTAAGACAGGAGTAAATAGTTGGCATCAGCTTAAATATCTAGTTGGGAACTGATGACATCAGGAAGGTTGTTGATGAAGATAAGAAACAATATAAGTTCAAGAATATTCCCTAGATGTCCCCGCATAAGCCCTGGAGGATATCCTCACATATTGTGAAATGATGTAGAATTATGTCTGTTCAACAACATGACCTTCATTACAGATTTTGTTAAGACTGATTGGATTAAGTCAAATATTCAGCCAGAGACGCTATATACATTGAACTTGTGAAGGAGGCCAGCATATATATATATATATATATATATATATATATATATATATATATACACACACACACACACATAATGAAATAATATCAAGATGAGTGTTTAAACATGTATTGATGTGCACTTTTTTCTTTTCTAAATGCCGTTTTGTCTGTGTGAGTAAAGATAGGTCATTAGGTCCCAAGTTTTAACCTGCTTTGTCTTTGCATACTTTGAATATTTCTCAATTTTGTTTTTGATCTGAGTGTTAGTAACTGTTGGAAGGTCTGACAAGTATCTTAGTTATTTGATTTTCAAGTTCAATTAGTGTAGCCAAGTAGAACTCCTGATGAATGACTGCATGAATATTTTAAACAAGGTTTCCAAACTCACAGATTTTTCTTCTTTCTAACACATTCTCTCTTTTTCAAACATAACAACTCGTCATAATCGCTTTCCATCCAGTAGGAATTGGCTTTAATTAGTTTATTTGATATTGACTTTTGATTTCTGCTGCTACTTGAGATTGAGATTTTTATCAGTTTTGTAATCATTTTTTTTTTTTTTTCTTTCTCTCATTCCATATAGGTTTCTACTGATGTAATTTTTTTTCACATTTATTCTTTAAGCAATTATCACTTGCATTCAGTCAATAGTAATGCAGCAGTTCTCCTGCTTGCAATTCTATTAGATTAAACAACCATTTGGTGGTGGTTTTCTCTGTCATTTTCTTTGCGTCCTTCTTGTGGAGAACAAGAAGCAATGCTTGTGCAATGAAATTTCATTTTTATTGTGGAAGGCTTTTTTCTATTCAAAAAGTATGCCAATTTTTATGCTCTAATTTTTTGCCTTCTGCTCATATTTCTTTCAAAATTATTGACTTTTTGCCTCTGTTTATAGCATTTTCTGCATTTTGATATTAGAAAACATTTTTGCACCAGATATGGACAGTTTTGACAGTTTTTTTTTTTTTTTTTTTGTGTGTGTTTGTAATATTCTATCTTTTGTACAAGATTAACAAGGTAAAAGCTTTTTACATTATTTGGACTATTGTCCTCATCTTTGTTGCCATATTTATCAATGTTTTGGCCATTGTACACTCCGGCCTTCTTCAGGTGATTGGAATATTGAATTGAACACTTTATTTCGCTTGCTGGGGTAGACTGTTCTAGTTCCATATGCCATGTCTAATGGATGTCAGTTATCTCCTGTTAATTCACCTCTCCAAGTTCTCCACTGGCTTAACCAGGTATTGAACTCACAACTCTTTGGGTCCTGTTACTGGATCTAACCAATGCCTTGTGTGCCATGTGTCCTTAAGGACATCTGTGTATGAATTTCTGGGACTTATAAACTTAGTGTCTTGAGCAACCATTTTTACCAGTGCTAGTATTGCAATTTTTCCTGTTATTGCTTCGTTTTTTTGTTTTTTTTTTTAAACCAGAGCTCATATTGCAATTTTTGTTGTTATTTTTTCTCTGGCACTCCTTATTATTGGTTCCCATATTGTATTCCTTTCTATGCTTGGTCAGCTCAGGAGATTTTTGTGGCCTAGCATATGTGCTGATTCCTTAAGTTGATGAATTTTCCGATGATGTTCTTTGTCTATGATTTCAACCTGATCTCACAGAGGGAAGTGATCTCCTTTTTTTTTTTTTCTCTCCATATGTGGTCAGCCACACCTGATTTTTCCACTTCCCCTTGTGTTAGAGCTTTATGGTGTTCTTTGAAGCCGTACCTTAAGGGGGTGGCCTGTCTCCCCTTTATATTTCTTTTCACAGTTGCATGGGGTGGCGTGTACAGTCTTTAGTCATGTTCTCCTCTATGAGGGGGGGGACTTATTCAGAAGAGGTATCTGCTAAGTCTTGTTCAGCTTTTGAAGGTTGTCCTGATGTTATATGGACCTCAGATCCTTTGTATTTTCTCCGATAACCCTTTCACATAAGACAGACTTTTCAGAGTGTTGTTGTCCTCCTCTTGTATCTGCCTATCACAGTTTATTGGGGCTGCTGCCATGTACCCAGGGTAGTAGTTACATTGTAGGGTACTACTTATACTGACCAATTCTTTATCTACTGTCTCTGGGTTGCCACTTATGACTTTTGCTCGGTGATATAAGCAGCGGACGATCCCTTTCTTTACGTTGTATGGATGATGGGAGTTGAAATTAAAGTACTGTCTGGTGAATGTCAGTTTGCGGTATATGGATGCCTTGAATCCATGCTCTGTTCGAGATATTAGAACATCCAGGAATGGGAGTGTTATATTACTCTCTTTCTCCATCGTGAACTGTATCGAAGGTCTTATTGAGTTCACAAGGTCCAGTAGAACCTGGACCTCTTCCTGGTGTGGCCAGAGTATGAAGGTGTCATCTACATATCTTAACCATAGAGTTGACCTTAGAGATATAGATTCTAATGCCATTTCCATGTATATATTCGCTATTGCTGGTGATAATAGTAAGCCCATTGCTAAGCCCTCATTTTGTTGATATAGGTGTGATCCCATTTCGAAGTGTGTTGTTTGTGTCCAGAAAGTCAACATCTCCATCAGATTATCTATTGGAATACTGGTCCGTTCTAGGGATGAGTCAATCTGTCTTTGACTACTGAGTGTGCCTCCTCCATGGGTGCCTTGGATAGGACGGGGGCATCTTTGATTATTTCCATGAAGTGGGCGGAGTTTTGAACATATGAAGGTGACTTTCCAATCAGTGGGTCAATTATATTTACAAGGAAGCGATTCAGAGGGTGGCACACAGAGCTTTGGCAACTAACAATCAGCCTAAGCGGAATACCGTCATTGTGAATCTTAGGGAGACCGTATATGTGAGGTAGCTTGGTGTAATGCTGTGACAACTGCCTATACATCTTAGGTGTGAAGTGATCCTTGTTCTTGATTAGTATCTGTGACAGTTTGCATTCGGTTTTCATTGTAGGATCCTTTTTGTGCTAGGTCACAAAATTCTCCTGAGCTGACCAAGTATAGAAATGAATATGATATGGGAACCAGTAATAAGAGGAGTGCCAGAGAAAAGCAATAATAACAACAAAAATTGCAATATGAGCTCTAGTAAAAAAAAAAACAAAAACAAAATTGCAATATGAGCACAAGTAAAAATGGTTTCTGAAGACATTAAATTTATAAGTCCCAGAAATTCATACACAGATGTCCTTTATTCACTGTGCCATGTGTCCTTAAGGATACATGGCACAGTGGATAAAGGCGTTAGTTAGATCCAGTAACAGGACCCAAAGAGTTGTGAGTTCAATACCTGGTTAAGGCAGTGGAGAACTTGGAGAGGTGAATTAACAGGAGATAACTGATAACTGACATCCACTAGACATGGCACGTGGAACTAGAACAGTCTACGCCAGTGAGCGAAATAAAGGGTTCAGTTCGACATTACAACCACCTGAAGAAGTCTGGAGTGTACAACGGCCAAAACGTTGTGTTAAATATGGCAACAAAGATGAGGACAATAGTCTGTATAATGTAAATAGTGTACAACATACCTCATCTCAGAAATATAGACAGATACTGAAGGAAAAGGCTTTCCTTATTTCTTTGCTCTTTTTGCCTCTTCATTTCATTCATTCATCTACTTTAAGTGCATTTCACAAAATTCTGTATCTTGATACATATTTGGTCCATCCGATTTGGAGTTTAGTTTTGATCACTTGTTACCAAACTCAATAATAAACATTAGTTATCCAACCATGTAAATTTTGGTTTAATCATACATACAATCTTGGCACACACAGTTTTATGATTAAAGTAAGAAATATTTGAATAACTATTCTCATTAGCTTCTACCACAAACGACTAATTGTCAGATTTTAGCATAAAGGCCAATTTCATTAATAAAATTATATTTAAAATTAGAAATAAGACGTGTTAGCATTGTGTTACGTGGCATGCACATAACATGTAACATTTTATTATGCAAGTTAATGTTTCCACAAGTTGGTAAATTTTCAGGATGTGCATAACATGTAAATTTTAGCATGTGTTTTTATTAGAAATATTTACAGTAACTTATTTGGTGATGTAAGATTTTATGCAACTACAGGGCTTTTCATCATATTGTGTGTATATATATATATATATATATATATATATATATATATAATAGTATAGTTATTGATATTTATTTTTTAATTTCAGATATATAAAGATTTCCAAGGTTCATAAGAAAGATATAACCTCAAAAGAGAAACGAGATATTGTAAAGTTATCAAGTAATGGGAATACAACGTTGGAAAGAGTTGAACAGAGTAGAGCCTGGCAAGAAAAAACATAGTCTTTAAAAATATCCTAAAAAGAGATCTGAGTAAAAATAAGAGTAACAAAAAAAAAAATCAAAATTGTTCAGTAAGAAAATCTTTGAAGAAAGAATGCAGAATATTAAGAACATTGTCTAAATATATGAAAACATCTAAAGTAGCACCTTTGAGTAAACCTCAGAGAGAGAGAAAAACATCAGTTGGTCAAAGAATTACATGAAAACTTATTTCTGAACAATAATTTTTAGTGGTCAATGTAGAAATACACCTGATGGCTGCATTAGAGGTTGAATTCTTTATGGAAATAGTCAACCAACATGACTTAGAAGATAACAGTTGGGAGGTTGAGCAATGTTTTGCATTAGTATTGAAGGTAGTAAAATTTCAAAGTGGATGATGGTATGAAGATAAATGCAGAGAAGTTTTTAATCAAGAAACTTTTTTGAATGGTATGGGTCACAACCAAAATGCTTTAAGCTTATATTCATTCAAAACTGCTTCTTTACATACTTTAAAAGCTGACTATTGTCTACCTTTCCAAAAGAAGTTTCAAGGATACCAAATTAATAGAATGGCCTCTCTAGATATTAATCCAATAGAAAACTTGGGATCCATTGTTAAGAGATGCATTTGAGAGAGAAAAAACAATATTCCAGCAAAAACAAATCTCTGGGGAAACCATAAAAACTGTTGTATACAATGTTAAAAAAATCAAAACAGTAGAAAAGTGAACAGAATCAATATTTGTAATATTGGTAAAGTTTAAAAAACATCAAAGAGCCAATATTAACATGTAAAAGATAATTTATTCAGATATATGTACTACTGTTAATCAAATAGGTTTTTTTTGGCCTTATATCATTTGGATTCATTTGTAAATGAATATTTATGTTGTACATAGTCTGTATAAAGAGAAAAAGAAAAAAAAAGATCAATATTTATATGATAGATGCTATAAGCTGAAAATATTGATACATTGCCTGTATAAATACATTGAAAATTTACCAAAATCAATTGGTTAATACCAATTTGAAAATATTAACTTGCATAATATGAATTTGAAAATAAATATATATATATATATATATATAAAAATGGCATATTATGAATTTGAAAATAAATATATATAAAAAAAAAAAATGGCATATTATGATTTTGAAAATAAATATATATTAAAAAAAAAAAAAAATGGCATATGAATTTAAAAATAAATAACCAATATTTTATTTATTTTTTTGTCAGTTTTATACTTTTTCAGTTGGGAAAATTTCTTATAAAATGAGTAACTTTGCCAAAGCCTACAGGGTAATTAAAATTAAGAAAACTTGCAAAATTGATGCAACCTTTAAGATTCACTTATGCATAACTAGGTGTATCAATGCAAAAGGATATTAGAACTCCTATAAAGATTATCTAAATGAATAATTTATTTAATGTGGCTTTCATAACTTTCAATTAAACACAACTATGAAAACAAACTTTTTGCACCATTGTCATGGAACTGATCTGAAATGCAACTTTGCCCAGAAAAATTTTAGACTCTTGAAATCAAAAAAATCAATTTTTTATTTTTATTTTTTTTATCATTTATAGTTGTTAGTACCATAATAAAACAGAGTTAAAATATTTAGGAGATAAATATTTATTTTAATCCATTCAGTCTTTAAACTGTAGTCTCTGTGCCTTGCAGCAATTACTGCACTACTTGATCACTAATTTCCCATATACTGGAGGTGGGGTACCATCAACAGAGATTTGCTGGAGGCAGTTGAACATTTCATTTTAGTTTATAAGCTGAAAACATAATGCAATGTTAGTTGTTAATGGTTCATTTATGGTTTTTTTAACTAAAAATTGACAGAAAAAATATAATTTTCTTGCTTTGTTTAATAAAGCTAAATAGGTTCTTTCAATTAGATCCTAATATTTCTTTTAAATTCAGTGATAATTCTAATATCTAAATTTAAGTCCTTCAATCTTTTTTTATTATTATTATTATTATTTGGGTTCTAGTCACCAGTCTAAAAATAGATGTAAGTTTTGCTTGCTTACTTGTGTATATGTGTGTGTGCACTCAGTTTATTAAAAAGTCTGCCACTATTGCTGAGATGTAACAGCCCAGCTCACATGCACTTTTTTTCTTAATAAATTTAATTTGCTTTTAGAATAAATATTATGCAATTTTAATTAAAAAATTTTGTATTGTCCCAGCATTTCCCACCCAAAATTTCTCAGTTTTCCTAAACTAATATTTTGTTCTCCCTGGGATGACATTAATTTTGAGCCTTATTTGAAAACTTTAATCAGAATATCCTTGGTCATCTTGGTCAACTCTGCATTAATAGCAGCCTGGAATGTGTTGATGTTAGAGTTGGAGGTTTTGTTGATGGTCTGCTGCAAAATGCCATCTACAGTGTAGTCTAAGCCAGGCTGGTGGAAAGCTATCCAGAAATCAGCAAAGTTAACTTTGCAGAAGCTAAGCACCTTCTTGGCTGCTGTTAGCCTCTAGATATTTGGACCTTGTAACAAGCAGTAGCACGCATTCACCTTTTTGTCCTAATTTGTAGAAGAATTGGGTCATTTTTGTTATCAGAGAACATGACACTCAAGATGATGACCGGAGCTAGATGTCTGATCCTGAAGGTGTCTTTTATATGATCAGTTGTGGACTCCACATGGTACTGATTGTTTGGGGATTTAAAATAGCACCCACTGTGAACATTTTTTTAGAGAATAACAATAAAATGAGGATTCTTTTACCTTTCCAGTCTCGGGGTTTTCCAGGACTCTGAGAAGGTTACAGCAATTCAAGGCTCAGGTCATCGTGCATGGCCAATCTGATGGTCTTGGAGTCTGCTTTTAGCTCACCAGTTATCTTATGCAATGATTTTCAGTTTTGGTCTTGAGAGCAATAATGAAACCCTGATTCCACTTGTCAATCCACCTGCTGCCTGACTTTCCTTGGTTGCTCATATTTGTGTTCTTCTTGACATTATAGATAGTATGCAGGGGCGTACCGATTATGTTGGTGAAGATTTGACAGCTAAGTTGGACGCAAAGCAAGTTTTGTTATTTGTTCTGTGATGCAACAACATTTCTGAAAAAATATAGCATATTAATAGCTAACGATATAATGTTCTAAATTTAGTTTCACGTCATTTGCCGTCGTAGTTTGAGAAAATTTTTTGGGAATTTTACTGCAAACACCCCCTCTCCACTTCCTGGTCTGTAAATGTTTACAATCTTATGTTACTCTCTGCTGGAATGCAGGACATTTCAATAAGAAAAAAAAAGGAATTGTACATTTCTACTAAAATATTTATTCATGATAATTAGGATGTGATATAGTTATAAAATTGAGATTATTTATAGAGAGATTATCACTTCTATCCTGGATCAGGGTGCTTTGCCTTTGACAGAAGAGATGCTCCCTTATCCTTAGTCTATCTTGAGCCAATTTGGTATAGATGTGCTGTAAAATGCTAGAAGCAAAAAAACTTATTAGAGGGTGCTGAAAAGTTCTTGGTTGTATGACCAAGAAATTTTCTGCACTTACTTTTCACTGCCATTCATGTAACATAATAAATATATAAAGTGGACACAGAGGTCATCACTGAGTGGTGACATTCTGTTTCATACTTGAACACGATCTTCAGGCTTGAAGAATGTTTAGTGTTCAAGCATGAAACACTGTTGCCACTCAGTGTTGACCTCTGTGTCCACACACACACACACACATAATAGGAAAATGAACAAGTAGGGGATAGATCTTAATCTAACATGTTTCACTTTATTAAAGTTTCATCAGGGATCAAGATAATAGAAATGATAAAAAGCAAAGAGATGCAGATAAAGGGTATTGTGTTAGGCTGTTTCATTGCTTAGATACATGTCACATGTAATGAAATAATATATATTAAGTTGGTGCAAAAATAATGTCGTTTTCTCACATAGTATTAGGTTGGTGCAAAAATAATGACGTAATAACGTCAAAAAATGACATTATTACGTCATTATTTTTGCACCAACCTAATATTATTTACAGATACCCCCCCCCCCCAAAATATTGATCACTTTTACCTATAAATGTAACACACTTAAAAATATATTTTTATCATAGTATGCGTGTGTGCGTGATAAAGATTGCATTTTATATATCTGGATATTCATATATTTTGTCCATATATAAATAATCTGATCATTTATTTTCAGGTTTTGTTCTGAAAGAGTTTATTTGTCAATTAAAAAAGAAAAGAAAAAAAAAAGACGACAGTAATTAGCTTTGTTATTGTAAACTCTCAAAAACTTGGTTGCTCTGCATTTTATTGTTTAAGTTCAGTATTCCTTGAATATTAGATTAAGCATATAACTTTCTATTCACTGTTGAAGCATTATGTAATTTTATTTAACACAGTTTATAGCAAATGGCTTTTCTATGGGTTCAAGATGGTAACATCAGTTGTCTTGGAAAGTTGAAAATGCTGGAGAAAGAAAAAAATAATTAAAAAACACTCTGGCTTTTAATCCCTCATTATACAGTGTGCAGCAGAAATACCCCCCCTCCCACACAAGACATTAGTGGCAATGATGTCTTACCATTATGTGGGGGAAGTATTTCTGCCACACCCTCATTTTTCCAATCATAATTCTGAATGAGAAATGGTGAAAAGTCTGTAAAAGCAGAAATTTTATTTTATCCATATTGAAAGCACATGTCATTTATTTTAAAAGTAAATAAAAAATATCTAAAATTATATATAAAAATTCAATTCTTATTGTGAAGCTATTAGGTTGGTGCAAAAATAATGACGTAATAATGTCATTTTTTTGATGTTATTACGTCATTATTTTTGCACCAACCTAATACTTTTTTTCTTTCTCTCTTTAACCACCACTTTATATTTCTAGACTTGAGTCTTCTCAGAGGTGTGTGTTTTTTTTGTTTTTTGTTTTTTTTTGCTGGTTCAACAAATGACACAGAAGCAGATGATAGTTATACTGATGATTTTGACTGAACTAATATCAAAACCTTTCTAATTCTTTTTCCAACAGAAGTTTGTGTGTGTGTGTGTGTGTATATATATACACACACATATAAAAGTAACAAAATAATAAAAAGCAATGTTATAACTGATCTGGTTGTTATGGTAATGGCCATTACAAAGGAGCATCTTACCTCTCTCAAATATAGATCAAATTGTTGGGTGGGTGGTTCATGATGCTTACTGATAACTGTAAAAAGTCACATTGTCTATTGTGTAATAGATACATTTTTGGGACTGTTCAGAAAGTGATTACTGTAAGATGTCTTGAAGATAGAGAAAATTGATTGTCTTTGCTTTAATTTCTTTGTCATTTCAAGCAAAATATTACTTTTTCATTAATGCTTTAAGCACATTATCAGTCACTGTAATACGAGATATTTTAACTAAAAATGATAGGTACCATATAGCATTTATTAAGAACTTCAAGATGCTATTCTTTTTATTAGTTGGTGAACTTCAGAAGATACTACATAGTTTTTCATAAGGAAATGGTATGTATTTTCTGTGTCCATTGTTTACTGGCAGTAATTAGTATAATTTAATATGTTTAATATGAAGAAAATGAATTGCACCTGACCATACTGTTTGGTATGGATTTCCACTTGAGGAAGACTATTGCTCAGATTGGATCATTTATTTTACCAATAAATTTGATGTTACAACGTAGACTTATCTGCAAGTATATGCTGTATTCATAAGAGATTTGCTGCTTATAACATGCATGTTCCTAACAGATTAACAATTTTCTGTTGATGTTTCAAACACTGTGTAGAAATAGGTAAAATATGGCCCTGTATGGTAACTTCGAGCTCTTTATCTCAACTGGATAGCATGTACCTGACTTAACTGTCTATTTTTCATGTAACACAGCTAGTTCAACTATATTAAGATAATTCAAATATACTCTGCTTGATTATTTATTTTCAAACAAATTTCAGTGTTTACTTCATTTTATGGTTATCTAGTGAAAAGAAATTTTCTTCTATATTGGTTATTTTAAAATAATCAATTTTTTTTTTATTGCTTGCCAAGGGTTTGTTTTCAATATTAAACTTAGGAGGGTACTTAGTTGATTACAGTCATGACACATGCACAAAAACTAGTGTTTTTTACTTTAATTACATGTTAATTTTAAAATAATTCGAGTTTTCTCCTTGTATTTATATTGATATATATTTTTACTTATTTAATATTTAAAGCATGTGCCAAACTTTTTATATTATTAAAGTAAATATACAAAAAGTATTCATGCTGACAGTCTTTTTGTCTCTTATTATTGCTTTAGAATTGTCAGTACTTTCAAATTCATAGAAAATCTTTATGGTTGTAATAAAATCTTATATGCTCAGGATTTTGTCTTGCCAATTGAATAGAAGTACTTGTATTATTCCATTGTTGCTTTTGACTTTGAGAAAATTTTTTCTGCTTGTAATACAGGATACAGCATAAATACTGTAAGAAAATTTTAAATGGATTCTACTTCTAAATGTTGTTTATGGTTTGTTACTCGCCCAACAACGTATACTATTTGTTTTTTCAAAGGGTTTTAGTATTTACTGGCAACAATGTCTATAGAAATTAAAAAGAAAGCATATAATTGAGTAACAGGAAAATGGACAGACACCATGTGAGATTTTTAAAGCTGGAAAACAACTTGGATTCAATAGAATGTTTATCAATGATATCAGTTGATACAGCAAGACATCTGCCATCAGAGATAGACCAAGGCCAGGATCTCATTTCTCCTCCAGAACACCAAAACTCATTAAACATAAAATAATCAGGTGCAATCCAAAAAGGTCAATCAGAAAATTGACTTAGGTGACCGGAAGAACGGAGACAACCATGCGGAGGTTATGTTGAAATGATCTAGGAATATCACTCTACAAGATAACCAAGAGACAGTTTCTTTTTAACAGCCACAGTGAAAAAATGAAGCTTCAAAGCAGTTGCTGAAATGAATTTGTTATGGCACACTGCAAAACATCATCTTCACTGATGAGAAACTGTTCACTGTTGAACAGACTTTTAATCATTAAAATGATTGGGTTCTTTCAAAAGGTCATCAGTCAGTTTCTGCCGCTGAAAATGCCTCAGAAACAGGCATCAATTATGGTATGGGCCACCATTTCAGAAAAAGGAAAGTCTCATGTTTTCCTGCCTCAAGTGGTAACAAAGAAGTGTACATCTTGGAAGGTGTTCTCAAACCGTGGTGCAATGCCACTTAAGGTGATAAAGATTGGACACTTTGACAAGATGAGGTGACAAGCCATACCTGCTAGTATAATATAGCAGTGGTGCAGACACTTGTCCTGGCTTCATCACCAAGGACAAATGGTCTCCTTCATCATCAAATATCAACACTCTTGACTATTACCTGTGGGCAGTTCTTACGCGTGAGGCCTGTTCTACTCTGCACCACAATATTGAAACTATAGAGGCAAAATTGAAGAGCGTATAGGACAAAATATGAGTGTGGCCATCAATGACTTTTCTGAAGGAATTCAATGTATGGTGAAGGCTAAAGGGAAATCATATTGAATGAGATTTTCTGGTCTTATTTCGCAGATTAATGCTTACTTTGTGTTAAAATTGTAGCCTGACATAATAAATTTTTCAGTAGTTATGAGAGCCTTTCCTTTTTGTAACATTATTTATAACACACCCTGTATAAGATACCCCTTTGCTCATACTTGGCACAGTAGCAAAGAAGATTCCTGCCAATAAACTGTTTCAGTAAGAATGAACTATTTGTTAATGCAATTTTGCTTAGGTATATACAAAGCTCATGAGTTTTAAATAGCAAGGGAAATGATTTAAAATGGCCAATGATTTGGTGGCGATCAATTGATCAACTAGTAAGCTGCTTGAAATCATTTTTTAAACATATTTGTTTAATTTAATTAAACTACTATTCATCATCAGTAAAATTATAATTTTAATGTTATTCTGATGATGCTAATTTTATCTCTCTCAAAGATTTTATTTAAGCTTTTTGTTCTCTTTTATGTGTTGCATTGTTTTGCTATTTGATGTTTTGTTGTTCAGCTTTCTCTGCCTGAATGAATTTTATGTATGAACGTCTTTCATGTCATGTATAGCCTGATTGAATTGTAACTTCCTCTATTCACCATTTGGGACTGCATTGACAGAAACAAATATGCTCTGTTCTTCCTTTTTCTTTATTTTCTTTTTATTAACTATCTTATTTTGACAAAAATCACTTCTATAAAATCAGACTTTGTCAAGTTAACGTCAGAGATATTGAAAAAGAAAAAAAAAAGGATCTCTTCCAAATTAAATCTCTTTTAAAAGAAATCCTTTCTAGCAGTACTTCAAAAAGAAAGAAAGAAGCCCTAATCAATTCTTTTCTTTTTTCTTTTTTTTTTAACATATAAATTTTAAGGGATATTTTTTCAATTTTTTTCCCATTCTTCTTTTGCAGTGGAAGAGAGGAAGTTGTTTGTTGGTATGATCTCAAAGAAATTCAATGAAAGTGATATACGAATTTTGTTTTCTAACTATGGATCAATAGAAGATTGTACAGTATTAAGAGACCAAAATGGGCAAAGTAAAGGTAATTTTTATTTTTTTTCCATTTCTATTTTTATAGCTATTTTATTTTATTCCTTTAATATTAAACTAACCAAGTGACAACAATTCCCCTGATAAGCTTTCAGACTCAGCTAACTTCTAAGATCCATATGCAGTTATTTGCTAGAAGTTTGTGGCATATCTAAGTATCTATTACACAATCTTTTTTCATTTGATTGCAACAACTCTGATAAAATGTCAGTAGCAAGACTTGGATACGTTGGCTACTAATTTCTCATTGAAGATATAGTCAGCCTCAACTATTAAAATCAAAGGTTACTCTGACAAGATGACAAGCAAAGCATCTGCTTTTGTCTTTTTTATTCAGGCCAGTATTTGGGTTTTAAGGGAATGCATTTGAGAAGGCAACCTAAATCCCTCTCGCTTTTTATAAACACATACACACTCATGAGACGTTATGAGTTGTTTTTGTTGATAAATGTCAGCAAAAAATCTATACACATTGGTTAACCTTTTTACTGTTATCTTGTAATGGAAAAAGAAGGTCCTATATATATATATATATATATATATATATATATATATATATATATGTAGCAGATGTATGTCACTTTGTACACATAATTATATATTTATTTACATGTGTACAGCACAAAGTATTGTATATTAAAATACTGAATATTTTCTTTGTGTTAACCAGAATCTAATCATTTCAATATATTTTGTACCAACAATCAAAAGACCTAAACATTTCCAGTAGATTAGGGTAACCATTATTTTTGTAAATTGTTTCAAATATAAAGATTTTTTTAAGAAAGTTTCTTTTTGTATAACTTTCGACATAAATGTGCAGATGCTAGTTTAAATGGTAAAATTATCTTATATCAAATAGAGGGCAAAATGCATGCCATTTGTGCCATAATCAAAGAAAGGAATTCACTTTTCTTTTTTTTTTTTTTTTTTTTTTTTAAACTGCTCTACTTTCTTTGAAAGCAATCAGTATGTTGTCCTGTTTTTGTGATTTGTCCTGTTTTGATTCTTTGTTGAATCTGTGGTATGAATGATTGATCAATAATATTCATGTTATTTTATTTGCAGCTGTCTCCAAAACGTTTGGCCATAAGTAATCTCATGGGAGGGGTAGTGGGAGAAAAAAAACCCTCCGTAGCCAATTTATATTGATCTTTTATTTCTTTTGTACAAGTATCTTCCCAGCCTCCTGTCTTCTGTCCCCAATTGTCATGTCAGTCAGAGCAAGGGTTGATTCACTGAAGAATAGATTTTTCTAAACTATTATAGGTGGGAAAATATTTGGTAAAATGCACACATTCTTCTTACTATTAATGTTGCTCTCCAATCCATTATAATATTGGAAGGATTTAGAATTAGATTTGTTTTTTTTTGTTTTTTTACACATAAGCATCTCTCTATACACACATACACATACACACACACACACACATATATATATATATATATATATATATAATAGCCAAAATCATTTCAGTAAACTCATTAATGATTGGTTGAAAAACATGATGGTAATTCCCATAACCTTCTGACAAAATTAATATCCACTGTTTTTATTTCTGTTTATAGCATTTTTTTTTTTTTTTTTGTTTACTTAAATAGCATTTTGAATATGAGGGATCAACTAAATGATTTCATTTATATCTCTAGTAGCGTTCACTTTGTTATTAAAGAAAGTCTACTCTTAAGTGTTTATAAGATTTTATTGTATTAGTCAAGTGTGGTACTTATTGTATTTGAAGGTTTTATAATGTAAATCATTAATTCTATCTTTTTTAATGCTAATTGCTTTTCTATTCACTTTATTAATGTGCTTTTCTTTGTTATTGTCCATTAATGCTGTACAATTGACCATAATTTTGCAGTTTGATGATTTTGTAATTAGTTAACTTTGGATATGTTATCACCGATGCTGTTCCCTCTTATTGGAATAATGCTGGGTTAGGCTCCCATATTGTAGAGGGGAGGCATTTGCACCAAAGTGGATCATGTGTGCTGACAAGGGATTTTGTCTCTCTCAAGACCATTTATAATATTTGACTTAAGGTTGTACTAAGTCTTCTAATCAATATAATCCAGTTATAAACTTAAATTGGGTATAAAATGTTGTAACAATAATATTTCAAAAAATTAAAATCTCAAAATAAAAATTTGAGGAATTTTGTTTCTTTTCCCAAATAATTCTCTGAAGGGATATATATATATATATATATATATATATATATTTCACTTATATTAATAAAGACATAAAAATCAAAGAATTATTGATGCAGAATGATTTTAGTTTGTCATTAGTAAATCTTATTAAAGATAAAATTAATTACAAGAAAAGAAACATCTTGCACCTTATAGCTGGCTTTTTTCAGATAAGTTTGGTTTGAAGTGATCTTGTAATAAATATAGCTATTTTCTACTTGCTTGCTTTGATTATTTTATGTAATGCTATTGAATTCTAGTAATTTTAGATCAGTGGTGTTGTTTGAAACCTTGTAATATGCATAGCACTAACCAATTGTATAGTGTTGTTTATCTTAATTGGAAGCTGTTTTCTCATCTAAAATGTCATTTCATTTGTTATGGAAAGAGTTGCTTACCTCCATTTTTGTTTTTGGCTGATTTCAGAACAAGGTCATGTTTTTCACTGAGTGTTTTGCCTGTCTGTATCACAAGGAAAAGTGATTTGAGGAATTTAAGTGTTCCTAATATGAGTGTTGATTTAAAAAAAATTTTTTTTCTTTTAAAGGTGACGTTTGACATTTGATTCTTAGAATTGATATCATCTTCGAAAAAACTGCTTGAAAAACTTCCCACTTTCTCCTACTTAATATGTTTGGTATATTTTTCTCCTTGACCTACATTGAGTTTCTGCCTTGCAGATATTTGTAGAGAAGTAATAGTTCCTTCTTGCATCAAAAAAATTCTACATTTTGCATTTGGTAGGTAGAAACAATCTGAAAACGTCACTGGGAATTCTTAAAAAGAACAGTGCTTTGCCTAGTAACCATTCAAGTTTAGAAATTATCAAAGATTTTACCAGAGTAAAGAAAAATTCGAGGTGTGGTGGGGGAGCAGAAAAAGTAATTTCATAGTAATTTATCAAACTTGCCTTGTGAAGTATATGACATCAAAGATATTCCTTTGATGATGAATTTTGGAAAATTTCTTACAAATTTTGAATTACATTTTTTACTTGTTAAAAAAAAAAAAAAAAAAAAAAAAATGTCTTCCCCCCCCCTTTTTGTTGAAATAAGAAAGAATTTTCTTTTCTTATGTTGATGGTTAGATGACTTAATTTAGAAAGGCCGTAGTAAAGCTTCATCATTCCCTCTGCAAAAAGAAAACAAAAAACAATGAATTTAGTGAATATTTAATTAAATCTTATTAAAGACATTTTTCTCATGTTAAGTGATATAAATTTATTAAATATTGATCAATATACATAAGGAGGTGATGTTAGTTTAACTGGATGCTAAAAGATTCTTCTGTACTGAATATTTTTATTGTTTAATATAATGTACCTATCACACTATAAAGAATATGATGGCATGTCTAATTTTTACTGTTGATCTCAGTGCCATTATGGAAAAGTAAAAATAGTTGCATTTTTTTAGGTCAAATATCATCAATTCATTGTTATTTCAAATCATCTTAAAATGATTAAGAAAAGAATTTAGGTGTTATTATTAGGATTATCCATGAATTGGATCTGTTCTCTCATAACGGTAGGCTCTAAGAATCACAAAGCATTCTGTTTTTTTTTTTTTTCTTCAGTGCTTTATCTCAGTTGGATTTGTCAAGCATAAAAAATATGGATTGGTAAAATTTCAAATCTCCTGCTTTCATTTGTTTAGTCTTTTATTTGTTTAGGTCTTGATTAGTGTTTAGTTAAAGGAAGAGTTTATTTAAATATTAAAATAACAAAAAATAAGTCAAATATTGTACCATTACTAAATCTTTTTTCCTTTAAATGAAAATTCTTTATTTTTCTCTCATGGTTCCCAGTCATGGGATGATGCTTAATTTCAAAATTCCTTTCAACAAGCATAGACTGGTCATACTAATTTTTTTTTTTTTTTTTTTTCTTTTTAAATATTCATGACTTAAAGGTTTTGCTTTGAAGGAGGTAAGAAATATTTCTTACAGCTGTTTGACAATGTAGAATTTTTTGTATTTTTGTAGGTTGTGCATTTGTTACTTTTAATAACCGACAGAGTGCTCAGAATGCTATCAAAAACATGCACCATTCACAAACAATGGAGGTAAGTAATTGCCTTTACAACTATTCTATAGACAAATAATTTTATTTTTTATACTTAAAAAAAAAAATGCATTTTAAAAACTTATTAATAAACTACTTAACAGAAAATATGTAAATCAGTCCAAGTTTTATTGTTTGCTTTCAAACGTGTAGTACAAATGTAGTAATATTTCTGTCTTATCTTTATTTTTTAATAGGGAATTACAGCATTAATAATTTTTGTTTTTTAAATATATCAAATAACTAGATTGTCATTTAGATTGCATTTGTCATTGTCAGGAAATATCTTTATATTGTCTGATGCTTCTTTAAAAAAAAAATTCTCAGAATTTGTGACTACAAAAGAATTGAGGGTTTGATTTGTGTGTGTGTGGTTATGACTACTACAAATACATTCTGCTTTTTTGATCTTTGAATCTTGCCATTGTGTCATACAGGATGGTTGTAGGAGGCAGTATACTACTACTACTCCTGCATATTTCAGGTCACCCACCATCCTACAAGTTCTATGTATTAAGGAGGCAACATGCACATCGAATCACAAGTGAAAATCAATATTGAATTTTTTTTTTTTTAATTTTTTTTTTTTTTTCTTTTTTCACCCTTATGACTCAGGAGTGTATGTAGTTGGTGGAAGAAGAGAAGACCCATGTTAAAAACAAAAAATGCTTGAATGATTAGCTCACTTGGAGTAAATAACTTTTGATCCACATTCACAAAAAGTGATATTTGTGTTATTTAGCTCCCATCTTTAAAGGGATTCATTATTGGATTCTAGTAATTTGTTTCCATCATTCTGGGTAATGTAACAACAAATTAAAATAAAAATCATGTTTCAAGAAACACTGATTATTTTCTGTATTGACAATTTTTTTTTTTTTTTACTGAAATGCATTATGTATTTTCCAGTAATAATGTAGTTAACTGAAATATTTAATTCAATTAGGATTGATTATATATTGTAACATATAACATTTTTTTTAAAACTGATCATTCTAGTATTTAATGAACAGCAATGGTAAATTAAATTTTGGCTTGGATTCATTTTATTTTCCACTGCAATATATATTATTTCTGCCAAAATATTACATTTCCAGAAATTAAGTAAGCACTTTATCAATGGAATATCACATGTAAACATTTTAGTTAAAATATAAAAAAACAAAAACTGACTACCTTTGAATGCTAGGAAGTTAGCAAATGTCATGTATTTTAATTAATATTGAACTGTTTCAAGTTGTAACAGTATTACAAATTATTTTTGAGGAATTCCTAATTCAGATATATTTCAAATAAAGTATGTGTATTTTTTTTTTTTTTTTTAACTAAATTATTTTTTTTATATAATAGGGCACAATCTAAACCTCTTTTCATGTTGGTAGAAATAATGAAACAAGGTTTTAAATGAGAATAATGAGTTTTAAATTCTATGTTCTAGATTTATGAGTCCTCTTCTAACAAATGGTAAATGTTGCCATTTAGTAAGAAATTTGATATAGTTGAAAGACTATTGTTAGGCAATTGAGCTTATTTGGTATACTTCTGTTGAAAGCAAGCTAATGAAATTATTGCATATAAGTTGACCTAAAGATTTGTCTTGTACAAAAGTATACACAAAATAGCAAAATAAACTTAAATTTTATTTGAATATTTACATTGTATAATAATTTTTGGGAAATGTATTAGGTTGGTGCAAAAATAATGTTGTTTTCTCACATAGTAACATGTGAGAAAACGACATTACTTTTGCACCAACCTAATAAAAACTATTTTTTCTGCTATTACACTTTATTCTAAAATAATGAATATTTTAAATTAAAATTATTTTTTTTTCCTTCTGATCAATATGTTTGGTTATCTTTATTTGATTTTATTGAATGTGATATTTTTCATTCAGCTATTTTAACAACTTTCTCATTGTCTCTCATCATTTTGTAAACACATAATGCTGTTTGATTATCTATTGACAAGTATTTATATATCCAAAGCTGCCATTTATTAGAAACTTTTTCACATTGTGATGGATTTTCTTTTGTTTAGACTATTGTCTATGCCTATGATCTTTCTTTGCTAAACTAAAAGCTTTCAAACATTAATGACCCAAGTTGTTTTTATTTTGAAGTTTAAAGCTAGCATGAAGTAAAACTTAAGAAAACTTAAATAATTTTCTCTTTCAGTGTGAAAAAGTTCAAAACTAATTCATTGATCTTAAAATAGAAAAATTATGCTGCATTGTTAAACTTTGTTTCAACTAAATTTTGTCTATTTGTTTAACATTCTATATTATTGTGGATTAGATGAAGTATGCAAAATAATTTTTAACTAAGCAATATACAGTGAAACCTGGTTATCATTTGGTTTCTCAATTAAGATAACTTAAAGCCATTCTGTGGCTAATGCTCCTAGTTGATTCTTTCTATGACTTATTGTCATTCATTGCTAGATTATGAGTATTGATTCAGATGTTAATTTTTCCTCAAACTTGTTTAAAATATCATTTGCGCTTTGCATGGAAGCTGTGATCTTATTCAAGTTTTACTAAACATAGCTTTGCTGGCTTGAGATTTTAAAATAGTGGAGCACCTCGTAAGGATTGACTCAACAAGTTGAATAAAATTGGTTTAAGATACAAGTTTGTTAACCATGGAAGTTACCCAGTGATGCTAGTGACCAGCTTATAATGGGCAACTTCACTATTATAAAGATTATCAGCTATTTATGACTTCTGACTTTAAAGTATTCAATATAATCACTTTTTTTATAACTACACTGTAACACACACACAGTTTCATGATGTTAAAACTAGTAGCAGCACATTTATTTTAAATGATTATTTAACATTGTTTTAGTTTGTAACTTCATTAATTCACAAGTTTGATTTCTATATTTACTGTACTCGGTTATAATGCCAGTTTGAAGTAGAATTGTGTTCAGTTTGGTGGCTATCTGTTGGTTTGAATCTTTATTATCTAGCCCCCCCCCTTTTAATGGGACTAAGATGAGCTAAACAACTATACTGTTAGTGTTTCATGCTATCTACTCCTTGCTCCTACCCCCATGTGATTAAAGGCTTTTCATGATTGCTGATATTTCGAATATTTATAACTTAACATTTACCACTTTACCTTGGATTTTTTCCTACTTTGGATCTTTTAAGCAAAGTTTAAGAATAATTCCTGTCTACTCAGTTTAAGGAATATTCTTGTTTGCTGTCAAATTGGTCACTGACAATTTTGTCAGCAAAGACAGGAAGGGCATAATGTTTAGTGCTTCATGATTCATAAAGGTTGTGTGAGGAAAACAAAAAAAAATTAAAGATTTTGCTAAAATTTACTTTCATCTATTAGTTCTTGATTATTTTGACAAGAAAATCAATTGGTTTCTAATACAAACTTTATACACCAGAATTATTAAAGAACTATTGAAAAGTACAGTTTTTGAGACTTATTGGGTCTGAACTGTTTTTTAAGATTTCCTACAATCTGCAAATAAAAAATTAAGAATCTATAATTGTTATTCAACTGTTTCTGTTGGGACTTAATGTTCTTTCTAATCATTATAATCCTGATAAAAATTACCAGAAACCTATAAAATCCTATTTAATTCTTTGAATGTTGTTAGTTGAATGGCACCCCTTTTTATTATTATACATATTCTGTTGTGACTTTATTGCTTGACAATAAAGATGTGTATAAGCAGTTCAAGTGGAAAACATGTTCCTGATTTTAAAATTGTTGACGTAATTTTTTTTCTTTTCCTAAGGACTATTTTCACATGCAAAGAATTTATCTATAACTTAATTGTCAATAACTTTTACATGAATGTATTAACATGTATATTTCTTTTTAATTTTTGTAGGGATGTTCTTCACCACTGGTTGTAAAATTTGCAGATACTCAGAGAGAAAAAGAGGCTAAAAAACTGCAACAGATGAATGCTAATTTATGGAATTTATCTCTGGGAGGTTTAGGTCCATTAGCTCCACAGTATGTGTCGGTATGTAATCCTTTTAATTGTAGCATTTACTTATTGTTCATGAATATCAGAATGCTTTCTTTTGAATTTATTTTTCTTATCATTATTATTATTAAATTGCTTCTAACCATAGTAGTAATATTGCCCTATCAGCCTCCTTTGTACCAACATCAAACTTTTTGAGGTTATCATCAACAAAAAAGGTTGTCAATCACCTCGACAGAAACAAATTCTTGAGTGACAAACAGTATGCATTTCACTCCTCTATGTCCACTGCTGATGTCCTCACAGTTGTTATACATAGAATCAGTGAAATGTTTGCTTCATCATGAGAGTGATATTAGATATTTTTAAAACTTTTAACAAGGTGTGGCTACACAAACTCACCAGCTATGATATCACTGGAAGAGTCTTCTCAGTTATCAAGTCCTTCCTCTCAGGTAGGTCTGTGAAGGTTGTTAATGGACAGTTCTCTGAAGCCCATAAGATCAGTGTTGGCATTCCCCAAAGTTCTCTCATCTATTCTATTCTTTTTCTGCTCTATCTTGTAGGTGGTAGGATTGCATACAAAGAAATGTTCTTAAATCATTAGTAAATGTATATGCATATGATAATGCAGTTTATGGGCACACCTCCAAAAATCTAGTTGATCAGAGCCTGACAGCTAACCTATCCTCTAAACTAGTTTGTACAACTCAATGTGTGAGGGACTGGCTTGAAAGATTCAATATACCTCCAAAACCAAGCTAGCAATGTTTCATCATCACCAAACAGATCTTGAGTTTTCGCCAATCCAGGTTGTACTCAATGAGATTACTTGTCTGGAACGTCTATTGGGGCGCATACTCATCCCAAACCTCAGGTGCAACTTGTATATACAGTCCATCATTAAATATGGTGGAAAAATGGTCAGTTCTTTGTGATGCTGCAGAGAGTACCTTAGCTCCTGCCATGCTCTATCTTTACAAGAGCCTGATCAAAAGCTCAAAATGTTGTTTTGGTGCCCCCATATCATCTCTGGGGCTGGAGCTGCTCAATCTTTACTTTACAGCTTTGACAGGGTTCAAAAGCATTCATGCAGCCTTCTGGGTGATTAATTATTTCCAACCCTACAAGCCTTTTACACAGATGAAACATTTGTAGCCTCTTACTGTTATTTCCATGGCAGATGTTCAGGTGAGCTACATTCTTTAGTTCCACCAGTCCAGACCTTTACAGCCAGGATCTGCCATGCCATCTACACATCCATGTTCACTTTGTATTCCATTGGTAAGGGAGAAGTTTCACTCAAACAGCTTCTTCCCCAGAATTGTTACATGAAACAAACTCCTTGAAAATGCTTCCCTGATAATTATAATCATAACCACTCCAGATCTAGAATCAACCATTATCCATCCCTCATATCCTCAATATGTACTTCTTACTCTCTTATTGTACACTCTTGCCTGATTCTTTAACATTCTACATTCGGTGGCTCCTGTGTCTTGTATTGGGTTAACAATAGTATTAAAAAAAAAATAGCTTTGTAGCTCTTGGTAATTTTTTTTTAATTTTTTTTCACAAATACCCATTGGTTGAGATGTATTACTCAAAACACGCAAAAAAAAATTATCTGCAAGCAAAAAGTTCTTTAGATTTGCTAGCACCTTCTTGGCTACTTTTCAACTGAACTTGCAAAAAGAAAAGTAGGGTTTTTATTAAAATACTCAATGCCCATTATCAGTGCTTATAATATAGATTAAAAATAAAAGCAAATTTTTCCTTGTGTCATTCTGCTTCATGCAGTATTTTTCTGTGTATTTTTATTCAAGATAAAAATCATTTGTATTGCCAGAAGAAACATTTCACTTCCTTCAAAAGATTTCAATTGAAATTACTTGTCCTCAAATTGTGTTTGATGCCCTACCAAGAGAGTAAGAATATATCAACATTTCAGAACTTTGTCATAGCTTTGATTAAAAACTAAGTTATTTCCCTTATATGTTTTAATATATTTGCAAAGTGAAAAATCAATATTCTTATGACTGGTTTATTATGTATACAATTACTCTTTGGGTATTGTGATCTTGTGAAATGTTAATTTTTGCTTCTCCCTTTCAAAATTAATTCTTAAAACTTATTTTTAACTTTATTCTTCTGTATTGGTCAGAATACTATATTTCTGTAATTGATGGAATGCTAATTTGGCAGTATTTCAATTGTTCATTTTAGTTATTACAACAGGCAGCAGCTGGCGGTGGAGGTGGTGGTGGAGGTGGCAACTTGGGAGCATTTGGAAATTTGGGTAACATTGGTAAGTCTTTCACTCACTCTAAATTCTTTACCTCATTTCTTTAACGATGCTTAAAAATTCACAATATATTTTCACCCTTCTAATAATTTGACAAAACAAAGCAAAAACTGAAATTGTTGCAAGGCGCAGTCGAATTCCAGTCGAATCCATTGCATTCACTTATGTGCTAATACTCTTGGGAAAAGTATGAATCCTTTTCTCCCCCAGCTATGAGTAAATAGCAGGACAGACTGGATTCTATAGCTTTGGATGGCAACTAGTCTACCGAAGAAAGAAATGGTAACCTACAACAGTAAAAAATCTGCCTTGTCAGTCATGTATCGAAAGATACGTGATTGCCTAAGTGTGTATCACACATGACACATAATTGACTGACTGCAGTTTCAGATAGCACACTTTTACTGAATAGGAATTCATCTCCTCACCTCAAGCATAAAAATAATTCAGGAGGAGTAGATAGGTTGGCTTATCATCAGGTTCACACTCCTCCCTGGTCTTTTGAACAGGAGTACAAGTTTATCCCTTGTTTCCTGTTTAGGATTGGGTTTCTGGATACTTTTAAAGTCTTTCATTCTCCATCTTTTCCAGTAACCCCTGGCATCTTAGTGGAATTGTTGCCTTGCTTGGGCTGAATAGATAAAAAAAAAAACAAAAAAACATTGTAGCTGATGCGTGTAAATTGTTAAATTAAAATCAATCTGTTACTGATTTCCTATTTTTAAGTCGATTTTAGTGATCTTGTTCCTGTTTTTACAGCATCTAGCGCTACTGTAAAGTGGAATTCAGCAAGAATGGTTGTATCCAAAGATGCCCTCTTCAGTAATTTTCTATTTATTAGTTTTTATACATAATAGTATTTTTAAAGTCTATCTATGCATAAACAGTTTATATCTGTAATTAGACAATTCTCTTCCAAGCATTACACAAAAGATGGTTTTAAGATTATCCATAATAAAAGCTATTTTTTATAAGTGTCATTAAAATCATGAAAATCTTTATGTATTTATTAGCTTGTAGGCAACATCTTCAGACAAAGTTTTTTTTTAAAGAGAAATCATTCTTTTTGAAAAAAAAGATTTTTTACAGTAATTTTTTGTTCTGTATTGCTCCCCATTTGTGTTACCATTGTTTATCTTTGATTCATTTTTGAGAATTTAGAAACAAGTGATTCTTGGTTATTTGTGATTGCAGCTACTCTTCTTTATTAACCTGATTAGGCACACATACACAGCAAAAAAGTAAAGTGACAAACTGGTTATCTTGCTAGGTATATTACATAAGCCACAAAAGTGCTAATGTACTGGAACATATTCATTTAACTTGTGTAACATTTAACATGTTAGCTACTGCTTTTTATGATCATCTAAATTTATCTATTTACTCCATTCCTTCTTATTGTGTCTATGCTTGTTCTAAATTCATTGCTTTATCTTGTAGGGTTGAACACAATGGGTATCCAACAATTATTGACTGCTGCAGCAGCTGCCGCTGCAACTGGCAATAATCCAGGTAACACTAAATTTTAACAAATGTTCAGTTTTGGTTTAATGTCAAGTTTCAAATGTTTGAGCGTACACACACACCATTTTACTTGTTACACTGACTTCAGATTTTTTTTTTTTTTTTTTTTTTTTTTTTTTTTTTCCTTCTCAAAGATTCTGTGTAGTATTTTCTAAATTTGTGATCACAATCCATTTGTATATTGTATGGCTTAATGGTATATGGCAAGCTGGAAAAAGGCATGAAATATCAGTTGATATTTACAACAGATAAAGAATTCTGTCACTTGGTCACCAACTTTTCACTAACACTAATTTTCAGTTAATCTAGAGTGTCACTGAAAAATATTTAAACTTTGAATTACATGACTAACACTGGTTATTTAAATGCTAAAAGGTTATAATTGTTTTGTAAGTAATTTTGTATTTGATTCTTTTTCCTGTCATGATTTGATATGGGAATTTGTAATCTTTCAACAAACTAAAATGTTTATGGAATATTTTTCATTAAATATCCTAATATTTTAACAATTTGAGGACATTAAATTCTATGCTTTGATACATTCTAATATATTGGGTGATCATTTTTAATATTTTCTGATAAAGTTGTCATTGGCTGATTAAATCTGCCCCTCCCCCCTTAAAATTCATGTGTATTGTATTGAGTAGGTACCTCCACTAATTCAGTGTATGTAAGGTTTAAAATGAATTTTTAAAAATGTAAAAGCTTTTTGAAGCTTTCATTTTAGATGTAACTGAAAGCTAAAGCATTTATTTCCAGTAAGCGAAATACTCTGTGATGTATTTCCAACAGAAATTATATTGATCAGAATCAATCCACCCACCATTAAAATTGATCAAAACGGCCATTTTTGACACATTTGTAAACAAAAGTTAATTCTTGGTTTTAAAAATCTTGCAAAAATTAAATATATATTTCTGAAAAGTTATTTGAGGAAAATTAGCAAATTTAAAGTTAAATTAATCTCATTTGAAACAAATATTACTTATAGCATAAAATTTTGTATACAAACATTTCTTAACTGCAGGGTCTTGTTTTTCTGATGTGTTAATCAATTTATTTACATCTGATTGACACCCAAACATGTTTATAGTCAAGTATGGTGGAGCAGACGATAAATTTTGAAGTGGGTGGGGGGTGGCTCATGGCGGGACAATCCTTAAAACACGTGACCTTTAAATGCTAGATTTATTGGTTTGTAAATCCATACTTCAGAAATTCTGCACATAACAACACAAAAAAAAACAAATTGAAATTCTTTTAAAAATATTTGGCATTGTCAGATTGTATTTGGTTGGTGCAAAAATAATGACGTAATAATGTCGTTTTTTGACGTATTTTTTAACAAATTATTTCATAGAAAAGGTATTTTAAAAGATTTAAAAACTTTATATCAATTTAAAATTATAAAAAAATGAAAACAAATCTTGTAAAAATTCATTTTTTGTTCAGACAATATTGTCTTTAATATATATTATTCATAAAACCAATTAAAAGCTTCTCTAATTAAATAATGTTCTTGGTTTTATTGCTTTTTTTATTTTTTGATTCAGGATGGGTTTTCAGTAAGACTATGTTTTATTTTGCAAAAAAAAATTTGATTTAAATTCTTCAAAGAATTCTGCTTTTAACTAATAAATATAGTCACTAAAGATTACCTCGTTGAATTTCTCAAGTTTTCATAAAATTAGGTAAAAGGCTGAAACAAATGTAAAAAAAAAAAAATATATTTTTATATATATTTACCAACATTTTCTAATAAAAAAAAAAAAAAAAACAATTTCAAAAATAATTTCATTCATTTGTGAATAAGTCCTGAAAATTTAAAATCAAACAATTTTCTGATTTTTGCAAGAATTTCCAAATTAATGTCTTTCACTGCAAAAAAAAAAAAAAAAAAGGCCAAAATTTGGTATGCTAAAAATACAACTGCTGACATAAGAAAAACAAGTTTTTTAATCAAAATTTTGAATGTTCTAAAAGGGAGTCAAAAAATTCAATTAAATAATCAAAAAGGTACTTTGATCCTTCATCTTAATAATATAATGATTTTTAACAAAACTTTTCATTACGGTATTGCTGTTTTTTTTTGTTTTTTTTTTAGCGTTTTCGTGGAGGTATCTAGTTTTGAGTGTTGGCTTCATGCACGACCCCCCCTACCCCCTTTGCCTTTGATATTTTATGATAAGTACCTTTTTTTTTTCTTTTTTTTTTTTTTTTTTTTCCTTAGAAAAAAATGACAAAAATTTACTTTTTTCTTGAAGAGTTGGCACATTCAAATTATTCTATCACTCTTTATTGAAATAAAGTTGTCAATTCTTGTATCATTTGAAAGCAAATATATTCACTCTTTTCAATCATTGTTCATTGCTTCTCTAATTCTTTGCAGGACTTCCTCAAACTGCTAAGTTATGGGTACTGCTTACACGATATACAAAGCTCACTTTTCGTTTGAAGGCATATGCATTCATGCGCATTTATTCTGACAAATGAATGAGATTGGCATCTATTTTTTGTCTTTAATGCCAATTAATGCCAAAAATGACATTTTTTTAAATTACCAAAATAAATTTGTACTGCTACTCTGAATTTTTAATAATTAAAGCCTCAATTTATAGCTGCATTCGAAGAAGAAAAAATTAAGAACCTCAACATTAATTTTGTCTACATTTGTTTCTTTAAAGATAGGCAGAAATATCTGTGAAAATCTACAGGAATCCTTTTTTTTTTTTTTTTTTTTTTTTTTCCCCTATGTAAGATACACATTGATTTTAATCTTAGAATTTCTTTCCCAGCCACTACATTCTGTTGTTCATTTCTAATGAAAGAATGTAAGTACATGATAGAGAGTGGGAATGAAGCCAATTGAAAATATGATTCTCTTTAATGTTTGTCAATGAATTAATCTCTCATTTCTAGATGGGTTAGCCAATAAAGTATCATTTAGTTTCTTTGTTTAGAGTATAGATCTTAAAATTTAATCTAGCTTCTTAATAGCAAAGTTTTGTAAGCTTTGTGGATCTGTTTAACATATTCAATGATTATTTGCAAAAGCAACTAATTGCTTATAATCTTATTTTGGTTAATTTAACTATCTGCACTACGCCGTTTCTATGAAACATTCTATGAATGTATTTTGTTATTTCTTCTAATCACGGTGGAGTAATGGATAGTGATTTGGATTGAGGAATTGGAGAACCAAGTTTGAATTTCAGTCAAATCCATTACATTCACTTATGTGCTAATACCCTAGGGAAAGATATTAATTCTTGCTTTCTCCACCCCAGCTATGGGTAAATAGCAGGACAGACCAGGTTCTATAGCCTTGGATGGCAACTGGTCTACCACAGAAAGAAATGGCAACCAACTGTGGGGAAAAAATCTGCCTCGTCAGTCATGTATTGAAAGATGTATGATTGCCTAAGCATGTATCACACATAGCACATAACTGACTGAATATTAATAGCTTTTATTTAACAGTTGTATTCTCTATTTTTACCTACCATTCTGCGAAAAAAAGTCTGGCATTATTTTTGTTAATTGATAAGGCATAGTAGGGAGTAATCTTTAATGTCATTGTTTTTCATATTCAAGAAGAGAAACTTTTGGTTCATTTGAAAATATTTGCTTGGCTTCCCTTTTGCTGACACATTTCTGTATGATCATTTGTTTCATTTGCATTATTCAATTCATTCATTTGTAAACACTTGTAAGCTGTTTGCTGTTGAAACAAAGCTGCTTCATTGACTTACTGTTGAAGAATAACTGATTAGAAGACCTTTTCAATTTATAATATAAAATCAAACTTCCATTGCATGACCAACAATAATTGTTTTCTCATTCCAAAATGAGTTCATTAAAAAAAACAAAAAAAGTTATGAAAATTCTCAGAAAGCTGTACTATTTTTTCTTTTTATTGTGTCTGTATTCTTCCTGTTAGTAATACTAGAAATATTTAATTTGTCAGTAATTTTTTATAATTTATTTTGTGTTTGAAATTTCCCAAAAATGACCATAGAAATATGAAAAAAATTGAGCCCCATTAAAAAAAAAAAAAAAAAAAAAAAAGGCTGTAGAAAATCTAAATTCTAGTCTCATTGTTTTTTATTTGCAATCTGAACCATTGATGATGGTTTTAGAAATGTCTCCACTGACTTTCATGATTCATGTGAAGCCGTTTTTATTCTCAGATAGTGACAGATAATATTCAAATTGACTTCCTCTATTGGGATAGCATGCCAGAAAAATATATTTGGCTGAACTGTTTACTTGTGAATTATTTCTGAAAGGAATTTTACATCTAACAAATCATGAACTATTAATTTAGTTCCAAGAATTTGCTTTTCCTATTTATCAGTTTTGGTTGTATTTCTGTGGATACCAACTTGAATTTTTTCTTAACTGAATTTTTTTTTTCTACAATTTCAAACTGCACTCTTAAAACTAACATGTTGCAAATAACATTGGAACCTGTTAGTTAAAACTAACATGTTGCAAATAATCAACTAACATTTCATTTATTTCTCTTTACTGCCATAGCCAGTTGAACTTTTATATAGCTTTTGATCTTTTCATCTTAAAATATTTGCATCCAGAAGATACACATGATGAGAACAACAAATGTACTTTTTGTTTGGCAAATGATACACAGTGTGAATATTTTAATTTCTTTTTTCTTTGGACTTTTTACTAAGACATATTATGAAGCAATTTTTGTTTTTAATGAAACATTTTTGTGTCATGCACGTATTTTACCATGTTACCACTGAATGTTTTGTTTTCCTTGTTCATCTTGCTTTTCTCCTAAGTTGAATCGATTAAATGGAGTTGCAAAAACCATGAATTTTGTATGAATTGTGTGTTATCTGTGTCTAGAGAAGCACCCAACTGCTAGCTGTCTAGAAAAGAAAGGCTGAACATGAATGTAGTGATGTTGTTCCTACTTATTAGAAACACAAGCTGCTACTGCTTCTACTACTATTACTACTACGATTATAGTATTTCTATAAGCACCACTAGTCACTGTCTTGAAAAATGCTTACCACCTTCCTAGTTCATCTTATACATATTGTGGCACTATTGATTGTGTATACTGATCTAATTATGTGTTGTCATGCTGAAAAGAATAAGTAAATTGAAAAGTGGTGGGAGGGCAAGCAAATAAGTTAGGATTTTGGAGTGAGGGGTGGGGGGAATGTCTATATTTTCCACATTCTATCTAGGATGTCATTTTGTTTGTATGTATATCTATTTGATTGTGCAAATTTAGGATCACAAACTAATTGGTTTTTATTATCCTTGCATTATAGCAGCTTCAAGTAGTTAGTTTTTGTGGACTCTTCACTAAATACTCAGTGTTTTTATTTTTGTTTTTTCTCCATTATGGTAAACCCTTTCTGACATGCTCGCTACTTGTCAGTCTCTTTTTTTTTTTCTTTTGCTTTAAAAAAAACAAAAATTACTCTATAAATTGATTAATTCAAAATTAAAGTATGCGAGCTAAAGACAAATGTCTCTATTCACTTTTTAAAGCTAGTACAACATAGTAATCTTGTCTCATCTGGATAGTTCTGATGTTAAACACTGTATTATTTCTTATTTCAAAATGCTATTGATTGCACTTTACAAAAAATACTTCATTGTTGATATCTACAATGTTATAAAATGATAAATTTTAAGTTGTAAAATTACCCACTTCCTCATTGTTATCATTAATAGTTAACACTTTTTTTTTTTCTATCCCCTGGGGAAAAAATTAAATTTACTAAAATCTGTGAAGCTTGAAAATCTTAGATAAATTGATATTAAATTAAATGGAAATAACTTTTTGTATGGCATGAATGAATATTGATTCATTTATTTTGTACTGTGATGTTTAAATCAACATTTATTCGATGTTTTTTTGAAATTTATTGATATGAATTTTTCAAAAGTTCCTTAAGAATGAAGCAGAATTATAGCATAATAAAAAAAAAAAAAAAAAAAAAAAAAAAAAAAAAAAAATAACTTCTTCTTTAGCCTGCACAATGTTAGTTATATATGCTCTACAACTAGCATTTCTACTGTTATAACTTTTACTAAGCCTGTATTGTTATTTGGCTGCTAAATTGCAAATTATTGACTAGTATCCTCATTTTCTTAGAATGTGAGGATCATTTTTTTTTATTAATTTCACATGTTTCACAGTGTTGAATATTTTTTTTTTTTTACTTTCATTTTTTTTTTTTTTTTGATGTTGTCTTACACTCTGACACTATTTACTATTTTTTTTCTTTTTTTTTTTCTTTTTTTTTCTTTTTTTTTCTTTTTTTTTTTGTGTCCCCTTATAACCTGCAGGCGTGTTGGCAGCCCTCGCGGGGTTAAATGCTGGCAGTCTAACCAATAACACTACTGCTACTTCTGCCTGCTCCCCTTCCTCCTCCTCTTCCACTTCGTCCACTGCACCGTCTGCTGCAGCGGCAGCCTTGGCGGCAGCAGCAGCGGCTACAATGGCATCACTGGGGGGCAGCAATAGTGGCGCGGGCGGTTCGTCGTCTACTGTGACAGGTACTTTAACCTTCATCTTAAAATCTGGTTTGCATTGACTTGATGAGCAACGGAATGCTTTGGGTTTGGTTTGGCCCTGTTCATGCTCTCTGCTCATGCTGTGCAGCTGTCTCATCACTGCAGTCACATGTTTGATGCACAAACCAGCATTTGACACTCCCATCCCCACCCCCACCTCTGTTCTCTCTCTTTCCTCTTCTGTATCTCTCTCTCTTGCTATTGTTTCTTCCCATTCTTCTTTCTAGTCAGCCACCCAACTGTCCAAAGGAACATCTTTTCCTACCTATCTACCATCTCTCTTCCCTACTCTTTACTTTTTCATCTGTTCACAAATGTAGACACACCTTTTAAATGTCAATTTCACTACTACCAACACTATCAAACACCCTTTTATGCAAAATTTGTTATCAACGCAATCACTCTCCACTATCACCTCCACCATCACCACTACACGTATTTACCTTCTCACCTACCTCTGAATACTCATCAATGCTTACTGCTCCAACCAACAAGGTTTGATTAGTTCATAACCAATGGAGAACAAAGCTTTGCCAGTTCATCAAAAACGGTTAGGCATGATATGCCCATCTCTACGTATGTGGCAGCATCAGTTTGCTTTAAATTTTTATCCCTTAAGAATTTAGGCTTTTCTAAGATCCCCTCTCAAGCTCAATCAGTTCCTCTATAGCACATCTCACCCAAAGTATCTTGCCAAGAAAGCTAATTGATACGCTTCAAGTATCTCAACTTGGGCATCACCTCACTTGTGTTGTGTTATGGAATGCTAACGATGGTGAATATCTCTCAGCAGGCAAAGTAGTTGTGCAATTTCATTGGATTTTATAATTGTTTAGTCTGAATTGGCTTTAGCATTTTTTGTTCTTTGTTTAAATTGAGCCATTTCTAACCTGCATCTATGTACTTGCTTAATTTGTTGTTTTACTCACATATACATTCACTAACCATCATAATTGATTGTGTGGAATTTAGGTTTCTGCAGATTATTTGTTGATTGAGCCATTAAACTTTGAGACACTATAGCGTCTTTAATTATATCTCTCTTAAATTCCTTTCCACCTAATTCAAAAGTAATCTGATGAGGTTCAAGAGATATGAATAATAGTCATATGCCTTATTAGTTCCATAAAAATGAATTTTGATTCATGAGTTTAAAAACTCATGGTTTTATTATGAGGACAGAATTGAATTGTATTTGAAATGTGAAATAAATGAGAATTGAAATTGTTTTGTGATTTATTTGGAAGTTATCCCCAAAGTAGCATTTCTGCCAATTAAGCATAAAACTTACAAAAAAAAGAAAATGACATTTATTTTTAATGTCATTGAAGTTTGAATTTCTGATGGCTGGAATTGCCATAAAAGTAAGGTTTTTTTTTTTTTTAAAAGAATATAAACTTTTTTCTTTTTTTTTTTTGTGCCTATTAATTAGGATGTTTTATCAATCAATTATAAGCAACTAGAAAAAGTAAAACCACTTTGCCTCTTTTAAACAGTGTGTGATATAATTTGTGTTCCTCAAGTAGGAACAAAAAACTAAATAAATGAAGCAGTAATATAGGGAAGATGTAACGTAAAGTCTCTAATTTTCTAGTTGTTGGTTCTTGTGAGTTAGTAGCACTTTAACTCTCAACTTTTTCTTCATGTCCTACCTCCTTTCACCCATGTTTATACTTGATGACTTCAGGAGAGCTGTACTGTATTGTGGCTAAGCATGCAATCACCCATAATTCCTGCTCCTCATTTTCTTTCTAACCACATCCATGTTGTTTTTTCCCCCCATTTTTCTGTTTCTGCTTAACATTTATTTTATAACATAGTTTTCGTTGTATTTTGCCTGTTTTAAAAATTTTCTCTCATTTTTCTTGGTCAAATATTTTATTTGTTATATGCACATTAATGGTCTTGACTATGAACTGCTTGAATGCGTGAATACCTTGCACCCCACTTTACCTTTTTTTGTTTTTCTTATTTTGATAATACCAGCTTGAGACTTTCAGTCTTCAAATATTTCACTGCTTTTTGGATTTGTTGAACAATGATTCTTTTAGTTTACTTTCATTAAGAGTGCATTTATTCTTTTTCTTTACCAAAGACAGAAAAAATTTTTTTTTTTCTAAATTTAAAAAAAAAAAAAAATTGCTTAGCAATCATAAAATTGTTTTTTGTTTTGTTTTTTAATTTTTGTTTTAATTTACTAAACAAGCTAAAGATTCTCATTTGATTAGGACTTTTTTAAAACTGTAATACACTATAATTAAACAACTAATTAAAATGAAACCTAAAAAATAAAAAAAGTAGTATAAGTCATGGACAGCTTGCTGTTAGAGCCATTTGTTTTTGTTCTGTTTTTGTCTTGTTTTTGTGTGTTTCCCCCTCCCCACAAAACCCCTTATTTTCTGCTCTTTCATTTTATATATTAAGCTGGCTTTTAAAGTTCAGTTCCCCAGCTTTAGTACATGCCTAACTGAACAAATGTTGCTACTGCTTACCATCCTAAATTCTAACATAAGCTTTTAAGTACATTGCATTGCCAAATATATCTGCAAGTTAGCATGTTTATAACTGCTGCCAACACCACTGCAACTGGTCATATTCCTATCACTATTAGCACTATTTTGATATTCAATTCTCTTAGTGCTGCTGGTTTGGTCAATACTGGTAACAATTCTGTGCAACACTGCTGCTTCCTGTGCACCAGCAAATGTATTTTTTTTTTTTTTTTTTTTTCTCACCCCACCTACCACCAAAACCAGAATCCTCACTATCTGATACTGGATTTTCTACCTTGCTATACTCTTTCTCCCAATGATATAGAAGTTGCTTACAGGTGTATTGTCTCATCATTGAATGCTAGCAGAGGAAAAACAAAAAGACTTTGGCAACTTCAACATATGTAATTCCTGATTACGCATTTCGGCGAAGTGACTTCGCTAATAATGAAAACAGCATTTTTCAAGTCAATGTTTTTTTTTTCTCTATCATCTTTTTATCATTTTTTTTTTTTTTTTTTTTTTTTTTTTGTTCTTTTGTCTCTCCATTGCAAGTAATGTTAATGGATAATTGACAAATATTGTTCATCCTTGCTCAGTGCTTTGTTCTGTAACCAATAGCTATTTCTTGGTTGATCTTCATCATATACAAATGGGGTTAGCATTAAAATAGGATATTTTCTTTTCTTTTTTTTTTTTTTTTTTTTTAATGGGCCAATTAGGAAGTGTCACAAATTGTGATAGTATTAATAGATACTTAATTATTTACAGCCCAACTGTTAATAGAAATAGTGTTTTTTATATAATTTAGGCTATCTGCAAGATGACTTCAATCTTGCTTACAAGTGCAACCTGATATTGTTCCTGGTATTGGAAGAAAATATCAAGATCTCTGTATTTAGAAAATAGCCCAGCTGAATTTTGAAGTATATATAAACCTAAATTTTCTGCTCAGACCTTTTTTAGTCTGGTGTAATTCAGAATAGTTAACCTGCAAACAGGAATTTAAATTTGGAGGAAATGCAATGTGTAGGAATTCTGTAAAGATGTCTTAAGATTTTGTTTATAGTGATAAATGACTATTTTTATTCTTCCAAAATATTATCAATCTGGATTTGTATATCAATTTTGTTTTATAAGTGGCTAAAGTCCTTATGAAGGTTTTGAGAAATATTGTAATGATTTTTCTTTTTTCACTAATTAAATATGAACTCTCAAAAAGCTTTTTAGATGTGCTTCTCTTAAAATGAATCTTGTGCAATCTGGATCCTGTTATTACTTTTCCAGAAAGTGAAAGATTTTATGTTGAAATATATGGGAGTATTTGGTTAATGATACTTTATTATGAAAAGTGAAAGTATGTAAGTTTCTATTCTGTAAGAGGGTAACATTTGCTTTAATTTGGTTTGAAAAGATTGCACAAGTTCAATCACTAGATTAAAATGGAAAAGATTGTGTCTATAAAATTGTTGACATTTTTCTAATTTTATCCCTTGCCAAATCTCTTTATAAACTTATATATAAAAGAAAAATATTTTACATAGATTGGAGCTAATCCATCATTGAAAACATGTCAATTCTGTTCACAAATTTTCACATTATCTGATTTATGAATTTCATTAGTTCAGACCAGCCTTATCTTTTAACCTTTATCACTCTGTATGTGACTTCATTTGCTGTACAAAAAGTTTATCCTATCTCTGAATTCAAATTTCTTTGAATCTCATAGTTGTCATATCCTGCTATGGCAACGGAAAACACCTTTGAGGGAAATTAGCAATAAGGTTGCTGTCATTGAGCAACCTTATTGCTAAAAGAATGCAGTGGAAAAGGGAAGTAATATTAATAATGTAGCATGCTAAAGGTTAACATGTTTTTGCCACTCCTCCTCCTCCCTCCTTTGTAAGTAGGCTTATTTTTTATATAAATTGGACAGGGTTTATGAAATTATCTATTTCAAATACAGTCATATAAAAATATATATATTTATCAGGTTACTTTTCTTACATGTCAATCTTTAAATAATTTTTTAAGCTGCAACGTACACAATAGCTAAAGCTATCTTTCTATTTTCTGTCACAGCTGCTGTGAACTTTCCATTGTTGCTGATGTACCATCTAATACTAAGTTTTCATATCAGTAGTATTTAAGTTTGTAATTTTTGATAAACATTGTGTACCTTAGAATATTTCTATACTCTTAATAAATAATGAAGTAGTAAAGAATGAACTTCCTGTAAGAAGTCCTTTTCATGTCTGTTTTAAATTCCTTTTATTTTGTTTGGTATTTTTTTTTTCTATTTATGTATTTTTCAGTTTGTAGGGGTTTTGTATTTGGAGTAGCTATATTAAAATATTAAAGCAAGTGTATATCTTTTCAGTTATTTTTCATTTCCACCTCCTGTTTCCCTCATTTTTCTTTCCCTCACCATGATCCTTTCCTATCCATTTTTATTGCTTGCTAAAATTCTTTACACTTACTGCAATGTGGATCATTGTGTGCCAACAACCCTGCTTGCAAGCTTCATACACAAATTGTTTTGATTTCTGATGTCATTTTGTATTATGAATTACCAAATCTATTAAAAACATTCACTTGGTAAGCATTCATCCATAATGTTTGAATTATTTAATTTCCTATAATTCAACAAAGAAAACATACAAAGCTGCATTTGCTTCGATGTTGGCTGAGATTTTCCTTTTTTATGCAGCCAATTATATAATTGTTCATTGAAAATATTTTAAAAAATGGTTAACACTAACACAATTAGCAATAAGGATCTTTTTAATATTTTGTTTAAATATATTTTCTTTTATCATAGATTTATAAATGTATGTAGATTAATTTGATCAGAAACTCTGTGTTTTCAACTAAGCCATTTCGAAACACACATGGAAATGAATTAAAGTCAAGGTTATAAAGGTGCCTTGTCCTATCCTGAAAATTTGCTTGTGTTTAGACATATTTGCATTAAATAAGTCTTGTCGGAGGCTTTAAATATTGTCAAAGAAACTCACATGCATTTGAAATAGACTAATCTTCTAGTACTATACATTGAATTTAAAAATTGTTTTATTTCATAAATACAGTTTAAATTATTCAAATATTCACTGGAGTCGTGAGTTTATAATTATTTAGAATATTTCATTGCCATTCTATAAATTGTTTATTAATGTACTTCAGATTTTTACTTTATCTAAGATATTTTATATTACAATGTTAATCTAATGCTTACCTATATTTACTACTAAGACAATGAGGTGCTGAAAGGTTCTTGGTTCAATTCACTTTCTCAGAATCGGTATTTCAATAGCCAAATATCAAAATACTGATTTTTGAGAAGTGGGTCAAGCAGAGAACTTTTCAGCACACACTTGTTTGTGTGTATACCAATTAATTTTAGTTACAAATATGCAAAATAATGTTTTTTTTTTTTTTTTTTTTGTTTTTTTTTTTTTTGTTATACTTACATATTTAAGAAAATAAACATCCATGTTTTTATCCAGTTATAATCTTTGCTATTTTACTATGGGTAGCTTTTGGCTCAAACTATTTATATTTTTATGTACTAATAAAATTTCAGTAATGCATTAAGAGAATAATTATTGATATATTCCACTTTTCTAAGTACTTTTCTTCATCTTTTTTATGTATATTGTTTGGTCGTAATGAGGAAATCTTCATTGCCTGTTTTCTTTGAGAGCTCTTATTTTGTAAGTTAACGTAAATTTGTTTATAAACTTTTATTTTGTTATGCAATTTTTCATCCTTTCAGGAGAAACCAACAATTTGCAACATTTACAGAACCTTCAGAGTTTGACAGCATTGGCAAATGCTTCTGGCAACCCAGGCAAGAAATCATTTATTCTTCAATTCTCTTCCTTATTTCTTCCTTTCTTCTATTCAAGTGAGCAGACTTCCTTGAAATCAAAATGAAATACTTTTAATGCTTGGGATTGTTGCCAAAATGATTTCAATATTACAGCTTTCCTTGTAAACCTTTGAGCTCTCCTTGTCATATAGAAATGTTAGCAATTATGCAAACTTTCATCAGTCTGAAAAATCATGCTTTTACATAAATTGCAGAGTTTACTCCTACAAAGTTAACTAAAGTATGTTTAGTATTAATGCTTTTTTATTCTGTTTTGCTTTCTCATAACTTTCTTTTTTGTCAGTAAAATTTTCTTTTCTTGACATCCAGGATGATTGGGTAACCTTCATAACAATTCTGGGATTAACCTTTGACTTTATATTATCAATCATTTACAGGCAATGTAGCAAGCATTCATGCTAACCGTTTTTGTTAGTTTAGAATATTCACTGTAAACACCAATTTTTTAAAAATTGCATATGAGTATATCTATATAGTTTGCCATACCACTTCTGCTTTATGTATTTAACAATATAGAGTGATGGTAAAATAATTTCCAAGTTATTTCATGGGAGATTTGGATGAATTTTGACTAAACTATGTTTTTTGTAATATACTTTAAAATAGAGAGCAAAATAGATTTCACTTTTAAAGTTTCTTTTTAAATCTTGAATTTAGAATTTTGTTTTATTTTACAAATTGAAACATGAACGTTTGCATGTTTTAAGTTTTTGCTGAAATATTTAATTTAAGCAGTGCAAAATAATTTACCACTTTATAAGTATAAAATGTCAAAATAAACCACATAAAAAAAAATGGAATTACAATTTTGTGTGTGGTTGATCAAATTTAGAAGAAAAAGCCATAGAAATTGTTTGTTTTTTTAATTTCCGTTCAACCATTACAATGTCAAGGAGCCAACGACAATAGAAGTTTTTACAGAATTTCCCCATAAGTTTATCATTTTATTTGTATATATGTAAAACATGTAGAACTTTAATGTTTGGTATCATAATTATTATACCTTTGTTAGTAATACTTATCCTCTAGCATCAGCACCCTCTTCTCCATTTAAAATTCAAATAGCGTGTTGTTCGAAATTATATAACAGCTTTATTTGCCAATTTTACTGAACAATAGCATAAAACTTATTGGATATTTTACATTTTCAGGTTCTTTGAATGCTTTGGGAATGCAGAACCTTGCAGCATTAAACCAACTTGCAGGAAACACCAATGCTTCCAATGCATCAGGTAAGTTTTCACTTAGGTTGAATATTGGATGAATATCTAGTTGACTGTTGTAAGATTTGAGCTGATGGTAAGCACATTGGGATGGGTGTTTATAATTGAGGGTGGTTGCTGGCCATGGAGTACATGGACAAAGGCAGGGATAGTAATAAAAAAAAAAAAGACAAAGAAAAAGGATGCATGTTGAGATTTCTACAAGATCTGAATTTTTGCTCAGCTTTTAATATTGTCAGTTTGCTTTTAGGCTAGGCATGGTTCAGCTAAGCCAGACTCTTGTTGCCACAATTCACTCACTCATTCATCCATTTGTTTGTCATTCTTGTCTGTTGTATCATAAAATCCTTGTTTGCACTTAACATTAAACTTATTCCTTTGTTGTTGTTAGTCTTGTGCTTAAAATTCTCCCCTTAACTGTGTAATTATGAAAGTGATCTTTAGAGAAATTTGATCAGTAGCTAATTTTTGTCCTGATAATGTTAGCATTTTTGGCTGATCAAAGTAAATTTTTAATTTCAGTTGAAAATTGTAGGCTTGGTAAAAAAATGAATTAACATTGTTAGTACTAATAAGTATGCTTATTAATTAAGTTTATCTTTTGCATTATTCACTCTGTCTTGAACTTACAGTATTATCAAAGTAGTGTGTTTATGTGTGCAAGGCCAGTACATTGAAATGCCATTCTGCATTTTTGCTGTAACTTTGTGCAAATGTAATGTATAGCAAGAACATGTATTTGTTCTAATATATTTGCACTTTTATTAAAGTATGTTAACTGTAAATTGGTCTTGATGGAAACTTTTCTATTATCTCACTGATGATTGTTTTTTTTTTTTTGTTTTTTGTTTGTTTTTTTTTTTTCCTTATCTATACATGTACATGTGAAATATTTTTTGGAAGGCGTGCTGAAAATTTCTTGAATCAACTCACTTCCCAAAATCTAACCAAATGACTTGACATTAGAATTTATTTGGAAATGGCTTCTTGGTTGGACCAATAACATTTCAATACCCTGGCATCTCTATCAGAGTATTAAATGTTATTTAAAAAAATAAAATAAGAAAGAATCCTTTAGTTTTACCACTATTAAAGGATTTTTTTATTAGCCCCCATGCATCTAAAAACTATATTATGTCTTTAAAATGTAATTACATTCATTCAGTTGAAAGGATGTCATTGAATGTTTAGGTTATGAATGTGTGATATCAACAATGTAGGTTGACCCTGAGTCATGTCGGCCAACATTCTAATTTCATAAATTCTCATTTTAGATAACTTTTAATTAAAAAACACTCAGTTGACCTATGTGTTAAATTAGGGCCATTTATATTTACTTATATATAATTTGTGTGAAGACATCTATCCTGATTATTATTGCATATGCTTTTTTCATTGTTATCACAGAGCCTGTCTTCAACTTTTGTCGTGAGTACAGTTTATTAAACTTTTACAGATTGTTGTAGTTTTATGTATTTTGCTGTTTGGTTAGATATTTTTTTTTTTCTTATTGTAACATATTCTTTGTTCTTCCCATTGTTGTTGGCACAGCAATTAAAAATAACTAAAAATAAAACTGATAAGTTTTGTTTCACAATAAATTAGCAACTCCTTGGTATGCATCATTTACCAAAAACTCTAGCACCCTTTCCAATTTCAATTTCATTTTTTTGAAAGAATTGCTTACTTTAATAAATGAACCTGTTTATATTTATCTGAATTATTTCCTAATCTTATGAGAATGTTTTGCTAACAAATTAAAATCACTCTAAAACACTAGTGGGTAAAATCTTTTATACAAGTTAGTGTATTATAATATTACTGCATTTGTGTTGTCGTTTGTCAATTTGGGAGGAGTGTTGAAAACTGTTTTTCTTTTTTTCTTTTTTTTTTATAGCTTCATCTTTCAATGTTGTCAATGATTATTTTTATGTTCCTCCCTTGCCTTTTTTGTATTCTCATTGTGGTTATTGTACTGTAAATATCATCTTTTCAACATAGGAAAAAACTAAGTGCAGCAAGATTTTCTAGGGAAAGCATTATAGTTACATGCAAAATTAATTTTATGAAATTTGCCATTTCATTAAAAATTTGACATATGGGAGAAAGCCTTAATAAATTTTGTACATGTGCAATTTTTTTTTTTTTCCCCAATTTGGAAAAGGAATATTTTACTTATTTTCTAATTTGGTGTGTGTATTAATATTTCTATGAAAACTTGTTTTTAAAAGTATTAACAAATACAGACTTGTTTGAATGTTTTCTATTGACAAATTTGATATTTGTTGATGGATTTTTTAAAATTTACTTAATATTATAAATATAATTTATTTTCTTAATATGGAAACATTTTTTACATTGCTTTTATCATTTAAACATGTTCCTTTAAAACATTATTTTCAAGTTCAAATTTCACTTAACTCCCTAAATCCAATTCATTTACTAGCAACATTATATGTTGTATTTCTTATTAGATGGCAGAATTGGCAATTATTATTTATGAACTAATATTTCTTCCATTTTAATTTCACTTTACCTTTATTGTGATAAAGGTAAAGTGAAATTAAAATGAGTTGAAAAATAATATTTAGATTTTGTTTTATCAGAGGAGGAAGCAGGCTTAAACTATACTCAATTTGATTATGTGGCTGAAATGTGAGAATAGATTTGTTTTTGTACTTTACAAAATCTAAATCCTTTAAAGACGAGAGGTAATATTTTGGGTTCTTGTGTCTGTCTTTAGATCAACTAGAATTAAAAGCAATTTACACTGCACTTGATTATTTTTTTTCTTTTTAAACTATGTGGTTGAAAGAAATAAAACATTTAGTAGACAATTTTTCAATAAGTAATATAGTTAAGTAAGTAGGTGGATTAACTCATAAAAATTCTGCAATTCTTTGTTTCCTGGCTGCTAATTTCTGCCACCAACAAAAGTTTATCTGATTAAAATAATGTTCAAATGCAAAAGGTCTTTATCATTTTATCTATAATCAGGTTTACATATATAAGTTTTCACTTTTCACCTGCAATAAACTTCGTATTCATGAGTGGTTTATTTATTTATTTTCTTTAACCTGATGCTATAATTATCGTAATGCAGTCTTGTATCTTCATGCAGGCCGATTCCTTTTAAACAAATTTAGTAAGTACACTTTAAAGCAGATCTTTTTTTATTTCTTTTTTTTTTAACATGTTCTGACAAATTTTATTTCTCATCACATTCTTACAATTATAATACTGCCAGAAAGCTTTTTTCTCTTTGTATATTTTTTTTTTTTTTTTTGTTTGATAATATTTTAAAATTGTTTTCACATATAACTACATTAGAGTTAAATAAATTTAATAAACAGGTTATCAACTTTTCCTAGTTCAATTACATGATATCTTGGAGATATATTATTCCTCATGGCCTTACAGTATCATTTAAAGGTTGATTTTTATTTTATTTTGTCATACATTCTGTTGCTGCAGTTTTAGATTTCCCTCCACCTGCTGTACACTGTTGTTGCATAAAGGACATTAATTTCTAAATGTTATTCATTATTCTTGTCTTTTCTACAGACCTTTTTTTTTCTCTTTAACTGTAAAAAAAAAAATTAAGCAGTAATTGTAGCTTAATAAATTACTTATGCCCCAAATTATAAAATTATTCTTTATTTTGGGTTTTACATAAGCAAAGTATATGAAATTTCTTGTCAAGTTTATTTGATAATGATTATTAACTATATATATATATATATATATATATATATATATATATATATATATAAAATCTTTATTTTATTTTTTTCAGTAAGTATTTAAGAGCAGATTTTCTTTACTTTGTTAACTATTGTTTTCTCTTATCCTATAATAGTATACTTCTATTCCCTCTTTCTCTCTATCTCTCCCTCACTAAAAAAAAATGAAATTCTTAGTGACCACTTCATATCCCCTTAATTTTCTTTGTAAATTTACTGCACATTATTATATCAGATATCACTTTCTTAACTAACTTTTATATATCCAACTCATGTCATTCTACTAAAATAGATTGCTTATCAAGTTCAAGTGCCAAAGTCATAAATTGACAGGTGCTGTTACCAAATGATTTCTCTTTATTCACACTTCCTTACTTCTTTGTTGCTAAAGATTTAAAGAATTTCCTCTAGTTTGCAGGAGAATACTAGATTCATGTTTACATTGGTTGCATATTTCTTTTTCTCTATTTCCGTGTATTGATTTTATCTCTAAAAGTGATGACCTTTTCTTTGTACCTAAGTTTTCTAAGTTTATTCTTGTTACTTAAAAGATTCCGGTCAACGTTTTGAAATTTTCTTTTTTTTTTTTTTTTTTTTTTTTTTAGTCTTAGCTCTAAGGAAAATGTCTCTTGTTTTCTCTCTTTAAAACTACTAATTTAAGATTTTAATTGATTTTCAAAATTAAATTAGCATTATCCTATAATTTTTCTCTTGGTTCTCTCTTCAAAAAAAGAATCTGTGCTGGAAAATGCTTCGATTTCAGAAATAATTTTTTAAAGGTATCCTTTTTTTTTTTTATATATTGAGCATCCTGAAAAAAAGAGACATTACATTTTTCTGATCTAAATGCTATTATAGAATATCTATGTTTCTTTGATTCACCAATTCACTTTGTGGCCATTATTTACTAAACCTGTTTTAATAGAAATTAATTTTTCAGTTGTAACTTGGAATTGAGATTACTTGCCAATTAAGTCTTTAAAATGTTGTAATTTAGTCCAAACAGATTTGTTATTGTCACATGTTTCCTATGATAATACGCCATTTTAATTATTTTTATGGCTCTCAGAAGAAAAAGCAATTTTGTAACATTAGTTATTTTAATTCCTGTTAGCTTGTGTTTTTGTTTTTTAATCCACCCACTTAAAATTAGCAAATGTTGTTTTTTTTTTTTTTTTTTGTTTTTTTTTAATGTTACATTTCCACTTCAGGAAACTGAACTGAAATTTTAATTTCCAATTAAAAAAATCTTTATGCTACTTTTATTCCCTTTTTTGAATATTTTGTAAGACATCTTAAGCCCCCCACACACACCCCTCTCCAAAAAAAAAAAAAAACCTACCTTTTTAATGCTTTTTTAGATTTTATAAAGAATCTCTAAATACATAGAAGCATCAGATGTGGCAGCAATATCCAATGCATGGATTTTAATGGTAGACTTATAAAAGGTGTAAGATAGATTCCTGAAAGTATAAGTTATCGAGAAGACAGTGTGTAGTGCTTTCTTCCATTATATGTCTATATTTCGGAGATGAGGTATTATGTACACTATTTACATTATTCAGACTATTGTCCTCATCTTTGTTGCCATGTTTATCACAACGTTTCGGCTGTTGTACACTCCGGCCTTCTTCAAGTGGTTGGAATGTTGAAATAAAGGGTTCAGTTCGACATTCCAGCCACTTGAAGAAGGCTGGCATGTACAATAGCTGAAACGTTGTGATAAATATGACAACGAAGATGAGGACAATAGTCTGAACAATGTAAATAGTGTGCTGTCTTTCATGTTTGATCCGTGATCGTCAGTGGCTAATAAGAAATGTAATTTTCAATCTTATGTTGTCTATTATTATTCTTTAATATCCTTTCCAATTCCTAGATATTTTAGTCATGTGATGAAAGTCATATCTCATCTCTTATGCACAGCTTAGAGGTGACAGCCTGTAATATATGTCCTCTATTATTATTATTATTATTTATTTATTTTGGTTGCAATAGGGGGGAGGGTGTGAAACAAATAGAAGAAAAGTAAAAGGTTGCTGAGCCACTGAAGAGCTGGCTCGTTTGATTTGAACAAAATGTCATTTTACTTACTCTTTATCTGTATTAGAGTTTCATTTCATTGTCTTGTTGAAGTACACCTTCAAAGGATTTTGATAGCCTCTTATCAATTGTTCCTGTAATATTAGCTAACTTCTCATCTAAAACATGCTGCTGCCAACCATTCTATTGACAGAAACTTTGCAAATATTCTGACTTGTTAAATTTCCTGCAAATTGCATTTTCAGCTAAAATCAGTAAGTATGTTAGTGCACATGGCATGCTGCGTTTTGTTATGTTATCAAATAGGTTTTCTAAAATGAATTTGATATTTCTCTACTTCAACCATATCTGTGATTATTATTTCTTTGTGTTGTTCTCCACTTCATTCATCGAAAGTTTCTCTTTCTTCGTAGCAATCACTGTGGCTTCTGCAAATAGAATTATTAGACTTGGCTCTGTTTCATCTTGCTTTTGCACCCCCTATTACACTGAGTGCGTGTGTGTATGCATGCGTGCTGATTGTGTTGTGGTTGTTGTTAATTTTTGTTATTACAATAATTTGAAAAATTCTGATCAATAACTGCAACAGCAGTTACCCAGTATCTGGGCCCCCATTTTACACCTTCATTTCAGCTATGATGAAAATCACATTTACTAACACATCTGCTTGCTGCTCTTCTTTTTTTCTTTTTTTTTTTTCTTTTCTTTTTTCTTCTCTTTCCCTCCAGCTCTAATTCCCTCCTCACATGCTCTGTCTCTCTCTCTCAGATTGGCTGATTAAAAACAAGCACCAAACTGAAATACGAGTATTTAGAAGCTAAACAAAATAGCTGCTTTTACTTATTTGCCTCTCTGTAGCCCTGCATTTGTTAACTTTGTGTTAATCTCTTTTAGATGTCAGCAGAAAGATTTTTTTGTCAATTTGTTTATGAAATTTGATAATCTAAGGTAAATTTTCTTATTATTTGCATTGGGATTTTTGTCCTCATCTAATAAGATAACAACAACAACAACAACAACAACAGAGATGAGCACAATAGTCCAAATGTAAAGAGAATGATAACACCTCATCCTAGAAATCTCAGACAGAAATTAAACTATGTTAATACTACAGGATGCTATAAGGAATTATAAGGAGTTTACTTCACTTTCAGAATGGTCATCTAACTTCTTTCTTTTTGCAGATATGTTTTAGAACATGTATCTTTGTTTCTGTCCTTCCTTGATAAATACATTTTTAAGAAATGGCTTGAAAATTCCATGTTAAGTCAGCCACTCTATTCTTCAATACAAATTTGATAATATAAATTGGTACCTTCTGGATAGGATTCAAAATGTTCTATATCACTTTACATTGAATTATGAACCTTCAATTTGACTGCCCACTTAATTGTGTGGGGTAGGCAACAAACATCAATGAAAACCTAGTCTGTCTAAATGTTTAGTCTTTACGTACATAACAAAATCTTTTTATTATCTCACTAACTGATAATTTGATTTTGCATTCAGAATAATTTTATTAAAAATCAAACATTTTGTAAAATATTTTTTCAAATATTATGAGGAAATTGTCACCTACCATTGTAAGCGTTTAAAGGAATAAGAGGTTAACCATCTTTTATTAAATATTAATGTGTTCTGCCTTCAAGTGTTGTTTTTTTGTTTTTTTTTTTTTCCAACTGTTCATTAAGTATTGTCCTTATACCTATATTAACATATTTCAAAATGTCTATAAGGAAGATAAACTAGAAGTTAACATAAATGCATAATTAGATTTCCATTAAACATTTTAAGCATCTCTTGCTTTGTGTTTATATAGATAATTATTACTAACCTGCTATTAATACATTGCTGATCTTAGTTTCAACTTTATTGTTGCTCATTTTGCCTTTTATAACTACCCCCCCCCCCCCCGGGCCTGATGATACTCATTCCTTAAATTAAACCTTATATTATGGTGATTGTTTCTTTAAACTACCAAATGAGCAACTCCTATTTGCAATATTTTTTTCTTTGTATTTGATATACGTTTTTTTTTTTGTAAATATAAAATTGTCTATTTTGGTTGACCAGTATTGACAAGCCTGTGCTCTAATCTCTTGATAACATGTTTTAATAAAACTAGAACACAAATTCAGATGATAATCTGTAATCCCCATTGCCTATAATGTTATCTCAGTGTATAAGGCACTTAATTTTACCTTTACTCAATAATCAAATGATATTCAATCACACACATATACACACACACACACACACACACAGAATTGTGTGTTTATATTTAATTCAAAGGTAAGGAATTTTTTATGAAACTTTACTACATTTTATACATTGTTACATTGTGGTTCTATGCAACCTTAATAAATTATAACAAAGCATAAATAAATAAAAAAAAAACTTAATTCCTAAAGTTTTCTTTTTTCTCTTAAGAAAGCACTCTACTGTTTATGTTGTTACCTTTTCTTACAGCATTTGTTACGTACCCATGTTATCTTTTCCCTTCCTTCCTCCTCTATTTTTATTTGCTTAAAACATATGTCCATAGTTGCATCTAAAACATTTGTTAATCTTCACTAACCATACTTAATGTATATTGGGCTACCAAGGAACAAACTTGGAAGAATTAATCAGTTCTTACAAATTGGCAAATAGATTTGATAGCAATATTGCACAACCCTTTTATTTTTAGCTTTAAATAATTCAATCAAACATTTCACTTGTGTTCATATTTTTTGTTCATCTGAATGTTATTTTTTTTCTGTTTGCTTTGCAGGTACTATGACTGGTACAACTTCCTCAAACTCACTAAGTGGCCTCGCTGGAATGCAAGCTCTAGGGAACAATTCCTTAACAAACCTCTCTAGCTTGACCTCAAGTGTAACAACCAACATGAATGGCATTGGCTCCAATACTAACCCTACAGGTATTGATGCCCTTAGCCAAGCATATTCGGGGATACAGCAATATGCAGGTTTGTCAGGTTTGCTCCCTCCAGGTAAAGGTTTGTTTCATGTTTTATTATAGTTTTTCCAGGTGTGACTCTGTTTGCGTGTAGTTAATGTGGGGCTTTGGCGTGGTCGTCAAATCTTCATTTCCCTTTCAGTTTCTCCTCTTGCTCCCACCTGCTTTATTCTTCACCTGTTATTGGTTATTTCCCTTAGTTATGCCTGCTTCCTTTCTCTCTCTCTCTCACTTGTTAAATCTCTCCCTCCTTCCCTTTCTTCTTTGATTCCCTCCCTCCCTCATCTTGGCATTGCCCTTTTATGCCTTGTGATGCTGTGTGCCGACAACACTGCAGATTGTTAATGTAACCCTGCATAATTTCTGTGCGTATAAGTCCATTTTAATCATTGTTTTGATGCAATGAAGATTGTAGCATATCTCTGAAGCATTAAATACACTTTAAGGATTTAATGTGCAATGTAATATTCTCATTTTATATTCACGTATTGAGTTTTTCTCGCTTTATAATTGGGGAGTGAGAGTTCCAATGTAAATTGTGAATATTGCTATGTCCCTGCACCACACCTTCCAACCCACTTCAACTTGAAATAAAGTGTAAACGCAATTGACTTTGTTCTCTTTGTTCCCATCCCAATCTAAAAACAAAAGTTACAGCCCTACTTTGAATAGTCATGGAAGCTCATGATGAATCAAATGTGCACAATTTTGCAGTTTCTATCCTGGAATAACTTTTGGAACATGAGATTAATGTTCACCTCTTTCCATTCCAAACATATACAGGTTTCCAGATTCCAATGGACTTTGATTTTTATTTTTTCCTATTCACTTTCTCAGCCATTATATAAAATTGACCAAACACAGGTGTCTAGGCATAGTCTGATGGCAATGTTTTGTTTAAAACCAGTATTGTTATGTATATGTATCTTATCTTGAATTTCATTCTGCAGTGCATTGTCTCTGATGGCTTGATGCTATTCTCATATATTGAAGAGTGAAATCAGATCCTTACTGTTTAGCAGACTACAAACTACTCATGCAATCCAAAAAACTGCCTCTTTATTCACCTTTTGCTTACTCTTTACACAGCCATTTCCCTCTCCTCACCCTCCACCTCCTCCTCCTCTCACACCCGTCTTTACTTCCCTTCTTGCTCATGCAAAATGTTTATCTGGTAGCTTGCCACACGTGTTGTTGAAATGGCCGTACATTGCAGTAAGCTTGCTAAGAATTTTACTATTGTATAATACCATTCTAAAGTGGACAAGAAAAACATTTTAAAATTGAATTACAGTTTATTGATTTGAAAGTGATTTTCAAAATTTCATCAGGAAAAAAATATCTGCCAGTAGTGTTACACAAGTTTCACTTTTTAAATTTATTTTCAATTTCTCGACTTAGATTTTCTGTTGTATATTTCAAGATTTGGTTGAAAAGAAATTGGTGTAAATTTGTTAGGTTTAAGAAGCAATTTAATACAGATGAGATGTGTGAGCAATTTGTATTACTTAGCATTAATTATGGATTATTTATTTGTAACGTTTCTACAATATTAATTGCTGATTTCGGATTAGTATCTCGCATTATTAACCACTTGTGATTTTTTCATCATTTCTTGAAAACTGATGAAGGCATTCATAGAGCAGTTGGCAGTATTAATATGCAGTATATTTTAGAGAATGTGTATGAATTATGGTAGATGACAGTCTTACAATGTGACAACAGTTTTATGAACTCTGAGCCAGGTCAGTGAAATTAAAAGAAAATTATCTTGTGATAATATATAGATGAATGTTTTGAAAAAAAAAATAACAAAAATGTCATTGTAATGACAACAAAGTTATAAAGAAGACATTGATTTGACATTTATGCTAGTTTTAGTTTTTCAGCCATTGATTTGGTCAGCTGTTACATTTCTTACAAATTGGACTGCACATTATCCAGAATAGTATTTCAAAGTTCATCATGGTAAAATTGTTATTGATTAATATAGACCTTTTTTTTTTTTTTTTTTTTTTTTTTTTACAAAGCTCCACAAGTTTTCACACAGATCAAGATCAGACATATTTTAATCTGCATATTTATTTAAATTAATTAATTGACTTGTTTACTATACAATTTATTGTCATTGCAAAAGAGACTATTTAATCTATCCCAATTGCTATAAACATTGCTGTTCTCACCATCATAAAAGCTTGTCATAAGAAGGAACATATTTTCATTTTAATGTCCTTATTCTGTATCTTTTGATTTGAAGTGCATTTTGTTTTCAAATGATCTTATTATTGTGGGCTTATTAAAGGATGTAATGGGATAGAAAAGTTTCCATTTGAGGTTCATTAAGATACCATTTAAGATGCTTCAGAATGGTATCAGCATGTATCAGTCTTTTTATAGTTTAAAAGTTTTTCAATATTTGCAATTCTCCTTTTGAATTATTTCTAGTTATTTTGACAAAATTCCTATAAAGTTCTTACATTTTTGTAAGTGAGGTATTTTAATTATTTAAAGATGTATTTTTACAATGTACTGCAGTTGGACATTTGTAATATATTTGCATTCTCCTGGGAAACAATACAATTTTAACTTACTGCAATGTTACCATAAAAATTATGTTGGTATATGCTTTGTGTCTCTATTGATTTCATATATGGCTTCCTTCTGTGCCTGTTCAACTAACCTTACTGCAATTGATGTTTTCTGCACACTTTTCAATATTTCTCTTCACAGCTTTGCTCCTCATTTTGAATGTTAATAAATATGCTCCTTTACAATATTAGTAAAGGCATCTTGACATGCAAACATATGCTGTCTGGATTCTTCCACAGTTTTCATCAATTTTACTTCTTCATAGAAATTTTTAAAAAATGTTAACTTTTTATAAAATTCAAATAGAAACATTTCAAATGATTCCTCTTTTTTACAGTTTGGTTTGTTCAAACTCAGAGGTTTTGATTAAACTGCTGCCTTCATAGAAGTAGAACTTTCACCCAATTTGGTTCTTATGTTCTTAAAAAAAAAATACATTATAATCTTGTTTTGTTAATTTAAACAAGAAAATAACATTCAATAATCCAATAAAAAAAAAATAATAACTTTAGACATTTTAAAATAATTATTGAAGGCTAAATATAGTTTTGTCTTTATTCTCTCAAGTTAATAGTAACAAGTAAATTATTTAGTCAACTTACTGTGAGCTTTAAATCGAAAACACATTCTTATGATTATTTTGTAGCCTTTATTGTTTCTTTTGAAAGACTTAAAAATATATGTAGCAGAACATTTCTAGGGTATTTTATTCTGACAGGATGGGATAAGTATGCTTATCATTGCAGATATGACTTTATATGCATACTTTAAGGCACTTGCTAGAAACACACAAGTCAACTCATCCATTGATTAGATGGGATGTCATTGACATTTACATTCTTAGAAACTTTCCGGCAAATGTCTTTAGAATTCATGGATGACATTAATTTCCTAAATATTAAGTAATTAGGTGGATGATTTTGGAAGTTAGATTTACATACATTTGGTTCATTTAATTAAATAAGTGACCACCATTTCTAAGGAAAATTTAAGATTTCTTTCTCAGTATACTCTATTTGTTTTCCTCACTCTAAGAGTCATTCATCTTAGTTCAGATCATTTTTATGACGGTAATTGTAATAATTTATCAATTTTTATGAAAAAGAGTTATTATATACTCTTAAATTCATCTTGGTTGTTAATCACATAAGGTTACCAAGTACAGCAGAAACACTCAAAATGAGGTTCTTAGCCTGAGTGTAACAGCACCGTAGTAAGTCAATTAGTTTTTAAATTTTTCTTATTAGGCCTATTTAAGATGAAATAATTTTTAACTTTTTCGATTCATATCGTCATTATTAACATTCTGGTAGAGATGTGAACAAAGAATTGTGTGTGCCTGGTATTTGAGAACACATCTTTAACTAGCCACCAATGCAGATGATCTAATGCAATGCTATGCAGTATGCACTAAATGTTAACATTCTTAGGTCTCTTTCAAACATATTGAGTTTTAAAATCATCCAGTCTGATAGAGGAAATGAAAAGGAGCTGCATGTTTGTAGCAAAAACCATCAATCACAGTAACTCGCATATCGTGGCCAGGAGAACAAGAGCAATGACACGCTGACTCCACAGAGCTATATCTACAAGGATGCAGAACAAAATTCTCTATGTTGAATCTGGGAGTTGTGGGCAACAAGGGCTATGCTATGCCATGCCACCACAGGGCTTCCGAGTCAGTGTTACTGTTTACACCAAGGGGTTGACAGCTTGGATTGTATGAGTAGCTATGCATGTTCCACCATGTGGCCAAGAAGTGGTTGGACAATAATTTTTATGATCATGCCTATACTCTTTAAACAAAAAAATAAATAAATAAAAATTGGTGGCTTCCTACCTTGAACCCCTGAACTAGTATATTTGTAGTTCCACTGAGAAAACCAACCAGTTACCTCATACTATTAAGTACTTGTTAAAAGTGACCATTGTGGATGTAATGGCCAACATGAACAAGAATAATTTTTTTTTTCTCTGCATGCAGTCACTTCCAAGACCACATCAAGGACATACTTGAGGCCTAAGGGCAATTTTATTGAATAAATTTTTTTCTGTTAGCTTAACATGTGTACAATTTTGTTTATGAGAATATACTGAATTTTTTTCTAATGAATATTTTTATTTATATTAGAGGTTGTTTTCAATTACCTGGTGCACATTGTATTTTCTTTGTTTCTTATCTTGTGTGTATGTATGTGTGTATACATATATATAATCAGTGCTTACTAAGTCTGTTATTTTTTAAATTTTGATTGAAAACTTAATTCCTCCTTTGTTATCATGTATAAAAAAATGTAAAAAAGAAAAAAGTATAAAACATTCCATGACTTTGCTGTGTGTAACTGTATTAGTTTTTGTAAAAAAACAAATGAATATAGAAACACAAAGTATATTGTGTTTGTAGTAATTTATGTATTTAAGAATATGATAGAAATTGTAATTTTTAGAAATTATCAGGCAAAAACAAACCCCAACATTGTTTTCAAAGGAAGAGAAAAACTTTTTTGTTCTTGCTTTTCAAAGTTCTTCTGATTCCTGCTTCACTAGGTGCATTGATTCTATATTTTTCTGCTTCTACCATTTGAAGAGAGAAACCTGTTCCATGCTGATTATTGATTCTTTGCATCCAGCTAAATGGGGGTATCAGCCTGCTCCAAACCAGCTTTTGCCTCTTACACATAAGTATATTAAGTGTTGACTTATGATTGTAATTTCCATATTGTCTCGAGATACTACCTACAGACAGTCGGTGTTAAGACATCCCATTGGTTTCTTCTTCTTCTTATCTCCTCCCTCCCCTCCCTTTTGATTGTGCTACTTTGACTTAGTACAATAACATCTAGTCTGATATTGTGTGGCTGTTATGATTTTCTTTTGTTATCATTTGCATTTCCTTATCAACAAATTGTTTCCTTTCAGGAAGTGACCATTGGCCTTGTTTTCTTTTGCAGCATCATTCCCTAATGCATTCAATAGTCAGTCAGCCCAACAGATTCAACAGGCTGCCGCTAATTCCCCAGCTGGCAAACAAACTGAAGGTTGGTGTGTAAATACTATAAGATAGTTGTTCTTAAATTGAGTCCTACTTTTGTTCTTTCTTTTTACAGCAGAAGGTTCACTGAAAACACTTAGCACTTGCATAGCTTTGCAAACAAATATACTGAAAAACAATTTCATGCAAAAATCTGAGTTGACTCTTAATTTTCGGCCTATAGATTTTTTTTTTTCTCTTTAATGCCATATTTCTTTAATGTAATCAGTCATGAATCTCCATAAGTTCCTTTTTTTATTTTTATTATTACCATGCATTCTTGGGAAGAATACTGGTCTGGTTTCCTGTTGTGTTCTCTATGGTTTGGAATTCAGTTTTCCTTCTGTTAGATTGATTTCTGCCCAATTTCAGTTTACCTTGCTATTTAACCCACAGTTAAGGAGAATACAGATTTGTGCCTTTCTTTAGTGCATTATGGAAAAGTTAATGCAATATAGTCCATAGTTTGAACTTGGATATCTAAATCCAATTTCTGTGTTGATATCCATTACACTACCCTCATGCTCACCTTATAGATCATGTTGAAGAAGAGAGAGCCTCTTCTTTGTGTATATTAATAAGATATATTGCATGCTGAATTTTGATAGATTTTAACAGTTTTAATTTAGCAGTCTGGAATTTTATCGGTTCCATGAACAATATTTCTTTTACACCCAATTCGTATGCATTGTCTAGAACAAGTATACTGGGGGACAAATGTTTTTAATCTATGCAGTTTCTTGACTTATTCTGCAATTTGGTATTTCTCTTAAATTTTTATATTGTTTTAGTCTCCTAATCCTGATTTTTTTTTTTTTTTTTTTTTTTTTTTTTTTATCATATTAACTTGTTTTATTCTCAAATGGTTGAATATAATGTATTGTTATAACCAAATTATAATCCAGTTAGACTACTAATTTAACAAGCTTGATACTGGACCGACTTCTGTTAAAACTAATGTCTATACCACATACCACTTGTACTATTAGCTGTTTTTCTTTTCTTCTTTTTTTTTTTTTTTTTTTTTTTTTTTTTAATCATTGTTCAGATATTAGGTGAATTTCAGGAGCCATAATCAGTTTTTTAATTAAAATTCGTTAAACACACACACAATATTACTCTCATCATTGTTCTGCATAAAGATTGGTTGTTTTGTCAAAAGCTTGAATTGATAACATTAAAACATGATTTTGCTTATCCACATATTGTAAGATTGTACTCTCTTCTGAGTCATATTATGAATAGTGTTTTTTTTTTGTTTTTTTTTTAATTTTGAATTGAATCTCTGCTATTGATTCTGTCTTGTTAAGAGTACATAATCGCGTAGCAATTGGCAGCTTAATGAACAAATCATACTTGTCATTTCATCACTTTGATTTCTCTTTCTATAAGTCTTAGTAAATTTGTTTTTATCAGTTGATGTCCTTTTTTTTTTGTTTTGTTTTGTTGTAGGTCCAGATGGAGCCAACTTATTTATATATCATTTACCCCAAGAGTTCAGTGACCATGACCTCATGCAGACTTTCATCCCATTTGGAAATGTAGTATCTGCAAAAGTTTTCATTGATAAACAAACAAATCTAAGCAAGTGTTTTGGTGAGTATTCTTTTATAGAAAGTTTAATCTCATTTCAACCCCTTATTTATTGCATAAAATTATATCTTGGAGAATGTAAATAGAAGGAAAGTAGCCATTTACTTGCTGGACAATTAATTGATTTATGTAACAGAAATATAAACTTCTGAAATATGGAAACATTTGTTATTTTTTTATGTAAATATCATCTAAAGCATTTTTAAACACTAAATTGGTTAGGATCAAATGACATATATATATATATATATATATATATATTTTTTTTTTTTTTTTTTTTTAATGACTTGAAATTATTTGTAATGCATGTTATGCCACTTGTTTGTTGTTTTTCTATTTGGTAGCGGAACTCTTTGTATATGTTGAAAAAAAAAAAAATGTAAAGTAAACGCTTAACTTTCAAGTTTACTCTTAAGAATCTTTTTTGAAAAGGTACACTTTGGATTTCTACATCATACTATTTGTAAGTTAGCATTTCACATGTTTTTTTTTTTTTTTTTTTTTTGATCAAAAGTTTATATTGTTTGTTTAGTGTGACACTTATGTGAATGTTCATTAGGACCATAATCAAAGCAGAACATATTAGCTCCTCTGTTGTGTTTATTTTTTGAAAAACTTTTCTCTCCTCTCTGGAATGATATCACTTGTGAAAATGTTGTCATGGTTCAACTTATGATGAATACAATTTCAGTCGAATTACTGAACTTTAAAATAAAAATTGTTTTTCTTTTTTAATACAGGTTTTGTGAGTTATGACAATCCGTTGTCAGCACAGGCAGCAATTCAGGCCATGAATGGGTTTCAGATCGGTATGAAACGACTGAAAGTACAGTTGAAGAGGCCAAAAAATGATAGCAAACCATACTAATGTAGAATATCCTTTTTAACTGGTGAGTAAAAATCCAATTATTTTGTTTTATTCCAATCTTTTAGTATATTTAATAGAATTTTTATTCCTTCCACGACTTTTTAATAAATTCAGTCAGACAAACCATCTTCTGCTGCTACAATATTTTTTGTATTTTGTTCACAGCAATATCTTCTCTTGAGGCAGGGTTTCATATTCTTTAGAATCTTCAATTTAGAATCATCTGTTTCTTCTTTCTTCTCTTGGTTAATGTGTGCCTATCAAGGAATTATCAATATATTTTTTCATCTCAGTTAAGAAGAAAGGCTGTTGAGGAACATGTCTACTTTATTTCTTCTCTCTAATCATTGTAAAATATTATTTTGGAACATTATCTTTCATTGAATCTTTTTGTCATAAAGTCCGATTCACTTGTTCAGCTTGGAAAGAAATTTAGATGTAAAAGAAATACTATTATCAGATGTTGTTAGGATAAGAAAGTTTCATTAGTGACTTCGTAATATTCTTTTATAGCTATTAATATTGCCAATAAAAGTGGACTAGCATTTTTCCTTTTTGTAATAAATCTCTTAGACTAGTTATTAAATTAAATTTATCTGAAGAATTTGTTTCAATACAATATTTACAGTTGACATGAGCCTTATATCTGGAAAGTAAATTTACTAAATAATTCTGTGCTTTGTTCAGTTAGTGAATTATATCTATTACTGATGAATACATTTCTAATTTGGGTTAAATGAATACCTAAATGTAATAAGTGCTGGCTTTATCTATCTTATACCTTGTAGGTTACATTAAATGTGTTAATCTCTTGGAGATGTACTTAGTACTGGCTCATGTTCTAGATATCTTTTTGTATTGTATAAGCTATAAGCAGCTGAAATTTTACCTTTTTGTTTTAGCTTGGATGACATCATCCATTCCAAGCAAAGCATTGCCAGTATATAGGTATGTAAACAATATCAAAATAAAGTTGTTTGCAGTAAAATTATTTCACAATAATCTTTATATTGATGTTTTTGCCATTCAAAAAAAAAAATTGTCAGTGCAAAATGGTTATTTGGCACTGCATGATCTTTATAGATGTCAGTTTGCTAGAAAATTGAATTCAAAATTATTTTAAGTCTAATAGACTTTTATCCCATGTGCTGCTGCTGCTACTACTACTACTAATAATAATAATAATTATAAGGTTGCAGAGTACAATTAATAAAAATAAACATCTATGGATGAGGGAACTTAGTCAATGTGAGAGTAGGGATGCTTATTAGATTTTGTTAAGGAAATGTTATTTTTATCTTTACCTAATCTCTAAACACTAGAATATTTTTTTTATGGCACACTTTGAAAAATAACTTTAGCTCTTATTGTAGATGAGATATCTGCAATATTATATTATTTTCCTAAATGCAAGAAAATGACTCTTACAAAAAACACACACAAAGTTAAATTTAGGTAATAGTTTAACGTTCAGTTAAGAGTTTTCTTGCAGATTTAACAACTAATGGCAATTTTAGATTTTTGTGGCCAAAAAGAAAATTTCAGTCATATACAGAAACTGGTTGTGCTTAAATCCTGATATTGCTAGAAAAAGAAAATGTTCAGACTATGGATATCCTAGCTTTCTAACATTGTTATCTTGGAAGGTGGTGTTTTATCATTTTTTTTTTCATAAATAACTGGCAAACTAATATTAAAGTGCATGAAAGATGTTCCAACAGCAGGAACAGAAAACAGCTGCTGCACTATTTGTTGTCTTTCAGGATCAGTAAAATAACAAAAGATAAAAGGAAATATTGCCTTTGCAATTTTTTCATTATCTGGTTGAAGCATAATAGTTAACATCAGTCAGTTATGTGCCATGCGTGATACACACATAGGGAATCATATATCTTTCGATACATGACTGACAAAACAGATTTTTTCCCGCGGTAGGTTACCATTTCTTTCTGTGGTAGACCACTTGCCATCCAAGGCTATAGAACCCGGTCTGTCCTGTTATTTACCTCTAGCTGAGGGGAAAAGAAGAGGATTCATACCTTTCCCAAGAGTATTAGCACATAAGTGATTTGACTGGAATTCAAACCAGTAACATAATATTGATATAGATATGGGATAGTAACATAGATATTTAAAAAAGAAAAGAAAATGATATCAGAAGGCCTGTTAAGTGAATATCGATTTGAATAATAAAAGGAACTCTGATATTATCAAAAGTGATTAAAAGAGTTGGTCAATGCTTTACTACCAGCACAAAATCTATAGTTTATAGAGTTGATTAGATATCAAAAGAACAATTTGAATTGCTTGTTACTATGCATTTTCTGTTAGTATTGATTATCCAGTTGAAACTAATGGCTGCATTATATATCCTTCATCAATAGAACTAGGGTGGAATCTCCATCTTCATACTGCTTCTGAAAAAGACAGTATTATTTTGGGCACTTGGGATATACTACACTACTTAAAAGAGGCTGACATTTTTAAAGTTGTTTGTACAAACAAAGAATCAGTCGTGTCATAAGGAAATACATCTTCCAAACTTAAGAACATTGCAATTTTCATCAGTTTGATATTTTTCATTTTCTGCCTCTTGATACAAATGAAGAAAAGTGAATATTCAACCACGTATAAATTGGTATTTTTATTTTCTTGCTAGTAAATGATCACATTATCTTCAGCCTCAATAATTGTGTAATTTTATCAGGCTTTTCTTCTCATAGCCAGCTATTATGAATCCCTGTAGCTTAGGGGAAAAGTGCCATCCTCCTCTCTTTTAATGAAAGATTCCATTGTCTTATATTCCCAATTTTCTCTGATGATACAAAGAATGAATGCACTAACTGCATGCATTTCTTTCTCTTTAACCAATTAGTGTGTCTATTTAAGTTGGTTTCTGTTATTTTTTTTAACTGTAGCAATGTAGAAAGATAATGAGATGTATTGGAATTTTGGCCATTGATACTTTACTTCCCCTCCCCCCTCCTAATTTCAATCTTGATGTTAACTTATCAAGATTTAAATTATCAAGATAGCTGTTATAATTTTCCTACATTTTATATTGATTTATTATTAAATTGACCAAGTAAATTAGTCATTTTGCTTTTTTAATAGGCCAATTAGGTTTGCTTGGACACTATTACTATTTATCTTCAAAATTCAAACTGGAAATATAAGAACTAACATGAAATATGTCAAATTTTAATATAGCAGCATTTGAGCAGGTAAGTCATTCTAGAGCTATTTTATATATTAATGATACAATGATATACCTGTAAGAAATAGAATATTGGTCTGGGTCTAATATGCATAACTAGAAAAAAAGAGTAAAAATATGAAGTTTCTATCTTCAGAAAACTGTAGACTTGTATTATTGCTCTAAATTAGAATACTTATAGGCTTAAACTAGTTGAGCTGGTCTAACAAATGTATTTCCTAATTAGAAATTATCTACATGCCTTTATAACTGTTGTATTAAACAGTTTAATATACAATGTGACTATATGAAGCAGAATTGAATTTGATATTCATTGATCAGCATAGAACTTAGCTTAAGTATTATTCCCTTCCTATTAAATGGTTTAAAAGTTTATAATTTATGTTTTTAATTTTATTCTTGTAGCATTTAGTGAAATTATTATACATTAGACATGTTATTTTGATAACAGGTCTTAAGACTTGATGAATTTGGAATTACTGTGAATAGATAGAGGATGTTTTTCCTTCTTTTCTTTTTTTTCTAATTATTATTATATGCTTGTTATGGCATGTTTATATTAATTATATATATTGTAATGCTTTATTTTTCTTTTGATAAAAAATATTGTAACTAAAGTTCTCAGATTCTCAAACAAGAGACTTAATCTATTAATGTTCATTGTAAAATCCAGTATTACGAAAATAAAAATCAAGTATTGATTTTTTTAATCTTATATTAATTATTAAATCTTTCTAAAAGAAAAATTGCTATTATAGGTTTACTAAAATCTGATATTATTAATTAATATGTTTCTATGTATTTTGGGGCTGGTGGGTATTATGAGAAAAATATCATTGTGTTTTTAATAGACATTATTCATTTGTAATCTCGGAACTTATTTGTATAGCATAATAGTCTTAAACTGCATTTGTGTGAGGGAAAGATATATTCTGCAAATAGAGAAATGCTTTGAAAAATTCTTGGCATAATACTTCCCAAATTTGACCAAACAATAGTTTTTTTTGTTTTGTTTTTTTTTTAGGGAAGGGCTTTTCTTGTTTGTACCTTTTCAGCTACCTCTTGTGCTCATTAATGGGGAGAAAAAAATTTAATCTTACAAAATCAATCTTTGTTGTTATGATTAATAGCAACAAAGATGAGGATATTAGTCTGAATGTAAATAATGATTATTTCCCATCTCAGAAATTCAGACTTTTGGTACAAAACCCTATCTTACAATAAAATTTAAACATATATATTTGTAGCCTAAAAAAAGTATTCTTTTACTATGAAAATAGTATATACATCTTTTGCTCAATATGTTGTCATATTAGAAAATCCCTTACAGTTTAAAAAAAAAACAAAAACAAAAAAACATCAAGGCAATTCCAATTGACACTGAGATTTCTTGAGAATTCCAAATGTTCACCTTCTCATCACTGTCAGTGTCTTTATTTTATTGGCCTTCCAATGTACTTCTCATAATCATTATTGCTTTTATTACTAATTGTTTTACTGTCATCATTTTTTCAAGTCTTCCACTCACAGGACTTAAACTTGCAATGATTATTTTGATAAAAAATGGAAACTTGAGGTAGGGAAGTAGCAGATTAAAAAGTCTGAAAGAAAACAGATCAACTTCCATGATGGATTTATTTCAATTTCAGTTTTTCTTTTGATCATTGAAATGTTCAATCTAATGAAATTATTTTCAGACTGTGAAGGGGAAACAAAATCACTGCATGAATTTACATGTGCGGCAGATCCATCAGCCTCTTTTGTATTTGATTCAAATTGGGGATGCCAAAAAAAACAAAAAAAAAAAAAAGATAAAAAAAAAAATTCCAAAATGTCTTCCAATAAAATTCTTTCTTTTTTATGCAACTGTACAAAGTCTGGATTTTCTCTTTCTTACTGCTTATTTCATAATGCTTCATCAAGAAATCTACTGAAAAAGTTTTAGTTGGGATTTCTTACATTATTACCTTTCTATTCCATTATTATTGTAGTCACAATTTTTTTTTATTTTGTTTTACTAATTGTATTTCATTGTTTTGGCACTGGCATTGATTCAGTTACAACTGAAGGTGTGTGTGTGTGTGTGTGTGACTTTTGTTTTGATTAAGTGTCTTTTTATGTAACATATGAACATTTATATCGACGAGCATTGAACATATGTATTGAATGTAAAATGTCCACTGTACGTCTAAGTTTTTACTCTTAATTCGTTTTTTTTTTTTTTTTTAATTTGACATTTGTGACATTCTTTAGAAAACTGCTCCAAGATATTGTTTAAAATTTTTGTCTTGGATTCTTTATGCTGAAGTTTTTATGTGACAGTCTCTGAAAGATTTCATCTACATTTCCAATGTGACAATCCTAATCACTGCCTTGATAAATTTTTTTTTTTTTAGATTGTTTAAATAATCAAGTCTAATGCTTACTGTAAACTGTGTTTCAAATCTGTAAACTGATCTGCATCACTTAGGTTTTTGTTACCCAACATTCTCATTGTAATAGGGATTATTGGCAGGACCTCTCTTGCTCAAATCACCAAAAGTCTTTAGAAAAAGTTATAACTACAGACAAAATTGGAAGGGAGATTTAGTTTTCTTCACTATTGGCATTTTAGCCCTCAATTTGGATTTTGGAAACATTGGTATTAAAATCATAGAAGACTAATTATATGCAGAACAATTCGTTGTCTAATTGTGAAGATGTAAAAAAAAAAAATTGTAGCAGATGATGTTTGGCTGGCTCTTGTCTCTCTCTCTCTCTTTCTCTTATATATATACATATATATATATATATATATATATATATTTATATTTACATGTGAATGTCTTTCTGCAAACTCTGAGACTTGTGTGTAACATGTTTTTGTTTGATGTGATCTGCTAAAAAAAAAAAAAAATTGTGTGTTCTCCAGATCCATTAAAAAGCATTTATTACACATTATATCATTATTTTCTTTGCCTTGATGAGAATTTGACATTACAAACGAAAAGAATTTAAAACTAGTTAAGAATAAAACCATAAAGAATATAATAAAACCAATTTGTTACTCTTGTTTGTTATTTGTTGGGCCGCACCTGTTGTTCACATGTTAAATGTTTTATTTGTGTATTATTGTTGTTATTGTTGTTAGTGTTGCTGTTGCTTTACCAATTTGATTTCTTTAGCCTGTCTCTCTGAACTCTATTTGTCTGTATCTCTCTCTCTCTTTGTCCCCCACTTCCCAGTCCATCTATGTTGTATATTCCTTGTCATTGTTGTCTGGCCTATGTGGTTTGCCTGCACTTTGCCATACTCACCCTTATTTTTCCTTCGTCCCTTACTCCCACCCCCTTAGAATCATTTCCAACCTGACTTTGCTCAATTCCCATCCAGTTCAGCTTCTAGTTAGGACCCTCTCTGCCCTGAACCTAAACTGAACTTTCCAAAGGCCTCCATATCCTCCACCCAAACATGGTTTTGTTCCCCCCCGCCCATTTTTTTTTTACCTTGCTGGCCTTTTTTCCTTTCTTATTATTATTATTTTTTTTTTTTTTTTAATTTGATAGTGCCATAGTGTAACTTTGACTGAGTGTTTTGCATGTGCTATGCTTGTTCTCTATCTCTCTTTATTTAGTCATTTGTTTCTCTTACCTTAGTTCTGCATAAACTAATAGATCACTCACTCACACACACACATATATATATATATATATATATATATATATATATATATATAAAAGTGTGTGTGTTTGTATTATCCCACTTGTACATATACATCTACCTCCTGAACCTTTATGCTGTTGCCAATGCACTCGTACACTTTGCTTCTACCTCTTCACTCCAAACATTTCTTCCTGTTGGAGGATTTATTTATTGCCAGTCACTTCTGCTTAGAACCTCTTTGCTATTTGCTTTTTGTATTTCACTCAACATTACTGCTTTTTTCCTTCTAATCATATCTTTTGAAACAAAGCAAAACCATTAATAACTTGCTCAACTTATAAAATTTCCCATCTTTTTTTTCCCTGGTTAGTTTCCAGCAATGTGGTTAAAATCTGACTTTTTATTAGTTCACTGCTGAGATCATTATTAAATACTTGTTAGTGGATTATTGATATCTGATTCATTTCACACTTAATTCTTACGTTTATAAATATCTGACTGCTGCTTCAGTTTATTCATGTGTCTGGAATATGAAGAAACTAAATATTTTGTTATTTTTGCATGAATACAGAACTGTTTTACAATAATAATTTGAATAGGCTGAATCATCTAATTAAAAAAAAGAAAAACATGATTTATGTTGACCATCTGTTAATATAACTTAAGAATCTAAAATATTAATTTTGGCTAGATCATCTAATTTTGTTTGCTTTGTCGATTTGATTGTTCCATTTGAATTGCATTTAAGATATTTTTCTCTTGATAATTATCTCTTGAGTTGTGTTTACTAATATAATCAGTCTTGAAGAACTAGATGGGATATACCTAGAGCCAGGCAGTGGAATGAGAATAGGCTACCCTCTGTAGATTAAATAAAGGGTTTTGCTCAGAGCTCCATGTAGGTTACCCAGATCAATATACACCTGAAGAAGGCTAGAGAGCACAATGGTTGAAATGTTATGACAACAAACATGAGGATAATAGTCTGAATATAGTGTAAATAAGGATAACTCCTCATCCCAGAAATTCAGACAGAAATAATCAATTTTATTGTGAAAAAGTTAGTGATGCTGCCAGAAGGCAATCAACACTGTATGCTCCAATACTCAACTGTCATGGTTTTGAAACTTTCATGTCATTACCTTCTGTGTATTTGGCAGAACCCTCTTAGCTTTTGGATGGTTATTAATGTGATAAGAACATTTGACCTTTGCATCATCATATTTATTTGAAATGGATTATTATTGGAATCTTAACCTATAAGTAAACTTCTGTATACAGTCACATACAACAAAAAAAAAAAACAAATAACATGAAACATGCCATTGTTTTTCAATAAAACATTTGCTATATAAGGAATATATGAAAAGAATTTGACTGAAATCATTTTAGGTTTCAACTCTATCTTTACTTGCAACCACAGAATCAGGTCTGGAGTAGGCAAAATGAAAAAAAAAAAAAAGACAATTACTCTATACTGGGCATATAGACAGTTGGTGACATATGGTCTGATCTTTGCAAACAGGAGTGACCACACCAGATGAATCTTAGGCGGAAGTCACATGACTTACCTAGGGCAGTCTGTCAGATGTCCAATTAGGGGGTCTATTTGTGACTGATCCTTAAGTTGAGCTTAATCTTCTTATTGAAATTTTAAATTCAGTTTTAACTTATATTTTCAATTGTGATCCCTGCCTGCAACTAATAAGTGATGGATTCCCAGTTTTAAAATCACTGTTCTATGCAAAAGATTTTTTTTTTTACTTTTGTTTCATAGGAGAGACTCTAACTTAATATTACTGTTAAATGATAAAAATAAATATTTATTTAGGAGTTTTGTCTTAGATAATTACATTCAATATTTATAATGTTTCTTTACTTCTCTGAAATGAAATATCAATCAAGACCTGTTACTATATAAGCTAACTCTGTTATAGCAAGAGCACTGATATGCATATTATCTTTTGGCTTATATATATATATTTATATAAAATGCTTTGTGGCTAATTAGATTTTTTTTCACCTGTAGGCAAGTGAACTTTATTTTCACTTTCTTGTCTATGGCCTTTAGCTGCACAGGTACAGCCATTTGAAATAATTTCATATTAAACATAGATTGTTGAGATTACTTAGGCATTTGTGCATTATCAGTTCCATCTATTCTTTCTGCATCTGCATGTACAACTTTTCTGCATTTTCTTCCCAACTTTTTTCCTGAACTAAAGATTATACCTACTTCAGGTGCTTACAGATAGATACACACTCACTTGCTCTAGACATGAACAAGTAAACACATGCTGATAGAGTTATCTAATTGTGTGTACACGTTTTTCTCAAGAACGTGTGACTATTTCTGAGTACTTTTTTTATCACGTATACAGGCTGCTTCTTCGGCAGTTGATAAATACATAGCAACAGCTTGTAGACCTTTGGCATATGGTCCTAAAATAACTTGTGATTTAAAATGTATTGTTAAACTTCCTTAAATTGATTTTTAAGTTTGGAAGATGATATGACCACAGTTAATTTGCTTTCCAAATTTATTTTTTCTTTCATGATGCTCTGGTTCTAGTAATTGAAATTTATTTTCATATGAGAAGCTTTCCTATATTCTAAAAGTGACTTTCTTGAAGAAAGAAGCAGTTTAACATTCTTTTGTATTATTGTATGCACTCCATTTCCATTGCATTTACTTTCTCTCTTCCGAACTATCTCTCTCTCTCTCTCACACACACACACACACACACACACACACACACACACACACGCTCTTGATAATTCCCTTGACTTTTCCCAGGCCTGCTTCGTAAAGTTGTGGTACGACTAACACTGTGTTTGCACTAACTATATCCTTGCCTGAGTTATTATTATTATTATTATTATTATTATTGTTGTTGTTGTTCAAGAGGGTGGGGGCCAACAACAACAAGGATCTGGTGATTGTTCTGGAAACATTCTCGCACAGTCTCAACTGTCTCTCTACTATTCATCTATTTTGTAGAATATAGCACTTTACTGACTTATGTTGCTTGCCTTTAGCCAATGCAGAACACTCAGAATTATTTTTAAACAAAAGCTTTTCAGGCCCATTTAAATTGTATTTCTTTTCTTTTTTTTAATCATATTTATTACTGATTTTCTTTTCCTTTTTCTTGGAAAAAAAAAATCTTTTTATTTATTTATTTTTTTTTTTTTGTAATTCTAACATCAGAAGTTGATTCACATTCCAGGCTGAATGCTGGTTTCTAATATAGTCAAAATATTTCTTATTACAGCATGCTGATTAAGTTTTCATTTTTAATTCTTAATTCTTTCCAACATTTTTAAATGTAGATTGATAACTCTTAAGAGACAGTAGCAAATGTAGCTGCAAGTAGTGGTTTCATACTCTTCTTATTTAGCATGTAACTGAAAAACTTTAACTAATAATTGTTACCAGTTTTACTTTAATACATGCTCTGTTTGTTCAATAAGATGTATGATCTGAATGGCATTGCATTATTGTAATATTTCTTTGTTCAGATTTCATCATCTTCATGAATTTGCTGAAGTATTAGTACTCCTTGTTTCTTGTGCAAGGAATTAAAATTTTATAACCACTGTCTATAGATGTTATTGGTATCATCAGATAAAATCCTCCTTGGAGATAAACGTGAAAATCTCTGCCTGTTTGTCCCTAACATGGGGGGGGTTGACTTACTCACATCATCAGTCACTTTGTAAATTCTGATTGTCAGCATAAATAGCCAGAATGCACTTCTTTCTTTACTTATCTTCTACAGTCTTTGTTGCCGATTGAGATTCCACAGCTAAACAATTTAGAAAATAAAATAGTTACTTTAAAACTCTTCTTTCATTCAAAGAATGATGCATTCAGATTTTACCATGGACCTGGTTATGATACTTGACAGTACAGAAAATAGGCATTCTTACTTTTGCAACATTTTCATAGAATTTTAAGAAAGAAAAAATATTTCTCAATGAGGTTTTTCATTTCTCTTGGGGCCATAAATCTAATTACTTTTTATGTTGATTTTTCTAACATTTAGATAGAAGAAGCCTCCAAATAGAATCAGTTCTTGATTATTTTCTACACAGATTTTCCATGTGAAAATTATTATAGAATATATATTGCTGGATTAAACTTGAATGTGAGTCTTCTAAAATTGGGGGAAATAAGGAACATGTTCATTTGTCATCAAAGTCAATCTGCTTTTGCCTGGAATGTGAACTATTTTTAAAGCGCTATGCCTTTCATGATAATAGTTCTTGGCTGGCTGGATGAGAGATTTCACTTCTTATAAAATATTCCTAAGAAAGAATCCATTTTAACACTTTTGACACATGAAAATTTCTTCGGAAATCATCTAGAAATAGATCCTTCAAACCACTCTTGCTAAGATTCCACTTGATAAAATGATAGTTGTTGAATAATTTCTGGATAATTTACCTCTGAATTGTGCTCTACACAATTTTATGGCAGTTTAAAACTTTATTAAAATACCATTAACTTGTGTGGCTATTCTATATACCCTGCATCACGCTACATATACTATAGAATTTGACTATATTAGAGATTTTCAAAAAACATTTAAAATAAATTAAATAAAAGAAACCTAGATTCCATTAAAAAGATATTTAAACAAATACCAAATTAAAATTTCTCATCCAGTTAGTTGAGTTTAATTTTTTTTTCATTTATTTTAATTTTTTTTTATATACTATTTTTTTAATATTGGGGTTGAGATGAAAAAAAAAAAAATTCTCCAAAGGCGCCAGACAGCCTATTCAAAGCACTAGCAATAAATTTAATTTCACCCTTTGCTTCTCTTCTCTGTAGATCGCACGTGGCGTGACGTCCTTCCCATGTTCACGTGACGTCCTTCGTTGTCTCCTCTGCCTGTCACGTTTGATGTCCTAAGTGTCAGCGGCATCTCAAGTTCTTCGCTGATTAACAAACAAAAACGAAAAAAAATTGTGAAAAAAAAAAAAAAATGAAAGATAAATATATATACCATCACAGATATTTCTCTCTAAGATTTTATGAGGAAAAAAAAAAAAAAAAAAAAAAAAAGAAAATATATACTCAATAAAAAAAAAAAAATGCAAAAAAAAAAAAAAAAACAACAAAAAAACTGTATGTAGTTTTGTGAATGGCGTGCCACTGGGGCAACGTCAGTGTCCATCTCTGATGGTTTTGTCATCTTGAACTGTACAGCCAAGTGTCTGCTCCTGCTGCTGAAATGTTTGCATTGTTTTCAGTATGTTTCGTGTGTGCCACGTTTATCTTGACTGGGTTTGTTGTTGTTACATATGTTATTATTATTATTATTATTATTACTACTATTATTATCATTATTATTATTCTTGCGTCTGTAATTTTACTGGTCACCAACCAAGAGCTATTATATATATATATATATATATATATATATATATATATATATATATATATATATAAAAAGATATATATTAAAAATGTTATTGTATGCAATGTACATATCTTAACATCCAAAAAGAGTATTAAAAAAATTCCTTAAAAAAATTGGAAAAAAATTGTGGTTCTGAAAATCATTTTAGTTATCTGATCAAAATGACATTGGTTATTCTATTAAAAGGCAAAAAACAAAAAAACAAAAAAGGTAATGTGTATTGAAGGAGGAGGTTGGAATAATTTATAAAAGAAAGCAGTGATTTTTGTTAATTTCTCACTTGTCATTTGATTTCTTTTACACACACATACGCATATATATATATATATATATATGAGCGTATATATATATATATATATATATATATATATATATATATATATATATATAAACCTATACATACTCACATGAATATATACACACACACACACACTTGATGAAAAGGTTAAAAAAAACAAAAAAAAAAACAACCTCCATGCCCCAGTGGTGCTTCTCCACATAAATTTGAGAGTTGACACCTTTAATCCAACATTTTCTAGTTTGTTTGTGGTATTGAAGTAGTGTACAAGAAAATGTTTGACGTGTTTGTAGTTTGACTCTGTTTTTTTTTTGTTTTTTTTTTCTTTTCTTTTTCCTTTCTTTTTTTCTTTTTTCTTTTTTTTTTTCTTTTTAAACCCCTTGGTGCCGTGATAAATTGTTTGCAGTGTTTATTGGGAGACAGTTTTGTTAATGTTCCATAAATTTTGTTGAATTTGTGTGAGACTTTAACCTATAATAGTTGGACTCTTGTGATCTTCATTGTACAGTAAAAAACAAAACAAAAACCCAAAACCCACTTGAACCACTCCGGAGTCATTACTGTTTGGCAGAATGCTGTGTACATCCTTAAAACTGACTATAGAATACCATTACTCTTCTGACACTTCCTTCTCTCTCTCTCTCTCTCTCTCATCCAGTTGTGAGAAATTCCACAAGGAATTTAACAGCCAGGATGTTTGATCCCTTTTAATATGGGCCAGGTATGGAAAAGAAACTAAAGATAAATGACTAGAGGAAGAAAGAATTGTGCTAATTCATGATTACCTCATTATTATGATGAAGTTAACTAATATGATAAAATTAGGTATATGAACCTGTTACCCTTGTCATTAGATGGGAGGTACTTTGATATTACTCCTGTCTCCAAGTTTGTCAAAAAAAGAAAAAAAAAAGCAAAAAAAACAAAAAAGAGCAAAACTATTTCCATTTTTAACTGTGACCATCTTTCACCAAAAATAAACAATGTCCTTCTCTCTTGTAATCCTATGTATCTAAAAGAAAAAAAAAATCAGTCACAGATTGTTTCGTTTTTTGTTGTTTTTTCTATGTCTGTTGTCCTTTTGTATCAGATGTTTTTTTTTTTTTTAATATACATACATACATACATATACATACATACATAAACATATCTATCTCTCTCTCTCTATATATATATATATATATATATATATATATATATATAAAATGTATTTGTGCAAGATGTGCACTTGCATATTATGTATGTATGTGTGTGTGTGTGTATATATATATATATATATATACACACACACATTAATGGAATGTGTCAAAAGAATTAATCTTTCAGCTGCTATGAAATCATTATGAGAAACCAGTCTTAGGAGATATTAACAGTAACACAGGCTTTGGAATTACTTAAATTTCACTGCCTGAAAGGATATTTTGCAAAAAAAATTTCCTAATTAATGAAGTCACATTTGAACTACAAAATACTTATAAAAAAATATCAGAAAAATGTTGGTTGGGTAACAGAATCAAGATGGGTGGAAGGAACATATTTCAGTCTTTAAGGATATATTATCCATTAAAAAAAACAACACTATTAAAAAAATTTTATCTTGTGTTAAAAAAAAATATATATATACATGCGTGTGTGTAGATATGGTGGGACTAACACAAGTAAATCAAATGTTGTCAATCTTTTCTCATTATTTTCTCTTTTTTTTTTTACTTTTTTTTTTTTCATTGGTGTTATTGCTACTGTAGTGATTTGCTATTAGCTTATTCCTTAAAATCTTGATATAGATTTCAGTTTTTAGTCAACATTAAGTGAATAAATAATGTGCACACTGATTTTGACATGACATGACTTTCCTGAAGACAATTATTGGTGATTATTTGGTTTTTTTTTTTTTTTGTTTTGTTTGAATTCTTCTGTTTTATTTAAATTTTTATGTTCTGAATTAGCTTTTTTATCACCTATGTTTTTTTGTTTTTTTTTCCCTTGTTTATAAACCATTTGATTGATAAGGATGTACACACATCTGCCAAATTTATCCTCGGAAGCTGCAAGAATGGGAACATTGTAACATTGACAGGATCTTATGTTTAATAGTAACAGAAATAAATAAAAACACAAATCATTTTTCTTTCTCCTTCTCTTTCCATCCTTTTTCTGCTCTGTCTCTCTCCCTCCTTAATCTTGGATGACTATTCTAAATAACTTAGGTTTCATTTTAATAGTTGCTAACAAACAACGATTGACCAGCAATCTTTTCCAATATTCAATTTCAAATTTTGCCAGTAACCTTAATGTTGCTTTTGTTACATAATAAACAAATATAAAACAAACACTTTAAAAGAGTAGCATAAATTTTCCTCTTTTATTTGCTTGAGCTTTATTTCGTTTATTTTTTATTTTTACATAAAAAGTTGTCTTTCAGAAAGAAGTTGTTTATTTTTTTGTAATTAATGATAGCTGTTAGAACTTGCCCAGCTATCCTAGGAGATTCAGAAATAAATACTAGTCCTTGAATAATGATATGTATTGCCTATGACATAACCAATGGGAAGCTGAGAATTTGTAACATTACCAGCTATATTAGTATATGAAATTATTTCTCTCCCTGAGGCCAGTATAAATAAAATGTTATATATAGTCATCATAAGAATAATGATGAGAGTGAATGTGATGCTTTTCTCTCTGAGATTGTATGTATATATGTCTATATCACTTATCTTAAGGTTAAAAAAAATTTCAAGTATTTTTTGTTTTTCTTTTTTAATCATTGGTCTGGCCAGTTGAGTGTTTCAATTAAGCCTACTTGTTTTACTTATTACAGTGTGTGTGTGTGTGTGTGTGTGTATATGTGTTGTATTTTTAAATTTGTGTATTTCTTAATGTTCCTTCCTGTTAAATGAAAGACTATCTTGAAATTGATGGCTAATGATTCTTCTATGGATCTATACAAGAGGCTTTATCCTGTTTTTTGGTTTGTTGGCTTTGGGGACGTTTTCTTTTTCTCTACTTGTTGTTTCTTTTTCAATAAGTGTAGGTTGCTGGAACCCCCTTGTCCTCTCCCCAAACCCGTATCCCATGCAGCAGCTCCTATTGTCAGCAAATTGCCATCTTCCAACCCTCAAAAAAATCCTTCTCTTCCCTGACCATTTCCAACTTTCTTCTAATTATCCCTGGTGCCATTGAGAGAGCTCATAAATATGCATGGCCTTTCTTTTCTAGGCAGTTCTCCGAAAATCTCCATCTTCACAAGAGACTGATGTAGATCCTGATCCCTCTGCATTCATCTGCCTTCAGGGGAGGTTCAATGCTGTGGAATTTTTAATGCTGGAAGACTGGCCGGTGAGTTGGTGCAGTAAGCATACCTGCGGGTCTCTCCCACAGACGAATGGATGGGCAGTCAAACGGTCAGTCAGTCGGTCGGTCAAGCAAATGAGCTGTCTTTGACCTGGCCCACTTATTGTATACATGACCAGTACCCATTATAAAATGTCCAAAAACATCTTTTCTTTCCTTTGTATTTTTATCAAAAAAAAACACAAAAAAAAAACAAAAAACAAAAAACAAAACAAAATGTAAAGCTAAATAAAAACAAAAATGAAAAAAGACAATTAAGTCACTTGAATGGTGGATCCCTACTGCTGCAGCTACTGTTTACTCCCCCATCTCTCCAAGAATTTAACTTTCATTAAAAAATTTTTTTTTTTTTTTTCTTATTTTTATCTTCTTTGCTTGGTTGATTAAATAGGTTTTTGGTGGGTGGGTGGGGGGTTAATCAGTGTGTCATTATTACCTCACTTGAAGTCTTTCAGTGTCATGGCTTGAATGATTCTCTCAGCATTGACTTATTGGTAAACATGTGTGGTTGTGTGCATGTGTGTGTTTTTTTTTTTTGTTTTTTTTTTTTTTTATAGGATGTGCATGTACTCCACTTCCATGTCTGGACAACTGCCTGTGGGATTGGCACAACAGCTGCTATAGGTGCTGTGGACTTCTCTCTTTATTTTTCCTTTTTCTTTTTCTTCTTCCCTAGAGTTCAATTTTATTTCTTCAGCTGTTGCTCATTTGAAAAACAACAAAAAAAAAAATGAGTTTTCAGTCAGAATCACTTGTGAAAGTTCTCAGCTTTTCTGTTGGTTATAGAGTTTTCATTTTAAATTTTCTTTCTTAGACCAATTCTGCTGCCACTTGTATAACACAGCATTATAAGCTCCACTGTTGGTCTCTCTCTTTCTCTCTTTTTACACTCTCACATATTCTTGGACTGTATTTTCTGGTTTCCTATGGGAGCAGGGTAAATAGAGAATGTCATAAAATTGAATATTCATATATTTTTTTAAAAAAAATAGCAAACATTACAAATACAATTTAAGGTTCTTATTTTTATGACATTTTTGCTTAAGTTTTTGTCTCCCCCCCCCCCAACCTTCCATATTTTTCAATTTTTGAACAGTATCATTAACTCTGCAACAGATCTAACTTGCTTAAACCTTTATTTATTGACTTCTGAGTTCATATCACCCTTGTCATGCAGTTTTTCATGTTGCTTGTTTGCTCTGTTGAATAAAGAACACACACACAAATACACACACACACACTCACTTATTTTACATTTCTGGTATTTAAAAAAAAAAATAATGTAAAAAAAAAAACAATCTTGAACCAAATTGTAAAGAAAAACCCTCCCACTTTTACTACTCATGTTTTTCGGACATTTGTATTGGAAAAAATATATTAACAAATAAAACTAGTGGACATTATGGTTTGCCATGACTATCATTCATGACATGTGTTCAATGTTTTGTAAAATATGTTTTACACACACACACACACACACACACGCACGCACGCACGCACACACACACATATATATATATATATATATATATGTATACATGCACACACACACACACACATATATATGAATCATCATTCCTCTCATCAAGTGGCCTCACTTCAATGCATGTCTTCAGATAGGAACTTCAATTGCTCCTTTCAGTTTTTTCCTTCTCACCCTATGAAAAAAAAATTGGTATAAGGTTCCCTTTTTAAGAGCAGCACTATGAGGAAAAAAAAAAAAAAGTACCATCAAGTGAGTGATTGCAGCAGATGAAACAAGTCAATGGAAATTTCTTAATTTAACCCCCTCCTCCCATACACACCTTTCCTCCTTTTTTTTCTTTTTCTCTCCCTCCTCTCACTCTTTCTCCCCCTTTCTCTTTTTCATCTCTTTCCCCTTCCCCTCCTTTCTCTTTTTCTTGGACTATTTGTTGAATAAATGTGAAGATAGACATTTACTAATTATTGAAGCATGAATTTTATGAACCTTTTCTATACTTTTTAAAAAAAATTTATTTCCTTCCATAGACATTGAAACATTGTAAGTGAAATGCAAAATAAGATACAAGTGATTTTTATCTGTGTAGTGTTACATAAAAAGGAACTAATATAGAAGATATTATTTTTGTTAGCATTGCATTATGAAAAGATTATTTAACTTAGAAATAAGTGAATAAGATATTAGAAAAGGAAACTATTTTAACATGATGACCTTACCATTTGCTCTTGTTAATTTCTGCTAGTAAAATGTATTTGAAAGCTAAAAATCTCCTCAATGACTCCCTTATCTCTTCTTCACCTCACTTCCTTCTACCTTTCCCTGCTCTTTCACTGTAACATCAGCCGGCGGATATCGGTCATTTGTTTGTTTCTTTGTTGGTTTGTTTAATGTATTTTTGGCTTAGGTTGGTTAGCTTGTTTGTTTGTTTTTATTTTTCTGTTTTTTAATGGTACAGAGGGAGAAATCTGTCATTCATTCATTCATTTACCAGAAGGTGTAAAAAAAAAAAAAAAAAAAAAAAAAAAAGAAAGAAAAAGAAAAAAAAAAAATGTGAGCTGTTTAATTTGTTTTGTATGTTCACCTGTTGATTGAATAATAATCAGGAAGTATTAACATGGAATTTACTCCACTTGTTAAGAAACAGAGGAAAAAGAAAATAAAAAAAAAATATATAAAACAGAGGTGGAAAAGTTTAAAGATGAAATAAAAATCATTTCAATTTCCAAAAACTTAAATTCATTCTGCTTTTTCTTTGTCCTTTTTGTAATTATTTTTTATCATTTTTTTTTTTTAAAAAAACAATTGTTTTTTTTTCCTGTCCCCAAACCCATTTCAATGCTTGCTGCTATTATATAAAAATCTATTTCTTTGAATGCATTGTTTTACCATTATCAATTTGATTAGGACTATTTTGGTCAAATATGTTAGAAGCATCATCACTTTGCAAGAAGCCAAATTGTACCTGCTAAGTCTTGATGTTGGTCTAAACAATGCTTTATTAGTTATGTCCTCCAGCATATCTGTACACACTCAGTACTTTCTCTACATCTCTGGACCTTTTAACCTTTTTTTTTCTTTCTTTCTTTTCTTTCTAATCCTCGATTGACGCTTGTCAGCAGTTCTTATTTACCTAATGTTGTTAATTAATGATAGATTAAATCTTGACTCCCAAACTAACAATGCTTAAAGACATATTTCCTTAAATTTAATTCTTAACTTGAAATGATTATTAGTATATTTGTTAGTATGATGTAGAAATTGCATTTCCATTGATAATCCCCTATTTGTGAATTCTTGTGATAACCACCTCCAGCTTAATTATGTCACAGTATTTTCAGTGTGTATACAACTAATTATATTTAAAATGAAATGGGGTGGGGAACCTAATATTTAAAGTCATTGTCACATTAATTTTCAACTGGCTTGTAGAATATGTCTTTCAGGAATGTGTATGTCTATTGAAAAAGGTTTCTGAATAGTGCCTCTAGAGGTTTGGTTTGTTTTTTTTGTTTGTTTTTTTTTTGTTTCTTCTTTCTTTTTAAGTGCCACTGTTGTCTTGACAATCATTTCAGTTTATCACTACCTCAGCTAATCTGAACAAGCACGTTTTTATTTAAAAAAAATATATTTATCTCCATTCAGTATACATTTAAAAGCTTATTTTTGTTTCTTGGTGGGCTTGTGTAGTGAATGTTTGTATTCGTATAAAACTTTTCATGCAGAAACATATTTTTTTTCATTTTTTTTCTTTCTTTTTAACTCTAGCTATTTGTATAGTGTTCACATACCCTATGCCTTGATAGATGGTATTGTAATGGTGAGGGTTTCTAATCCAAAAATAGGTGGAGGATTTTTTTTTTTTTTTTTTTTTTTAAATCAGTTTGTCCAGTGTTAATTTTACCTGCAAAACAGTTTTGTGTTTTTTTTTTTTTTTTTTTTTTTTTTTTTTTTTATTAAAAATAAAAGGCCTTACTTGACCTTACTAGACATGCTGCAGTGTTAACCCTACACTTGCTGTTCTTATCATTATAGCAGTAGCATTTGTTAAATCTGTTTTTACCTTTCAAATAATGCCCAGTATAAGTACCACTAAAGTAAGAAGTGGATAAGAGCTCTGGTATCTCTGAGAGAAGCATTTTATGAAAAATTGTCTGTGAGATATGCCTTTTTGTAAGAAAACAATGAATGATCATGATGTCAAAGACTGAAAAATATGGCTGTGCTATTAAGGTTATTAATTGTTCAAGATTTTCATTTGTGTCCATTATAAGAGCACTTATAATTTCAATTAGTAAATTAATAAACAATACATTGATGACTTTTCTTTCCCAAATCTGTATGAAAATCTTTGTTTATCTTCTAATCATCTGTGCTATTTTATGTGATATATATTTAGCTCCTTGTTGTTTTCAATGAAAAATTGTCTTGTACTCAATAATAATTTGTAGTGTCTGCATATATTATTAATATAACTAGAGTTTGTAATTAGTGTGAACTGCATCTCTAGATTACCTTTTCTTATTTGCTTTCTAGATTTTTCTTTATGAAGGAAAAAAAAAAAAAAAAGTATTTATTACGATGTGCCAAAGCAGACTAATTTCATTTTCAAAAATTCAAACTGAAACAAGATAATTGCAAATTGATCCTTTCTCTGGCAGCGTCTTTTCTCCTGAAACCTTCAATTGTGACAAGCCATTTTTTCTTGTATAAGTTTTTGATTTCTCTCTCTCTCTCTCCTTTACCTATTGATTCTTTCTCTCAATACTGAGCAGAGTTTTAGCTTCCAGACAACATCATCATCATATCTCTTTCTCTCTCTCTCTCTTTAATTTTGTCTTTATTTCATGTTTTCTTACACCACCCACATTATTTCTTCTTTCTTTCTAAGGCTTTTTTAATTGTCTAATCATTGCATTTATTTTTTTAAGTCTTTAAGGATTTACCTTGAGCGCAAGATTATTTTTTTTTTTTTTTTTTCCTCTTTATTATTACACTTGGTACATGCCAAGTGAATTTTAACCAAGTTGGTCACTCTTCAAAGCATCAACAAGTTTCAACATATTTTGCAGAATGTTTTCTCCTTTTCCTGCCACCATTAACCTTGGCTCCACCATCTTTTCCACTTAATAACCTTACTTCCAGTCATTGTTTTTTTTTTTTTTGTTTTTTTTCCATTCTTTTCTCTCTTTTAAAAATAAAAAAAAATTCTGTTCCTGTTCAATGGTAACAGCTTAAAAGGGAATGTGCAGATAAGAAACTCTTTAATTTTGACTTGGTAAGGTTTCCATTAACGAAAATAAGCTTAAAGGTTAAAATCCCTTCTTTATCATTTGATTTAATAAAACACTGAGCAGTAAATATTTACCTGCATACCATTATTAGTGATTTTTCTTAGTTTCTGGGGCCTTGGGGTAAATTTTTTTCTCTCTCCCCCACTCACTCTTCCTTTCTCTCTCTCTCTACTGTAATCAATGAAAATGAAGTTCTCCTTTCCTGTCCAATGAACTCTTCAGCAGCCTGTCTTTCTCTGACTTGGCTAAGTGATGATAGCACCTTCCAGACTAACTGAAGACAGTGTATTGAGTCGGCTATTTTCCATTTGATACTTAGTTGATTAGCAGCATTGTTTGTGGTTTGGCGACATGCACTCCCAGCAAATATTAAATAAAAACATTCACCCATCTTAAGCTGCCTTTGTTGTTTGTTATTTACTCACTGCTAAAGTGAGCATTCGTCTAACCTGTCTGAAAAACTGCCTGCTCGCCTACTTTGGAGGAACCCAAGTGTGTAAGTTGCATGTTTGTAAATGTCATCAAAAGACAGGTTTCCATTTGTGTCATGTATTTGCTATGCAGATAAAGTGTTATTGAGTCATATTCCACTCGTCCACCAAAAAAATATGAATCTTTTTGTTGGAGGGTAATTTTCTGCACAAGTAAAATACTCCTTTTGATTAATGAAAATGATGGATCAGGGTGGTGGGGATCATTGTCTAAAAAAAAAAAAAAAAATCTAAATTTGCATTGGAATGTAAAGAGACAAAGTCAAAAGGATTCATTGAATTTTTTGGAACATGGATCAGGTTGTGAGTTGAGTAAATCCTTAGTGGAATTTCAACTTCAGTCCTACAAAGAAAGCTTATTGGTATAGGTACTGCCATTCCTAATTGGATGGAAGCATTTGATATGCATATGTGTAAAAAAGAAAAAGAATTCTGACCATCAGAAAATCAGCTTTGATACAAAAATATTTGAACCAAATGGAATTATAAAAAACATTCAAAGTAAGGTGGGAAAAATTGAGTTTCCCCATTATTCACTCATAAATTTGTATATTGTCTAATTTTGAGGATCATATATGGCAAAATTCTATAAATTATCTAAACTTTTCAAGGTAAGCTGAGTTTTGGCAGTTTGCATTAGTTTATAGTAAGATTTCACTGTTGTTTAAAAATTAAGAATAATGGAAACAATTTTGACATTTCTTAGTATCAAGTTTCTGTATGTGGACAGCGCCAATCCAAGAATTATCAGCTGAAGTTATTTTTTCTTACCCGTGTATGGAATTTTGTAGCTCACTGAAGTCTTGAGAAAAATTCTAGTGTAGATTTTCAATGATGTTTTCCTCTTAGTAAAGAATATTATACTTTTATTGCAATTAATACAGGCAATATCCTTTAAGACTTACAGTCTCTAGGTTGGTAGACATTAATTTCGAAAAAAAAAAAAGTATTTGCTAAATATATCATTTACAGTAATGAATAAATCGCTATACTTGCTTTCTAGGTGTTTACTCAGCATTGCTTTGATTGACAAGATTTCGACATTATTTTTCTTTAACTACAGGAAAGGAACCAATACTCAAGGTTACAAAAAAAAATGTGCACTGATTTTTACAGTCTGCACTCTATAGATGACTTTGCAGAGCAAAATGTTCATGTTGCCACTGCAGGAGACTGGATTTTGCAGAAGTCATGTCCATACTGAAGTAAATATTGTTTTGTTATGTCATAAAGGCTTAATATAGACAACAAAATGAAAAGGTAGCGAAAGTAAATGACCTTGACTACAGTTGAGAAGTCTTGAAAAAGAATATTTACCGATAATGCAGAGCAATTAAGGTCCAACTGGTTGAAGTGTGCTTGAAACCAAACTGCTTGCTAATAAGCTATTCATAAACCTTGAAGATAAATTTCCTTATCTCTGAAGTACTTATTTAATAGAATACCTCCACAGTGAAAAGAAGCAAAGGGCTAGTATAATGTTGCTCATCTGAATGGTCCTTTTCTATTCAAGTTAGGCTGTCTTTTTTTTTTCTCAATGCTGTAGAGTTATACTGGTTTTATTGACTAAAATCAACTAATGGATGTGCATTGCAGGATAATGGATATTGGCTCAGAATGAGAAATAGGAGAGCCAAGTTTGAATTCCAGTACGGTTCATTGCATTCACTTGCGCAAAAATACCATTGGGAAAGGTATGAATCTATCACTTCTCACCGCAACTATAGCTTGAATAGCAAGATAGACTAGGTCTTATAGCCTCATTTGGCAATCAGTCTACCGCAGAAAGAAATGACAACCTCCGATGGAGAATATCTTCTGCCTAGTCCATCATAAATTGAGAAGGATATGATTGTCCAAACGTGTATCCTGTATAGCTCTTGACTGACTGATTAATGGTTTTATACAGCACATGGCCATTATTGAAGGAAAACATGAAAGATTATCTGAGTACAATCTCAATTCAAAAATCACTTGAAATCCAGGGCTTTAAGTGTCAATTTTTAGTGATGATAGATTGAGATAGGTTTTTTTGTTTTTTTTTAACTGAAATAAGGGGTGGTAGAACTAGATTTAAAGTACAGATTTTTGCTTGTTAATTGAATTTTTCTGCCACTCTTTTGACAACTCATCCTTCAACCTGCATGGAGCATTTTGACCTTTTAATGGTTAGCAAACTTGTCTCACTAGATCAATTATGACTGAATAGTGAGTTTGATCTTCACTGGATACATCTATACTTTTTGCCTTGTGTCACTTCTAAGCTATGCTTAGAAAACCAGTATCCTTCAACCTGCAGGAACTCTTTATTTAAAAAAAAAAAGAAAAAAAAAAAAAAGGTTTCCAACTTAGAAAAGAATAATACCAGTGTTAATTTGTAAGTAGAGAGCATTCAGTAGGAGGTTGGGATAATACGTTTGGACTAACATGAATGTTTCATTCTTGAGCTTGATCCTCAGATATGTCTGGTATAAGACCTCAGTAATGGATAACTTGTGAAAATCAAACTACTTACTCCTACCCAAACATGAATGATTTCTGACTACAAATAATTTTCTTTCTAATTTGGGTCATTTTTATTTTTATTTAACAAACTGCAGATTGATGGACGAGTCAGAAAAGTTCAGTTATTTCATCAAATATCTTAAGATGCATCAATCTATTTATGCTAGACTTATCTTCTATGTCCCATGTTACTTCAGGATGTAAGCGATCATGGCTCTCCACAATTTCTTGTCCTTTGTAGCTTTTAAATTCTGTCTTAAACCTTGCTCTGCCATCCATTTCAAATGTAAAATGACGAGACCTTACCACCAATCTAGTACTGCGCTTAAAACCATAAAGTCTAGGTATAATAGAATAAAGTTCATCAGAACAATAGATTATTAAAATATGTGAACCAAGTACATTGCAGTAGTTATTATTTACCATTTTATACAAATGTAATATTTTTTTTTTATAAAGAAATAAATTTGAAATGAAATCTATTAAAAATATCAAATGTCTAAACCAACTATAATGCAATATTTATTATTTACTATTTTATAAATAATTATGAAAAGTTTTTTTTTTTTTTTTAAATTTTATAAAAATATAAACTATAGGAAAAGAAAATTTAAATAAACAAATTTTCCGGTCATTATACATTTATTTTCATTTTATATCTATGATTAGTTTTTGTTTTAATTTTTTTTTCTTAGAATCTAGTATCGACTAAGTTTATTCCAATGGTTGGCAAAATATTGGCTAATTGCCAATCAATTCAACCTTTATAAAATGCTAAGTAATAAAGATTTCATTAGAGCTGCTTCACATTTTTATTAAGTAAAAAAAAAAATCATATTTATTTTTATTTCTAAATTGATAAATGATAAACATTTCATTGTAGTTGGTTCGCATATTTGTAAGGTAAATATAAAATTATTCTTGTAAATAAACAATCTATCAGACTATGCTCTTTTTTTTTTTTTTTTTAGCGATTTCGTGGAGGTACCTATAATAAATAAATAGTGTTTAATATTCTCGTAACTTCTCAAGAACAGGAAATGTATTCATTTACATGTTTGGGTTTTATTAAAATATTCTAATTATCGCTTTTAAAACAACATTGTCAGTGTAGTAAACAGTAATAGCGATCTTAAAGGAAAAACAAAATGTTTAATTTATCTGTACCAATTCCAAGTTTTGCAGATATAGTATTCTTGTGCATGTTGCTTTGTAGGGAGGTTGATAACACTGAATTTATTTAAGGAGAATGTATATCTCTTAAAAGATTTTAATTTTTTTTTTTTTTTTTTGCATCAACTTAATTTGAAATTGTTCTTAAAAAGATCATTACTGTATAAAGTTACTTCATCAGGAAGAGGCAGCTGAAGTTTCTGAGACGCATAATGAGAAAGGAGGTCCTAGAGAATCTGATACTCGCGGGTCGAATAGAGGGAAAGAGAGACAAGGGAAAACAACGCGTGGCTTACCTGGCGGGCTTAAGCAAGTGGATGATAGAACGTGATCTGGGGGAGGAAGCAGAGGGAAGGAACTTGTAGAGATGCAAAGGATAGAGGGAGGTGGAGAGCCATGATCGCCTACGTCCTGAAAGGACATGGCACATAAAAAGAAAGTAGTTGGCATCTGAGCATCGGGATCGTCATCCTTTCTCCTTATTCTCTTTCTCCCCTTTGGTGGCGGAGATGGCGGTGAAGGCTCAGCCTAGTCCTGAAGAGTCAGGAGTGAGGGCCCTCCTGGCAGCACATCGCTTTCTTCCGCCCATCAACCGTCAGCATGAAAAGGATTTGCGAAGCCAAAGAGAGTTTGACGAGGCCATTCGCGTGAATTAGATTTTGATGGACTGTGCTACGGAGAAGACCCACACATTTGGCCAGAAATGCCCCCCTCCCCGCGGTTCAAAAGGGATTGAGACAGGCGAGATCTGGCAAACCTGGTTGCGTCGGGCTGTCGGATGCTTGGTCTATCAAAGGCTACCATCTTCTGCTGGTTTGTTTGTTGAGATCATGTAGATCTTTGCCTATTCTGCCATTGGTGGTCTTATGCGGGTGGGGGTCAGACGCGTTCAGTCTAGTCCCGCCTCCTCAGTCTTAACGCCATGGGTGGCCCTACATGAGTTTAAATGGGATCACAGGGACGTTTTGTTATTTGTTGGCTGATTAATTTTTAGATAATCGAAAATTCTCTGTTATCGAAAGGAATATGTGTAAAAAAAATAAGTAAATTATTATTATTGTGAAGATTTTTAATTATTTATATTTAACTTCGGTAAATATGTTCGTTATGGGAATTTATATTTTATAGATTCTGTAAAAGCATTTGATTGAGTACGTCACAAAGATCTGTTTAAACAGCTTGATTTATTTGGGAAGGATATCAAAACAATTCATAATTTATACTGGACGCAAACTGCTTGCACAGGGATAGAAAATGAATTCAGTAAATGCACAAGAATAGAAAGTGGAATAAGACAAGGATGGACCTTCTCACCGGACTTCTTCAATCTTTACATTGAGGAGATCCTGAGAAAATTAGGAGTCCTACTAGGATTGGCGGTCACAGTATTAACAATATAAGATATACAGATGATACAGAGTTGAGAGCGGCCATAGAAAGAAAACTGCAGAAAGAAGTAAAGGAAAGCGAGAAGAACGGACTAAGCATCAATTATAAGACAACAATGCATGGTTGCCAGCAAAAGGGACAACCCAAGATGCGAATTACAAATTAGGGATACCAAAATCAAGTAAGTACAAAAATTTAAACATTTCGGAATGGTTTTAACAAAAGTGCAACATTGAAATCTGAAAGCACATTGGAATAGCAAAAGATGTCTTCCTAAAGTTAAGTAAATTATTAAGAAACGATAAAATTTCTTTAGAAACAAAAGAAATAGTACTGAACTGTTATGTAATATCAGTCCTCTTCTATGGCAGTGAATACTAGACAATATCATCAGAGATGGAGAAAAGACTTGAGGCAACCGAAAAGATACCGAGAATACCATGTACTGGACATCTTTATTTAGAATGAAAAATTTCTATGGAGCATAATGAGAAAAGAAGAATGGGAATTAGGGGAGATAGCAAATGGAGAGACCCTTACTAAGAGCGACAACGAACAAGAAGTTGTGGAGAATCATGATCTCCCACCCCCTAAGAGTTTGTCTTACACCCCTTCTTTTTTCTTCAAGATCAATGCTACCGATTACATTGTGGTACTGCAATAGCCAAGGGGAGTGCTGTGCATGTTTCTCTAGATATCTGCTCCCTCTCACGTGGTCCAGGAGTGGCGTGCCCAGAATTTTCGCGATCATGTCACTTTCAAACACGTGGTTTCTTTGCTTCCTGAATCAAAACCGTCGGGTCATTCTGTCGAGGGAAACTCAACTCCCGGCCCTACAATACCAAAGTCACTGTGAACATGGTGGTCAACATAAATAAGAACCGCCTGTTCCGGGCATACAGTTGCATTCAACTCTGAAGGTGGTTTATTGGATAAACGTTTTTTTCTCAGGAGGACATGTGCATAATCTTTTTTGAAAATACACCAATTTTTCAGATAACTATACTTGTTTTATTTCATACATTTTACACCTCCTCTCTCTACCTCAGCAGGATATTCGTAGCGGAGTCTGTTAAGAGCACATCGTTTCTAACGTCAGTTTCACATGCAAAGAGAAACGCGGGTTCGAATCCTGCCGGAGGGCATAATTTTTCTTTAATATGATCTTCGAAAATTTAAAATCTAAGTTGACTATGAAGCAAGAAGCAGGAAGAAAGATCCACAAGCGAGAACAATGAAAGAAGAATCTGTTAGCAGAGAAATTACGATCAAATGATGATAACTTGCCGCCAATCTAGTACTGCGCTTAAATTCATAAAATCCAGGTACCATGGTGGAAGGTTCATCAGAACAATGTCCATGAAAGTATTTATAGAATAAAAAGAAGCGACATTACGGCGGGTGGGAAAGGGACTGAAGCCGAGATGCCAGGTCAGGACCAATAACATTGTGAAGACTTCTGAAGAGACGCGTGTGTTTACATTATGACTTTTTGCTTTAAGTTCCGCTGTACCATTATATACAGTAATGTTTTCTGCTCTAGCTGAAGTACTCGTTTAATATGTTGCAATGTACTGATACGTCGCTTTAAATACCGTATTTTCCTGCTTACAAGTCGCTGCGGTTTAGAAGACGCACCCTGATATTGGAAAGAAATTTCTAAGAAAAAAAAGGTCATTCTCATACAACAACACATTCACCATGAGTCCCTCACATACTGGCGCCACGTATTGTTTACATTAATCCATCGTCCGATTTTGTTTGTATGGCAATGATATACTAGCCAAGAGCAGAAAGGCTCCCGCCGCTGCTAGTAAACAGAGCATGTTTAAGCTTGTGGCTCAGCCCCAGGAAGGTTTATAGTCTTGGAAATATTTGTAACAGCTAAGTACTGAGGTTACATCATATAAAAGGCTGAATTAGATAGATAGCTCACACTATAGTGTAACGACTAAACATACAAATCCACGTCATTATCAGTCAAGCGACTGATCAGTCAAGTGAGCATGGAAGACGCATACGTATTTTTCAGTGTATTTTTAGTGCGTCTTGTAAAAGAGAAAATACGGTAATATATGCCTGAAGAGAGTAAAAGGCTTTTCCCTGTATTTTTTTTAATCATTTCACCCTCAAACAAGGCAATAAAGCCACTAAGACGCAAGAGATTACCGAGTTGCAAAAATATGAGAGAAAGAAGAATATTATTAAGGAAAGCGAATAATAAAAGTAGAGTAATTAAGAAGACAGAAGATAACGCTGGACATTGCATTTAAATTTTTGAAGATTGGGAAGCAAGAAGCCGGAAGCGAGATCCACAAGCTGGAAGTACAAGAAAAAAAAAACAACAAAAAAAAAAAAAAACAACTGCTTCCATAGTAGTTACGATTACATCTAACAAAGTCAGCTGTAAAATGATGAGACCAAACTGCCAATCGAGTACTACGCTTAAATTCACAAAGTCGAGGTAGCGAGGAGGAAAGCTCATCAGAACAATGACCAATATATGCCGTCTTGAAACGAGGGTCTGTCAGATATGTCCTTGTGTATTTTATGCCGTCAAATACGGCACATACATGCACGAATGCGTAAGAATATGTATTTATTCTAAGTGAATTCGAAGCAGTGGTATATATATTAGTTTGGTGCAAAATAATATCGTTTTTTTGACGTATTTTTTAACGTCAAAAAACGATATTATTTTTGCACCAACCTAATAAAGGCAGATATTACTCTAAGCAGATTAAATATGTCCGTGTAGCTTCATCGTACGATCTCTTTCCTTCTTTTAGGGAAGACAGCAGTAACCGGCCATCTTTAGCTTCTAAACTTGAATGCATAGACGGTAACTAAAAGGTTCTCGGCGCCATCCACTTCCAAACAATAAGTATTAGGTTGGTGCAAAAATAACGTCGTTTTCTCACATAGTAACATATGTGAGAAAACGACATTATTTTTGCACCAACCTAATACATTAATGGTTGATTTTTTTTTTCCAGCTTGTTAACCCTTTCTATATTATTCTAAGCCCAAATATATTTTAGATTGTATGAATAATTCAGGTTTACAGCCACATCACGTTGAAACACCTGTCTCGTAGGATCACCGAAGTTAATTAATAAATGTCGAGCCTGGTCAGTATCTAGATGGATGACCGCTTGAGAATACCAACTGCTGTAAGCTTGGATGCGCGTGTGGTGTAATGGTCAATGGTCCGGAATCGTTAATCGAAGAGCTGATTTCCAGTTTTATATTTACTTATGTGTCAATACCCTTGGGAAAGGCATGAACCTTCGCACCACCAAGTATGGATTAATTAGTAAGACTTTTATCACTAAACTGTTATTATCTTAAAGGGGAAAAAAAAACTTATATCAGCCATTACACTACACGCACACCTAAGCTTACAACGGTCACCCATCTAGGTACTGACCAGGCTCGATGTTGCTTAACGTGGAAAACCAGCCTTTGAACCTGAGGTGCTAGAACGATCATAATTGGTGTAACAAAGAATACAAAAACAGTTAAAGTATGAAGTTTCCTTCACCAAAATTTATTTTGGCTCTTTCATATCTTTCATTTGATGGGCACTTCGACAAGCTTGTCTCACTAAATCAATTACGACTGAATAGTGAGTTCGATCCTCATTGGGTGCACCACACTTTCGGTCTTGTGCCGTAGCTCATGGGTTACAGAAATAATGGTGGTCGTGATCAAATAACTATTTAAAATGAGGGGGTGTTGAAACATTACCAGCCCAACCCACTGTTCAAAATCTGAGAGTTATTTTGTCACTGTTTGCTAGGAAGTGTATTCTTTTATACGGTAAAGTAATAATTTGCAGGATTCTTGTGCTTATTTTTCGATTTTGTTTCCATATCATTGACTGAATGAGGTCAACAGAAAGTGAAGAATTTTCAAATACTGGTCGATATACATATGACCAATTTCTGAAGATGCTGAAGAATTGATAATGTTAATATTAACATTAGAAGTTTCCTTACAAGGAAGCATTTGATATTCATTAACCGAGCAGCCATTCCTACTTGAGTTAGGTTTTTCTTCTTGGGATCAAAGTGCCGTATCTGCTCTTCTCATCTTTAATATAATGGTAACATTAGCCGTTTATTACAAAAAACAAAAAAAACAAAAAAAACTACACTTTCCCTCACTCCCTGGCCATCAGACTGAGATCAAAGTGTACTGTTTGTTCTCCTAATGGTCATGGTAATATTAGCCGATTTCTTTTAAGGGAATATTCTATTAAAATATATATATGCTGTCTTCTGACCTTATGCCCCCACCCCTTTAATTTGTGGAAACATGAAAGCATTTGTATTGCTATTTAAACATGTTTTTATTATAATCTCTTATAATAAAAATATTATAATAATATATGCTGGCTATATATATATGGTATATATATATATATATATATATATATATATATATATATATATATATATATATATATATATATAGGTAACTATACTCGTTTCGAAAATTCGTGTTTTAATTATCCCCTCCCCTTTTAGTCGTTTGAATAAATCTTTACCCCCCACCCCACGGTGTTGTTTTTCTTGTGTTTTTTCTTTTTTTTCCTTTTCTTTGTTCACGTGGTATGATTTTGATTATCGCCTATAAATATGCAGTTTCTCTTTTGCCTCTTTAGCCAGCTTTCCCTGACGATCCGCTTAGGTGAAACCTGGGTAGGTTTGTCTGGCTCATTAGGTTTATCTATCTATATCTCTGTCTCTCTCTATATATATACTCGACTTTCCCATCGAATTCGACGTATGAGGGTCAAGCAGATCAGTTCCTAGGAACCGATACCGGCACATGTGATTTGATTATATATGCAGAACCATCCCCACTTTTTGAAGAGCCGAATACAGAGAGCCTCAGTGCACTACGTACCACAAGGTCCCCAAACGACCCTCCGCAGGTTTTGAATTCAGAGTTGTTCTTCTCCTAGACCAAGGCTATAGAACCCGGTCTGTCCTGTTATTTACCCATAGCTGGAGGCGGAAGAAGAGGATTCATACATTTCCCAAGTGGATTAGCACGCAAGTGATTGTAATAGATTCAACTGGAATTCGAACTCGGTTCTCCGATTCCTCAATCCGAGTCACTATCCATTACTCCTTCTTTATTTATTTTCTTATATATATATATATATATATATATATATATATATATATATATATATATATATATATATATATATATATATAAAAGAAAAACAGACCACTTTAAGGTACCAATATAATAATTTATTTCACCAGAGCTCTTTTAAAGGACGCCGGATCATCAGATAGCACTTCCAAAAATGAAATGATCATTTCATTTTTGGAAGTGCTATCTGATGACCAGGTGTCCTTTAAAAGGGCTCTGGTGAAATAAATTATTATATTGGTACCTTAAAGTGGTCTGTTTTTCTTTTAAATATTAGCTTTGGATTTACATTGAGCTCTCAGGATTTCATCCTTCTTGGAATTACCCATACGGATTACCAACTTCTTCTTAACTTAAATATATATATATATATATATATATATATATATATATATATATATATATATATATATATATATATACACAAGGTGATTGAAAAGTAACTCCCTATTTTTGTGTGATAGAATCTTCCGCCATGTGAAAATTATAGTTAGACAAGAGAGCCCATCATACATAGAATAGAGAGTTACTTTTCAATCAGCTTGTATAATGAAAACAATACTGGATCGCTATAATGTTCCTCTTGCTGCAGAAGACAACACAAAAAGAAAACAAAGAGAGCATAATACAAACATTGGGTGACAAGTGTTTGTTATACACAACTAAGAAGAAATGGCATTTTGGCATTGAACTCAGATATGTTGAAATCGAAGCTGAGGAAAAGATTGGGAGGGCTTAAGTTATGTCAGCTGCTGAAATTGTTGATTATGTTCATGGCTGCATTTTGTCCGATCAACGAATCTTGTCCAGCAGAACTGGTATGACAAGCGAGATGCATCGAACGCGTAATGTTTATAATTCATGAGCATCTCGGTTTTCCGAAGTTCTTAGCCAAGCGGATGCCAAAATGCCGGCCAGAAACCATATCGAGTGGACACATGAAAGTTGATTTGCAGGATACAGACGATCATGGCTCTCCACGACCACCTTTTCTCTACCATCTGCAAATCGCAATCACTTCGTGTAAAAGAATGGTTTTCAACAGTCTTTTCTACAGTTCGGATTTTTATTCTCCTAGGCTGACTGCCACCCAAGGCTATAGATCTCAGTCTACCTTGCTATTTAACTCAGAACTGAGGGGTGTGATGGCATGGATTCATGTCTTTTCCAAGGCCATTAAGACGAAAATGAACGCAACAGCTTTATCCGGAATTTGAACTTATATCGCTGATTGCATTTCCACGCTGATGACCGTCGCGCTACCCAGATATTCACTTCTTATTTCTAACGATTTAATAAAAAATAACTAATATTAAGACGATATAAATACTATATTACTTCAATAGGAAAGAAACGCTATTTCCAACACAATCACATATTCACATACAAGCCCTGTTAAAACGAAGACGGAAACGAAACACCAAAACAGTCAATCCTCAAATGACAAAAAAAGGTTCCTGAGTCGGAGGATCTGCGCATCCTTCCGGTTAATAAATTAATCCTTTGAAAATAAATATTTAAGATTTTCCAACCAATGGGTTGCGTTCCCGCCGATAATGATAATAAAAAAAAAAGTTTCTTCGTGATCCTTTTGAAGTGTATATAAGCAAAGATATAGAACAGACAAGTCAGTAACGAACGGCAACAGTTCACAACACGGCGACAGTTCACAACACGGCAACAGTTCACAACACGGCGACCGTTCACAACACGGCGACAGTTCACAACACGGCAACAGTTCACAACACGGCGATAGTTCACAACACGACAACAATTCACAACACGGCGACCGTTCACAACACGGCGACAGTTCACAACACGGCAACAGTTCACAACACGGCAACAGTTCACAACACGGCAACAGTTCACAACACGGCTCGACTTCAAAGAGATTCCCTTACTAATTTTCCAGTCTTCATCACCAACTTACGTAACACACTCTTCGTCAACAAGCTACATACACTCTTCCTCGTCAAGCTTCGTGACTTTCTCACTTTCTCCCTTTTTCTCACATACACGTGAAAAATCACATGTCTTTTCATCTTAACAAATAACTACAAACAAGGAACCTTAACACACAAACACGAAAATAAAAATAATTTATATTTAAAAACCTGTCTATATTTCTGAGATGAGGTATTATGTATAGTATTTACATTATGCGGACTATTGTCCTCATCTTTGTCGCCATATTTATCACAACGTTTCGGCCGTTGTCTCTGACTATTGAGAGTGCGTCCTCCGTGGGTACCTTGGTGAACAAATCAAAGATGCTCCCATCCTATCCAACCAGTTGGTGAGCTTGGACGTGGTGAGTTTGTTCACCAAGGTACCCACGGAGGACGCACTCTCAGTAGTCAGAGACAAATTGACCTTTGACTCTTTCCTAGAAGAACGGACCAGTATTCCAATAGATAATCTGATGGAGATGTTGACTTTCTGTACACAAACAACACACTTCGGAATGGGATCACACATATATCGACAGGATGAGGGCTTAGCAATGGGCTCGCCATTATCACCAGCAATGGCGAATATATACATGGAATACTTTGAAGAAATGGCATTAGAATCTATATCGCTAAAGCCTACTATATGGTTAAGGTACGTAGATGACACCTTCATACTCTGGCCACACCAGGAACATGTTCAGGTTCTACTGGACCATGTGAACTCAATAAGACCTTCGATACAGTTCACAATGGAGAAAGAGCGTAACAACACACTCCAATTCCTGGATGTACTAATATCTCGAACAGAGCATGGGTTCAAGACATCTGTATATCGTAAAACAACATTCACCGGACAGTACCTCAATTTCAACTCCCACCATCCATACAGCGTAAAGAAAGGGATCGTCCGTTGCTTACAACATCGAGCAAAAGTCATAAGTGGCGACCCAGAGATGTTAGATAAAGAATTGGTCAGTATAAGTAGTACCCTGCAACGTAACAACTACCCTGGGTAAATGGCAGCAGCCCCCCAAAACTGGGATAGGCGGGTAAAAGAGGAGGAGGAGGACAACAACACTCAGAAAACAGTCTCCCTGCCTTATGTGAAGGGGTTATCAGAGAAAATACAAAGGATCTGTGGTCCATATAACATCAGGACAACCTTCAAGAGCTTAACAACACTTCGCAGATATCTCTCTCGAGTGAGACCCCCGATACAGGAGAACATGACTAAAGACTGTGTGTACGCTATCCCGTGCAGCTGCGGAAAGGAATATAAAGGAGAGACAGGCCGCCCCCTCAAGGTAAGGCTTCAAGAACACCAGAAAGCTGTAACGCGAGGGGAAGTAGAAAAATCAGGCGTGGCTGACCACATATGGAGATAGGAGGGAGATCACCGTCCCCTGTGGGATCATGTTAAGATCATAGACAGGGAACAACATTGGAAAATTCATCAACTTAAGGAATCAGCACATATGCTAGGCCACAAAAATCTCCTGAGCTGACCAAGCATAGAAATAAATACAATATGGGAACCAGTAATAAGGAGTGCCAGAGAAAAGCAATGATAACAAAGTTGCAATATGAACTCTGGTAAAAACATGGAATGATAACAGCAAAATTGCCATATGAGCACTGGTAAAAATGGTTGCTGAAAACATTAGGTTTATAATACCCAGAAATTCATACCCAGATGTCCTCAAGGACACATGGCACAGTGTATAAAGGCGTGGGTTAGATCCAGTGACAGACAAGTGAGTTCAATACCCGGTGGAGAACTTTCAGAGGGAAAATTAGCAGGAGATAACTGATAACTGACATCCATCAAACATGGCACGTGGAACTAGAACAGTCTACCCCAGGGATCGAAATAAAGGGTTCAGTTCGAAATTCCAACCACCTGAAGAAGGCCGGGGCGTACAACGGCCGAAACGTTGTGATAAATATGGCGACAAAGATGAGGACAATAGTCCGCATAATGTAAATACTTTCTCGCCTTTTCCTTTATTCTGGGTTGATTCCAGTCTGCAACAAACACACCCACACTTTATTTTCTATCCAATAACAGACAATATTACAAACATGCTTGAAAGATTTCACGATAAAACACACGCCGTTTAAATAAAAGTGTTTACTGATTAGAAATAAACATCACTGTGTGAAATATTTGACCAATCAGAGAAAACTGAAGCCCTATTTTTCTCGAGCCTACTTTCACGAAAAATTTATTATAAAACCCCACAGATTTCGACTTTCAAGGATGTTATATAGGAATACAGTGTCACTGCCGACACTGTAGTTTAAACACCAGAGAGCAAATGCGGGTGATCCGATATTGAATAAGTAGATCACGTAATGGTAAAGGAAATGTATATATGGGAATTAGCGTGGCGTCTAAGTGATCACTATATAGATTACTTCGGAAGTGTGCTTGTCAAACTCTCTGCCTCCGAGCAGAGAGGAACCCAGGCTAGACTTTGCCGAAGGGCAGAGTCTCGTCTGCGGTGGTAGACAGCTACTCGACCCTGTTTTTTACGGGATCTACGGGGAATTTTTGACCGAGCATATGGGATCGGATACCCCACATTAAACTTGGTCTTGTGCTCCATCCGACCGCGTGGGGTGATAGGTGAATATATCGCTATACGGATTACTTTGGAAGTGTGCTGGTCGAACTCTCTGCCTCCGGGCAGAGAGGATCCTCAGACAAGGCTATTCCGAAGGGCAGAATTTCGTCTCTGGTGACAGCTACACGACCCCGTTTTTTACGGGGTCTACGGTGAATTTTGACCGAGTCTACGGGCTCGGATATCCCACAATAAACTCGGTCTTGTGCCAGATCCGACAGTGTTGGGTGGTTAGTGAATATCATCACTATACGGATTACTATTCTGATCACTATTCGGTGGTTACTTTTCGAGCGGGTTATATCGAGCAAGTACTTTTAGTGTGAGTATTATTCGAAGGCGTCTGACGCCAGTATTGTTCAACGGCATTACTATACTTGTATCTGCGATTACAAAGTCTCTACTGCAGCGAGCATTACGAATGTGACAACGAGTATTCTTTGACATCACAAAAGTTGGCAACGAATGTTCGTTGACATCACAAAAAAGGATCAGATATGCGACTGTTCCCAAATACCCCCACTCCCCAGCGAGTGCTGAAAGAAACATGTGCCAGTGAATTCAAACGACTACAACAACAACAACAGTTTGGACGGTCAGTGAATTTTCAGCTAACGATAAAAGTATTTTCTCAGCCAAAGCCTTTTTTTCTGTATAAAAGTTTTGTTTAAACCACTCCAATTTCTGTGAATCAGACTAAAGATTATTTTTAATAATTGTTAACTCTTTTGTATTCATGTCTATCTGTTTGTAAATACAAATTATTTATGTAACAGACATACCCATGTTTTCTTTATTTGTATTTTATTATTGTTTCGAATAGGGACATTCAGATTTTTAATATAAAAAGATGGAAGACAGAATTTTCTGCACTACTATTAATGCTACTATTAAAATAAAAAATACAATTAAAATGAAATTAACGCTCGTCAAAAATTGATAATGTTTGGAAATCCTTCATGTCATAAAAAATAATAGCATTTTGTTACAAATGAAGAAAATGAGTAACTACCGGCACCGAGGTTTGAGCGTGACACTGGACTTATAAATATATGTTTTCTGACAGGTGTATAAATAGCGATGTCAGCCTACTGACTGGAGTGATTATTGAGTGGCTATTGAGTGGAACTATCTAGTCGAATTAGTGTGAATTATTGTGATTTGGGTTTTGATTTAGGATTTACCGGACGTTAAACTGAGCCGCGCTACTAACAAGGTATTCACTGAAATGTTTGATTATCTTTGGTTGACTTTTACTTCTTTGTTCTTGCTAAGTATTTATTTGCGGTTGTAATTAAATACTGTTTTATATTAACATTGAAGTCTTGAGTTATAGTTAATTATTAACGTGATATATGTCCTCTTTTACGGCAGCGAATGTTGGACGGTCTCCTCAAAGATATTCCCTAATTAAAACAAACTCAACACAGGCCAACTTGGGCGTCAACACCGGCAAGCTGAGAGACGAGACCCAAATTAGCCTTCACTAAAATCAAGCAGTCGTTGAAAAATGGATTTATTATAAAAATGGAAACAAAAATCGATGTTGGTTTTTGGACAGCCTAATTTCAGCCCAAAAGGAATTTAATCAGGAGAAAATTTCTTTGGGATTCAAATTAGATTTATTAGAATGAATCGTTTCAACCTGAACAAAAGGTTTTCTATTCGACCGTGCAACTAGTAATTGTTTTATTTGAATGATGCATCTAAATATTTTTTTTCGGGACAAACTCGTTGAATATTGATATTGGTTTATAATAATGTTTTACTTCACGGTACAAATGCAATGCAACATAGCAGTGTTGCTTTTCCAGCGACTGAAATTTATGCAAAAATGGCGTCGGTAAAAATGGCACAAACGAAAAAATAGGAAATAATCTCCATTTTATAGTAGTTGATCTTCTAATCTGTATTTTTCGAGGCAAATCTTCTTCTTTTCTTTATTACTTCATATGACACCCATGATGGGGTTGTGTTAGAGCCACTAATATCAATGGTGTCTACTTGACGGTTCAGGAACAATTGAACCCAGAAGTAAATAAACAGACAACAACGGTCTACTGGTTAGAAATTGAACCTGAAATAACTTAAAATTAAAAAGTTACTGGTGTTTATTTTTAGGCTGTTTAAAGAATATGTTTTCCACTTGTGCCATTTTTTTTTCACTTGTGCTATTTTTCCTATTTTTCACTTGTGCCATTTATTCTATTTTTTCACTTGTGCTATTTTCCCTATTTTTCACTTGTGCCATTTTTCTATTTTTCACTTGTGCCATTTTTCCTATTATTTTTACTTGTGCCCTTTTATCCTATTTTTTCCTTGTGCCATTTTTTCCAATTATTTTTGCTTGCGACATATTTTCCTATTTTTTCGCTTGTGACATTTTTCCTATTTTTCACTTGTGCCATTTTTCCTATTTTTTACTTGTGCCATTTTTTTTGCTTGTGACATTTTTTCCTATTTTTTTCGCTTGTGCCATTTTTTTTTTCTATTTTTTCACTTGTGCTATTTTTCCTATTTTTCACTTGTGCCATTTTTCCTATTTTTTCTCCTTGTGTCATTTTATCCTATTTTTTTGCTTGTGCCATTTTTTCCAATTATTTTTGCTTGCGACATATATTCCTATTTTTTCGCTTGTGACATTTGTTCTTATTTTTCACTTGTGCCATTTTTCCTATTTTTTTTACTTGTGCCATTTTTTTCCATTTTTTGCTTGTAATATGTTTCCCTATTTTTTTCGCTTGTTGACATTTTTTCATATTTTTCACTTTTGCCATTTTTTGCCATTTTTTTTTTTTTTTCACTTGTGCCATTATTGCCTGTCATTATTACAGTTCACCAAGCGACTGATGTTAGACAGGATTTAAAATTAGTTCTAGGCAACAGAAGAGTCGACGAATGAATTAAGAAAATATATCCTACTTTTGGGCGATAGATTCAATTTACAAAAGCTCGTCCTTGAGATCTTTTCAGGAATCTGATTTCAAATTGAAAATCTTTTCTTTTTTTTTTTTTACCGTCCATCATTTAATTCTATTTCACCTATAAATTATAACATTCGAAACATGTATGATGATAAGGCTTAATAAAATGACACATTAACATTCAAAGAAAATTGATTACATTGTTTTTTTTTATTCAAAAGATACCAACTTTCCAACTGAAACCATAAACATTCACCGATAAGTCACTAGCAGCCACAACCTGTCGATATCATTTCAATCCAAACCTCTCTCTCCCCACGCCATATATATATATATATATATATATATATATATATATATATATATATATATATGTGTGTGTGTGTGTCTGTGTGTGTGTGTGTGTGTATACATATAGATATATATACACTACAGGCCAAATGTTTGGAGTCACACAGCATTTCTTAAAAAAAACTTATAATGAGATATTTTTGTAGTTTTTAAGTAAAAGATAAATTTTCAGGAACTAAATTGTATTTGCTTTTATTTTTTTTCAGTCTTTCTCCAGCCCCGCCTCACTCTTACTACCCAAAAAAGTTCAAATTTGGATTCTTCTGTTCACATTACAATTTGCGAAATTATTAATATTTTGCATGAGAAATTAACACCTCAATAGACTTTCCGAGATTATCAAAAAGGCTGGAGATTTGATTTACGTTAAGGGAATTATGAAAAAAGAACAATATCATTAAATATTGCAAAGGCATGCTGTACCATCTTGTTTCCGCATAATTGTAAAAGATTCAACTTTCATCAAGACGTCGATGCGAAACATACGTCTAAATTACGTCAAAATTACCTCAATCCCCCCCCCCCAAATAGAAATGGAATAAAATTTTTAAAGTTATAACTTAGCTGCTTCAATTTCCTGATCTCTCACCTACTGAAATTAGTATGCCGTGTTCGAAGATAATGCTAAAAGAGTCAGGGTGAGCTTTACAATGTTTCAAGAATACTTGGGAAGGTCTGTCATCTACCATTTTTCAAAAACTGCTAGAAAGAATGCCGAGAATCTGTAAAGCAGTAATTTTGTTGGTTTTATTCACGAAAACAAAATATAATGTCGTTTGATGGCTTTTTATAGTTAAGTGCTTATTTTTTGTTATGTGGAATCTTCCACAACACAACCAGTCTTACCTCTTGTTAGGAAATGCACTCTTCCTATCTGGTAAGTAAAATTCTACTTTCATACAATATAACAAGTATTCATTGGTCATTCACCTCCAATCTGGCTTGCTGATTGGTCAGTTCCGACCAATCAAACCGCCTGCACGTGACCAATCTGTTTTCCTGCTTATATTCTAGGAGCCACTTGACCATTATATAAACCGAACACGTGTGAACTTTTTGAGTAGTAGTTACCAAGTGCCAAGATGTAACCATCACCGACTCCCGTCTTAGTCATTGCTGACCAGACGTTAAAGATAAAAACCGACTGACCAAAGCAGTCAGTGACAGCACCACAGAGAAATTGCCAACTTCATTCGAAACCAGATTTTGCTGCGCAAAAGTACATCAACACTGACTCACTCACAATTCAAACTCAACCAACTCTGTGGACATTATTTCTCAGATATTGCTTATCTAAAGTGAATTGCATTCACTATCTATTAAGTAAACATTTATGTGCGAACGTCCTTAAAAATATTACAGTAAAAGGTAAATTACTTCTTAAGAACTTTTTGTTTAAAAGACACTTAATATTAACAACTTTAATATCAACATTAACGAACGATTACAAGAAAGACATTCTGAAACCTAAAACATCTTACACATTTGCCAACTTAACATATACCAAATATTCTGCATGTATATTGTTTTGAATTGTATATAAATGTTTTATTAGTTTCTAATTAAATATGTCTTGTTCTTAATATGAACTCTGGTACACATATTTCCAAATCAAAGGGACACGACTCTGTCCTACCTTTTCCTTGCATGCTTGTACGTCAACCTAAATAAATCTAATTGTTACGTTTTAGAACAATCCAGTTGAATTTTGTATTTTATTTTGATGTTAGTGGAAATAGTTAATCGACACGCAACCTATTCTCAACAAATATTACCACATAATTAACCCATCCATTACAGTTAAAATAAAAATCAAATACACTGCAGTTACTGGAATTTTATGTTTTACTTAAAAGAAATACAAAAACATCTCAGAAGCAATAAAATTACACATTCTTTGGATGTTATCAAGAATCTCTAAATATATTGCAGGAGCACCAGAGCTGTGGCAGCAATATTCAAAGCATGGACGAATGGTTGATGTATATGCAAGATTCCGGAGAGAAAAATTGTTTAGCTCGACAAAGGAAACCAACTTCCCTAGTTACAGACCTGGCAATTAATTCAATATAATCTTTCCACTTTATGCCCGCAGAGAACTTTACCTGAAAAGGTGTAACGATTCCCTCTCCTGGAGGTTGATATCAATCATGCTGATGGAAAGCAGAATGGCGTCTCTTAGAGATGATTAATAGAAGGCTGTTTAGTTTTGGAGAGGTTAAAATTAACAATTCATACTTTGCCCCAGTTAACATCAGACTTAGGGTCGTTTTTGGCATCAGCCGCCAATTTGATCTTATCGAAATGATTAGAAATGAAAAAAAGGATTTAATTTATTCAATCAAGACAATGTCAAATAAGGAAACCTAATCATTTGTTCGATTTCAATTTCTCTTCAACCAAGACTTCAAATAAAGTGAGAGGTAAAACAAAAGACCAAACACCTGTAGTGAGTTATGTCCCCTGAAAGAGACCGTTGGACGTTGACCAGCATCTATATAAACGGATACGATAGATACATAGATCACAAATGCTGCTAGCAATGGAAGTAATAACTGTAAAATTGATAAGATCTTGACGCCAGTATTTACTGCGATCAAATTCAAAAAGTCTAGTTACCATAGCGAAGAGCTCATCCGAACAATTAGCATGAAAGTATTTATAGAAAAGGCACAGTGAGGCAACTTTATGGCGGTGAAAATGTTGATTGAAGCCGAGACGCCAGGTCAGGACCAATAATATTGCTGATTCTTCTTTGGATTTTATCAAGGCTTTCTAGATAAAAATCAATAACTCCGGACCATATGTGACAGCAGTATTGTAAGCATAGATGTGTAGCTGACCCGGTAGCAATGCAGTGCTGGCCTACGAAAAGGTGGCCTTGTGCCAGACACTACTTACGACTGCCGAATCCACTAACAAAGTAAAAAAAATTAAAATAACTGTGTTCAACACATGCATAAAGGGTAAAAAACTAGGTAGCCAGGAGGAAATGACGGAAACGAGTCTGGTGGAAAACAAATGCAAAACTTTATTTTAATAAGAAGTAATTTTTGCCTCAAACGGCGGAGGCTATCAGAAAGGAAAGGACTGTTCTTAGCCAGTAGGCAGATTGTATAATGTAGTGACTAGTAGAATGTTAATGTTCCGCCCCAAAACGAAAATCAAAATGGCTAAGGCGGGAAAAGTTTCTTCAGAAGGAAAGTTCTGGAACATAGTCTTCTTATACAAAAGGTGCATGAATACACAACAAGGAAAAATGTGTGTGTAATGTTATCTTTTTTTTTTTTTTGGAACTGGTTCGTAAAGGTTAGAATTCAAAAGAGGTGTATGAAAAGTTCATCAATCTTCAGTGAAGAAAAACTCTACGTTCGCTGGCAGTGAACGGAGGAAAGTTCGAACAAGTTGTTCGCATCAAGACGAGGAGATGGTCTTGGAAAAGTGTATTGACGACAGCGTCGTAGTCTCTACATTTTCTAGCAGAAAACGGAGGAAAGTTCGAACGTGTTGTTCGCATCAAGACGAGGAAAAGGCCAATGTAAAAGTGTGATGTCGACAGTGTCGCAAACTCGACGTTTTCTAGTAGAGAAACGGAGGAAAGTTCGAACGTGTTGTTCGAAGAAAAGTTATAATCACACGACATGTTGAAGTTTTGGTTAGTTAAGATATTCCGGCCCGCGTATGGGTTAGGGGCACGGAATAAATGAGTTGACCTTCTAGCTTGAAAATAAGGCAGCAACCGACTTGAAAACGCTGTTCGTCGGTGACGTCAGAGAAAGCGCGGGAAAAATTCAAATCCTGTCCAAGCTGGAACCAGGAGCAGCTAGCAACGTCGAAGTCGGCAACAAAAGGCTGGTTTACTACTATGTCTAACCAATAGTGAAAGGAAGGGGTGCAATCCGCGCGCGCACGTAAAAATAGGTGGAATCCATGCACGATTCCCCAGATGAATCGATATGTAAGATAGATTCTGGAGAGAATACCTGTCTAGCACGACACAGTGAACTAACTTTCTTAACTGATGACCTAGTATTTGATTCAGTATAAACCTTTTCACGCCATGTCAACGGAGAACGTTAGCTGGAGAAGGTGCATCGATTCATTTACCTGGAGGTTGGTATCAACCGTGCTGGTAAAAAAGATTTATAGAAAGCAGTTTTGTTTTGGAGGTGTTAAAATTAACAAGCCATTCCTTGCCCTGGTCTTTTGATGTCAACGGACACTCATTTGACACTTTTGTGATGCTAACGAATACTCGTTGCTCGTTGTAGTAGAGACTTTGTAATCGCAGATACAACTATAGTAACGCCGTTGAACAATGCCGGAGTCAGGTGCCTTCGAATAACACTCGCACTAATAGTACTTGCTCGATAATACTCGCTCGACAAGTAAACCGTATAGTGATTTGAATAAAGAAATAGTATAGTGAATAGAGTAGAGAATAGCACTCCGTATAGTATAGAGGATAGAATAGAAATAGCGATCAGAATAGTAATAGAGGATAGAATAGAAATAGCGATCAGAATAGTAATAGAGGATAGAATAGAAATGGCAATGATTAGTTGTCAGCTGCTTCCTACATATATGCGTTTCCTCTATGGTAACGTGATCTACTTAATTCAATAATGGGATCGCCCGTGTTTTCTCGCCGGCGATCTATGTTCAAACTCAAGTGTCGGCAGCGACACTTTATTGCTATATAACACCTAATTAACGGTAGATTTTAGATCACTTTTGAGATCAAATTTACTATTAGCACAGTGGTAAACAGTTCTGTCATCCGCATAGATACCGAGTTAGGAGCTGAAGCCATCAGGAAGGTCATTGATGAAAATTAGGAACCCTTTATGTCCAAGGACAGTGTCCTGGTGGCATCTGAATTAAGACGTCATCTATTAGGTTGGTGCAAAAATATTGTCGTTTTTTGACGTTAAAAAAGACGTCAAAGAACGACAATATTTTTGCACCAACCTAATACATAGCAAAACTATTCAGTTTTTGAAAAGTGAGCTATTTAAAGAAAAGGTCGCATTCTAAGAATTCCAAAAATGAAGAATTCGTCCCGTTTCAAAATATACCGAATAGTTTTGTTATCGACATAACGCCTTACTATGTAACACATTACTGAATTATTCCACATATGAAAAAGAAACCCCTAACCCTTTCTTCATACACACAGATACACTACAGTTCAGAAGTTTAAGAACACCCCTAGTAATTTTTTATATTGGGTCAAAAAGTACTTTTTTTCTTATTTAATTTTTTTTTTAAAATTTCCACCTATTTAAAAATTCTTATTTTTATTAATTTTCTCTTATTGAAAATGGAAAGTATTTTAAATAAGAGAAAATTATTATACATTGTTTAAAAAAAGTGAGACATAATTTTTTATTAGAAATTTTATGGCAACAAAAAACATTATGGTTAAATTATGCTCTCGTCAAAATCTCCCCCTTTAGCCTTGATTACTGCAGCACAAATTTTTGGCATTCGTTACAAAAGTTTTTCAAGGTATAAGTCTGATAAACGATTCCATTCTTTTTTCAAAGAGTCTGAGATCTTTTTCATTCTTTTGGATGGAAAGGTTTCAAGATTCCATCAAGTTCGTCTCATATTAATTCCGGTGGTAGCTCCAAACTTTTGAACTGTAGTGTATATACAATATGCATGCGCCTTTTATATACCAGAATACAAATAAACGCATTTTTAAAAATATCAAACCATAAGATGACGAATAAAATATTATTGATAGGTTTTGCTTTGCTGGTGAATAAAATCTTATCTCACTCGTTGGGTAAATGCTTTTTTTTTTTTTTTTAAAAAAAAAAAAGTTTGTTTCAGATTAAAATTACACCAAGAATGTTTTATGGCAGGTGTTTCATTTCGAGAAAATATGTATTTGTGCTTTCGCTAGGAAAGTGGGGAAAAGGAAACCTGAATTTGACAGGTGCACGTTGTCGTCTTTTATTGATACCTTTTTATATTCATCCAGTGGCTCTTTTGGTGTGTGTATGTGGGGGGGGGAGATGGCGAAGCAAGCATTTATGTACGTACACACACGCACACTCACAGTCAGCCAAACATGTACATATATATGCATTTACGCAGAAACACACACACACACACACACACACACACACATATATATATATATATATATATATATATATATATATATATATACACACACACACAGATACACAATTGCTCATACACACATACTTATATAAAAAACGGAGACACAGAGGCCCATACACACCTATTCACAAACATATTTGCATATGGATATACATGTGCACATGTACACGGGCACACGTATGGATACATAAGCACACTCACACACTCATACACAAAAGCTCATATACGCACACACATACATACAAACAAACACACACACACCAAATGCTATTGACAGTAATGTCTGTATATCAGATTCATTCATGTCGGCAGAAATAAATACTTGACAAACAAAACAAGCCATTATCTTCACTAAGTCTATGCAGCACTGATAAATCTATGTCGAAAGAATTTACAGAAAGGAAAAAAAATCACGTTTCCGTATGAATTATAAAGAAGTCTTCCTTAAAAAGATGGCGATGTCAGACAGAAATGCTTAAATATGGAAGCTAAAAAAAATAAAAAAATGGGGAAATGAAAAAAAGCGAATTCAAATAATTGAAAAGCTGTTAAAACAAAAACTCATGTGAACTACTTTAAATCATTTTTTAATTGATAAAAAGTCACAACAATTAAAAAAAAGTTTTAGAAATTGCTAAAAATGAAGTAGATGAAATTATTTAAAAAATAAAAAAAAATGTAAAAAAAAATATTTCTTAAAAAAGAAAAAGAGTTTGTCGTTGCTTGGAAATCTTCCATGTAAACAAAAACAGACTATCATTATTGTTTTGTCCGTGTATTGTTTAATATATTGTAATATAATTGTCATCTTTGATAATGGCTTATGTAAGCCGAAAGCATAGATTGGATTAAAAAATATGGATCAATATTGTGATTTTCTTTCTTCGTTTAATGATAATGTTATTAAGCTTATCAGACGTTATGGAAAGAATTTACATAAAATAGACAACACTTGTCTATATTATTTAAAGAAACATGTATGAATGAAAAAATGCTGCCTAAATACACACACACACACACACACACACTCTCTCTCTCTCTCTCTCTCTCTCTCTCTCTCTCTCTCTATATATATATATATATATATATATATATATATATATATATATATGCGCAATTATAAGAATATATTAGAAATCAATTATTCTAAAACCGGACATTATTTTTCGAACAACCGAATATATTGAACATCTCTGTAAAAGTAAATACTTAAATAATTAATAATCAAGGTTGACTTTATATTCATAGAAATGAAACGTCTCCACTTCATTATGGTCTCGATCTTTTGAATGTAACATGTACGTTATTTTCGATCCTGTTCGGAGTGTCATTAGCTTTACGACACAGCTTGAAAAAAATGATTGTTGTCGCTAAAACGTGGGTGGATGCTTATAAACTGTTAATTAAAAACCTGTTATAATCTTCAGACATCTTGCGGCAGTAATCGGTCGAAACTGAAAAAATTATCTTTTTATATTTTCAAATCTTAACTGAAAATTTTCAAGATAATCGTTGTTCATTTAACGATGCTATCATTTGTAAAAGTTATAATTGCGACTATTAAATTAAGAAATGTATACGCTGGCCTCGTCGTATTTTTATCAGCCGAAAAATAAGTTACAAATTGATAAAATATTAGAGACTTAAAACGATTATACTTTTGTGAGAATAAGTAAATCCTAAGTATGTGATGTGATGCGTGTGATTTGATTTGATTTTATTCGGCGACTTCGAATGAGTGGTAACCATGGACTCGACGATGGTATCAAAGGCTGGACATGTGAAAATAATGTCCGATTTTAATATTAATTTTTATTCCTGAATTAATGTATTTAACAATGTTTAAATCAGTCAAAATAGGAATCCTAAACATCTGCACATTTCTGCCATTAAGTTATATTTTTTATGCCTTTACGATAAAACTCTTAAGATTTGGCCGTCAGGATATCTTTGAATGCAAGTCCTTTGACCTAAAAAACTGTCAAGATTTAAATAAGTAAACGTATCGCTTTTTTTCATGTTCAAAATGAGAGGTATATAATGTTTTAAGTTAGTTCTGAAAGATTTATATGCAATTAACAAAGAGAACACTTTAATCATTAGGAATGAATAATATAATGAATGTCTTTGCAAAAGCAGATAGCAACCGATACATGAAGAATGAATAATCACAGGTGGCTTTATATTCATAAAACTGAAACCTCGCCGCCATTATGTTCTAAATCTTTTGAATGTAACTTGTAATTTATTTTCGATCCTTTTCGGAATGTCATTAGCTTTACGACACAACTAATCTGAAATCTCAGTGGGGATCGAAATCACTACGAAGTAGTAGTTGATCTAGCAAGATAATCTACGCTCCTTCCGTAATATGTATATTCTGATAAATATTTGGTTGTTCGGAAAATAATGTCCGATTTTAGTACCATCTTTTATTCCTGAATTTAAAACTGTTTAAATCAGTCAAAATAGGAATCCTGAATATCAGTACATTTTTACTATCGAGTTATTTATGCCTTTACAATAAAACACTAAAGGTTTGGACACAGAAATCTTTGAATACAGTTTCGGCATCGTCTTTGCAACGAAATGTCAGTTGGCTTGAAAAAAAGTTAGCAAGATGTAAAAAAAAAAAGGGTAAGCATATCTCTTCTAGTGTTCAAGATGAGAGATATATAATGTTTTAACTTTTTAAAGAAATTGATATAAAATTAACAATGACGACACATTAATTATGAGGAATATGTAAGATATTTTTGTGAAACTATTATAATAATATATTGACAACACAAACTGTTTATTCTAAAATCGAACATTATTTTAATAAAAATATATTTTTATTCTCTATTCAGTTTCTAGTTTAGAAAAAAAAAAAGAAGATCGCCGAGAACTTTTGTACATACATATTACGTAACCGGAATTGGGAATCTCCCAGAAGAGTCCAAAAAGAAATAGTTCCGCAAATAATATATTTCACATAGTATTTAAATTCGGCCATCATTTTCTGCGAAGTAGTCTCATTGGAAACGTACAGAGCCTGCAATTTTTTTTGTTTTAAAACAAAACAAAAAACAAACCATTTCACTCCATGCAAGGCTATAATAACACTAGAAAGCCAGGGGCTTACAGAGAGTGAAAGAATAAGAAGATTTTAGTGAGGAGAAGTGAGGAGAAAGAACAATAAGTGAATAGGGTTCAAGAAGACAGAAGATAGCGTTCATGTTGCATTTCACTTTTTTGAAAATTGTAGTTATCAGGGAAGCAAGAAATATGAAGGAATTTTCACAGGTGGGAAGCGTGTAAAAGGGAAACTATTAGAATAGAATATGGGGTTGCATCGAGCTAGTTCAAGACCTAATTGTCAATCTATTAGGTTGGTGCAAAAATAATGACGTAATAATGTCGTTTTTTGACGTATTTTTTAACGTCAAAAAACGATATTATTACGTCATTATTTTTGCACCGACCTAATAGTAGCATGCTTGAATTCATGGGTGTTTTAATGTCATCTTGCGATCTCTTCATTTGATTAAAATGCACATTCATCAAAAAGAGAATTATGAACTTTTTCCTTTTAATAAAATAGAAAACAAAATAAAACTATATTTTATAGTCAGTTAAACTTGCTCGACTCATTTTGCTTTCAATGATTTTCCACACGACACTTCGTCTCGTTTTCTGCGTTCGTTCTTTCTTGTCGTGCTTTAGTAGACTGATATTTTTTTCTTGCTACCGGGGATTGAGCAGACAAGATTGTTTACTATCATCTGAATGGTGATAGAACGCAAATAGGGATACGGACGAGCAAAGAAGCGGCTGGTTTATTCTTAATATGCATTTGCACCAGGTTCGAACTTGGGAAGATACGAAAACATTTAAAGGCAAAGTAGAGAGAGAGAGGGGGAGGGGGAGAGAGTGAGGGAGAGAGAGAGTGAGAGAGATGGAAAACATAAGAGTTTGGAGCAAAGAGAAAGAGGATGATGAAATAGACAAAAAGAGGACAGGATGGAGAAGGAAAAAGAGGAGGGGAGACTGGAGAAAACAGAAAGAACAGGAGAGATTAATGGAAGAAAAAAAAGTGAAAATATTTGAGAAAGAGAAACAGTAGGAGAAGCCGATGAAGGAAAAAAAGGGGACAAGTTGTAGAAGTAGAAGAAGAAGAGAAGGTGGAAAATATGTGGATTAGGAATAGAGGTCCATGAAAGCGAAAAAAGGGGGATAGGTTGGAAGAAGAGAAATAAGGAGGGGTGTGGAGAAAATAGAAAGAGACGGAGAGGTCGATTAAAGGGAAAAAAAGGAACGATTAGAGGCGGAAAAAGAGGAGGAGAAAAAGAGGACAGGTTATAGAATAAGAAAGAGAAGTAGCGTGTGTAGAAAATAGAGAAGAGGTGTAAGAAAGAGAAAAAGTGGGCAGGTTGGGGGAGAAATAAGAAGAGGTGCAGTTGGAGAATAGCTGTGGGGTATTGGAGTACAAGTAAGAAAGCAAGGTGCAAAACAAGGTGAGAGAGTGAAATTGTCAAGAAAGAGAGTGAGCAGGAACCAAAAAAATAAAAAGAATGGAAGAGAGAGAGAGAGAGAGAGAGAGAGAGAGAGAGTGAGAGAGAGAGAGAAGCAAAAGGTATTTTGGAAAGAGAGAGTAGGTTATTTACATCACAGAGAGGGGACTTGGGAGCATCAAAAGGAGAGAAAACCGTAGTAGCAGAGAGAATATGAAACAGTTGGACATGAAAATAAATGAGGAAGGAGATTGGCTTTTGATTGCAAAGTCTGTGATAAACACAGTTGAAAGAACAAAACGGGGAAAATGTGGCCGTTTTGAGAGGAAAACTCTAAAATTTGTAGTCGAGCATTTGAGACACTTATGCTCGAAGCTACTTAAATCCATCTCAATGTGAAAATAAAGTAAACGACTTTAATAACAAGTTTAACAGAGTGTGGTACGCAAAATGAACAATCACAAAAAAAAAAAAACAACAACCAATAAAACAACAACCAAAAAAACAAAGAAAAAAGCGTATTATAATGGAAAGACTACTTCATTGAGCTTCGTACTATCTACCGTTTTGAGTGTGCAATTGGATTTCTGCTTACTAACAACGTCAGTCAATACCGCAGGAGACGAGGGTCCTTTGATTCACACATGATAGCCCCACGGTTGTAGTTTTCGTTGTCGGCTTGATCTCGTATCCAAGAATTTAATTCCTTCTTTACAGATTGCTTCTTTTATGGTGATGACGTTGATGACTAAGTAGACCAATTCTTGCATGGAATATCTACCCCACCCCACACAAGGAAACACATAGATAGAGACGCACAAAATTATGTCATGTTAAATGATAAATACTTGCATCTTATACCCTGGCATTTTCATTGACGGATGAGATTCAACTAGGACTGTAGGCAAACTATTTAATTAAGCCAAGTAGATATGAAGAAAATAATAAAATAAAGCAAACGTATATATATATATATAGTGTGATGGATAAATTTTCGTTTAAATTACACAAAAATGAAAATAACACTGACGTCTCATTTTAAAAGATATACTTAGCAAAATTACATAAAATTATCTTGAAATACTAAAGAGTAACTTTATGTAATAAAATCGCCATTGGTTTCAGTCACGGCCTCCATACGACTTTAGAATCTCCTGCAACTCTTCTGTATAATCTCCTTGTTTAAGTTGATGAATGCTGCCATAGGCCTTGCCTTCACTTCATCATTGGTCTTACAAAGACTTTTGTTGGTCTTTCGCTCAACTGCGTCTAACACATAATAATTAAAGAAGTTGCACTCTGGGGAGTTAGGTGGACAAATGTAAAGGGTGATATGGTTGCAGAAATTGTTTGACAACCATGGCTGGATTCGCCTGCTTGTGTGGCATGGTGCAGAGTTCTTTTGCCAGATGTAATGTCTTCCAGCAGCCATCCTCTTGACCCAAGGCAGTACTACCTCCTCGAGGCACTTTCGTGTTGAGTCCGAGGCCATGTGGTAAAATGGAAGAACGCATAATTTTGCCATCAGTAATGATCACTCCAAACACCTTCGTAATCACAAATAGACTCATCCAATTCGTTCTATTAGGTTGGTGCAAAAAGAATGACGTAATAATGTCGTTTTTTGACGTTAAAAAATACATCAAAAAACGACATTATTACGTCATTATTTTTTGCACCAAACTAATAAATCCTCTGCACTGTCTTCGGATTGACACCCAAACACTCTGAGATGTTCGCGTTGGAGCTTCCGGCGCGAATACCAAGTAATACAGCATGCTGTTTCCAAATTTCTGGCGGAGTTAATTGAATAATGGTGCTCTTTTTTTCTATTTAGAATGTGCCTAACTGGCGCTACTAGACAGTACAGTCAACATAGTAAAAAACAAAGAACACGCATGCGCAAAATTAAAAATAAAAAAATGACGACAATTTATCTCATTATTCCCTGTATATATGTTTTTTTAAGTCTTCGAATGGTCTGCTCAGAGGTTAAATTTGACTTCTTGTTTCTCAGTGGATTTCGCGCGGACACTACTTAGTTTTTTTTTTTCGCTGAATACATTCCTCTACAAATAATATTATTCGGAATTTTTAGACTTAAAGAAAAGAATGAAAAATCATTAGATATTTCTAAAAGGAGGGCTTTCGACTAAGTACAAAAAAAAAAAAAAAATAATAAGTAAACATCACGTGTACATAAGAAACAGACGAAGAATAAACACAGAAAAAGTAAAAAAACAAAAAAAACAAACAAACAAAAAAACAAACGAAATTCAGTTTTCTCCCCATTTTTGTAAGATATTTAGAGTTTACGATTAATTGATCTCCTTTTTTTCAACATCACTAATCTTTCAAATTGTAGATATTACAAGCAATACTAATGTGTCTTCGGTGCCGATAAACAAGCGTGCAAGTTAATCCCGAACATTTCGAATTTAGATAATAGCCCTCTTTTTTTTTCCCGACGGTCGATCAAATTGAAGGGTTTTACAAAAAGCGGTTATCTAATGTCGTGCCTAAGACGTGCCGAGTTGGTCGAAAACGTATTTCGATAATATTCCCATCTGTTGAGATACATAATATATATCCTTATTGTATGAATATTTCTTTTGAGATCTGGAAAGAAAAACACGTAGAGTGCATTGTGTACGTAAGCACACATACACACACGCACGCGCGCGAACGAAAGCAGACACATATATTAGGTTGGTGCAAAAATAATATCGTTTTTTGACGTTAAAAAATACGTCAAAAAACGATATTATTTTTGCACCAACCTAATATTATGGCTGCTCTCTCGCTGTACGAAGATGGTCAACAACAAATTACTGTTGAATGAGGTAGTTTCTGCTGCAACCTCTGGAGTCTTGATGGTAGCTGCGTGATGCTTTATAATCACGTGTCGCTTGCACAGCGTTGTATGCATTCTCAAAAACAGATAGTCTTCATTCAATGACACGAGGCGTATCGCAAACGATTCAAGTCGCCTGATTGTAAGACATTTGCGGGGACGTTAATCCCCGAATCAGATCATAATCCCTTACATAAAACACACACACACACACACATATATATATATATTTAAATAAAATTGATATCATTATTTAACCTTTAGGACTCTTTCGGCCAATGCTCTCTCAAAAGGTCATCGCTGGCGAAGCAAGAAACAATCGAAGCGCATTAATAAATAACTAACGAGGAGGGAAAATTGTAACACAATTAATATATATATATATATATATATATATATATATATAATGGGCTCTCCCGTCGGTTTCGACGTATGAGGATCTGACAACTTAACTGGTTCAGTTATGAAATTTTGGGCGATAATCTTAAGTGCCATTTAAGACCCGTTAGTGATTTTCAAAGGAGGCCAAATATGGAGCAAGTGTGAAGATTGTGAGATGAGATCACTTTTAGATTGGCTGACCATTTAGATCTTGCTCTCGCTTCTTGAAGATCACCCAGAAAAAAACTGATTGAAAACTGCTGAGTCCATTAAAACACGTTGATCTCCATTCTACCCGCTCCAAGGCTAAGCGCTCAAGGGTGTTATGTGGTATATTGACAGCTAACAAGTAAATATATATATATATATATATATATATATGGTGGGTGGAATTGTATGACAAAGTGAAAAAGTATACTTTTAACGCGTTTCGTCATTCAGGACTTCGTCGGACTAAATTTCTTATGTTATTCGACTAGATAATAATAATAATAATTAAAAAAAACAAAAACAAACTAAAATTCCCCCTATCAACTATCAACATAGCACAAATATAAGTGTGGATAATACCAAGATACTCTAGAGCAGCCATTCTCAACCTTTCCTCCATCACTGACCCCCTCGGCTTTATGTATTTCTCCATTTACCCCCACCCCCCACCTACTCCCATACAAACAATTCATAGTCATCATAAAGCATTGATGTACAATTTCGTGACTAAATGAATGAATGATTTTATCATTCAAAATACTAAGGGTTTTTTTAGTCAAAATACTGTGCCTAAAAACAAATACTAAGCGACACTCAAAATACTGATTTCTACTAATTTTTTAGTATAAGTTAGTACTCTGTATAAAATTCAGTATTTTTATTAACGTTTGTAGTCATTAATAAAAAAAAAATCATTTTATCCGCTGTATTAGTAGATCTACAAATTAATACTAATCATAATCATTTATTTAAAAACAAAATGTTTTTTTTAGTATTTTTGTTTTTGGCAATTTAAAAAAATTTTGGAACATATTAAAAACATTTTTTTTTTGAATGAATGATTATGATTAGTACTGACTAATTTGTGACTAAAAATTGTGCAAATTTGTCATTAGTAAAAATACCAAAACAGAAATAAAAAATACTGACAAATACTAAAAATTAGTAAAGATTCAGTATTCTAATAAAAAAATTAGTAATCCATCATTCATTTGTACATCAATGTCATAAAGTGACAGAAAAACAAGAAGGTCAGAAAGAAGCTTTTTATTGTTTAGGACTTTAGGTTTTGTATAAAAATAGTATTATACATTTGTATCAAAAAAAAAAAAAGAAGAAAATCAAACCTTTTTTAAATAGAAAATTATGAAGTTAATTTGTATTACAAAAAATAATGAAGAGAAACAGCAGAAGCATTATCAGTGGGAAAACTGCTGATTGATTGAGTCAATCAGTTTGTTTATGCGAGGAGCTGTTTCTGATAATGCTACTCTCATATCATCATCGGCTTTCAGGCGTATTTTTTTTATATTATTAGGTACTTCAATTATTTAACCCCGACTATATAATTTTTTACCCCCAAGGGGTAAATTTACCCCTGGTTGAGAACATCTGCTCTAGAGCACTAAATTGACTGAAAGACTTAAAACCGTAGATGTTATATAAAAGATATAATCGACATTAAATCAAATATCAACCACTACAGGAGACAGTATCTCGTAGTGTCTATGATATAATAAAGGTTCACATATTTTATATTAGTAGAAACAAAAACCTAAATAAATAAATAAAATAATAAAAAATGAAAAAAATGAAAAAAACATCGCATTCATTTTGTGCGGCCTCGTTCCCAATAGCCGTTACACATGACGTGACTTTAGACTATTTCAAGCTTTGAGCTTCCCAAAGAATAGCAGGATGCAGATAAAATAATTGTAACTATCATACGGATACCACATTGGTTCTTGGTAATGACTTCGAAAGTCGAATGTACTTGAACAAAACAATAAGAAAATATGATCTTTGGACAGTTTATCCAGAACTTCGAGGATAATATTCACCCCTTTATTTGAAAATTGGAAAAAATATAATAATAAAAAAATAAACAGACATTATCGGTTCTTTTTAAGTGAATTTGTTTGTATGAATACGTGTTGCTTAAATGTATCATATACAGGGTGCGACTGCTATTTGAGGCACATGTACACTAAAATCATTTATAATTATATTTTTTTTTATTTCAGATAACCCAGACAGAGGAAGATGTTAACCCAAGAAATGAAAAGACATGCCGTCACTGTTGCTTTAGTGATTTAAAAACCAGTAACTTTTTACAGGTTGCCAGATGATTTGTTCATAAGGTTCGGTTGAAGCTAGAGGGATGTGATAGCAATGTTTCCTCTGTAGCAAAAAGAAAAAAAAGCATTCATAGCGCTCTGATATCGTGAGAACACCAGAATTTATCCGGAATGTTCAAAACATCATCGATGAGAACCCCGGAAGATCATTGAGGTCCATCGCCAAAGAACTCCAGATATCAGAGTGAACTGTCAGAACCGTGCTACATCAGGACATTTGATATAAGTGATATGTAATGAGGAAAGGCCAAT